>CM054179.1:132289486-132996986 GCA_028829895.1 Sinotaia quadrata | reverse complement strand
GATCTCTGCCCTCTCCTAAATGGGTATCTCTGCCCTAAGGCTGACACTCTTAAAGTCTCCACTTACCATAGAAATGGAACTTGGTAAGAGTGTTTAATTTTAGTAATTAAATGTGCTGGTTGGTTCCAAGCTACACTCTCTTAATCTCGAGGTAAAGGGAGGAAAATCGTTCAATAGATAAAACAGTCAACATGCTATGGAGGGAGACGCCGGTTAACGTTTACTTGTAATACTATATGCGCCAGCAACCATCAACAGCAAGTAGTTGTTTGGCATCGTCCATAAATCACTGACAAGAGACACAATATGTACACCATTTTTTGTTTACATTCTATGCAGTGTACCACCTAAATAACGGTTTTCAAAACTTTCGAAGTAAATATATTTCAACTCCAACGCCAGACTTTACTTTTATAATCTTTTATTTTTTTATAATTCACATCTAATCCACCTTCAAGTGTAATCTCTGTTACATCTTTAGAAAACAAAAACTACATGTACCACGTGTTCGTATGAATGTCAAGAGATGCTGTAGTATCTATGTGTTATCATAAGTGTTTATTATTGTGTTCACACATTACTCTTCACGTTTATTGTCATCGTATCGTATTGAATGTTTATTTAACACTGTCAAGAGTTAGAACATTTCCGCTTATTAAAGATTTAGCACTATGATAAGCACCACTATTATTATCAAAATTACTGGTGATTTAGCGCTATGATAAGCACCACTATTATTATCAAAATTACTGGTGATTTAGCGCTATGATAAGCACCACTATTATTATCAAAATTACTGGTGATTTAGCGCTATGATAAGCACCACTATTATTATCAAAATTACTGGTGATTTAGCGCTATGATAAGCACCACTATTATTATCAAAATTACTGGTGATTTAGCACTATGATAAGCACCACTATTATTATAAAAATTACTGGTGATTTAGCGCTATGATAAGCATCACTATTTTTAATTATCAAAGTTCTTTATTACCGGTAATTTACCAGTGGCTCGCAGGACTCAAAGACTGGAGAGGAAACGTGTGCTTTATAAAGATCGGTATACTGGCATAAGCCTAATGAATGGAAAGAATATTTGAACGGTAAGGAAAGCAGAGAGGGTTGCGGGGGAAGGGGGGCAATATCCTTAGGTAGATAAGCCGTATGAGTAGACAGCATACGTGCATTATTTATCAAACTGATAGACATTTTTTTTTTTTACAATATGTTTCTGAGCATTAGTCCTTGTGCTTTATAGGCTGTCGTGTGTTTTTTTTTTTAGAGGTTTCCAAAAGTACAAAGTCCATTTCGGGATCGTTTGTATAAGAATAATATTCATTTCCGTGATCGTACAGAGTATTATTTCTCTTCCGCCTTTCCCCTCCTCATGCTGAGAGTGCACATGAACCTACGACTGTCGCAAACAACACTTTGTTAGAGATGACTGATCATTTTATGTCAGACTGAAATTATCGACTTGGGCTGCATGCACTAAACACACACGTTGTGATCCCTGCCAGGCATGTACGCAAAGATCTATGCAGAAACGATTTTAAACTACCCGCCAGAAGCAGAAATCAGTTTTGCCAAGCGACATTTGAGCAGCCACAATTTATAATGCGTGAATGTAGGTCAAAGTGTACAGAGCTTATTATAAACTTTATCTGTTCAGCAGTAGATCACAAACGCAAACCACTAGCAGGATAAGGCGTATATAAAGAAAATAGTCACTTCAAGAATTAGAATAACGCATTTAGAATTTGCACTCTCTGATTATTCAAATAACTGTCGTCTCAAGAATTAGAATAATGCAGTTAGAATTTCAGTCTGACACCTTGACACGTCCAGAACATTCAAAATTCATGAATTAAATAAGAAAGAGATCAAAAGAAACTGTAATCATTGAATTGGGGCAGTCCGTCATGATCTGGTCGTCGATAACAGTGTCCTTTGTTTCCGGTGTTGTTTCCATAATATGCTTACTTGTCATCGTTTTGATTAATTTACTGTTATGGTACTGGAGGAATCATGTTCGGTAAGTCTTCCTGATATTTATACTAGTATTTACTTAGTGAAATATTTTCTTATTTATACAGCAGACGTTTTCAAACGAAACTAATACTGGCTCTTATAATACTTCTGACTGTCACACTACGAAATGTGTACAAGTCGTGAAGCGTTTGTGATATCTCTAGTTGTGCTTCTCTGTTCGAGCATTGGCTGTCCTACGATTGTGGGAAATTACATTTATGTTTATAGTCTACTTGTTTCATTTGGCTCAGTTTAGATCCCAATTTATTAAAGTCATTCGTAAGTGATCTCGCACGTATTAATAAAGCGAATTCAAAATTCAGAAAGGTATTATTTTTTCCTCAATACTAAACATGTCATAAGGTGTCTGAAGTTTGTGGATGAACGAGTGGGAGTGAGAGCGAATATGTACCTGTAAAACTTTAAGTGAATTGTCCATGAATGTCCATTGTTGTTTTCTTGTTTAACATTCAGCAAGTTATTAGCTTTCCTATTCTGGAGAAGGATTTACTATGAATAAATCTATAGATAAGACAGAGAGGGAAACAACAGGCGGAAAAACAAACAGATGTGTCAATAGATAGATAGATAGATAGATGGATGGATGGATAGAGAGAGGGGGGTACAGTGCTCATAATTATTTAGATTATGAAATTCCTTTTTCAGATTTATTCGTGGGGCAGCCTGCCTGTACAAGTCTCGGAGTACTCAGACAGGTAAACATGGCAAGGCCTTAAAACCAGATGTAGCATATACAATTATTTTTATTGATTATGACGTAGCCTGTCATTCCTCAGTGCAGGCGTCTTACTTCACTCATAAGTGGTGGCAGTGGTGATCTCAGACATGGTTTGTAATTGTTTTTTCGCAGCATCGTTATAAAGACAAGATTTGGCTCATTATCACCCTCACTTGGTCAATTGAAACTGAGAACAATTAACACAAATCAATAACCGAAAGGCGAATATACAGTTATAATAATACTCTGAAATGTAACTTTACAAAGTACTTCACAACGGGAGATGTATTGAAGGAAATGAAATGCAATAATATTTTATAAGACATCGTCAATTTCATCATCACAATCACCAGCTCATCGTCATTATCATAAATATTTCGAAATAGAGTTATCATGGCAAAGGCAAAAGTATGACTCATTTAAAATCTAAAATCAAATGATGAATTTATGGTAGCACTTAAGTGGCGGTTCCGGAAATCTTATGTGACTGTGAGACTGAAGATGGGTTATAGTTGGGTTGGTGGTGGTGGCAAAGGCAGATGTAGATTTCTCTCGCGCTGACGACAGAGCAAACAAGAGGTCACGTAGCAACAACAAAACAAAAAATTGTTTCCATAGATGAAAACAAGCACGATTTTCTCACCTTTGTGCGCGAAAAAGTGAAGTATTTAAATGCATGAAAAGGTTCTTCATCTAAGATAGTTCTAACATTTATAAACTGGAGCTCACGTACGCCACTGCACAAATGTATTTGAGATATGCGGATATAGGCCTACACCACCGCACAAGTAGGCCTATATTAAAGATCTTTGTAAATTATCACTGAATAAGAAGGCCTATATTTAAAGATCTGTGTAAATAATCACTGCGTAAGAAGGCCTATATTTAAAGATCTGTGTAAATAATCACTGCGTAAGAAGGCCTATATTTGAAGATTTGTGCATATCACCACCGCACAAGTAGGCCTATATTAAAGACCTATGTAAATAATCACTGCAAAAGGAGGCCTATATTTGAAGACCTATGTAAATAATTACTGTACACGTAGGCCTATATTTGAAGACCTATGTAAATAATTACTGTACACGTAGGCCTATATTTGAAGATCTATGTATATCACCACTGCACAAGAAGGGCTATAACTGAAGATCTGTGTAAAAGCGTCAATGCACAAGTAGGCCTATTTTTGAAAATCTGTGTAGAGAGACCACATCCCAAGTAGGCCTATATCAGTGGAGCTGTGCAAATACGCCACTGCATGAGTAGGCCTATATTTGAGGATCAGTGTTACTATGCCATTGTACAAGTGATATATTTGAATATCTATGTAAATTGGCTGCTGCGCAAATCGGCCTATATTTAAGGATCTGTGTTACCATGCCACTGCACAAGTTTGCCTATATTTGGAGATCTGTGTAAATACCCCGCTGTGAACATGTTTGTGGTATGGCATGTTTGTGGTATGCCATGTTTGTGGTACGCCTAGGATGCAGGGAGTGGACATTTCTTTCGCACTCCACCCTATTTCCTTTAACTTACATTCTTACAACATTTGACACTGTGAGTATGATTGTTGATGGAAAATGAAGAGGGTTCATCTCTTTGTACCACCGCCACACTCCCTTAAGGTGATATACGCCAGTGAAAAATCATGAATTTGGGTCATTTAGATAAAACTAAAACACATGGCGATAAGGGCATCATACCCTTCACCCCCATTCATTCACGGATCCTCACAATACGTATGGTTGTCTATAGACGGGTAGTTATATGATTTGATTAGGACAGTTTTATATTTCTTAGGAAGACATGACTATTTTTTTTCTTTTTATTGAGATATTTTAGCTGTCTTCATGTTTACTACTGTACAGTCAGCGGGAGTCACGAGGCTATTCAAGAAATCTATGAAGTGGGCGATAACTCAGCGCACCTCGACACACAAACAGGTAACTATACAAAAATATTTATCTGCCAACTCATATTTGTCTCTCACAAGATGCACCAGGATAATTTTCATAGGATGTTTAATGCTTGATTAATTATAAGCACACAGATACTGATATACTGATAAAAAAATATTTTCTGCAGCCAGTAACAAGAACATTCAAAATCAAATAAATATTTTATCACATTAGTAGTCTTAGGTACTAGGTAGACGCTGCAGAATGCAGTCAAAATGGATTTGTGAGGCTCTTTAAATACCTAATGACCGCAAACTATTTTAATGTCTTGATATTATATGCTCTCTTCGAAAGATCTGTTAATACAAATAATAGTCTACTTAATTAAGATTTTTTTAAAAAAATCTAAATAGATAGATGCATTTCCTATAAACATATTTTATTCATTTTTGGTATGTCTACAAAGCAACTTATTTATTGTTTAATTTTAAATAGAATAAACTGCATCTATTTCCTTTGTTGTTTATTTTAATTTTTATACTTTCCTTTGAATTATTTACATATTTATTATTTTTTCATTTGACTTTATAAGTGAAGAATTTACATGATGTTTCAATGTGCTGCACCTCAATGTCTTTTGTCTACAAGTTATAATAACACCTCAGCGTCCTGTCTACACATTGTAGTACTTCAGTGTCCAGTATACAATTTAGAGCACCTCAGTGTCCTTTCTAAAAGTTATAGCACTTCATTGTTCTGTCTGAAAATGATAATATCTGTGTCCTGTCTAAAACTAATAGTACATGTATTTCAGTGTTTTGTTTAAAAGTAATAGTGCCTCAGTGTCCTGTCTAAACTAAGTAAAAGCAATAGTACCTCTTTGTTCTTTCTAAAAGTAATAGTACCTCAGTGTCCTGTCGAAAAGTAAAAGTTATTTTTTCTTCATAGATGATCAGAGTCCCTATGCGGAATTGCATGCTCCAGATATCGGCTTGAGTTCTCACTATATATCACTGGATTTGGGTAAAAAATATGTTTGGATTTCTTTTATTTAAAAAAAAATGAAATGTATATACAAATATTTTAAACATCCCCTCCCCAAAACAATTCAAAAAAGTTAATTTCATCTTATTTATTTTTCTTTATTTCTGTCTTCAATTATTGTCAACACTAAGTGATTTTGTGTCTTTGTTTACTTAGAATTCAAGAGATTAATACTTTTACCTCTTTACAACATGGGACTTAATTGATTAATTAGATTTTAAAGGACTAATATATAATTAGATCTTTATAACACTGCAGTTCCAAGCTAATTAAAGGTTCATATAAAACATACAATAACTTGTAGTCAAAATATGGCGAGTCATGATTCTCTATAATTGTGAATGCAATTTTAATTTCTACACCTCTCAGTCACCAGAAGAAATGTTATTGTTAGTGTTAAAAGCTATTTTTTCACATATATTTTTTCCTAGCAAAGAAAAATTATAATTTTAAAAATGTATGTAGCATTTGCTCATGAAACATTTTTTCCTTTTACACAAAAACATGACCAAGTGTATAATACATTCATACTTTTAAATTTTTACATTTATATACTGCTACTTTTTTTCTTAATTTTGAATAAACATTGTAAACTATTGATTGTCATTTCTAATTTTAAGGTTCTGCCACTCTTGACAGATCATCACGTGAGGTCACACAAGAGTCTGTTGAATAAATCTGTGAACTTTGAACAGCGGCATCTCTTTTAAGTTGGAAAAAAATATTTCAAATCAAATCTCCAATAACTTTTAAAGATTACATTGACAATAATAGACTCTTGAAATCATTGGTCTGCTTACAGTATTCACTGTCTTGAAAGAAAATACTGCTCATAGGCTGCATAATATTTAGTTTTACACACACACACACATGCACACCACACACAAAAATCATAATTTTGTTAGGTTAATGTATTTAACTTTAGAATTCATCTTTACATTGAATAATTTATTAATTGTCCTCGTGTGCATATGTGATTGTATTCATTTTTGAGAATATGCAAGTTATATGAATGTATATTCATTAATGCATGCTGATGTGAAAGTTGTGAAATTTGACAATTATTAAAACTGAATTCCCAAAATTTTGTTTTGGGGGAAGATTATAAATAAACTATCTATTTTAAATTCCTTTAAAAATACATTCACTCGTTACAAATCTACCATGCTTATTAGAGCAATAAATTACTTCCATAGGTAGAATTAAAATTAATATTTTCAAATAACAACTAAATAAATTTTTAAATCATTAATGCCTTAATTCATTACAAGCTAAGAAAGAAAGTAGAAATACTTATGAGACAAAAACTGTTTAGTAGTAGATACAGGTTTCATAAAAGCAAGTTAGAAAGTAGAGATACGGATGTCATAAAACCTAGTTGAAAAATAGAGATAAAGTATCCTGAACACTAGTTAGAAAGTAGATATAACTTTTATAAGGGTATTATAAAAAGTAGTAGAAAATAGAGGTCCATTTGTCATGAAATCAACTGCCCATCTCATCTCCTGATAGAAGTCTCTACATAATTTCACAGAGGATCTATTACTATTCCAAGATAACATCTTAAAGAAAAATCTATATTTCCATAACAGTTTGTGGTGGATAAAACATTCTACTAGTGGGTCCTGAGGACATACGTGTGTACCAGTAACTGGAATACCTCCAATCAGTTGCAATCTTTTAGATAAATTGATATTTATTAATATAAAACTAAAATTGATAGAATAATATAATGTACCTGTAAATGGCACCTCAGTTATATTGTTAATGATCTTTCCCGTAAGTTTCACTTTATTTGCTCAATTAATTGGTTCATATATTTATTTTTAATTCCTCTACTTAAGTTTTTAAAAGTAAATGGTCTACATCCTGCTTTGCTCTGGGGGACTGTTTTATAAAATTTACTATAGTGACAAAGTTTTTGTTTTCTATTAGATGCAGATACACTTTCTGTTATGTGTGCAGTTCATGAAATATGCATATAGCTAACTTTGACAAGAAGTGGTGATAATAGCTGTGAAGAGAATCTATGTTTGCCCATAGTTTTGTCTTTTAAAAGTATACTGATTATTTCTTAAATTTGGTAAACTATGATCATAATTTTCTCAATAGTTTATTACTTGTGTCTTGAACCGATAACTAATATTACACACTATATCAACAGCTTTTCAAAGAGAATTTGTTTGCTTTTTTGAATTAAAATTTGGGCTGTTAATGATTAATGCTTTTTTCGTTGCCGATTAATCTTACAACAATTAACAATTAATTAATAGATAAAAAAAACAACTAAATTGATAACAAAATGACACTTGAATTTAATCCCATTGTTACTTGAATTTAATCCCACTGTCACTCCATCGATTTCAACAAGTCTTTTAAGCAGACTAACTTCTTCACATTGTTAGGAGTTAAAGATGCACGAAGTTTATTTACAATACAACTGTATGTGATAAACAGTCTGTCACATGAAACAGATGTGGCTGGTATGCATAATACTGTAGAAACAAAAGATGCCAAATTGGCTTAATGATGTTTGCTTGAGTTTTCTCTTTGTCCATCAACAGTCTTCGACAATGTATTACATTTTGCCAGATGTGTATGCTGTAAATGGTATGTCATCGTATTTGAGCCACATATATCACAGTGAAAACAGTATACTTTCTCACCATTAATAACTTTGTTGTTATCATCTGCTTTAAAACCATAATGGTCATGCAATTTACCTTTAACCAGTTTATTATCTTTCAGCTTAGAATCGGCCATTTTGGCAATAAAAAATAATAAATAAAATCTTCTGGTGCAACTAAATATTGGCATTGCTTCAGTAATATAAGTAAGAAAATTAGTTGAAATTTAATTGTCGTTATATAAATTAATCAATAAAATTTCTTAGCGCTTAATCGCAGCCCTAATTAAAATATGATAAAAAATAACTTTATCTCATACTTTAATATATTATAGAAAATAAATCTTATGTGGCACAAATTATAAACATAAATTTGATGAAAGCTTTCAGTTATATGGTACTAAAATATTTACTTTACTTTAATCATAAATATTCATTTAAATTTTACTTTCCAGTTTTAAATACAGATGGTAGAGTAAGTATAAAATATTGAATAAAGTATTTATTTTTAAAGTAAATTAAAGTATTTAATATTTTCTTTTGTTATTTCTGTTTTTCTTTGCATTAAATTATTTTTATATCCACAAGAATCATTCACATAATAGAGATATAAATGACAGACTTATGTAAGACAAGATAATTTAATGTAGTTGGTTAAGCACGTTTTCAATTCCATATAAATGAAAAAGCTATTTTGAATGTTAGTTTTTGAACAATCTGAAGTTTTAATGTTAGTTTCTTACATAAAATCTAATTGCATTTCTAATTAAAAGGAGTGTACCACCCACAAATGGAATGACTCATTTGCTTAATTATTAACCAAATTATTAACATTCAGGTTGTGAGAAGCCTTCCTCGAGTTCAGATTACATAAAATAAATAAGAAGCCAAGACTTGGAGGGGGTGGAGGATGTTTTTAAAAATACAACTGATGAAACAGGGGATGAATAAATTTAGACTGTGAAAAAGGGGGAGTCACTGAAAAAGAATAGACAACGAATAGTGGGAGGCACTGAAAAGAATAGATGAAAAGGGGGAGTCACTGAAAAAGAATATTCAATGAAAAGGGAAAACTAAACAAGGGAAGATATTGCAAAAGATTGACACTACAAAAAAAATAGTACAACAAAATTATTGTGAAGTAAATAAATATAAAGAAATATAATTTGTAAAAGTTCATAATTATTTTATTCACACTAGATTTGCATGTAAAATTGTTGAATGCAATATATGTTGTCACAGTTTTATAATCAATCTGAACTCTCTCTTATTCTCAACAACAACAAAAATAGAAAGAAAAGAAAGAAAAAAAAATTGCACACATACTAACACTGATATTTATAATCATTCTGTAATTTATGAAGTGAAAATGCATGTTCAAAAGTGTAACTAAATAGCATATATTAACTATATGCAGGAAAGGCTTAAAATCATTTATTAAAAAATGGATAACAATTAACTGTACATCTCAAGCAATTAGGTGCTTATAAAAATTAAAAAAAGAACTATCTTATTGAAAGATACCACCAGGATTTACACAAATGAATACATCTCTCTCTCTCTCTATATATATATATTGAAAACAAAATTTAATATATTATGTTTTGGAAATTTTTTTACTGGCTTTGTATATAAAGGTCTTAATGTAAGTTTTCTACTATATTAAGTTTATAACTAATTTTTAAAATATTTGTCAGAATGCATATTTTTCCAACCACCATCTCAACCCTATTAAAAAGTTGAAATTATGTTTTAAAATGCTCAAATGCTAAAAATCTAAAAAATGCACCAATCCACCATAGTTTTCAATATTCTGAATACTCATTACCAAACTATTTTTCCTTAAGTCTGAACACAAAACAGACATTTAGTCACCGGTGGTCTCCCTGGATATGAAGACACTAATAACGTATGGAATAATTTCCTGCACAATATTTAGCAGGCTTTGATATGTATGAACCCTGACTAGCCTTTAAGTGATAAGATTTTGTTTGCTAACTGTTTTATTTGTTTGTTTTCTTTAAAAAATACTTTCTAACTTTAACTCCTCATGGATATTTGAGGGGTTTGAATATAAAAACTGTCAATCCTTAACACAAACATGGGTGTTTGGGGGATTTGCTAATATTTTCAAATGTTAATACAGCTGGATGTTTGTTGTTGTTTTTTTAATCCACAAACCTTTAAGCATCTGAAAATCTGTTTTGCTTGTTCAATAAAAACACCTTCAAACCTTAACTCGTCAAGAATATGTTTTTATGAACAGGCATAAACACAGTATTCAAATCAGTGACACTAACTGAATGAAACAACTTATTTTTCATCTCTACACTTCCAAGCTCTGACATATCCCCAAATTTGGGGATTGTTATTTCAATAATAAATTGTGTTATGATTTAATCTTTTGGATATTTTTGTCTTCTTTGAATCAAAGAAATAAGTTTATTGCATATTACTTCTTCAAGTTCTTGGTAATCAAATATCTTTTTTTACTTTCTCAATTTGTCTCTGAAAATGCAAATACATCTTGTGAAAATAAAATTACAATTTTTCAGGATATAAAAGGTGATTGACATCACCAGTGGACAAAAGGTCATGAATGGAGGCGATTTATAGACATTTAATCGCGTGTCACTTAAACACTCCACATTTAATCTCACTTAAACTAACCCTAAACCCTAACTGTCTCTGTGGTTATCTGTCTGCATTTAAGTGGCGTGCGATTAACTGTCTGCGCACCAACGGAGGCACAGTTTCTTGTAATCTATTTGTATAGAATTTTACAAGAGAAAACAAAATAAAGTCCACTTAAAGATCTAAAGACAAACTTACCTATTCTACTTCGTTAGCTTCTTATTTCTAAAAAACATTACTTTATCATCATTATTTCACAATCAAAGAAATTATTAAGAATGTATCTCAGAAATCCATATGTTCAGTTCTGTGACCCTAGTTGGTTTTAATTATTTTCCACAAATATATTATAATTATTAATCAGAACTTTATTAAGTATTTTTCTTTTAAAAAGAAGAGACTTGAAAGATAGTGGTACTCCTAAGAACTGATTGTTATAATCGTAAATGTTCTTCCTGCCAAATGGACATGTATTTGACCCTATGTCACTCTGAAAAACAAAGGATCTCGGTATGCAACAAAGGATCTCTCTCCTTGTGCTGTAATAAGCAGCATATCTTGCTAGTTATTTATGTATACAAACATACATTTATATCTGTCTATTTTTAATTTAAATTAAAACTAGGTTTTACTAAACTGAATTGATTTGAAAAAAAATTGCATATAACAACACTGAATATCACAAAATGTTCTTGTAATTTGAGGTCTTTCCTCAACCTGTTAGCTTTACATGCTTCCAGGCAGTTGTTAGTTCATACTATATTTTCTACTTTAAAATACACACACAAAATTCAATAACAAAATATTTCTAAACAAACACATTCTTTGTTTGTACACCCACTCTTGTTGCAAATTATAATCTCAATAAATTTATAAAAACAGATTTTGGTCCCTGAAAACAAATCAAGAATAGCAATATTTTATTTTGTTTACATTTCTCTCTATTTCATTTTTCATTCTGTCTGTGTTTGTGTGATTGCATCTGCTTATAAGCACAGATGTATGAATGGCAGAGGCAGCAATAATCATATATATATCTAATTCTGTGCACAAAAAATATGTAACAATTAGTACAATAATTTAGTATATCAAATGTAAATGGATTCATGGGTTTGTCAACAATTACAGTATTATAAAAATATATATATATATATATAATCATCAACTCTTATTCATAATAAAAATATGGATGGATTAAGCAAACGAAAGAAAAAATAATACAAATTAATATGATTATCACGAACAGAAAACAACCTAATATTATTTATGTAAAGCTAGTGACATTAAAATATCAGGAGAAAAAATTATCTGGAACAATTATGTCACAAATAAATTTAAAATAAAAGCAATTAACAGTGAATGGTGAACTACAAAATCGTAAATGTGAATTGATAAAATGCAATGGGCATGATAATTGAGCCTGAATCACCAGCAAAGAAACCTAATAATAAATATATGTGATACATACTTCATTAAAGGTCAGTCGAAAATGCTCATGTCATGCAGTTCACACCAATGCACTAAAACCTCAAAAAATTCAACATACATACTGAAGTACATAGTGCAGTGCTATTTTATTTAGCAAGCTGCAAGGGGCTTTATTTTGCCTGCTTAACATTTTGTCCTCCCCCCCCCCCCCCCCCGCCCCAATTGTCAGAACAGCTTGTGTGTGTAGATGTATGCTGCATTCTTAAAAATCACAAATTAATACCAACCAGTACACGGCACAATTTTGTCAACAGCAATGCAAGGTGCCAAACTTATTTATTTTTTAAATGGTTATAAAGTAAGTTCGTTTCTGGATTATGTATTACATTTCTGAAAAAATCTAGGGCAAATTGGATTTGACCATAACTGTATAATTGTTTATACCACTCAAGTGCTCTCTGATTTTTCAAAATGTGATAAGAAAAACAACACAACCCCCAAGATGATATATTTACTTAGCAGACAAGTTGTAGAAACACCACACATCTACAACATTTATATCTATCTAACTCTCTCTCTCTCTCTCTCTCTCTCTCTCTCTCTCTCTCTCTCTCTCTCTCTCTCTCTCTCTATATATATATATATATATATCTATGCTGGTATGTAAGTGAGCTAGAAGATTGTCAATGTTGTAAGTAAAAGTCTTAATCATGCAAAAAGACAGATTATACTGTAATGCATTATATGTTACATGTGCATTATTCGACCTCCTCACTCTCTGATTATCAAGATACAAAGGCCTAAGAACAAACACTTTCATATTCAAAGATAATTAAAAATTCTCAAATACATACACAACTAGATACAAGTCACATATACAATTTCACATATTCAAGAGACAGAAGTACTTCAAAACTGTACTAAAATGCATACACAAGCTATGTACAACTCACAAACAAAATATACTTGAGATGTACAATTACTTAAAAGTGTAGTGATACTTACATAAGCTATGTGCAAGTCTCAAACACAGCACATGAGGGTCAACATACCACTCTTTCAATCCCTCACACTAAAAATGTGTAAGCCAACAAATGGTGGTCAATATACTACTCAGTCCCACACAAAAATGTATCAGCCAACAAATGGTGGTCAACATTCTACTCATTCACTCTCACACACTAAAAACGTAGGCCAACACCTGACCCAGATCAAAAGCACTAAGTGCCAATGTTCATACCTTTTACATTACATGACATTCTTTTAAATAATATACACCATTAAAAGAGCAGAGTTACAATTAGTCAGTGTCTCAATATATAAAGAGTATCAACTGTAATTGCTTGGAACAATGAGCCTAACGCTGTTACACAATCATGGTTACGCACGCACGCACGCACACACACACACACACACAGGTGCAGTGTCCACAATTAAAAAGTATCTGTGTATAATACATGTGCATTAGAAAAATGTTTATGTGCCAACATTTTACATATTACTTTGTTGTCAAGTAAATATGAACAAATAAATACATTTTAGTGAGGATTATTATTTTTTAAAGGAATGAAAGCAGTGTCTTTAAACACACAAGACACAACATGCAAGTTTTATGTTAATATACTTACTTAATAAAATGTACACAAAGACAGTCGTCTATTTAATAAAATATATAATCTGTAGCAAGGCTATTCTTTTGTTATGTTAAGTAGGCACAGGACATAAATACTGTCTAAAACTTTAAAATATGTGCAGCAACTTTAATAGTTTGTGACTGTTTATAATACAGATAAGGGGAAGTCATCTATACCAACACATTGTTAAATAATGCTATTGTCATTTTTAACTATATATGGAAGGTCAACCTTGTAGAGAACATTAAGCATACTGTAAATAATCGCCTATAACATTTGGGAAGTCAATGTTAAATATACTTTAGGAAATAGAAAATGCTAATAAAGTGATCCAGTTGTTAGCTCTACTTTAATTAATTAATTTTAGCATTATGGGCTCACCTTGGTTTCAAACACACCAATACATTTGGTCTGAACAGTTAAACATAAAATGTTATTACATTAAAATTACACAGTTTACATTTACTTACTTTGCCACATTGCTTCTTTTGCAATATATGCAAAAACAAAATACTGCTCCCTTTATAAACGTGCTTGCAGAGAGCGAAACACACAAAAATGTTGAAAATAATCATAGGAGAGATTAAATCTCACAAGGCAAGAATGATTAGGATTAGCAAGGTGACATTTTCCACGATCACCCATGCAAACTGAAACCTTGAAAACTTGACACACTCTTATCAAATTGGATAAAACCTAACAATGAGCATCAATATAAAATAAGTCTTTAATGAGTTGAATGGCTATGTGGACATGATTTCAATTTTTAATAACACTTTATCATTAAATTAATTAAATGTAACCTTCTGACTTTTAACTATTCAGGTGAAGTGTGTAGTTAAAATAAATTGTGAAATAAAAATAACCCTTAATTATTTAGACAACAAAAGTTTAAGATGATTTTATTTTTTGTACATATTTAATTGTTTTTGTTTTTGATTGTGGTAATAAAAAGCTGGTTTTAAAAAAATGAAAAATAGAGCAATTAACAATGAATACTTTCTAGCAAATACAACAACAACACAAGAGAAACTATTACAATTCCCTAATTTTACTCTTTAAAACTTAGCAAAGTATTGAATAAACAAAATTAACATCAAATAGAATGACAAAAATATTTTATATAATTTTATTTTAATAAGAAGTAAAAATAAGAAGCTTAACTCTGAAATGTAAATAATACTAATCTTGAACTATGCAAATAGTTATGGTAATTGTGAAAACAAAATTTACACTTAAGATTATTAATTATTATCTGAGATTTCTTAAATGACTTTCTTACACTAAAAATAAACAATACATAGCATTTAGCACCAGGATTCCTGATTTTTCTCCTAAAATTTATTAAATTTTCTTTCTATTCAAGAATAAACAAGAAATTTGACATTTCTCAGCAAAATGCACATGCAATTTATATGTAAAACAACAAAAGGAAATAATTGGTGCTATACTAAATATCAATAAAAGCAAATTCTATTTTATTTTTCAAAAATATATTATCCCTATATTTAAAGAAAATGTAGTGAAAGAAAACGTTATTTTTGTCAACTATTTGACTATGCCGTTGTTTTTATTTTTCTAAACATAATGTATCTTAGTACATGTACTTACTTCTCATTATTTATTACTATTTAGCAAATACAATCATTTATGATAATAAGCAATCTTTTATTTCTCTAGAACACAGATCAACACATTGCTTCAAATAAAGCAAAATGCTGGCAAGTTTATAATTCTGTTTCTACATTATAACACAACCTTTTAGTTTATACATGCATATTATTATTACTAATATAAATGATTGAATTTTATAGTGCAGTTTTGTCAATTAGTAGTTTTCTTTGAATGTTTAGTTGGAGAAGCTTGTGGTACTTTAAGTTTTAGCTTAATAGGAGAAGCTGGCTTCCTTATTGCCCTCCTACCACGCTTGTCATCAAATGACAGACTTTCATCGTTGGAAACTGTCACTGGTGAAGATGAGCGTGACCCTGACCTATCACTTTTATTTTCTTCCACAGTTATTAACAATTTTGTCTTTTCCATAGACATTAATGATTTTGTCTTTTCCAAAGGTAATAATGATAATGATTTTGAATTTTCAGTAGATACCAAAGATTTTGTCTTTTCCACAGCTACTAATGATTTAGACTTTTCCAAAGGTACTAACAAATTTGATTTTACCGGTGGAACATTTGGTTCAAAAGAATTAGCAGATGCTACTCCAATCTTCCCTTTCAAGAGTTTTGGAGAATTTCTCTTTCCATCAGAATTGAGCAGTTTCTCATCCATTACATCATTTGCTGAATTCTTGCTTTCTGACCCAGATTTTATTTTTCCACTTTCAGAATGAGCCTTTATTCTTTTGCCTAAGGCTTCTGCTTGTTCCTTGGCTTGCTTAGTCTTCCGTTGCTTGTTCTGGGCCAAAGTGCTTATCATGCGGTCCAAAGTACTCCCTTCCTTTCGCCATCGCCCTGAGCCTCGTGATCCACCAACACCTCTAGCACCACGTTTATTCTGAGGATTGAGGTGACTCTTTTTATGAAGTCGAAGAGAAGTGCGTTGTGAAAAGCACATTTGACAAATATCACACTGAAAAGGTTTCTCTCCTGTGTGGGTTCTTAGATGATCTTTAAGGTAGTTACGCTGGGCAAAGGCAGCAGAACATTCTGTACATTTAAATGGCCGTTCACCTGCAAACATCAAATTGTAACCACTGTAAAAAGTTTGTAATCTAACTGTTAATAACTATACATAAATTGCTACAATGTGACATAATTTAATAACAACAATAATAATAATAATAATAATAACACAGTAGATTTAATATTCAATAAAAAAAACTTAATCTTATAAAAGTTCTAAGTGCTTTACAACAAGTGTGAAATATACAACAAGGTCTTGAAACAAACTACTTTTAGTTATGGTCATTAGGTATATTTATGTTTAAGAATATACAGTTTTAGAAGCTTGAGGGGGAAAGAAGTTCACAAACCAAGCAGGAAAATATATAGTTTGCAATGAATTCAAGCAAAAATTGTACCGAAACATATTAATTTAAATATATCAAGTTATGCTTTTCAACATTAAATCATGTTCAAACTCTGTAAATAGATCATTTTTAGTGTTTCCCCACAATGTGGTAAGTGTTCTACCACTAGTGAGAAAAGCATACAAAGGGTACTCTTATTATAAATGATGTACAATTCTAGATTTCTAACTTCTTGACTTCTAAGTCAATTCCATTTCCACAGATTTTAATTTCAGATTGATTTTAATTAACTGTTTCCACCTTATACTGATTTTGTACAAGATGTTAGATCTAATTATATTTTCTTAATTTTTTTAAACTCACCATAAGTCACTATTTGATGTATATTTATTTTCAGTATTATGGTTTTTTTCCAGTACTCTTGTGTACAAAATGTTAATGAATTATTATTATTTTGTTAAATATGTATCTACGTTATTAAGCCCTTCTACTGATTACTGTTAAATATCTATACTGGTGATGTTCTCTCCTGATGTCTTAATTTGATGTTTTTCTTCATAAACTGGCAAGTTTTTAAAATATGACAACTAAAATGTTTTATTGCAATAGTTCTGTAATAATAACATGAACAGTAATTTCCCTTGACAGTTAACCAAGAACTAATAATCATCAGATGAGTTATAGTTAAATACATTCATATTTAAGAAAGTAATGAGCTAAAAGCACAAAAGTAATTGTGTTTAATAGAAATAATTTGAAAATCCAGTAGGCAAGTACTTTAGAACAAAAAGCTGTCATTCAGTCAAAACATTGAAGTTTTCTGGCTTACATTTTTTACAATGCACAGACAAATTAAGGCCACATTATTACAGTAAGCGCAAAGAACAACAAAAAAGATTTTCATGCTACAGCCTTCAAATTTGGTACAAACATTGTCTTTGATTTAGTTAAGAAAAATCTGTTGTTAGATTTGGAATATCCTGCTTATATTTTATTATTTTTTTAATTAAAATTTTTGATTTTTTTTTTTAAATATCCAAATAACGTTTTGTTTTTTTTTATATGCACAGTTCACTTGCATATGTCAACAAAAAATTTTAAATAACATTATTATCATCCTTGATGCAATTTTTTTTAAATGAAGGATGTGCTTAAAGAAATTTTTAGGAAAAAAGTTACAATATTTTTATAAGACCTACCCATCAAAAATATTAAATTGAACGTAAAATGTCAAAGTAAATAAATTAAAAAAAAAATTAAGCAATGCAGGTTTTAATTCATCCTTGATTTTGTGAACATATATATAAGGAACAAATATGCCAAGTTTCAACTGTGTGGGTTTACTAGATTTGGAGATTAAGTCTACAAGCAAGTGGCATGGACTGAAAAACATAGTTTTGAGAAAAACGCATTTAAAGTATAATAAAGACAGTAAAACATGGAATTTGTGTTCAATATTTACTTTTTTTTAAAAATAACTATGCCTTATCCACAGCACAATGAGTTCCTATCAATCATTTAGTCTCCCTAATAATCCTGAGCCATAGGTACTGCCTTCTCCACTGCACAAGTCTTCAGCTTCTTTGACAATTTCTTTTCTCTGTGATGTCACTTAGTCTCTGGCTTGGCTAAATATTCTGCATGCTTGCATCTTGTGCTGTATAGCAAACTTTTTTAATAGGGGAAATAATGCACTTAATATAACAGTATGATTTAATTTTTAAAAATGGAGTGTATCGTAATGCAAAGAGGACTATTATCAGCGATACTATGCAAAGAAAATGATTTTTTGAATATAGGTAGGTTGAAACAATAACTTTATTTGCACAAAACCCACAATTTTTAATAAGAAAACATATATTTTCTGCAAAGGAAGATATCAAAGTATGCAAAAGTCTCAACTGAAAAAAAATTAAATGAGGAAAAAAATTGATTCTTTGAACTGATGCAGAATCTGAAATAAAAATTTCAGGGATATCTTCAATTTTAGAATTGGAAATAAGCATGAGAAATGAAAACTGAAATTCCACTAATAAAAATTTAACTTACTAAAAACAACTATATCTCCACTGTGTAAATAGAAACTAATAAATCTAGGCCAATAAACCCTACCCCCAAACTTCTCTTATAACTATAGGGCTTTTTCTATTCTTTCCAAAAGTAAATTCTCCCAAGGTTGGCAAGGACATATCCTCTAAATGATGACTATGAAAGCAGATGTAAAGAACTCAATCAACCAGTCACCAAGAAGAAATCTATCAACCACAAAGAAATAATTCAAACAATCAATCACCAACAAGAAAAAAATCAATCAATCAACAGGTGAAACAAAGAGAAGGTCATGGTCAGCACACAAAAACACCTATACCTGTATGTTTCCGTAAGTGAATAATGAGTAAATTTTTCCTGGCATAGCTAGCTGCACACTCTTCACATTTATAAGGCCGCTCTCCAGTGTGACGACGAGTGTGAACCACTAAATGAGTCTGATGGGAGAACCTGGCATCACAGTGATCACATTTGAATGGCTTTTCACCTAAAATAAAGGCAAGGTTTCAAGTTGTCAATTATTATTTAATAGATTTAATTTCTACATTATAATAAGAAATTTTAATTTTAACACACAAACTCTCCAAACATTCTGCAGAACCCCAATTATCTGACTTCTGATTATATGACTTAATGAATTAACTAGTGTGATGTGCAAATGAATCACATTTTTGTTATTCACAACAGCTAATGTTCAAACTTCAAGTGCATATATTGCTTTCCTAAAACTCTGATCAATCCATCAATCCATTAAATATATGTATCAAAAATTGAAGCGAACCAACTATTCTGGCAGTTTTTGTTCAACAACTTGAAAACAACAGTACTAAGAATGTCCACTCATGTACACAAATATTCAGTATAGGCATATCAAACTGATATTATAACACTAGTGCTATAAGAACAAGGAAAACTAAAAATCCAAACATGTATTTTTGTTATATATTTTTTAAAAATTATCAATAGCAAATAATAAGCAAGTTGATGAAACAATCAACAAAAATACACAAGACCAGTTTCTAATCAACAAAGCAGCAAAATGTATGTTTTTATTAGTAGTTCTAATCTAAGTAAATTAAACAGTATTAGCACAGATTTAATATTATATATTAATAATACTTACGCCATACAAATGTACATGACTAAGTGTAAACTGAAAATTAAAACTGTTCTAGTAGTTTACTACTAATTAAGAAAGAGTTCAGCCAGTAGGTCCATAATAATATATATAAAGCACTGTCATTGATTAACAGACCTGTTCTTCAGAATGGAAAGTTTGAGGAAGATTTATAAAAAAAAAAATAAAATCAGGAGTACATGCTTAAACTGCCTGGTAGGACTGATTATTTCTATATTTTTGATTTGCATTCTAAACAGAGATATAATCACTACAGATACTGGTTTTGCATATTAATTTTATTATTACTATTTAACTTTAAACCCAGACAAAAATCAAATGAACATTTATCATTTTAAGACAATATAACAAGAAATATGAGCATAATTTGAATTTGTTGAAAGCTTATTACGATATAAACCAATCAATCTGTTTCCTAGATGCCTGTGTAGGATCATTAATTTATATACAAATTTAGGTGTAATTGCATTGCAATACTTTATTCTAATTTAAAGTTGTGTTTAATACTTAATTTACTTATTAATTTTACTCTAGTGTAAATTTTATTATTTTCATTATTATTTCCTATAAAAAAAAAAGTTATTCTCTGTGTACTGGTTCTTAATTTATATATTTTTATTAAGTTGTAATTTTATTATTATTAATATTTATTTTTACCCCACCATAAAATTTCAATGAATACATTATATCAGTTGGTAATAAACACATCATAGGAATGACAAAAGTAAAAACCAAAACATTGCTTTAACAAAAAATGTTAGGTGTATCACATGATAAATTATGAATGATCATATGCTGTTTTTCTGTTGCTCTTTTTGACAACTTTCTTGCCAGAATACTGTAACTGTTAGCCATTAACAATACACTGTGTGTGCTAATAGCTACATTTAAAGTTATATTTTGATTAATAATGAAATTAGAGAGTGGTTTTATTTGACATATAAATTATGTCAATATCACCACCATTATGATTATGACATTACTATCATAAATGTAATAGATATGGGAAGGTTCACTTAGCAAGCATGTTTGTGAAATGTATTTGTAGCACCACCTGCATCGTATCTGTGGGTATAAATGCTGCTGCTATAATTTTATTGCTGAGTAGATATAGTTAATAAAAAATGCATTGAGATTTTGATTTAAACAGGGACACATACCAAACATTTGCGACAAAACTTCAAATGTATTGTGCATTATTTATTATTTTTTGATTATCCGAACATCCATTTTGCCATATAAATACCACATCTTCAGAATGTAATCTCTCTCTATATATATATATGTGTGTGTATATAAACACATATTTTAATATTCAGAAATTTACTTTCAATTATAACATTTCCATTATTCAGAAAGATTATATATATTTCAATAAACAAATATTCAGAGTAAAACATAGTTTGAAAAGAAGACAAATCTACATAGAAATGATATGAAAAATATATTTATTCTTCTTATATCAGAGTATGCTGACTTCCTAAAGAAAACAATTTAATTGTACGAGAAATAATTATTATAATGAATGCATGCTTGCTGCTGTTGGAAACTCAATTGAAAAAAATCTGGATTATTAGGTTGGTGCTTTTTGTGTGCATATATTCTCAAATAAGTGACCTATCAGTGCTTGCATTACACCTACAAAAATAACTATATTTAGCTTATACATGTATTTTTCACAACAAACCTTTACTATTTCAGACTGATTTTATGATATTTAAATCCCTTTACAGAATGAAGGAGAGGAATATGTTTCAATTCATCTATATTTAAACATCACATATTACTAATGGGACTCACCAGTATGTTTTCTTTTATGAAATTTCAATGTATTCATATGCGAAAAACTTGCATTGCAAAGATCACAACTATAAGGTCGTTCCCCAGTGTGTGTACGCCAATGTTCAATGAGGCGATACCTGATGGAAAAACAAGCTCCACATTCATCACACTTGTGCGGACGATCTCCAGAGTGTGTCTTCAGGTGTCGTGTTAAATGACCTTTCTGAGCAAATGATGAGTCGCACTGAGGGCATTCGTATGGTCGTTCTCCAGTGTGAATCCGCAAATGAATGGTGTAATCTTTGCGATAGGCAAAAACCTGAAAATATAAACCATTCAACTGGCAACTGAAAGTCAGAACCAGTTTCTTTGTTACAGATACACTTAAAGGTTGCAAAATTCTAATAGTTCAAATGTAACATATCACTAATTTAAATTCTTTAACAAATAATATATATATATGAGTGTAACAATAATAAATGAATCCCATCTTTTATTTCTATATATTCATAGTTTGTTAAACATTTTATTTTCTACATAATTAACAGATTTATTCTGTTACAGATACACTGAAGTTTTATTCCCATTGCTATTCTATGATATTGATATAATACTTTGCTTAATTGATATATTATTCTGTCAAACTATATTACTGATTTTGTTTGATTCAATGATTGTTCTAGCATACTATGACAGAACCTCTTGAGTCAAAGCAATCAGAAGCATATGTTATTGACGCATGCCTCATGTCTAAAATCCAGTGGATTAGTACAGAGGGACTGTCACTATGATACAAGGTGTGAATGGGTATTATTCATTTACTGTTGTTGGTGTATGTGAGTACTTACTGAAGTAAATGTTTGCTTTTGTGAATGAATTGTCATTTAGATAAGACTGAAACAATATACACCCATCTAAGGACACTGAATGAAGATTTCCTAGTAACAACCAGAAGACTTGTCAAGGACCATTCTTTGACCTGAAAATCTGAATAATCCTGATCATGAGTTGAAAGCTTTAAATACCCTGGTCTGCAGAGAAAGTGCAGATGCAGCAATATAACACAATATAAATGGACACAACACTATTAATAAGCAAACCTACAACTGAATTTTCTAAACATTTCTGATTAAACAATAAAGAAGTTAATTTAATAATTTAACTCGTACACATACATGCATGTGCAGACACACACACACACACTCCTCAACATTAAAAAAAATATTCACCTTCTGACAGTGTTCACAACTGTGTGCCTTTTTGCCAAAGTGAGTGCGCATGTGTGCAGTACAAGAATCAGCACGTTGGAACAAGATACCACATACTGTGCAAACTGAGGGTGCTTCCTGTGCATGCTTCTTGGAGTGGCGTCTCCACGATTCTTTTAATGTAAACACTGATGGGCATTCATTGCATTTGTAGATGTTTCCACCAGTGTGCTTCTTCATGTGGTTTATAAGTTCTGCTGGAGATGTAAAATCTTTTCCACAGTCTTCACATTTGGTGATCGTGTTCTTTGTAATATTTTTGACAACCTCAGAAAAGTCAGGCAAGAGAATGGGTAACTTTTTCCCATAACGCCCGCCAGCATTTTCTTGCTCTCCTTCTGCTGGCAATTCTTCATTTTCATTTTCTTCTGAGACTTTGGAATGATGTGAATCTTCTGTAACTGTCAAAACCGTTGTATCTACATAGAATGTATCAATATATTGCTATTATTAGGTCAACAGTTTACATATCAATATATTACTATTATTAGATCAACAGTTTTGCACAAATATTGAAATAGAACACCAATCAGATTTTACACATTAAACTGCACATTGGAAAGATTAATTTATGTTTAAATCATTCTTTCTCTCTTACCCCTTTCATTCTCAGAATCTGATCTGAATACTGGTTAGCTAATGTGGGAGACTAATGTAACTGTGTGTGTGCATGCTAGCATTATCTGAATGCTATGTACAACACTTATTGTTTTATTTCAAATGTATGCCATATACTTTTTTTAATAAGAGCATTAACAGTTAATGTAGTAAAATAAGCAGGCCTACATTAGCGACATGTTTAAATAGTGTTATTTATAATGTACAATTACAATGTGGTATGTGGAGGTCACAAACAATTATTACAGTTTTCAATTAGTTTAAGTCTCTTACTACTTTAGTAAACCAGGCTGACATTATGTTGATCTACAAATGTCCATCATTTAGGAGATGTGACATATCTTTTTTCTTTCTGAGTCTAAAAGTAAATCTATAGCTACTAGCTAGTCATCTCACTGACATTTATAGTAAAATCAAATTTAAAGTATTATCTTTAGAATAATAGAATAATATATTTCTGAATAAAATTTTATTAAAAACCCTATATTATAAGATTTATAATTCTCAAACATATGGAAATAAGAAAATTTTAATCAGAAAATGTGCTTGCTAATGACAAAAGAACAACTGCTATTGTTTAGCAATAATTTATTTGAATATATATTCTTATAATATATGTGTTCTACTTTGGTAGGTATGGTGACTATATTTAAAAAAAAAAATTAAATGCTGTTAACATTCCAAAGAGCCGTGTCCTAATGATTTAGGAGACATTACCTCAGGCATATTGTGTTATAAGAGTTTGGTCAAAGGGAGGCAACTGCATTACAGGGAATCTTTCTATGTATTTCTCAAATTTCACTTATTTAGTGGAATTATGCTTAAAAAATATAATATAAAAGACACTATATCTTTATAAGCAACAGGGACCAGAGATATAAGATTAAATAAAATGAAAAAGAATAAAGAATAAAATCAATCATTACTAAATTACACACTAGCATGTATACATAATCAAATTATGTTAATGTTATACTTATAAACAGAGATTATGGCTCATAATGCTGTGCAATACAGATCATGAAAATAATAAATTGGAAATAAGGTTTCCTTGGAAAAAGAATTTTAAAATGATAGCATATACTTATAATAAGTGCTTTGTACCAGATTATCAACTTTTATCTTAAAACAAATATATGAGAACTGCTATATAAGAAAAAAAATAATAAAGATAATCACCCTCGTACACCTTAAGGGTTCCTGAAGCATGATCTTAAACAACTGCCGTCGACATTTAAATGGTTAATCATATGAAATGTGCAGTTCCATTACCATAAAAATTAATTAAAAACTATAAAATATTAATATATATATACTTAAAATATCTAACTATTAAAAATAAATATGAAAAACAAATATTTTTCTCAAATCTGAATTAATCATAATTGTAAATGGAAATTGCACATGCATATTAAACTGAGGAAGTTTTAGAAATAATATTCTATTGAAGAAAATGGTTATTTTAACTTACACTGTTACAGTTATAAATGAGAAGAGCCATAAACCTGGTGATCTAAGTCAGGGGTCAATTTTAAAAAGAGAGTATGATGTTTTGTGAATTAGTTATTTTGCTACAAAGCATCAAATAGACAAAACAGCATTTTTAACAACCATGGTGTAGACTAGCAAAAGTGTCTTACTAGTATTACTACTTATAGTTATACTCATAGTGTCATACTAATAAAAATTCAACTAAGTATGTACAAAAAATGTTTGTTGGTAATTTACATTTTAGACAAAAGATTTCTTACTAGTAAAAGTAGTATTACTGCTCATACTCATAGTAATATAACTAATAAAAATTCAACCAAGTATCAACTAATGTACAAAACATGTTTGTTAGTAATTTACATTTTAGTCAAACTGGTGATGACAAATAAGAAAGTGCATCCTAATTTATTCAATAGTCAAACTGATGTTGATAAATGTGCTCCTAATTATCCACCAATGAAATAATCATAATTAGAAAATAGTAAGAATAATAAATACATAAAAATTTAAGAGTAGATACAAATATTGAAATGTTTTTTAAAAAGTGAAGATGTTACCTGTCATATCATCTGGTTTAGGTGTTGTGGTCAATATACTGGATGGAAGTAAAGTAGTCTGCGTGAGCTGTGTATCGGAAGCTTGGGTAACCGTCTCCAAGTCAGCACTCTGGTTGACACTAACTGAGGCAATAGGATATAAATCAAGACAGCAGTTATGAATATTAAACTCCACCATGGTCTGGAAGGTGACCCAGCACACACTGCACACATAGACAGGGCCTTTCAGGATTGGTTGTCTGAAGTCAACAGCATTTCGTAAGGCCTGAAAATGTAGGAAATCAAAGTAATACATTGGGCTATCTTCCACAAGAAAAGCATCTGGACAAAGCTAAAGCATTACAGATTACATGTGGACATTTGAACTAAGCTGCATCCAAATCTCTTAATTATGTAGAGGTATACATTGTACATACATTCAATTAGATGGCCCCTTTCTTAAGACACTGATGACAAAGACTTCTGCTTATGAAGATGAATGTGTCTGCATCAATTTGAAAATTACATGCAATTCTATCATCCATACACATTTAAATATTTGAATAAAATATGTGTAGTCAGGCTTAACTGTTCACATAAACTAAAGTCAAATCTACAATCAACACACCTAAAGTGAACATGGATTTATAGTGAAACATAACTTGTGAAATTAAAAATATACTACTACTAGCTATGAAAATTAGCAAACATAAATACAGTAAATATTTGGACTGCATGGAGAATATTGCAACTATGTTAGTATGTATATTCCACTTTAATTCAAATACTCTTTGAAAAAATCAAAATGATATACATGTATTGCTTGATTCAAACTTATTTTTACACTTTCAATTTAAAGAAATAAGAATTCCACGAAATAATTTATGCTATTGCACTTATAATATTTTATTACGGTGGCACCACTGGCAACAGTGTCTTTAGAGACATTATTTGATAACTCATGATTTGTCCTAAAAATTCTTTAATGTATAAGTATTCTATAGAAAAATATTACTTTCTCCTTATCTCAATTTATCTTCAAGTCAACCCCTCCAAGAAGAGTTAGTCATGCAAATTATAGATTGTTTGATAGGTCACAAATCACAAAGTAAAACAGTATTACTATTAGTGATATGTATTCAATTTCTTTTCAAAACTTTTTAAATGAATAGGGTAAATAGCTGTAATCAGCAAAACAATACTAACTCTTAATTATCTTAAAGGCAGAAAACCATTACATATGAAATTATCCAAATATGTTATATTAAAGTATTTGAGTTATATACTTCATGAGTGTGGATTCATGACCTTGAAATTAAATTACATATAGGCACATGCACACACAATTCAAAAAAGGGCACATGATCCTATAGTGGTTAGACAATGACATTTTGCAAAATATTACTTAGTATTACTATTTGTAGTAATGTTGCTTTAAAATAATTTTAAATATATTTTTCTTTTAAATAAAATGTTTTAAATTGTATTAATCAACATTTTAAAGAATTTTAATAAAATAATAAACATTCAAAATCAGTCATTAGCATTAGGCCTAATCATGATTCAAATTGGTTTTGCCTATTTTTTAAAACTTTATTAAAATAACTTGTAAATTAATTTCAACCTGACAATTTTAATTTTGAGACAGGGAATGGCAATCAAAATTATCCTAGTGAATGGGTCTGATCTCAAATCTATGATCCAATGATTCTTGCAAGGGTCCAGTATTTTTGGCCAACCAGATCCCCAATGAGCAACACTTGGTTTGGATCCAAGGAAATAGACTGTTAACAGTCAAAATAAAAAGATAACTCTATCTTGATTAGCATGTGATAATAATATTAATAGTTAATACACATGGTATAGAAAATTTAAGAAATTTATATCTATGTGTGTCTGACAAAGTATATGATATAAAAATAATCCAACTCTGTCTTTTAACCTGGCCACCACCAAGGTATGAGCTTTTCTCTTGTTACTTTAATGCTACCATCATCCTTGAACATACTTGTCCAGCACAAGGCAAATTCAAAAGTTACAGATACCAATCTTTCATCACCATTCCTGAATAAGCTTGTTCCATTGTAATGAGACAATGGTAACAGTTGTCAACAAACAGATTCAAAAGAAGCAGCTAGAAATGTATGGCAAGAATATGTATGCTTTGTGTGTTTCACTTTCAGGTACCACTGTTTTGAAACAGCATATAAAAAAAAAAAAAATACTGTCAGAAAATGAGAAATAAATAATAATTGTTACTGATGTCACATAATAAATTTCCAAAACGTATCAAAATGTACATCTCTGACTATGCGTGCAAAGAAAGCTTTATTTCATCAACAAAGTGCATAGGAAAAAATGAAAATACATTTGACACTGGTAAAACTGGTATAAAGATTACATTCATTTGCTAGGTTTGGGTACTTAAAGTCAGTCTGTGGTTACGGTTACAAGGGCTACAAACTATTATAAGTTATATGACTACAGTAATGTATGCATTAAGAATGAATGTTATTTATTCACATTTAATACTGATAGCAATGTCACTTGAAGTTGAATCGAAAGGAATCCTCTTCTAGAAACAAACTTCTCGGTCATTGAAACTGAAAAACTGGGCATTGCATTAAACTTTAAAGACAAGTTACTCATCTGTATCAATTTATGGTTTTGGGTTTATTTAACAAATAAAAAACTAAAGAACGCCAACATTTCAATTATAAACATTTATGAATGAGGAAAAGAACATTATTTTCCATTGGTAACTAGGCCTATCTCTAAGTATAGGCCTGCTATTATTACTAACAAACTTCATGGGACCGTTGAATGGGACAATCGTGTTTTGATAAAATGTTGTGTATTAAAATATAATACACTAAATGTTCCGTCCTACACTGCTGCGACGCGATTAATAATTCCGCACACATCGTGCATATACTTACCATTTCCAACAAAGTTTCTCTTCCAAACATCCAGCACCGTTCTCTGATCGACGGAAGTAAAATCGAGGACCTGTACTAAGAGTTATCTTTGCTTGCCAGTTTAAAAAAATAAAGAGTAATAAATGAAATTACATTGTTTTTCTTCCTTGGCTTCATTTGCAGCTAACAAACATCAGCAAGAAAGAAAATACAAAAATGATATATAAATAAAAACTAAAGCGACCCGCCTCCAAAAAAAAAAAAAGATATTTTTTTTATCAACTTGAACCAACGAAGAAAATGCTTAAGTTAAGGGAGGGTACTCCACTAATTGTCTAAGTTTTCAATTTACTTCCCTTTACAAATGTATATTATCTAGTTATATTATATATATTGTTTTCATAATAATTATTTAACACAAATCATTTTATTGTATCATATCCACGTGATATGTATGAACATTTCATAAAAACTGTTAAATGTGTTTGGAAAATAGGGACGTGTAGTAGAGTTACTATTGTCGTTGTTAGCATTTACATGCATAGGCCTACAATACACGCACATTCACACGATACATTCTGTAGACAATATTTCCGGATATTTCTGGGACACATGAATGTGTAGAAATGTGTGTGTGGTTGGTTTGCAGCTATTTTAAAATCTCCGTTAATAATTAAAATCGTGAAAGAGGTAAAACGGAACCACATTCTATTTAAATAATATATATATATATATATATATATATATATATATATATATATACCTCACAATTCAAGCTGATTTGATTGGTTGATTTTATGATGCAACGAATTCGGTTCTATGATAGTGTTTAATTAAATCGTGAATAAAAAGTAAGACAGCTTTCCACAAAAGTAGTTAACTATATCATAAAATCAACCAATCATAATAGCTTAAAAGAGTGAAATCCTGAAAAACATTTTAAACAGCGATATCATGAAAATAATTTACGATGCAATAAAATCGTGAATAAAGAAGTTGACTAGCTCATTTTATAATTGTAGTTCAAGCTTTCTACTCATTTTATATAATTAACCTATTCATTGTTAATTGGAAATTAAGGACATTACCTCCTAAGGAACAATTATTATGAATAATTTTCAGGCACAGTTTTCAGTATTATTATTATTACCAGTTTAAGAACTGTATAATAACAGAATAGCTGTATCATATTTTATTTTCTTTCCTATTTTTACTTTCCCGTTTTGTTTTTTTATACGGAAGTGTCTCTATACACGATCGTCCCTGATTTTTAGAGAAAAGTTAGGCTTAGGGTTAGAGTCTTTTAAAGAAAGGTTAGAGTTTGGGTTAGTTGCCCAATAGAAGATGAAAGTAAATCTACACACGTTTTTTATTTATAGATATTTTCATTAACTTTTCTTTCCTCACTGATCTATTGTTTCTGCTGCATAACCTATATATTGCAGTAAAATAGCATCAATTAACATGTAGGCCTACAATACAAAGGTTCTACGACATCTGGGCGGGCGACATTTTACAAACGACACTTAGCCGGCGACAAGTGGCGAACGTCAGCTAGTTACTGACACATGCCTAGCAATAACTGGCGAACAGCAATTGACTTGTGCATAATACGTTATACGACATTTTGCTAAACAACAGAAAATACCTAAGTTAGTAAGTAATTATCTAATTTATTCTACAGATATAAGTTATGTGTAAGCCAGTTGTCGCTACCGGTTGTGTCTAGCCAGTTGTCGCTAACCTCTTGTCGCCCGCCCACCTGTCGGGCCACCTTTTGTCTTTCGATATGACGCATACAGACCCGCTTGTCATAAACACGACGGTCGTTGTACAGAGTGCCTGGGTTTTTTTTAATATCCTCTCTCACACACACTTGCATAACAACGGTCAGTCGTTGTATAGAGTTCCTGTTTTGTTTTTTTAATATCCTCTCTCTCTCCTCTCTCTTACACACTTGCATAACAGTTGGGGGAAATGTCTATGTAAGTAGTTGTTTTAAATTGTATAATCGCTTATTATTCCCTTAGATTAGAGTGTTAACATCCTTTATAGTCCGTGCTATGCTAAATGTTTCATTCAACGCACAAAGTCCCCCGAAATCTTCCATCTTTTAATTACTTAAATGCACACTCTTACAAAGAAGAGAATCTACCACTCCTCCTATTTTCGTAACACACACACACACACACACACACACACACACACACACACACACACGCACGCACTCACACACATTTAAGAAAAGAAATCGATTGTAAACATAAACAGAACTCACTAAAGAAAGCATAAAGCAGTAGATACCAGTGACTAGCAGTTGATTTTCGACAAAGAAACGAAAAAGTAACAAAACACAAAGAAAAATCATTAAGACATTTGGAGGTTTATTATCTTGTTTACTTTATATTCTGTAAATGGTACGATTCCCTGGACACATAGTTTGGGGGAAAATAAACGTGGTAGAAATATAAAAAATGAAAAAAACACCGTTGTATTTATGATGTAATCACTAATTTTCTTATGATACAAGTGAAATTGTTTACATTTGCTCATCAGCAGCAATTCTTCGTATTTTGCTGATTTCACACATTCTCGTAAACAACAGTTTGTCAGTTGTTCCAAACATATACCCACAACCACCACCAACACACTACCCAGCACAACAAATTACGTCAGTTTTCAGTTGCAAGTGATTTCGCTATTGCGGTTTTCTTAAGGTTAAAACTAATTTCAGACTTCCAGTTCAGCCTTGTGAAATGTAAATTGAATACTTTGGGATTATTTTTTTTTTCTCATATCATGAAAAGAAACATATCAACCCTTTCAATATAACCACGTGTGCTTAATATTTTTTCCTATCAATGCTCACTGCCAACTGAAATTCATTGACAATATTCACCATGTAACGAATCGCTTTTCCAAAAGTATGTCTCTTATCAATGCACTCTTAAGTACGAATCGTTGTGCCGAATTAAGTCCCCTGACAGCGCACGATATATACAAAGTTTTGCAGATTTAAGTTTCCTGACAATTAACAGTTTATTATGCTAGACTCATACAATCTCTCAAAGGGTTTTTTTTGTGACAGTCATTTCATAATAAGATGTCGATTTATCGATTAATTCTATACATCCCTCTTATTATGATCTTTACCATAGATACTATTTGCAGAAAATAAACTAATTTCCAGCCTAACATTTATCTACGTTTTTCTCAGTTTTTTGTGGGTTTTTTGTTGGTTTTTTTTTTTGTTTTTTTTTGGGGGGGACTTAATGAAGTGACACAATTCTGCCAACTTCTGCCACAAAGTACTATTGTAATATGAATGGTCGGCTGCCATTTCATTGTATCATTCTGGTTCCACTGACGTCACTTGTAATTGCGTCTGTTCAGGTTCCTGGTCGAAGATGTGGACAATATTTGCCTCTTTGGCCATTGTGTGAAATATGCTCTGTGTGTTCTTCAGTAAGTTGTCTGGAGTGTCGAATTCCACGATTCTGCCTGCATCCATTACAATGATTCTACAAGCAAAACAAATAATATGTGGTACGAAAATGTGTGACCAATTGAGAAAATACTGTTACAAAACAAATAACACGAATCAAGGAAATAGATAATCAGAAACAAATATACGTTAAAATTTATAATTCGTTTTTACTACTACTACTACCACTACACTACCTACACTACTACTACTGCTGCTGCTACTACTACTACTACTACTACTACTACTACTACTACTACTACTACTACTACTACTACTACTACTACTAAGAAGAAGAAGAAGAAGAAAAGATCGACATTGTTATTATTATTATTATTATTATTATTAATGTTGTTATTATTATTGCTGTTATTATTATTATTATCATCATCACCATCATCATCACCACCATCATCATCATCACCACCATCATCATCATCACCATCATCATCATCATCATCATCATCATTACTCAGCATTCAGCAACCATTTGAGAAGTTTTGTTCTGTTTAAATAACTTCAAATATTTGCTGTAGAGCATACTTGTCATAATCAATGATTGTATTGATCCTATGAGCTATTGTGAGTACAGTGCTGTCTTTGAAAGCCGTCCGAATTGTCTTCTGGATCAGTTCATCTGTTTCCAGGTCAACGGAAGCTGTGGCTTCATCCATCACGAGAATTCTTGATCCTTTCAACAGTGAACGTGCCAGACACACCAACTGCCTCTGCCCCACGCTTGTCAAAAAATAAAATTCAAATAACTAGTGAAATGCATCAGATTTATTAATAATTATAAATGACAGTAAATTAAATATCTGAAACATTAAGAATTATCAATATTAATGCATGTTAGGTTGCCTAATAAATGTCAACATCAGCACAATTAATAATATTACGTTTGATCATGTATCACCACTGCCTTTTATACAGAAAACGCATTTGTTAATTTAATTTTTAAATCCTATTACAAACTTTGGTCGAAAGTCGGAAAAAACCAAATTCTCAAATTAATTTTATTTTAGTGAGATTTAACAGGCGCAGTTACATCTTTATGTTAGGTTTGACGTCGATAAATGTTTAATGATGATCATGTTTTCGCCACAAGCGAGAGGTTGGTTATCTCGGCTCCTTTTCAAAATAATTCAGCAATCAAATTCCCTGAACGCTCACTTACCTATTACCTCCGACCTGACCTCTAGAAAAACATTTTTACTTAGAAAAACTAAACAAAGCAAACAAAAAAGCTCATGGAAGTTTATGTCCATGAAGTTGGAACGTATTTCCTTTCTTTACATCACTAACTGATTACGCAATAAACACTTTAACCATTGCCCCTGTTAACGCTTTCCGTTGACCATGAAGACAAAATTGAAGTCAGTAAAAATAATCAATACCTCAAATTGTGTCCCCCTTCCCCGCAATTGTATTCGAGTCCGTCTGAAAGTCCTTTCACAAATTCCTTAAGGTGGGCGGTTTCGAGAATAACCCATATTTCGTCGTCATTAAACTGGTTAAATGGATCGATATTAAACCGCAGAGACCCAGAGAACAAAATCGGATCCTGAAATGAAATTAAACGAAATGTAAGTATGTTCATTATCGTCATCCTTATATCAAATGCACGAAAACATAAACATTCACAAAATTAGTAGACAACAAAAAAACCACCCCGAAACATATACGCATATCATTAATTGTTTCTGGTTTGAAGTCAAACGAATCAAAGATTGTACATACTTTTAACCTAAATCTGAAATAAAAGTGGTAAAATTGTGGACACACTTTGTAATTCAGATTTGCAATGACAGCAAAATAATTAGGCCTATATTAGCGTACACTTACTTTGAAAGTTAAGCTTTATGTAAATAAACTGTTTTAAAAATAACGATGTGACATAAAACGAAATAAACGCACACAATTCATTTCTTTAAATTGTTGATGGCAGCTTTAAATCCTAATGTTTATGCATAATGGACATACTGAATAGATGAGGAGTATGATGACAGTAATTAATAGCGCGTATAGATGTCACAGGACAGGAATCAACCTTAATTTGCAGGTCAGAGGAAGATAAGAAGAATGTAATGTTTGCAAACACGTGTGTTTCGAGCGACTTAATTCAGTTTGACGAAAGTCCTAAAGGGAGGCAATTGACATTACCCTAACAAGACATAGGATGTCAGCATTCCAAAGAAGAAGGTAACATCGTTTTAAAGCGAAACAGATATAATTAGCCTGAAAGAGAGACGGGGGGGGGGGGGGTTTCATAAAACAGAATTAACAAGACATTGAACTTAATTTTAAAACAAAAATCTGGGAAGAAAAACATTTCCTAAGATAAACAAAGGGCATCTGACTACCACCTTAATACTTTCGATGTGTATGGTGAACAACGCATGCTTCATTAGATGTGATCAAACAAACCTGTGGTAAAATAGTCAAGCATTTCCTCAAGTCGTGTAGGCCGATGTCGGAAATGTCGACGCCATCGATAAAGAGGTTGCCGCTGGTTGCTTCAATCATGCGAAACAACGCCATTGACAGAGAGGTCTTTCCAGCCCCCGTACGCCCCACGATTCCCACCTGGAGAAAGTTATTCCAAATGTCAACGTCTGCCAAAAGTGTCTCCTAAGGTCAAACATCGTACCAAAGTCTATATTATTTGAGGGGTGTTTGGCAATCCCGCTCTGCCCCCGGGGCCTATATGCAATAGGAAGATTGTCACTGTTGGAGTTTAAGGTCAGGCTTTGCTCTAGTCCTTAATTCCAGTGATTTTTGCGGGTCAGAAACACCCAAAGTACTAGTATAAACTGAGCTATAGAAAACTAATGTATCATGAGTGCATACATTAAAATAAGCAATGTGGTAAAAGGCAAGAGATTATTGCCGACAGTCGAATATTTATTTAGCAGAATGTAAAAGCTGTTCTGTTGACAGATCCAAGACTTCTCTGTTTCTTCATTTTTAATTGAATTATTTCATGATAACCTTACTTTATTTGTAGATTATCTTTCTTCACCCCAATGGTCAGGACATAAAACATACAATTACTCTTGTCACTTCAAATTTATTTAACATTAGTATGTCTTTCATGATTTTAACACACCCCTTACTTCACACGGCAAAATGCGAATACGTTTTGAATAATTAAAGCGAAATAAGATGTCTTGGGGAGGAGGAACAAACAGCACCTTTCTTCTGCCCGTACTGTCATAAAATTAAACAATCCACGCACCATTTCACATGCAAGTTTAGTTTGAAAGACGGAAGGGGGGGGGGGGGGTTGAGGAGTTCTTACTTTTTCTCCGCCTTTTATCATGCAGGTTACGTTTTTCAACACAAGGTTCAATCCTTCTCTGTAGCACGCGCTAAAGTTGCTGAATGTGACGTCACCAAGGCACGGCCAGCCGCGCGCTGGGCGCTTTTCCGGTTCAATCCACGCTGGCTGACCATGTAAAAATTAATATAATTGTGTTATTTCTTATCGATTTTATTACTCTTTTCATTCATTCTAAATCTCACAACAACTTATGTCATTTCCTCTAAATTTGTCAGAATGATGGAAGACATAGTATGCAGTAATGTGCTTTCTGTTTAGATAGAAATACCTCATAAATGTAAATATATTAATAACTGAGAGTCTATCCTTAATATAAGCGTAATAATCAAGAGCCTATCATAAACATAGTGAGAGATTTTCGTTAATATAAACGTAATCATGAGCCTATCGTAAACATATTAAGTGAGAGCTTTTCGTTATCGTAAACGTAATAATTGAGAGTCTATCGTTACATTAAACATAATAACTGAAAGATGATTATTCATGTAAACATAACTGAGTGCCTAGCGTTTGTATTCCGACACTTGAGTGTCGTACGCGAAAGGAGAGTGGGGTGGAATATTATGAATTTTCTTGATATATTGTTTCTTTATCACAAAATTAATTTTGTCACCAGAATTTGCTCGTGTAACTATTACTTAGCGTAAATTTAACTGTGTACACCACCAAAACATCTTACGTTTGCATAAATGCTCATTTTTGTAAGTGTTTCGACAATTCATATTTTTGTTCCAGAGATTTATGTAATCATTAACATATTCCTGTTTAGGAGGCTTATTTGTACAATTAAATCCTTACTCTATGTCAAAACACCACTCTACGTCAAAACATCACTCTATGTCAAAACATCACTCTATTTCAAAACATCACTCTACGTCAAAACATCACTCACTCTACGTCAAAACATCACTCTACGTCAAAATATCACTCTACGTCAAAACATCACTTGAGCTTAAAATAATATACCGAACAAAACTCCCAAGCAAGTTATGCAGTCTCTGTCAAGTTGTATTCTCTTCTCGTTTCACCCCGCTCATTAAAAAATAAGTTTTATTTATGTACCTTATTTTTATTTAGTATTGGTTGTGCCAGGCCACATGCAGCATTACCTAACGGTGATAATTCATTAGAATCTTTAGTTTCTGTGATATATTTCACATATTATAGAAAGCATTCATATGGGCAATATAGTTTAAAATTTGGGTTATAGAACTTAAAATATATATATCAATCATTCATATTTATTATTTCCCAACAAAATACATGTGTATACATTGTCTAAATCTCGTATAGGACTGAGCGCACATTAATGCACAGTTCATTCCCTTTAAACAGTCCGAACTAGAATTGTCTAAAAATCATTCACTTTAAAAAGTCCCGACTAGAAAAGCCACCAATCTCAGCTCTTACATTAGATTTGAGACCATTTTAAATAAAAAGGGCATTCATATTAAACAGTACCCCGCCTCCTCAAAGAATTAGGAAATTAGTCGGTCCCTACCTCTTGAGGCAAGTTAGAATATTCCATAATGCGTTCCACAGATATGACGTTACTTTCCAGAAGGGTGGAATTCTGCACGAGCATGTTGAGCGAGGCAGTCACCTGCACAACGCATACGTTGTGTGAATTGATTCAATTTCGCGCACTAAAACAAACAATTCTAAACTATCAAAGTCTATGAGGCTAAAATAAAGTTTTTAATTGTTATCTTTGAGTAAGCGCGAGATAGGTTCGAGGAGAAAAACATAGTACATAAACACATCTCAAGTAACAGATTTACAATAGATCATTTAAAACGTCGGGGTTTCTCAGTTATCAAGCTAATTGCATAACATTTTATACGACAGTTAACTTCAACATTGATGTATGTAATACAATTCGGTTTATTTAGCAACATGTATAGTTTACATGCATATATAAAATTGACACTATACTGGCATGTGCTTCTCAGGAATACGAGTAACTATACTTCACAGGACAATGATGTGTTAGCAGCTGGAGTTGCATTAAATTTCACACGACAAGCATACTTGTTCCTCAGCAGTCCAAGAGACAGTAAAATGTTAACAATAAATATGTTGATCACTAGGGAATTTGCCATCGTGCAAAGAAGTTTTGTCTCGGCAATATCAGTCAAACCCAAATTCCACGCCAATAAAACAAATAGTTCACATAAAGTCAAACATCCTAAACAAATCCACGAGTTGAACATTTACGCTTTAATTTGAAATTTAATTCCAATAGAAACGTACTTCACTTACTGTTTACAAGTACAGAAATATTGAATGTAATAAAGTCTTTCTTGAAACATCTTTCGTCATTAAATATTAATATTTTTATTATAAGTAAAAAATAAAAATTATCTAAATAGTATTTATATGATCAGTTGTTTTTTAATCCACAATTATACCGTTAGTGTTTCGAATTTTTTACTGTAATAAAAACCGCCTTACCTGCAATGCATAGGAAACGGACAAACCGACAAGACTTCCAGACATGTTGTCTGCAGTCAATGCAAACACTGCCGAAAACAGGACGACAAAATTCCCAAGTAGTTCTAAACGCACTCTCAGCCATCTGCAAAGCAAGATTAAGGCCATAAATGTTAAACCAACCTATAGGTTATCTTTAGAAATGCCTCCGTACTTTACAGCAAAAGCAAAGGATGCTCAGTTAACCAATATATTGTTGCATGTACCACTGTATGGTTGTTTGCAACACTCTATGGTTGTTTTACCACTGTATGGTTGTAGGTACTACTGTATAGTTGTGTGCAAAACTGTATATAGCACGTACCACTGTATGGTTGTTTGCAACACTGTATGGTTGTTTTACCACGAGATGGTTATATGTACCACTGTATGGTTGTATATACCACTGTATGGTTATATGTACCACTGTGTGGTTGTATTCAACGCTGTATGCCAGAAAAATAAGTGCAGAATGTTGAATAAATACCTCGAGGCACAAGTGAAAGCATAGTAGTAAGCATTGTTCCTATCCACTCGAGATGCCAACTCGTCGATAAACCGTTCACTCACTCCGAACGCCCGGATGCATGACGCGCCATTTATAGTTTCGCTGACGTGTGCATAAATTGGAGATCGAGAGGTCGATTCGTTTCTTCTCAGCTGTCTTGATGTCGACATGTAGAATTTCTATAGGGAGGAATGTTGTTGTTTCGCATACAAATAAAGTTCTTCAAATAAATAAAATTAAAATAGGTCAACCATACAAAAGCGTGTGTGTGTGTATATGCGTGCATGCATGCACCCGTACTCTTCACAATCAACTTATTCGTTTTAAAACTGATAAATGTAAAAATTATTTTATTTCAGAGTAAACACACACACACACACACACACACACACACACACACACACACACACACACACACACACACACACACACACACATATATATATAGACTTATATAGGTCCCTAAGGTGTTTAAAATGTTACCTTCATTTTATTATTGTACACCAGAAAAGTTTAAAGCTTTAGAGCGAAACAAAATCAGAATGAAACACATCATATGTAATTATGTCCAAGAATTAAATATAGGCAGAAAATTAATTGCAATGAACATACAGTTTTTAAAAAAAATAATATAACATAAACATTAAAACTTCTTTTTAAAAAAGCGGTTGCTGACCTGAACAAGAGAGTAAGCCAGAAGTATGGGAAATGCTACCGTCAAGAAGATTGGTGTCGTGTAGGAGATCACAATCAAAACGCTGAGAACCGTGAACAGTTGTTGGACAAATATTAACACCAGTTTGGCCATCTTTCGCCAGTAGGACAAAAGTAAAACGTCATATCATATTTATTATTTATAGAATATTGTATACAGGCTACATTACGTGTAACATAAATGAAGAAGTGGATAACAGTTAAATACCTTTATTTCGTAGAACATCCACGTATAGCCAATGCTTGACAAATAAAAATATATAATCCTTTTGTAAATTTAACATATGTCCCACACTTAACAACTTAGAGCCATTTTAAAAGTGTGTTAATATAATAAATTTCAACCATATCTTGAACACTCATGCATAATGCTAATAAATTAGATTTTAAAAGTTTATCACATAATAATCTACTTTTACGACACCAACCTGTCCATCAATGACATCGATGTCTCGAGAAAATCTATTCATGACTCGACCGAGTGGTGTTGTGTCAAAGAAGCTCATTGGCTGGCGCATGATACTGAACAGCATATCCGTGTGAAGTTTTTTGGAAGCAACTACCATTCGGAGACTGATGTGAGCGACGAAAACGAACGTTGCAACAGCTGATGTGATGGGACATGTAAACAAATATACAATTTAAAAACAATAATGTAACATAATAATAGATAATATAATATGTAAGAACATTTTAGATAATTATCATAAACGTTTCTGCACAAGAATGAAAAGTCTCACAGAACGAAAGATTTAAATAGTAGTATAAGCCTCTAACGAAACAAAAACACCTTTAGTTTGTGTTTCTTGAAGTTTTTTACAGGTGTCGTTATTCCTTCAATAAAATAAATTATCATAAAATACAAAGACCACGGAATGACCACTACAAAAGTGGCCGGGACACATATAAAAGTTAAAGCTCATAAACGTAGTGTCACGTGAGATTTAAACAAAATGGCATTTAACCTTGCAGAATCCCGAAAACGCTGAAGATGGCCAAGTAGGTGAAGGTCTTTGAAGTGTATTCTGCACTGCCTGCCAGCGTCTCGTTTCTAAGGTATGGATCTTCAGTCCACGTGGACAGCCATATCGAGGCCACTATACCCAGACCCTGGTAAAGAATCATCGTCATGATAACACCCAAGCTGGACCACAGGCCGAAGGCTCGTATGAAGTCAACCAGTACACGAGTCTTGATCTTGAACAGATGCAGATGACACTTGCATAGGTTTTGCAAAGCTACAATTGACCAGAAACTGTTGCGACGGATATCTTATAAAGAAAAGACAGTTGTAATACGATATGTTTCAATACACGGCGCTAGACAGCGATAAAATTGTAAATCTACGTCATCGCAACTGTAATATCGTATTTAAACGGAGTAGCAGTCACACGTGTCCTTCAAGAATGAGTATAGTGCATTGGAGCTTACAAGTCTCGTTTGGACAGGGAAAACCACCCTTCCAATATTTACTTCCCCTTGGAAGATTGGCCAAAAACAGGCAGAAGTATGAGACACTAACAAAAAAGACAGAAGTATGAGACACTAACAAAAAAGACAGAAGTATGAGACACTAACAAAATAAAAGGCAGAAGTATGAGACACTAACAAAATAAAAGGCAGAAGTATGAGACACTAACAAAAACAGGCAAAAGCAAGAGACACTAACAAAAAACAGGCAGAAGTATGAGACACTAACAAAGTCAGACAGAAGTATGAGACACTAACAAAAACAGGCAGAAGTATGAGACACTAACAAAAAACAGGCAGAAGTATGAGACACTAACAAAGACAGACAGAAGCATAAGATACGCACAGAGTTAGACAAAAGCATAAGATATCACAGAGACAGAAAAAAGCATAAACACTTACAGATACAGACAGAAGCACGAAACACTCAAAGAGAGAAATAATTACAGACTCGGACTCGGGCTCGGACGCGGTTATGTGAGTACTCGGCAAATAAAAAGACAGAAAAGAGAAATCACAAAACTATGGCTAAAAAGCCTCGCTGTAGCTCCAGTAATTTACTTTCCACAATCTTTCTCTCTCACCTTCCCCTCTTCAGACTTTTCGTCAGTGACGAGAACCATCCCTGTTTCCTGAATTCTTTGGCTGTCATCCTCTTCTTCACTGGTACTGCTGGGTTGTTCAGGCGAAAGTGTCTCGTCCAAACGTGTCCTGCAAATTAGACCTCTGGATTCAAAGTACTGTTCCATGTTTTAAACCAAAGCTTCGAGTGCTAACTTTAACGATTTCACGAATAATAATAATAATAATAATAATAATAATGTTTTTGTTGATGATGATAATGATGACGATGATGATAATGATGACGATGATGATAATAGTGGTGGTGGTGATGATGATGATGGTGATAGTGGTGAAATATAAATTTCATTAATGATGCATTATGAACATTAAAATAAAATCAATTTAAATTAATATATTTATAAAGAGGCTGAATGTCGACTTATTCGCATTATGTTTTCTTTTAGTTCTTAAATTAATATATTTATAAAATGGCTGCATTTATATTTATTCACAGTATATTCTCTTTTTGTTCTTGAAAGTCTAAGTGAATTTTTATATTTTGGTATTTACTTCAGCATTGCCTGTCGACGTTTAAGGAATTCTTCTTCGTCGGCTGAAGTCAGTCCATCTGACATCACATATTCCACTTTCTCTAGCATCTGGCAACGGATCTTTTGGACTGTACAATTTCAAAGGCAGAGTTTAAAATATGACAACAGCTAATATATAAAATAGTTTTATATGACAACAGTTAAAGTAGTTAAAAATATGACAACAGCTAATATATAAAATAGTTTTATATGACAACAGTTAAAATATAAATTAGTTAAAAATATGACAACAGCTAATATATAAAATAGTTTTATATGACAACAGTTAAAATATAAATTAGTTAAAAATATGACAACAGCTAATATATAAAGTAGTTAAAATCATGATAAAATCTAATATATAAAGTAGTTAAAAATGTGACAATAGCTAAATATATAAAGTAGGTAAAATATATGTGAAAACAGTTATTATATAAAGTAGTTAAAATATGACAATAGCTAATGTATAAAGTAGTTAAATATATATAAAACCAGTTAATATATAAAATAATTAAAATTATGACAACAGCTAATATATAAAATAATTAAACAATATGACAACAGTTGATATATAAAATAATTAAACAATATGACAACAGCTTTTAAATCACTGTAGAATGATCGTTTAAAGATCAGTTATCGATCAGCTTTAGAGTAGGAATAAATCAAATGAAATACAATTATTATAAATGATAAGTGTTACAGAACAAAAGAAACAAGAAATATTAGGATCATAATGATTGGAATAAAAAGTGAAACTTCAAATAAGAAATAGTATAGATTCAATGCATTATTTGTAGAAATGCAGAAATGGATCAACAAAATATATTTGTTAATAACACTAATAACAGAAGCTGAATAAATAACAAATTAATTAGCTGAGCAAATGGTTCGTACTCTAGTATCCATATGCTAGTGGTGCAAGCTGTCTTGTATTTGTTTATTATGCAATGCTTCTTACAGTAGGTGGATTTTCTGTCATTTCTGTTAAGAAAAATAAGTGACTTTAACCTTTGCGATAAAAGCGAGTAAAACTAAATAGAGATTCGAAAATTAATTAGAATGATCACATGACTTGGTAGGGGTGAGAAATCAAAAAAATAAGACATCAGTTGTAAAGAAAACAAAACCATTATCTGCCACAAATCTCAGACAAGCTTCCTGTTTCTCAGCACTTACTCTCTGGATCCTGGAACTCGACGTCGTCCTCTCTGAGCAAATATGTCCTCAGGAACCGAGCCAACGGACCGTCCCTGCTCATCAGATCCTCATATGTGCCGAACTGAGTGACGAATCCTCTGTCCATTACGATGACGTAGTCACAGGACGGCAACCAATGAACCGCATGGGTGACGAAGATTCGTGTCTGGTCACATTTTATGGGTTAAAATAAAAGTAAGTAATTTTACATGTGTTTGTATTTTATTTCAATTGAAGTAAAAACCGTAATACTTTGTTAGAGGAAATGGAGGGAGGGTGTTATGTTGTTTGGTAGTTTCTAACATCGGTTGCGTATTAGTGACCTTTACCCCCATTCCTAAAAAATTCGCAACCAGTAGGTAATAAAAAGCTATTCTGTGCAAACGGAATTTGTAAATAATACCATTCCCCCCCCCAAAAAAAAAAAAAGTAAAAAATAATAATAATTTCATTTAATGAATTATTGAAACTAACAGCATATCAGTCTACTGAAACTTGTCAAATGAAAATCTTAAATAACAACATTAGAAGCAAACATTGATAATCATAATCAGAAAAGTCAAAAATAATCACAAACAATAACAAAATGCAAGCAATAAAAATCGCATAATAAATAAATAAATAAATACTGAGAGAAAAGGGCGAATTGCAGAATATGAAGGAAACACCACCAATATCACAACTAATCAATAATCAAGGAACAAAGATTAAAATAAAACCGTAATCAAATTACCTCAAAATAGCAACAAATTAAGCAACCAAACAAATAAGCATCCTCCAACCCAAGAATAATTCAACGATCAAATGCCCAAGAACAATCTAACAAGCACCTTGTCTTTTAAAACTCCTGCAGAGCTGAAAACTTTCTTGAAAATGTGTTTAGAGACGTGTATGTCAACGGAGGCTAGGGGATCATCAAGTAGATAGATGTCTGCACATTGGTATACGGCTCGAGCCAGGCTTAGTTGCTGCTTCTGTCCGCCACTGATATTTACTGCCTGGGGAAAAAGACAGACGTGTTCGAGATACTGCAAAACGTTCGTTGCTGTTTACAAAATGCATAACGTGTCTCTTGTCAAAACTCGCGTTGTGTTAAATAATGTTTGCAATGTAGCTCGGATGTCGTGTCGATATTTTTTCTTGTCAATAGCGATGTACAGTATTAAAGAAAAACGTTTCAACTGACAACGCAATATTACATATTACCTTTGCTCCGATTTCAGATGTGTCGTCTTCACCCGCTATATTGTCGATATCTTGCTGAAGCGCGCATGTCCTTATTACCCTCCGATACCATCTCTCGTTCACGGGGTTACCAAAGATGATGTTGTCCCGAACACTTTTGTTTTGGATCCAGGGCTCTTGAGAAACGTAGGCTATGTTTCCCTGAGAGAAAATAAAATAAATAAGAAAAACTACTACTACTCTCCTCCTACTACTACTACTAGGACGTAGTAGTAGAATTGTTATTCTTATTATTCTTATCATCGTGATGATGATGATGACGACGACGATGATGGATTTGTTGTGATGATGATGATAATGATGATTTTGTTGTTGTTGTTGATGATGATGATGATGTAAAATCAATACATACTTTCTCATTGTTTATATGATAAAATATATGATAAAGACAGTCAATAGCACTGACGCATTTGGAATGATATTTTTAAAGCATTCAATTGAATGACCTGCATAATAAATCCAAATAAACTACAATTTCTTTATGAAAGAGAGAGAGAGAGAGAGTCGTAAATCTATCATACTTTGATTGTGATATTGCCGTTGATCTTTTCCATCTCTCCCAACATCGCGGCTAGCAGGGACGACTTTCCCGCTCCGACTGACCCTACAACTGCCACAAGATGCCCACAGGGAATGCGTAGACTGATGCTGTAAATCATGGAGAATCATGTACAAGAGTAACAAACATCGTGGAGATTCGTGTACAAGAGTAACAAAACATCATGGAGACTCATGTACAAGAGTAACAAACATCGTGGAGATTCATGCACAAGAGAAACAAAACACTGTGGAGATTCGCAAACGGTAATAGAGGATCACGGTCAACCAAGAAAACAAAAACAAAAATTCAATGATATTCAAATGTGAGTTTAATGGACATTCGAAAATAGTAAATCACTGACATTACTATGCAACATATCACGGCAAACATATATAGAGGATCGTTAACATTTTGTGGTAGAGTAAATTTGCCTATCCTATTTCTAATCATAATAATTATATATTTGTTGCCAATGTTAACGTGAACTGACATTGGGACTCTGCTTATGATGATATTTTTTAAAGTGCCAAAGTTGTAGTAAACAATTCAGGTGTAGACTATGCTAAAAGTTGCTGATGTAATCCAAAACAATTCCAAATGGATGATAGTTTTTTTCTGACTAATAGTCTCACACTTGTTCATAACAACTTCAACCAATGGGGATGGACTGAAAGTTATTTTGTTCAAGAATATCTATACTCTAATCGCTTTGATTTTTGACAAAACTCGAGTTCAGTCATAAAGACAATTGTTAGCTTGTGGTATATTAACTGACTGATAAAGAATGAATGGACTTAGAAATATTTCATACATGTTTGCTATTGATCTATGATTTGAAATGGAGAATGTTTTGTGTAACTGAACCACCATTTCTATGTTCACTAATTTGATTAAATTGTTTATTATATTTGTGAATTTTGATTGATGCTATATTTTTTATGTTGCATGTGTATCAGGTTAAGGAATATCATTGCAGGATTTGTAAGTTGAGAGTGTGTTTAAAGACAGAAAGGAGTTTATAAAAGAAATATGCCTGAAATTTAGCGCTTCCTTAATTTGACTTATTATTATGCTTTTGATTTGCTTCAGACTACAGTGATCAATCACATTGGTGTGTGAATCCAGCATTGTCTTTCATCTTATAAGTAAACGTGTTGCTGTAAGTTGATTCTTGTAAAATACCTTTTTTGTTTATGGAAATTTATGTTTCAGTAAAAAATGAACATTAGTGCGGCATCATCATCAACAATAGAAGTATCTTAGCAAACTAGCAAAACTTAGATTAATGACCAAAATAACCATGATTAATTTTGCTTAGATTAATGACCAAAATAACCATGATTAATTTTGCTTAGATTAATGATCAAAATAACCATGATTAATTTTGCTTAGATTAATGATCAAAATAACCATGATTAATTTTGCTTAGATTAATGACCAAAATAACCATGATTAATTTTGCTTAGATTAATGATCAAAATAGCCATGATTAATTTTGCTTAGATTAATGATCAAAATAACCATGAATAATTTTTCTTAGATTAATGATCAAAATAACCATGATTAATTTTGCTTAGATTAATGATCAAAATAACCATGATTAATTTTGCTTAGATTAATGATCAAAATAACCATGAATAATTTTGCTTAGATTAATGATGAAGACAAAAAGCAGCATTACTTCCTCAGGTTCGGCGTGTCATGTCGATTCCAAGTAAAAGTAGCCCTTTCCATTTCAATTGCATTCTCTGAAGACAAAGGAATTTTTGATCAAACTTAAATTCAGACCACTGAATTAGTCATACAGATTGCATGATTTCGTTTCTGTTTGGTTTACAAATACAATCTATCGGGTTACATTCGTCTTGTGACAACAACGCCACCTATTTAATGGATATTATTATTATTAATTAATTAATCATCAAAAACTATTGACACAAAAGATAACAGATCACATTTTCTCATGTGTGTCGCGAAAAGGGCACAAACTAAAGTTCTGTGAGATCAAATATTATTCTCTACATTGCTGGATAAATAAAAGTAATGAATATTTTTTGTGTATCTAAACAGCAAGGAGTTACCTGCAAAGGAATTGTGTTTGACTTCGAGAAAGTTTATGTCCTCTCCAGCCAGGAAATCTCGGATGCGACATATTGACACGAGCGCCTGTAAAATTAGTTGTACTTAAACGATATGAGACATTAATTGACAGAAAGAAACAGATGCATAATTACATCAGTGCAGGACAATAAAAATCAAAGCAGACAAAAATAAACGATCTGAAACCAAACAAACGACTGAAAAAAAATGCCCTACGCAAGAACTCAACAGTTAAACAGAAATCAACATCCCCAAAGTTTACCTATTCTTATTTTTACTGTTGGGAAGAAGATTATTATCATCTGTACTATATCGGGAAACAGAATTTCATCGTAGCTATAAACAATTCGCACATTTATATCAGCCTTATGTAGCTTGCGGAACAAATATGAATAAATCGAGAAATAAGTATTGAAGACTACTATTTATGGGTTGTAGTACTTTTCGCTTTCACTAAGTAATGTGCTGTGGGAAATGTATTTTAACGACAGATTTCTAAAATGCAGAGTAAACGCCCATATTGATCATTTGCAACCCGGATATACATCTACACTGTATGTTCTTTATTAAATGGGCAGAACGTTTACCTGAAACATATCCGATATAAATGTGGGCAGTAAGTTTACTTTAACTATATCCGATATAAATGTGGGCAGTAAGTTTACCTGAACGATATCCGATATAAATGTGGGCAGTACGTTTACCTGAACGATATCCGATATAAATGTGAGCAGTACATTTACCAGAACGATATCCGATATAAATGTGGGCAGTAAGTTTACCTGAACGATATCTGATATACATGTGGGCAGTACATTTACCTGAACGATATCCGATATAAATGTGGGCAGTACATTTACCTGAACGATATCTGATATACATGTGGGCAGTACATTTACCTGAACGATATCTGATATAAATGTGGGCAGTACATTTACCTGAACGATATCCGATATAAATGTGGGCAGTAAGTTTAATGGCTGACGAAGGATGTTGAGAAGTGATAACGATACGAACGCCACGCTCGGTTCCAAGATATGGTTGTCATGGATTTGGACATAGGTGATAAAAGTTGCCAGGGTCACCTGCAATAGAGAATCCTACTGACTTAGCATCAGGCAGTTCAAACAATAAAACTATAGAAAGCACTAAAAGAGAATCTTCTCTCTCTCTCTCTCTCTCTCTCTCTCTCTCTCTCTCTCTCTCTCTCTCTCTCTCTCTCTCTCTCTCTCTCTCTCTCTCTCTCTCTCTCTCTCTCTCTCTCTCTCTCTCTCTCTTATAATGCAAACTGTGCATACGAAAGTAACTTCGCCATACTTTTACAACACACCATCACCCATGTCTCACTGTGCCTCACACACGTCCTCACCAAGACTGGCGAGCAAATCCAGAAGAAATTATTGACTGTATTCAGCATGGCAAATGTTTTCAGGAACTTGACCTCGCGTTCTCGTAATGTGTTCACTTTCTCCTCGAACCACTCTTCCCACGCGTACATTTTCAAGAGCTATAAATAAACATCCATAAGTATTAAACCTTTTCAATGTGACGGAGCATACATGATCAAAAACAACTGTATAAAAACGGCACTCGAGTCATCAAGAAAGGAAATTCCTAGCTTAAAGTGAAGCTTGAGACTGGTGGTATAATCAACTTTGCAGTTATGTTGTATGATTTGTGTTATATTAGCATGTCATGGAATGGTCTTTTCTTGCTTTATTCTCTTGTTGCTGTTTGGTCAGTAATGAAAAGGTCGTATCCACATAAACCGTTTAATTAAGCAATCAATGTGCACATTCCAATAGAACTTTGCCTAATATACACGTTCCAATTAATAAAATGAATTTCGAATCAAGCATTTTCAACGCTTATGTCCAGCAAAAAAAGCATTTTGTAATATAATTATCCTTACTAAATTGATTGGACGCACTCACAGGCACACCTAAGCAGCCGAGCACATATACACGCACGCATATTCACGTGCACACACCCATGTAGCCATGCACATATACACGCACGCATGTACACATGCACACACCCAAGTAGCCACCCACATATACACGCACGCACCTTGATGCCATTTAAGATGTCGTTCATCAGTTTGATCCTCTCATCCTTGATTGCGAATTGTTGGGATTGGGTCCGTCTCGTTAAAGCAGAGATCCAGATGTTTATGGGTATCATAGCCACTAGAACCAAGACGCCCGCCACAAAGGACACTCCCAAAGTATTGTTCAAAAAATAAAACGCGATTATAATCTGTATGCGTAAAGAAAGGGAGAAATGTCCAAACAATTAATCCCGCATCTCAGGTCTTCCACTTATAATTTGAATTAAATTAATTTAAGGCATTCGCATAAGGCATATTTCAATTAATCATGTGCACAGTTTGAATATTCATTATAATTACAAAAATTGGATAAACTGAATTCTACCCGGGAAATTCAACAAGCAAATATTACAAAAGTGAAAACACTAAATATTTTAAGGAATTTCAAAGGTGAACGGTCACAACGGATTTTAGCAACTGAACACTAAACTGGAAGAATAGGCAGAGTAGAAGAGAAATTAGTTATTAAACACTAAACAGTCATTTTCTTTTCAACTCAACATTGGACTTTCAGCAGCTATACACTACTGACATTTCAATAACTACCCTCTTTACAGACATTTCAAAACCTAACCTCTTTATGGACATTCCAAAATCTAACCTCTTTATGGACATTTCAACACCCAAATACTTTACAGGTATTTCAACAGCAAACAATTTCCAAATATTTCAATATCTATACGGACATTTCAACAGCTAAGCCCCACTATAGGGCCAACACTTTACAGGAATTTTACCTAGGCATATTTCATTAGCTAATATGAATATTTACAACTTAAACACATTATGGGAATTTCAACAGGTAAACTCCTAAGAACTACTAAATGAAAGTTTTAAACGCTTACTAAAAATATTGCTCAATCACCTGCAATGGTGCGGAGAGTAGAATGCACAAGTTGACCGCGACATCTTGGACTCTCTGGCAGTCAATTGCAATCAAGTTCACCACGTAACCACTTGTGAACTTCCTCCTGGCTTCGTTGTTCGTTGTCAGTGACTAGACACGCAGACACACGCAGGAGAAAAGGTTCGTTTACTTCTAAACTTAAAATGTCATGTATCTGCTTTGCAGGGGAACATGAAAATGGAATTTAAACAAGCATGTTAAATATAGATCATAAGCGTCATACTTGTATTAACTATTAATAACACGCTCCTACTACATTCTTTCAACTAAAAGTACTTTATCTTTACGGATCAATTGAGGATTTTCATCTTAATCTACAGATGTTAAGACCTTGCAAATGTATTACGCCTGGGCAGATTCCGTTCAAAATGAATGCTTAGAGCAGACAGTAATGCAGCCACGAGCAAAACCCTACTTTGGAAGCCATATTTCAACATAGATTGAGAAAATGATTTCAGAAGATATCACTTAAAAAGGTATCAGATATATACGCTTTAACAACACTTCAGTTTTATAATGTGAATTTTTATTTTGCAATGTTGTTTTTAACATCAACTCTGACAACAACTCCGTCATCGAACGTCTTCGAGTAAGTGATAACATGAACGAGGGATGATGCTCATCAAAATACAATAGTATCTGGAAGAGATGACACTAAGTGATAGTATGGACGAGGGATGATGCTCATCAAAATACGATAGTATCTGGAAGAGATGACACTAAGTGATAGTATGGACGAGGGATGATGCCCATCAAAATACAATAGTATCTGGAAGAGATGACACTAAGTGATAGTATGGACGAGGGATGATGCTCATCAAAAGACAATAGTATCTGGAAGAGATGACACTAAGGAGAGACGCAATATTAATGCGACGAGAGGCATTAATTCTAATGACAATTATTTTTATTTTTAATTGCAAACATGGGATGATGCCCATCAAAATACAATAGTATCTGGAAGAGATGACACTAAGTGATAGTATGGACGAGGGATGATGCTCATCAAAAGACAATAGTATCTGGAAGAGATGACACTAAGGAGAGACGCAATATTAATGCGACGAGAGGCATTAATTCTAATGACAATTATTTTTATTTTTTAATTGCAAACAAACATGACTATAATAACTATAATCACAAGGACGTTATGACGAGGAAACACAACATACATGGATTTAAGAAAATGCATGACTGTGGCAATAATTAATGATTTATTACAATGGTAATAAAGTGCTTTTGGCAACAATAACAATTCAAATAACCTTTCTATATACCGCTGTCACCAGAGCTGACTTTCCGTATTTCCTACCTTTCTATATACTGCTGTCACCAGAGCTGACTTTATCTTCATGGAAATATTATAGGAACGATAGGAATTCTGGTTGTACAAGATGGAGTAGAAAAAGGTGACAACAAAAAAAGCGAAGACGATAACCCATCCTTGCCAAGCATATGATGACTTTTTCGTCTGTATGAAGGCTATCAGTGCTCTGTTGATAGATTAAAATTGATGATGATGATGATGACGATGATGACGATGATGATAACGACAACGACCTCGAAGATGATGATGAAGACGACAAATGTGTGAATGACAGATTAATTAGTAAATATGATTTTATTTTATGTTTAGTTATTTTATGTATTGCAAAGCAGTCCATTGCATATATTTCTTATGGTGATGCAAATATCCAATTAAACATCACGCATAGGCTAACAGTGATACACGTATTCAATTAAACATCACGCATAGGCTAACAGTGACTACTACACAAAATGTATTTACACACAATATTAATTCATATACCTTTCCAATACGTATGTTCACTCCTACAATGTATACACAAAAGCATACACTTGACTGTTAATGTTATGTAATACATGCACATGCACGCCAGTTACACAGCTACTATTCACAAAATATATAACTCACACATTATTAATGCACAAACGCACATGTGCACAAACACAAACACACACACACACACACACACACACACACACACACACACTTGCGCGCGCGCACGCACGCACGCACGCACACACACACACATACACACTACAAACAAGTATGCTTACTGCAGAAGAATAGGATTCACAAACAGCAGCGAGTCCGCAACCAAGCGCATAAGATTTGCGCAGAACATTTCCAGGTAGAAATTGCGAAAAAGTACCCGTATTAAAGATGGAGTCCTTTTAGAACCTATGCTATTTTTTTGTCTTATTTTCTTTGTTCCTAAATAAAAGAAACATTATTCGAACATGCACAACAATAAAAATGATAATCTAGTAAAAATTACATTTGGTAAGTTACTTAAAAAATTATTTGAAATATTTCTTACTCATGAATGTCTAATACGCAGAACTGTAATATATATATATATATATACTATTTGTTGATTAGTGAGTTTCTGGTTGTTGGGATTGTCGTAGGTGTAAGATTTATAATCTGATCCAAGTTCTGTTTCTGTCATGTTTAATTTATTCGGGTGGTGCAGGACAGGTTTACTGGCATTTCTTCTCTTGGGGATTTAAAAAGAATTTAAAAAGAATATACAACTCGAGTTCAAGTACGATGATAATTATAATTATAATTATAATTAATATTATTCCTATTAATTCATGATGTATATGCAAGTAGATGATTGTTTTCAAAACTGTACCTTTTCAAGGAATTTGAAATATGAAGTGCGCGATTAATTTCTTTAATATATTATTATGAGAAAATGCGACATATTACCAATTAATCTTGTTTTCTCCGTGAATTTGTTTACTCTACGGTTTTCAGATATAGCTCTATGGCGTCGATAGCATCTGTAAAGAAGCGAAAAGGATTATGACATCTCTAATAATTAATACAACTACACGTTTGTCCTCAAATATAAATAAATCTATTACCAATAGAATTCCAGGGGTTTCTTGATCACCTTAGTTATAATAACATCACTTCTAGCTAGGTAGTTACATATTTCCTTTTATATAATAACACCACTTCTAGCTAGGTAGTTACACATTTCCTTTCTAGATAATATCAATTCAAGCTTGATATTTCATTCGTTCTGATTATGTAATAACCATACGTATACGTCGAAAACAGCCGTTCTGTATTTGTGAAAATCATCAGTTCTAACATCAATAACCATAAATAATTAATCCACAGCAGTTTTAGCTACATTAGTAAAACGCCGATATAATTAGGTAATCAACAGCAGTTTTAGCTACAATAGTAAAACACTGATATAACTAGGTAATCAACAGCAGTTTTAGCTACAGTAGTAAAACACCGATATAACTAGGTAATCAACAGCAGTTTTAGCTACAGTAGTAAAACAAGATATCATTAGGTAATCAACAGCAGTTTTAGCTACAATAGCAAAACACCGATATAACTAGGTAATCAACATCAGTTTTAGCTAAAGTAGTAAAACACCGATATAATTAGGTAATCAACATCAGTTTTAGTTACAGTAGTAAAACGCCGATATAACTAGGTAATCAACAGCAGTTTTAGCTACAGTAGTAAAACAAGATATAATTAGGTAATTACTTCTCTTCAAACAAGGTACTAATCATCAGTTGCAGCTAGCTAACAGGCGTTAATTTTAACTAATTGCAACAAGAGGATTTGTTATTAAGTATGTTACAAACTTAACTAACAGCTACGTAAAAGTAATAGTAAACACTGTCTCTGTTTAAATGACTTTCTTTTAATATTAATATTATTATTTTAGATTTAACTTTTACCTTATTTGGGTTTACAACAATTGAAAAATAATGACAGTTAGGATAAATACAAAAGATATATAGATGTAAGATCGTCAAGAAAAGGGATAAAGAATAGAAAATCAGATTATTGCAGTCTGGAGCAGTTGTGTAGCAATAGATTGTGCAGGTTGTGCAATGCACAAGGGTCCCGGCGATTGAGGGTGGGGCGCGGGGGCAACGAATGGAGACTGTTTTCTTAACTTTCAAAAATTCTGAAAGGGCCCATCACCAAAGATCAGCACAAGGGGAAAAAACTTGCTACGCCACTGGTCTAAAGACTACATATTATTGTTTCAGGGTGAAGATTTCCTTGACTAATAATTCTTTCTATATTTAAAATTACTTACCCGACAAATCCTGACTTGGATACCTCTTGGGTCCAGCGCCGATTGAATTCTGGCATGATGTTGGCTGCCTTACAGTCCGGAGGCAAGGCGAAGATATCGTCCGGTCTCAGTGGTTTAATGTACCCCTTGTAAATAAAACTGCAGGTGGGGAGTTAAATGACGAAAAGAAAAGAAATACCATATAGTGCTGATGAGCAAATGTAACTAACAGTAGTACAGCCCCTTTCCCAAAAAAGAATTATATAAATCTATATACACACAACCGCCGGAGATCTGAGTAACGCACCTGTTTATACTAATTTTGTTACGCAGTGAATGAACATTCTAGGGGCAAGCAATTCACTATTATAAACAGGGGTCATGTGCATTGTGATGCTCGTTGAAACCATCTATTAAGGGGCGATCACTATGACGAGTTTGTGTTATACTTACTTTGATACCCAGTGGAATGTCACTTTCGACAAAAATGAAGCTTGAAGTCCCGGATTGAGTTGCTGCAATAGTAAGTGTAGTTTTGATTAAAGCAGCAACCAATGCACTTTCATTATCAAAGCACAGTTATCACTATATTTTTCAGCATTTCAACCTGTTTGAAACATTTTACTCTAAACGCCAATAATATAACTATGTAAACACTAATAACATTCACGCACAAATAAGAGGACAACTGATAATATTTTTAAATGTGTGGAATATAAATGCACTCAATAAATAAGTATCAAAGCACAATAAATGATAATTACATTTCCCAGCATTTTAGTCTTTACTAGAAATAACAGGAACATTTCAAACCTAAAATTCATTTTTGTAAACATTTATAACCGTACTAAAAACATTTGCGCACATCTGAACAGCGGAATAGGGAAGATAAAGTGCCAGCAAGATAATACAAATATCATATCACGCACTTTCATTCGGCTAAAAAATAACAAATCATACACTTTCATACATTAATAAAAATATAATTAACAAATCATACACTTTCATACATTAATAAAAATATAATTAACAAATCATACACTTTCATACATTAATAAAAATACAATTAACAAATCATACACTTTCATACATTAATAATTAACAAATCATACACTTTCATACATTAATAATTAACAAATCATACACTTTCATACATTTAAAAATTAACCACTCCCACATTTTCTTCACACACTTAAAAATTAAAAGTGCAATTAATTAGAGTTTAAAATTCGACATGCATTGTCCGACTACAAATCATTTCCGTAACGTTTTATCGTTCTAAGAAAGGCATTAAATAATAGTCTGTAAACCTAACTCAAAATAGAATATTTCTTTCTGTAAAATGATATCTAACCACCTACATTTTCCGGAGGTCTGTGCCCAGCCTGTGGCTCCGAGATGCAGTGAAGTACAAACTGCAACAATATGAGCCCGAAGTCCCCACAGAACAGTGCCAGCCGGACGAAAGTGTTATCACCTTCCTGTCCAAACGAGCGTTATTTGTTATCAGAAATAGATAAGTTTAGAATTTCATACAGTTGTAAAATTTATCAAAAATGTCTCCGAAATTCATAACAAACGATATTTTGGTCAAGGACAAACACTATATTGCCAATCGGAAAATGTAGAAAGAGCTGGATTGATAATTTAATATGTCCCTTTTCCAGCCTCACTTATCTTGTTCGAAGCAGCCAACCTACAGGTCATCCTTCTGATTACTGAGGCCCTGCCTGGGATATTGCTCTAACTAACAAACTCATATCGTTGGAACTGAATGAAATAGGAGAGAACTTTCAATTAACTTATATTGTTGATCGGCTATTATTGCTATAAATAATTACTACAGATAAAATGTTTTTGAAATTAGTAAAATAAACTTTGAAATAAATCACAAAACTACTTTTCGTGAAGCTCATAATTTTTGTGGTGCTGTAGGAGATGCAAATGCTGTTTATGCCTAAAGCCAGTAAAGGCGTTAAGATTGTCAACGCAGTTTCAGCGGATGTCATTGTAACAGGATAGAGTCTATTGTATGTAGTGCCTGTCAAATGTAAAGTAAAGTTTATGCAAAGTGTGCTAAATGTAATAAAGTTTATTAAATGTAAAGTCTGTTATATATAAAGTTCAAAATTGCAGAGTTAATTTAACATAAAAATTGTCATGAAAATTATGTCAATTTTAAGTCTAAATTTCTCACACTTTCATAACTGGAGTTAAATGCATAAATTAAAACAACCGCCAATAAAGTTTAATGTTGCAAAACTTCCTGTTCACTTTTTAAATACTTTAGAAAATTTTAATTTCGTATATCTTCGTTTCATTATTAGAAAGCATACTATAATGGTAACACAGAAAGCGAACAAAAAATATTTAGTTTCTGGTATTCTACCTGTTGAATGATAAGCGTATATAACGGAATAACGTGGCCTACAAGAGTCAGGAACCAAAATATAAACAGTATGCATGGTGACGTCAGCCCGGCTCTTCTAGACAAGGCAGTCAAAATGGCCGCAAAAATCTGAAACGGAACGAAATGTCTGAGGTTAAAGTCTTAGTCAGTATTGTCCACAACAATAAGTACATTTCCTAATTTCTCAGCACATTTTAAAACATCGATTATTTTTCTTTTATCTTAAAGTACAGACTTAACAGACAGTCAGACAGACAGAACAAATAAGTAGACCTACAAACCGGATATATAGCAGGGATGCAAACTGCGCATGTCTTCTGTGCCTTAGGAATTCAATAGAGGACATCTTATCCGTAAAGCTTTGGTTTGAGCGGTTCGAATTTATGGATTCCGGTTAATATGTTCACTACTGCGAACATTGCGTATTTCTCTCGTACAATGTTTTCTCGTCTGAGTTATTTGTTTTAAGATTTGAAAGGTAGTGCACAAATCAAATATGTAATTAAGTGTGTTCGATGCTTATTGCAACAAATTTAATTATCTTCGGCACTGGTGGTGGTGGGGTGGGGCATTGACTTAGGTACATTGTGGCACTGATGACACATGAAACATGGTGAGTGTTTTAGACTTTACGAAGGTTATAGCATTGATGCCGCAGGATACATAGTGTTTTAGACTTTACGAAGATTATAGCATTGATGCCGCAGGATACATAGAGAGCGTTTTACACTTACGAAGGTTATAGTATTGATGCCGCAGGATACATAGTGTTTTAGACTTTACGAAGATTATAGCATTGATGCCGCAGGATACATAGAGAGCGTTTTACACTTACGAAGGTTATAGCATTGATGCCGCAGGATACATAGTGTTTTAGACTTTACGAAGATTATAGCATTGATGCCGCAGGATACGTAGAGAGCGTTTTACACTTACGAAGGTTATAGCATTGATGCCGCAGGATACGTAGAGGGCGGGGGAGACTGGATTGTGGTATAAATCGTCCTGTCTTCCAACGACAGCTTCCATTATGGCAAATATTGTCAGGATCAGGCACAGAAACTGAACAAAACCCACAAACTCATTAATGAATGAATGTGTATTGTATAATTGAGAAAATCAGATACTTAAGAAACAAAATCAAAAGACATGTATTAACGCACCATACATCACACGCACACACATTGAACAACAACAACAAAATACTTACTATTTTCGTTATATTAAGAACACTCGTTTCTGGACTTTCCTGCAGTCTGTGCTTCACAAGGTAATAGATGTTGACAGGGGCAGTAATCCACAGCCACCCACAAGGCCCCCACACCAGAGCCGTGTAGCGAAAACATGGCGTGAACTCCGGCCAGTAGTTGTTGATGAGCAGACTAGTATTCTGAGTGGAGGCACAAAACATAGAAGTAAATACCGCTACTGTGCACATGACGTCACGAAACCAAAGCATAGAAGTAAATACCGCTACTGTCCACATGACGTCACAAAACCAAAGCATAGAAGTTAATACCGCTACTGTGCACATGACATCACAAAAAAAGCTTAGAAGTAAATACCGCCACTGTTCATATGACGTCACAAAACCAAATAAAAAAAGGAGAAAGCCCTTCGCAAACATTTCTTTCGTGTCACCCTACTCCTCTTCCATAGCTATGTCCGTTCAGAGCAAATAATTTACTCAGTTCATCAGCCTTTATCAGTATGAATAGTACTCTTGTAATCAATATACTGAATCAATAAAAAAGAATATTAATTTGCAGGTTTTTATTTATTTATTTATTTATTTGCGGGAGGGGGTAGGTAATATGCGCAATGAAATATCAGAAGAGAGACTGAAACAGAAAAAACGAACTTATTACACTTATGGCTTTTTCAAAGGGGAATAAACAGTTGGGAAGAGTTAAATAAAATACATTTTAAATAAAATACATTCATTTTCTTTAATATATACAGGTATATATTACACGATATTGCTATGGCATAATACACCACAAAAATAAGCATGCACGTAAAATGACTAATTACTTTTTTAAAATTTAAGTATATTCACATTTTTCAACTTTTATAATTGATCCTAAAGCAGCAAAGACTGGAGAGATTCATTTTAAGTGGTTAAATTTCATGTCTAATCGCAAAATACTTACTGGACAGATTCAGTTTCTTTGGTCAACTTTCATGTCTAATCGCAAAATACTTACTGGACAGATTCAGTTTCTTTGGTTAACTTTCATGTCTAATCGTAAAATACTTATAAATGGTGATATTCCTTTATTGTGGTTAACTTTCAATGCCTAATCATAAATTTGTCATGAATGGAGAGATTCATTTTATATGTTTATTTTTTCTGTCTAATTGTAAATTTGTTATGAATGAAGAGATTTGGTCTATAAGGATAACTTCCCTGTCTAATCGTACAGCAATAATGAATGCAGATATTTAGTACAACGATAATTAATATAACAAATCAAACGCATTCAGTTTCCTTTATATAAGTATATATTCCGCGTCATGCATATTACAGTAACTTTTCCTTTGTACGAATGGAAATTATGTAGGCGATCAAGACAATGCGTGCATGCGTGTGTGCGTGCGTGTGTGTTTGTGTGTTAATGTCAATAATAACCTCCCCTATCCGATTGAAGTTATGTTTCATCCTGAGTCTTGAATTATGCATAATACAAACGAATGCTAGAATTCATTGTCTAGGTGGAACTTTCTGTACCGAATCCGATCTCTCTATAAAAGTGTCATTCATTTTAATGTGCAAGTCTTAACCCATCAGTAATAATATACAGCAAGCACATTAGTAAAACTACATTTCGACCAAAGGCTGCGTGATTCAGAAAAACTAATTGATAATTTGTATACAATCAGTGAGGCAAGATACAGTCAAACATAGTGTCGACTATCTCTTCCGCTCACGCAAATAATAAAAGGGAATGTTTGAAAGCTTCAACTGGGGAGTGTATTCACATAGGATAAAATATAAATGGGTGATAATGGACCAAACAGGTGCATGCATAGACAGTAGTTTATATTTACAGACAGGCATTGATTATATATGAATAATGACAGGCACAGCATTCTTGCGCCCTAGATAAAACAGAATCTGCGCCCCAGTTGTATTCTGTACCATCCATCCACCTATCTATCCATCACCCTACCTACCAACAAGTTCATCTACCCCCACCCATTCATCAGTCTATCCATTTATCTATATTATTTATCTGCTTGCTGTAAATAATTATTAGCTTATTTCATTTAATATTAATATTTTTAATATATATTTAATAATTTAATATTTTTTTAAAAAATACAAACATTGCATTTAGTTGGAATGCGACCCTAGTATCTACCTTTGCACCCTAGGCGACCGCCTAGATTCACCTATAAATGGATGGATCGACCCTGAATAATGCCAGATATTTTACTTTTAATAGAAATATTTTAACAAATGTATAGTGATTTTTATTATCAACAAACCATTCCTTTTTGCGCGTCATTTTTAATCATATTAGGGAGTTAAGTGCCTTTACTTCCTAACTATGTACACATTTAATTTCTTGAGAATATTCTCTGCAGGAACCCGAGGGGCGCATGCGGATGTTAACCGCACGACATGACGCTATGGTTATTGCAATGATTATCGTCGGAATGCTTCATATGAAGATTTGAACTCGTAACGCTTCCTATCAGACCTGACTCCAGTAGATCTAAGGTTCGAAACAATGTAGAGATGGGATTATTATTATTATTATTATTATTGCAACAAGGATTATACTTTTGCAATAGCCATCAAACAAAACAAAAAGGTCTTGAACGCGTTGTGTTCTGGCTACTGCGAACAACGTACACGATGCACGTGCCTGCCGTGGGATGCGGTGCAGGTACGAGGGGTGGAGGGGGAGAAAAAAAGAGAAAATGTGGGTGAGCATGAAATGCGAACCGTGCTTTTGTTATTTGGGGAAATATAGTCTTATCCCAAAGATGTGTTCCGCGCACATGTGTCAGACACGCCTCTACCCACCCCCACTCCCATATATCCAGAGAAACGGGTACAAGAGACCAGTTAATGAGAACACCTTGTACAGCAATATTGATTACAGTTGTAATGTGCTTATTTTGAACTTCTGAACTTTTAAAAATAAATTAGTCATTCCGGGCCTATCATATCTCGGAGTACACGACTGGAATCCAGGGCAATGCTTGTCACCGATAATGTTAGTGTTATCCTATCAGAAGTCAAGGTCAGAGCACTCAAAAGAACGAACACGAGAAAAGACAGATGTGCCATCGATAGACATTAGGCACACGGGTCCCGCGTGACACGTACTAACGCCGAGCAAAAAGCAACATTTAAGACAATTCATTTTGATTGCAATGGTTTAGATTTTAAAGACATATGGGCCTCGGGATTTTACGACTGACTTTCTGCAAGAATACTTTTCCGGATATAAACATTGATTTGGATACGAAAGCATGTACCGCCTGAAACAATCAATAGTTCTATTATAATTTTCATTTTTAAATTCATACGTACCCAGAATTCCGATCCACTGCAGAAGTCGTCAAATTTGTCAAAACTTGCGTTCATTGTGTTTCGTTCGCTTTAACCGACTTTTTGTCCAACTTAAAAGAATTTATGTCGCAGCCGTCCACGTTCCGCCGGTACTCTTCCAGAATCTGCGAATGTCACTTTGCTGCACACGACTGTAAATTTTAATTTTACACACGTCTCACAGAGAGATATGTGAAACCTTCGAAATTCGAGCTGAAATATTTTCAATGTCAGTATTCGAGTAGGCTTCTAAACTCCCGCGACACGTGTAAAAAATCCATGCGGGGTTTAATTTTGTTTGAAACACTGGACTCATTTCGAGGGAAAACAACTCTCACTTCAGATTGGACGCTTGTTACATTTCCTGAAAAACTGTCGCTCGTATTCTCAATTTGCAAATTTTCCCGAGCAAGGGGTGGGTGGGTGGTGGTGGTGATATCAATGCGACATAATAATTAATTAAGAATGGCTCGACTTCAAAATAATTATGTATAATATGTTTGCTGCTTGTTACTCTCGTCAAATCCGACTTCTCTTTATCTTCAAACCATACTCTAGTATAAAAACTGCCCCATAAAGGACCGCAGACAGAGTTGAATGAACGATTGATTTCTTCTTTAAGTCCACTTCCAGCATTCGTTGATTTTGCGGACGGTGCACACCTCTGAGATGCCCTATGTTTGGAAGAGAGAGAATTGCGAAAGTAAGTTTCTAGGCCTATTAATCTCTCTTTAGGCAGCAGATTATACAGTCGTTTCTAATTGTAAGTTTTATAAATTCAGTGACATATAGAATCATTTCTAATTGTAAGTTTTATATGCTCAGTGAGATATGTAATAGTGGATTGGAGCGAGTGGAGAAAAGGCTTACAGAGAGAGGGACTATGGAAATGAACAAAGAGAGGGGTGAGATGTGGAAATATGAGGGTGGAGGAAGAATAAGGCACGAGTTAGTTTATGAGAATGGGGTGAATGGGGTGAATGGGGAGAGAAATGATAGTGATAAAAAATGGGGAGTTAGAAAAGTAGGAGTAAGGTAGATAAAGAAGAGCGAGAATAAAGAAGTTCAATGAGAAGAAGAAAGGAAGAGAATAGGAAGAGAGAATGTGTAGACTGTGGTGATGGGAGGAAAGTGAAGAATTGTAAGAAATGAGTGATGAAGTAGAGAGCGCTAAAAGATGAAGAGGGAATGAAAAGAAGAGACATAAAAACGGTATCAGGGCTTATAGTTGCTAGGTAACTCTCCGAGTAAACATCAGAACGCCTTTCTCATTCTTGGTCACATTATTATAAAATCTTTAGAAAATTGTGGCCTCCAATATTACGTCATAGTGTAGCTTTGTGTTGGGTGTAACATTCCAGCAATGTATAGAGAATTGTGGCCTCCAATATTACGGTCATAGTGTAGCTTTGTGTTGGGTGTAACATTCCAGCAATGATTAGAGAATTGTGGCTTCCAGTATTACGCCATAGTGTAGCTTTGTGTTGGGTTTAACATTTCAGCAACGTAAGAGAGAGGAAGACAGTCGGTGGTAATGTAACAACAAAATTAAAAGGGGTGGGTGGGTAGTGAGGTAGTGAAATAACAAAATAACGAGAAAAGGATGAAAGGGAGTAACAATCATGCGCATACACACAGTAAAATTACGGGAAAATATTTAAATTAATAATAGTAGTTCATAATTTCCTATCATACAAAACAGCCTTCTCAACAGTAAGCCACGTTGAAATGGGGAAAGGTTCTGGGGCGGCGTATCAGCCTCCTTGTTTTATTTAATGGATTTTTCTCTATTGTTTCTACCTTCCCTTAGGGTGAGTGGGGTCGTGCTCAACATCTTCCATATTCAGTGTGGAGGTAAAACTAATAGCATTAACTTTGTTACAATAAATATAATAATAGTTTAATATTGTTAATATGCATGAATACATTCTTATACTTTTAAAAATAAAATATGCAATAATTACTCTTGCCGTGGTCTAAGTTCAGTAAAGTATTCTTTCTAAGGTTTTACAGATGACTTCTGGCTTAGAATGGGCATCTTGCAATTAATTATAGATAACAACGGTATGCAATATCTTTACACAGCGCACCATTGCTCATAGATAATTTAGCCTACAAATAATTGTTTAGATCATCTATTTAACAATAGCACATTTTCCGAAAACATCCATTTTTAAAGGATAATAATTCCGTTTTTTTATTAATATATTGTCGCCTTGTTGAATTAAATTAACGTTGTACATATGATTAACTTCTCATTATTAACGTTAGACCTGTCTCGTGTAGGTGTGAAATTATTGTCAGGTAAATATAGTCCAAGAGGTATTGTATAGGTAACGGACGACTCGCGCTAAACTGTTTAAAGATTACTTCATCGTGTGTGTGTGTGTGTGTGTGTGTGTGTGTGTGTGTGTGTGTGTGTGTGTGTGTGTGTGTGTGTGTGTGTGTGTGTGTGTACGCGTGCGTGTGTGTTTTATTGCTTCGAACCTAAAGCGTAACACTGATAAGAGCTTGTCGCAGAAATCAATATCAATAGTGAAAGTAACTTTACGAGCAAGCAACAGCATCCGCTTCTAACATCAACTTAATCCCCGTTTGCACATATATATGTGCTAAAGCACTAATTATTCCCCTCTTCAAATGCAGGTCATATGAAACATTAAGTATTCTCTCCTCTATTTAACTGCTTAATCTTCTGTGTGATTATGAATAAATTAATGTAAATTTTATTATCGTTTGACTTAAAATGCTTTGAAGCGGACAGACCAATGCGATCCCCGGATTGATGATGCAATTGAAAGCAATGATATATGTGTGTGTGTGTATTTAGCATGACGGTGTATGTATATGATATTGGTTACATACTTTTGTGCAAACACCACTTGTGCGTAATGCATACTCGTGTGTAGGCCATCAGTGACTATATTACAAGCAAAGGCGGTGTATCGGGTGTATTTCTTTCTTTATTGCTATAAACAAGGAAAAGTCGGTGCCACAAGGAAAAGTCGGTGCCAGGACTGACCACGGTATCGTGTGCCATTCATTGTCAAGGTCAGATAGTTATTAATTTTGAAACAGTTCAAAAGTGCTAAAGGATACGTTACAATTTACGTCTACTGTTTCAACTTTCGGCACAAGAAACCCGAAAGAATTCAAGCAATTCATTTGATTAAACGTAGTACTGTGTGCCATACTGGTATAAAACTGCTATTATTTATAACATATCCCATATTCGCTTATCTACAATACCTAGTACAACACGCGTTGAAAGGCATACAAGAGTACTGTTTATTCTATTATCAGATTAAAGATCGGTTAAGGAGTACTGATAAATCGGTCGGCAGAAGAAACACCTGCTCGGGAATAGTGTTAAAACGGTCAACGGATGACAAACTGTTCCGGAGTACTGTTTAATCGGTCTTTAGATTAAGGACCAGTTCAGGAATTCCTTTTCATCTGTCTCACATTAACTACCTGTTCCGGAGTACTGTTAAATTAGTCATCAGATTAAGGACATTTTAAGGAGGAGTACTGTTTAATCGGTTATCAGCTAAAACACTTAGTCGCGGTATCGTTTAATCGGTCATCAGCTTAACGTTCTTTTAAGGAGAACTATTTAATTGGTCATCTGCTTAACAAACCTGTTCAATGGGGTACTGTTGACTCAATCACCAGATTATCAAACTTTTAAGGAGTACTACTTAATGAGACATAAAATTAACGACCTGTTCAGGGCCGTGATGACACACCACTAGCAATGTGTAATGTGATCAAACTTACTTTCACTTTTGCACCGGCCATGTTTTCGAAGGTCAAGGTTTTACCTTCAAAGGAACTCGCATCCAGCTTGACAGATCTTGTCCGGTACATGTTCACAAAAGATTTGTAAACGTTTGCCAGAAACAATCATTTTGCAAAGCCTGCAACTGATTGTGATAATTTGTCAGAACAACGGTGTTGTTCTTCAATCTCGAGGGAGAACTGGTTGGCGCTCCATTCTCAGTGGTGCGTCATTTAGACGGTTGCGTTCACTTTTGCCTTGTACATGTATGAATTATTACTAGCTATAATTCACAAAATTTAATTTGTGCAGGCTTCTGACTGCCTTGTAAACAAACCCCTAAAAAAGTTACTAAACCAGGACGCCAGTGAGCGATGAGTGTGAATGATGCTGAAGTCCCACCCAGGATAACGGTTTGTTATGGACAGCAAGATGAAATTGCCACCCACTCTTTTATAACCGTCACCCCGTCGTGCTAACAGACTGAGTACTTGCTCTTTACCGAAGGTGATGGTACTGCATCTATCGTGCGATTTCTATGTACTTTAACAACGATAAAACTCGCCATCTTGTTCCACGCCTATTGAAAATAATGAGACTCGAGGTTACTTTGACAACAGCGTATCGAATCGCATTGACTTACTGAATGGTGCAAGGTGAGTTAGAGCGTAATGAGTCACATTGACTTAGTATATGGTTCAAGATGAGTTACAGCGTGTTGAATCACATTGACTTAGTACATGGTTCAAGATGAGTTACAGCGTGTTGAATCACATTGACTTAGTACATGGTTCAAGATGAGTTACAGCGTGTTGAATCACATTGACTTAGTACATGATGCTAGTAGAATTACAGCATATCGAATCGCATTGACTTACTGAATGGTGCAAGGTGAGTTAGGGCGTAATGAGTCACATTGACTTAGTACACGGTGATAGTAGAGTTACAGCGTGTTGAATCTCATTGACTTAATATGATGGCACTGTTATAACTTGTCGGTCGTGCTGGCTTACATGAAGATATAAGCATTGTTACAGAATATCGAATCAGAGCTGACTTAAGATTCATGCATTGTTACATAGAATCAAGCTGATTTAAGATATAAGCAATGTTACATCGTGTCGACTTACAATGACAATGCAAAATGGTAGCATTGTTACCGGCTCCTGCAAATAAACAATAGAAATTAGTTCTTCCCTTGGTGATATGTGTGTGTGTGTGTTTGTGTGTTCGTGCGTGCGTAAGTGCGTAAGTGCTAACAGAGCAGCATTAGGAATAGCTGTGTCAAATTACTGTTTGCCGGTGCTTCAAAAGTGCATGACACAGCCGGTCAGTCTACAACTCTACATAGAAATGAGACAGGTGTGCTAAAATCAGCCGTCAGTCTATATATAACTGAGACAGGTGTGCTAAAATCAACCATCAGTCTACCGATAACTGAGACAGGTGTGCTAAAATCAGCCGTCAGTCTACCGATAACTGAGACAGGTGTGCTAAAATCAGCCGTCAGTCTATATATAACTGAGACAGGTGTGCTAAAATCAGCCGTCAGTCTATATATAACTGAGACAGGTGTGCTAAAATCAGCCGTCAGTCTATATATAACTGAGACAGGTGTGCTAAAATCAGCTGTCAGTCTACCGATAACTGAGAAAGGTGTGCTAATCACGCCAATGTTGTTAGTCAACCGTTTTACGATTGTCACCGAATTTGTGCCGAATCGTTGTTGACTGAAAGTGATAACAAATGCACTCAGTCGTCGTGCAGCATGCCCACACATTTGTCAATAGCATCACTGAAGAGTTTCCGATCTTGAATAGGCAAAAGATCGAACACGAAAATTTCCACAGTGAATGTGCTTATGACGTCACCTGCAGCGACACAGAAATCGAAGAGCCGGCAGAAAGTCAAAACCGATCGTTACGGATATTCAGTGCCACACTCGACACTACAACAGAACAATGACAATCTCAGTGAATTTTCAAAACTTCTATGCGACAACCCTTTCGTGATGACTGAGAAATAAAATGATATTCCACTCAACGACAACTATTCTCCATTAGATGACTGAAATAATACGTGTTCGTGGTAATCAAATATGAGAATAATTTTGAAAAAAAAACACGGGAAGGGGGAATATAAAAGATCTACCCTTTGACGGCAGCAGTTTCTGGTTGTCTAGTCATGGTAAAGCAAAAATGCACCCAGGCATATCCGTATGCTGCTAAAAATAATACGAAAAAAGTACGGTGTTTGTCACTATTAAAAAGTAATAATGTGTGGAGCGAACATGATTGAGCAAAATACAGTAAATCCTCTACTTGCAATAGATAATATTCTTATTACTTACTGATGTTACACAAAACTGAAATCACACACACACACACACACACACACACACACACACACACACACACACACACACACACACACTCCAAAAATAAATATCAGCAATGAATTTCGAGAAATGTCGGCTTTCATGGCTCGAACATGATTTGCGCATCTACAGAAAAACCGAAGACGCGTGTCTCCAAGTTAACTGTGAAGGATTTAAAGTCCTTAGCGTTGAACTAATCCAACAGTTCTAAATAGAGCGTGACAAGGTGAATATTGTTGCATATTTCTTGACGACATGGCAAAAAATAAAAATATACATATCCTCTGAAGGATGGCATCCAAATTGTGAAACAGGACAAAAAACCAAACTAACGTTTGTGCGATTCTCAGAAATAACGTGCACCCAAATATATCCACGTGCGTGGGTTCCTCTCTATGGTGCCAACGAGAAAATTTTGTTAATGACGATGCTGCGTGCACACAAATTTCTAAGAGAGATCACTCACACAAAGAATAGATAATTCACTTTATCGTTTTTCTTCTGATGGTCATCTTGAAGCTATAATAAAACTAACCATATTGGAGAGTCCTGAAGTATAACTTAACTGACCGTTTAATTTGCCTGTTTATGCCACTGCATTCACATCATAAAAAGTATATGCTATCCACAGAGAAACAGTGCCTGGCACTCAGTTTATAAGTTTTATAAGACCTTTATGTTTCCCCATAGCTCAGATTAAATTTGCAAGAAGCAAAACCATAAGCAATTATATTGGTAGCAATGAAGAAAAGGTTTAACTAACAGCAATGAGAAATCAAACATAATTTATTAAAGATAATCTAAATAGATGTCTTCCTGTTACAGTAGTAAGTTCTGTCAGAAAATGAATGATTGTTTCGAATAATTAAAAGATATGTAATTAAAAAAAACAACAAAAAGTTGTACATATAAACTATATAAAAAACAGAAGAAAACTGTTGATAATGTACTAGAACAAAACGATGAATCTAACAATGTTAAGTACAGTGTATGTTTTCTACTTTTGTTTTAAATGCATAATATATTTGTGCGTGTTTATAGTCATGTTTCTACTTAATGTGTTTATGTGTTTATTTCTGTGTTGGTTTGTGTGTTGTACGTGTTCAGGTCATGTTGGTTGATACTGGGTGAAAATCAGTAAAATATGTGCATATTCAAGTGTGATTTTGTCTTTTCTGTCATTACTAGTAAAGTCAAACCCAAATAACTATGCGCATCAAAAATTCATAAGATACAAATGTACAAATAATAGCATAATCTATTAATAACTATAGACATCAGTTCGCATAATGTATGTCATAATGTGTCATATTGTTTGGTGATTGTGGTGACGAAACATATTCTTTCCGAAACCATCGGTACTGCAAATAAAAGTCTGCTTGAAATTTACACTGAGTATTAGGTACATATACTAATAGAGGCTTTAATAATATCTTCAATATTTTTATAGGCTTACAGAGACGTGAGGAGGGTTGCTGAGGGCCAGAAATAAAAATTAAACAGCAACTAATAGCATTTATATTTGGGTCAATTATCAATTCATTAAATGTGACTGTAATGGTAAATTGTCATATTTAAACTGTAGAAATTAGTGCTACGATACGCGAAGTTTGGATCCGAGGTTGTGGAAAATATACTTGAGTGTTTATTAACTATAATATACATAAATGCAATGTTAGAAGCAATGTAATAAATAAAACTGTTGTGCAGTAACTCAGTATATCAAAGGGACATAATGTCATTCAGTATTTAGAACTTTGAAATTAATTAAGAAAGCAACGTGTAGAGTATTTCGAGGCGGATATATAATATGGGAGTTGTGGTAAGCAGTAGTGAGATGCGGTAGAAACAGATAATTTGGGTTGTTTGTGGCGAAAAGACGTGCCAAAATCAAAGCTATTAAACAGCAATTGAAAAACGGGAAAAGAATTAGAAATGTAAATGCTCAAAGAGGAATTTAGGATTCCACAATTGCAAACAATGACTAACAACAAGAAAACTTTAAGAAATAACTACAATTACAAAGTTATATGGAAAAGTCACATTTACAAAGACACTGAAAAGAAAATTACAACCTTTGACTAGCTGTGGTCAAATTTCGTGTCCCTTTTGTCTGTCCGCTGAACTGCGCGTGGACCTTTAAATTAGTGACTGTTTCAGGTCACTCAATTTCCTCGGGCTCCGTTGTCGCTACGACTGACTGAACCGCTGATTAGCACGCGCTGCACTCACTAGTCACATGCATAACTGTACAAAGATGGTCACACTGGCATCTCATCACCAAGACTTGCATGAATTACTTTTTTATGTATCTGACGTCATCATTGGTGGGTTTGTCTTTTAGGGACTTGCTTCCTCTCATTGGTTTTGGGGAGGCGCAGTAATAGATGGTGCGATGATGCAAAATTTCGGTTCCCTTCACCATGACAATTATCGAGAATAGAGGCGCGCGAGAAACGCATTAAATGAATATGCAAGAATTTCTAACCACGGGTGCAAGAGTATTGAATATCAGTAATGAATAAATAAGGGGAAAATTAAAATCCAACACCATCCCATGGAACTACAAAAATGTAATCTAAGAGGTTATAACAAAGTGTTTCTCTGCCTCATGCACAATGGCAAAGTATCACTATTAACACAACACTTCTCTAAATTATATAGCTCAACAACAAATTACATGAACTCGAGAGCTGGTTACTTCATTGCCACTATCGAAACCAAGGAAAAATACACAATAATGCCCACTCTCCAAACCACTTCCATTTAAGTCCAGACAACTCTACCATCAAAGACTACAATCGCTACACAACGCCGCCGCCACCACCACTACAAACGGTCAGCCGCAAATAAATAAAAACTCAAAATCAAACTTTAGGCATTCAAAAACCCAAAGGATTCTACAGAAAGTTGCCGAAATTTATACAGCAGCATCAGCAACAACAAAAGGAAGATAAAACGGTAGATAAAAAAAAAAAACAAAAGCAGCAATGAAAATTAAACGCAGCAACAAGCTAACCCAATAACGGCTAAACAACAGCGGCCGCCGAAACGAAACACCATGATTCGGCCGATTTCCTGTGGTAGTTGTTTGCATCCAAAAGACCCGCCCGGAAAGCTTCAACCAATCAGCAGTCTGGAAACAAAGAGACAATCCGGCTGTATTATGATCCAACCAAATAAATCGGAATACTGTGGTAGAAACTTTTGCACATCCCTCCACATCGTCCTCTACTACATAGACATTTTCTCAGCGCCAGCCCTTTACTACATCACCATGTACTATATTTACATTTTCTCAGTGCCAGCCCTTTACTATATCACCATGTACTCTATTTACATTTTCTTTCTGCTAGTCCTTTACCCTACTTCATCACTCATCAGCAATTCTCCCCGAGCACCTACAACTTCGTACTCCTCCCCTTCCCCCCAAAAAAAAAACAACAAAAAAATGAAAATCACTTTTGTGGCGGTCCGATCCCCACCACCACACTGCGAAATCAAATTCGGCAAGAAGCGCTTTCCATAATTTCGTCTAGTTTTCTGTATTTGGCCACTGCATGATAGTGCGATTCGTGTGCCAAGCAACGTGCAATATCCATTCTTACTATTGTCCTGAGAGTTAATTGCGTCCCCTTTCCCCGACTATAGCAAGTGAGTTGCCGAAAATGGTTTGAGTTTAGTCAAACTGAGTGAGTAAAATAACGCCAGGTTAATAAACATTTTACGATCTCTAGACTCCATCAAAAAAAATAATCAGTTAAAAATAACGAGAACCTACATTTTAAAAAGTCTGTTCTCTGCAAATGGGTGAGATTGACAGATTTAGGTCAGGTCAGTCCTTGAAACAAAGGGAATTAAGCGTGAAACATCATGACGTAAATAAATTTTTCACGATCAACAAATACAGCATGATTACATATACGCGTTTTGTTATCAGTTCAGAGATCAGGGTGCCTCCCAGATATTTTGTTAACGCACGTGACCTTGGTTCACTAACAGACAGAGGTATTTTATTACACGGTTAAGTGATAGGTGGCACCAGACACAAGCATTCCTTTTTTTTGAAAACACCAGGCGGGACGGCCAGGCATCAATGATTCAACAGTGCATGGAAGAATGATATGTTTCAGACAAGACAGGTATGGTCAAATGCTTGTGTGAATTGAATTATGATTTCAACGTGAAAAATTAACCAGATGCACTGATACGGTTCTGGGTTTTCCCAGTCATTCCTGGGTAGGGATATGTTTTTGAACGTGCTTTATTATTATTATTATTATTATTATTATTATTATTATTATTATTATTACTTTTGGGGGAGGGACCCACATCTTCCTCACTTCTTACGGACAAGGACGGTCTTAGGGAGTGGAGATCAGCTTAAACTGAGAGTAGCAACACACACACACACACACACACACACACACACACACACACACACACACACACACACACACACACAGAGAGAGAGAGAGAGAGACACACACACACACACACACACAATAGACATACACACACAAGCATTCTTTAAAAAGTCAGTACAATGACTAACTATTCCGTTTGACCTGAGGCAAAGACAACATGATGACTAACTATTCCGTTTGACCTGAGGCAAAGACAACATGTTGACTAACTAGTCCGTTTGACCTGAGACAAAAATAACATGATGACTAACTAGTCCGTGTGACCTCAGGCAAAGACAACATGATGACTAAATAGTCCGTTTGACCTCAGGCAAAAATAACATGATGACTAACTAGTCCGTGTGACCTCAGGCAAAGACAACATGATGACTAAATAGTCCGTTTGACCTCAGGCAAAAATAACATGATGACTAACTAGTCCGTTTGACCTCAGGCAAAGACATCCATTTATACGACTGTCTGCTAGCATTTCTCACATCTTCAGGACCAACAGAGAGGGGAGTGAAAGTACCAGAACAAAAAAGTAAAAAGAACCAAGGTTGTGAAAGAAAGAAAGGGTGAAGAACAGGGAGAGGAAAACATGGTTTAAAGAATGGCTTAGTCATTAAACGCACCCCTCTCCCCCCCCAAAAAAGTCATACTAGATTTTTGGCAGGATCCCTTTCATAAGGATGTTTCTTTCATACTGGCTGAATCGGACAGTCGTACAAAAGTATGATGTTGCTATGAGCATATTATATGCAGAATAATTATGTTTACATAAAATTTCAGTTATTAACATTTTTCGTCATGATTTTATTTATAGGTTTTTGATTAGAAAGGCAGCATGTGTTGAATGCCACTTTGTGATTTGTAAATTGAGTCACGTAAAGTACTTATGGTATGTGTTGAATGCCACTTTGTGATTTGTAAATTGAGTCACGTAAAGTACTTATGGCATGTGTTGAATGCCACTTTGTGATTTGTAAATTGAGTCACGTAAAGTACTTATGGCATGTGTTGAATGCCACTTTGTGATTTGTAAATTGAGTCACGTAAAGAACTTATGGCAATAAAATCTGTCACGGTTCTACGATATATAGGCGTGCGACATTTTACAAACGACACTTAGCGGGCGACAAGTGGCGAACGTCTACTAGCGACTGAAACATGCTTAGCAATAACTGGCGAACGGTAAAAAAGTAAACTGCACACCAGACGTTCACCATGAGCAGTCTACTTCGTATTGCACAACACGAAGACTCTTTTTTACTCCCCCATCCCCACCCCCCAAGAAAATAAATGTCGCCTCGTTGCTGATTGTCACTGGCCTGTAATTGCTTGCTTCCAAACTTTTTTCTCCCTTCTAAAATAATGATAGATTAACTTTGGCCCAGATACCTACTAAGTAGACACTTTAAATAAAGTAGGTGTTTTCCGAACGTTGTGATCAAACTACAGAAGACAGGAACTTGTAAAACTTTTATTCAAACCATTGATGACTGGCGAAATAGTAGCATGATCACTTCGAGGGGATAAATGTTAGGGAACAACTTGTTGCAATCAAGTTATAATTTGTGAGGATTTGGGCCATTTAATTATTTTAATAGACGATGTTGATTCGGCTGTAGGCGTTATAGTTAAAATATGATGTAGACCTATTCTTTAACCATGTCACTGCCTTCGTTTTTATGTATAGGTCTCCAGTACTTTTATCAAAGCTTCAAAGACGAGTATCGCTTTTCTTCAGTCTAATACCAGAGGAGTGTAAACTATCCGTGCAGACGATATTTCATTTTGCTTTGTCTATCTTCTAATAAAAGAAAAATCAGTATTTTTCAATAACACCGAAAATGTGGAGTTAGCTCATTTCCACGTTCTACCAAGGACGTGTAACAATTGATAGTTTAATACACTTCCTTGCTTCAACATACTCTATATCTAAGGGAGGGGAAGTAATTATAAAGTATTCTTTCCTTTACGCTAAGTTGAGTGAGTAGTTTCCCTTTCATTGAACTACCTCAGTAGAATTGTAAACAAAGAAAGGACATGTTCACTTAATTAAAATTATAAACCTTTTTTGTGTGTTGGACTTTATACAAATACAATTTTCTAAAACTTGGTAAATGTATATATATCTTTTTTTGTTTTTGTTTTCTGCAAGCACGGGCGTCTTAATTTGCAATTTGTTAAACTACAAATATACGATATAATCTGACCCGGTAGTCTTCGTACGACCCAGTGTTAAGTTTTGATTTTTTTTTAAAAAGGATAATCGAACAACGCAACAAGCTTTTAATTTTATCCTGTTTTTTTCAGAATACACCCATTTAATTTAGAACCCAATATTCACCAAGGTTCCCCCCGCCCCTTTAGACTCGTGTGTTAGAATAAGAATGTGAAATGAATACTTTATGGGGACAATCCCTGAACTAAACTGTTCAAAGTTGGTAGTGTTACTGTTACTTAGTGGAGGTGGTGGTAGTAGTAAAACATTAACAGAAAAGTAAAATCAATTAAGACTGCTGCTGTATTTTATTTGATAAAGTTACTTGTGTTGCACATTTCCTGTATTCCCCAGAAAAATTTAAAAAATACTAATATGAATGACCTTTGAAATAAAATACACGTGTAAAAGTTTTAAAATATGTTTAAACAACTTGATACATTCTTACTCTTAACAAACTTGATATATGTTTTGCATATTCAGCTAATGAAATACTATTTTAAAATTCCAACTGTATTAGCACATATTTTCATTGTTTGAGTACATTTTATATTGAGGCACATGAGTTTTTAAAATAAATCACACACACACACACACACACACACACACACATATTCCAAATCTCCATTATATCAATACACTTATATGCGTAACTGTATCACCATCAGTGTGTGCTGAAATAGGAACACATTTCATTATATATTTTTCTTTTTAAAATTTACTCATTTAATTTTATTATTGTATTTTTCCAGTCAACTGATGTGAAAGTTATAAAGAATATGTTTTCATATGATCTTTATCAGTTTATGGTCTTACACTTTTATTGAAAAACAAACTCCATCTTATTCATTTGTTGAATTTTATTTTCCAGATTAAACTATAATCCAGATACCATGACAGAGACTGGAAAATTTAAAGATAGAGTCTTTTCCAACCTGTGCCAGGGAATTGATGAATTGTATTCTGATGGTCAGCTTTGTGATCTTGTAGTTAATGTTGGAGATGCTCAGTTTTCATGTCATCGTCTTGTCATGGGGGCAGCATCTGGTTTCTTTCGATCTTCATTAACATCATTTTGGCTTGAGAGCTCCAGTGGCGTGGTCAGCATTGATCATGAAGATGTGACAAAGACATCCTTTCACCTCTTGCTTGACATTCTGTACAAGGGAGAAGATGTTGTAACAAAAGAAACAGTAAATGATATACTCAGGATGTCTATCTTCCTACAAGTCAAGTTTCTTGAGGAGTACTGTATACAATTTCTCTGTGACAGCCTGTCACCAAAAAACTGTCTTCACATATGGCAGTTTGCTGAAAAATATCAACTTACAACACTGGCCTATAAGGCTGTCACATTGGCTGCTTCTAGTTTGAATGAGGTTGCAAAATGTGAAGAATTTTGCTGTCTTCCAAAAGAAATGTTTCTTATACTTCTGTCAGTGCAGAAATATAGTAAGTTTAAAGTGATTAGTGTGGATGAACTTTGTCAGATTATTTTGTTCTGGGCTCAAGCAAACATTGACTCCAGAAAAGTTCACCTTGGTGAATTGCTTCCCTTTGTCAACTTTGCTCAGGTATCACCACAATACCTGACTACTTTGGCAAGGTACTGGGACCATCCGTTCAGAAAATACATTTTTAGTAAGTCATGTGGAATTAATCACATAATTAGTGACATAAATTCAGTAAACATTACACATTTTTCATTTGTTTCATTTATTTTGAATGCTGTAATTGAAAAGTTTAAAAGTATAATTACTTATTTTTAATGGTGCTTGACATTTCAAGAAATAAATTATATTTTACAATTCTGAGATGTTGGTAAATATGTCAGTGAATGTACTAATATTCAGGCATGATATTTTTGTTGCGTATTGGTACTCATGTGGTAATTTTTCTAATGTATGTCATTATTCACTATTTATAACTTTAATTTACCTTATTTTGCATTGATTTATATGTCTGTCAAGCACATAAACAACTATGTGTTTCAGTTAAAATGTTTACTCCATAGTCATCCAATAAATGTGAAAGCCAGGTTCATTTCTCACACTAATGCCACAATGGTACTTGTATAAATTCCACTCTAATTCTGGTTTTAAAATTAGAGTGATTTGTGTTTGTATTTATAAACATTAAATGCACTCCCCCCCCCCCCAAAACATTACAACTGTTTGTATTAGGTGAAAATATTCTTTTGAAAAATTTAAGTAAATAATTTAAAGAAATTCATAGAACCCATCTCCTGTAATTTGTAGTTGGCAATGTTCTCTCTTACTAGTCTTAGTCTTACATTTACAAAACTACAGCGGCTTACCTTTTATAATTTTTCATAGATAAATTCCAAAATGCCATTGTTGTGCATGGTCATATTTAGTAATGAAATCTAAACATATTCATAGTATGTAAAGAAATAAAACCAACACTAACATATAATGATATATCATTATATGTATCTTCATTTTATTCCATTTTTTGTTGTCTCATTTTATCTAACTACCACCCTATCTTCCTCTTCATGTGCATTTGAGGGTCTCTTGAGCAGAGTAGTACTAGTGGGCAATTTAAAGAACCTTTCATTTTCATAAGCATTTTTTTTTTTTAAAGTTGAAATTGCCTAAGATCAGAAGATTTGTGGTGAACTCTAGGTATTTTCTGTGTTGCTCTGTCAACATGCCAAATTATAATTAAAAATTAATAATAATTAATTATACAATCTTTTCTATATGATTAATTTAGTTTTTGAAAAACAAAGTTCTGTTAAAGAGATGAATTTTTAAAATTTTGGAATCATTTGAAATTTATGTTTTAATAAGCAGGAGTTCTGCAGTAAACCAAAATTTATTTAATTTATAAAGTTTAGAATTGTTGTAGGTGGCATGTCATCACGTGGGGGTAAATGTTATGTGACTTTTATACAAAAGATATTTCCACAATCAGCTAAGCTGCTAAGATATTCTTTTCTTTCTGTAGCTAGGGACACCATAAGAGGTAAAATGACTTGAATATTGTGAGTTCATTTTAACACTTGATGTAGCTTGGTTATGAAAACAAAAACTGACGACACCCTCAAAGCTTTGGATGATTATAATCATAATCAATTATAATTATCAAGGGCTGCATGTGGATGAAATATGATTAGTATTTTTTTCTCTTCTCAGTATTAACTATTTGCTAATAAGTTTTTTTTTTTTTTTAATGCAAAATCATGCATGCCATTAGGGCTTTAGAAATAATTGCAGAGGAAATGAATCAGTTTGTTCAGGAACACACTTGTATTTATTTTTGTATTTTAAGGAACACATTTGTATTTATTTTTGTATTTTAAGGAATACATTTGTATTTATTTTTGTATTGAGAAACTATTTTTAAAAAGATTGATATGACTTAGGGGCTTAGCAGTCATAAGTTAAAACTTTGTTTTAGGGCCATTTTGCTAATGTGATTCACTCATAATCATTGTAAAATTGTCTTAATGAAAGTGGCATGTATGATGGTATATGATAGAAAAACACTACCTTTCTCAAATAAGGCTTGAAAATGGAAAAGTGTATATATATATTTATATATATATATTTTTAGCAGCAGCATTTTCTTACTAAATGGCAATAATACAAAGGAAATAACTGAAATTCAAACATTTATATTAACCTATAATACTACTCTTTTAAAAATTGTTTAGTAAAACTTCCATTGTTAATACTTTTACTCAAACAAGTCTCTCTGATGAAAATGATTTTATAAAAGTTTCTACAATGATGTCACCTTTAATTTTAGACTGAGTCAATTAAATATATAATGACGCATTTCTTACTATCATTAGTTGGTTTTTTTAATGCTTTCCAAGACTAGCCATTAATTGTTTAACTATTTAACTCATCTAGATTATATATTTGAAATGTGTAAAATTATATTTTATTATTTGTCACAATTTTATATTTTTTTCTTTCCATTGATTTATAATTGTTGTCACCTTGTCACACATTTCACTTAGTTAAAGTCCTGTGAAAGGCTCTTGAAATTCTTGTTGTCTGATTGCAGAGTTCATTGAAGAGAGTCTTGACTACAACCTTAAGGGATTGCAGGGGCGAGATTGGAAAGTACAACAGCAGATTGTGGCTCAACAAGATGTCTACGTGAGCGTTCCCAATATGTACAAAGCATTTCGCATGATGGAGTGTGCTGTGCTTGTAGGTGGCTGCACTGAAAAGGTCAAAGAGTGTACAAATGTCACTGCAATTCCTATCAATGTCAAAGGTCATTACAAAGTCCACAACCTCAAACCTTTGCCAGAATCTTGTGGACTTGGCTTTGCCACCTGTGTGTGGAGAAATGAGTTGTATGTGAGTGGTGGGTCCTCAAATAAAACTTTTTTTGCTGTGTACAGTCCTGGAAATAATGAATGGGAGAAACTTACTGTCTTACCTTGTGGACTGGAGATGCACAGTATGGTGGCGATTGATTGGAAAATCTATGTGCTTGGAGGAATGGACAAAGCATTAGCAGCACAAAACATACCAGTCACAGATATATGGGTGTTTAACATCACCACAAAGGCATGGAGGAACTTTTCTCATCTTTTGATTGCTGTGTTTAATGCCTCAGCAACTACCTTGGGCCATAGAATTTATGTGTTTGGGGGGCTTCAAGCAGGTGGAGTTGCCTTGGACAATGTACAGTGTGTAGATAGCATGACAGGATGTGTTTATTTAGCTGGTCACCTTCCATCCCCCACATATGGAGCTAGGGCACTGAGCAATGGAGGCACTGTCTTTGTGATTACATCTGAGGGTAATGTCTTACAGATGAAAGAAAATTTTGCACTTGCAGGAATTAGAGAAAAAGAATTGTCCGGGATACCAGAAGCCAAACTAAAGAAGACCCGTGGGAAATCAGCCAAGCCATCTCGGGCAATAAGAAAATTACCAGTATTTGTTTTCTTTTCTTTTCTTTCTTGTTACCTTGATTTTATAATTATTTCTTTTATACTCATGTTAGTCTTCCACTTAGCAGTAAATATATACATAATTATAATTGATGTGCTATATTTTGAAAAAATGTAAATGAACCTTTATCTTGTAATATAAGATAAGTGAAATAATGCATTATATTGTGAAACACTGCAAATATATGAAACTGAAATTCTATGATACTTAAATATTTGTTAGTTTTTTAGTCTGAGATAAAATTGTCCATTTGTCTTCATCTTATAAATTAAATTCCATATATTATTTTTTCCTTTTTTCCGAGGGATGTTGGCAAATGTTTATATGGCCCTAGTTGTTTAAAATTATTTGCACTAACCACAAAATTCTATTAAATTATTTGTTTAGGTTGAAGATGAAGACGTCAAACCATCGACTGTCCAGTTCCAGCTTGTTAATTCTTTTGCAAGCCGTAAAGAGTTTGGCGCTTACCTTCGAAAAAAAGAAGTTGTGGTGTGTGGAGGAAGATCAGAGGAAGGGGTATTGCTGCATGACATGGTGGGATTAAGGTTGAATAGTACACCACCCACATTCAAAACAAGGAGACTTTCAGAGGGTTTGGCATCATTCTGTCTTCAAGTTCTAAACATGCCCCTGGAATTTCTAACTGATGGTATTTTCATTGTTAAAGTTTTAATAAATGTTAAATCTTATAACAAGCAGTTATTTTTAATCTTATATACAAAAGCCTCTTTTTGCTCTGTTAACAGGTTAATAATAGCAGACCGCAAATCACCCAAATCATGTACAAAGGGAAGTAACTGTATTAGAACACTAGAATTGCTAATCTTATAATTTAAATTTATAAATAACACAGTCTGTTATTTTATTAAGTAAAGATGTTAAATTATTTTGGTGAATTCAAATTGAGTGGCATGATTGATAAAGACATGAAAATATTGTGTTTTTTAATCACTGTCATTTGTTATAAGCAATTGCCCCTTAATAAACTAGATGTTACTGGATTTTTTTACATTGTTTAAATTTAGGTATGAATGCTCATTTTTGTAATAATGTGTGTTATTTTTTAAAAATTAATGTGATGGAAATATTTTGCTTTCAAATAACTATCATATTCTATGATTTCATGCATTCAGATTTTATCTGAATTTGACGTGGTGAAATTTCTTTATGAATAATAATAAAATAGTAATAACCTGTTATAATTCTTAACTAGTTCAGTTGATATAATTGATAATTAACAAAAACTTGTAATGTATTTACCAAATATGTTTTAAATTACTTTAAAATATTATTTTGAACAATTTTTTGTTTGACAGGTTCTTTATTATTAGGTGTTTTAGTGGTGTATCACAAAACTCTGATGGCTATAAATCATTTAATAAAACAAAGGTTCATTCTTGATTATGCAGAAGGCAAATTGTCTGGTTTCATTCTGCTGCCAAATACTCATTAATTAAAATTTAAAACTGTGTGAGACGTAATGGGGTGGGGTGGGTGGAATCTAATAGGGTACAATCACGACCCTACAAGCATTGCTGTGCATATATATATATACATACATACATAGTAATGTAGACTCTCATTAATTTGTAATTTCTGGGTAATTGTCAGTCTCATTTTTGTTTTTATATTGCTAAACCAAACTTATGTAAACAATGCAGCACTTTATAGTTATGATTTTCATAGATGAAGCTAAAGAAAATCACAGATATTTTTTATATTTAAAAGACATTATATACACACATAAAATATTTTATACCTACTAGACACAGCTTAAAAAATATTTTATAACTAGATTCATTTGCTTTTTTAACATAATCTTACATATCCATGAACTGGTGTTCATTGATTAAAATTCTAATAATTGCTATATAATCTGCCAATTCCAGTAATTGGCAGAACATTCTGGCCTAAGGGCTGCCAATTATCAAGAGTCTAATGTAAAGACAACTGTACAAACATTGGTGTGTGTATGTACATATAATAATCACATCATAGTGTAAAGTCATGACTACTGATATTGTTGTGCATAATATGTACACATAATAATACATAATAACAGTGTACAAGCATGACTGCAAATATCAGTGTGCATAGTACATACTCATAATATCATAATAGTGTACAATCATGACTGTTCAAACATTGCTGTGTATATTATGTACACTTTATTGGATACTTATCAAAATAGATTAATGCAGTTATGCATTAAACACCAGGTTAATCACTTTCATGTCAGAAATATGTATTTTTGAAAACTTAAATTTGAAGATTAAATAAATAAATACATTTATAAGATGATTTGCAAGTAAAATTAATGTATGCCTTTCAAAACTAGCAGTTTTAATTAAAATTAACTGATACAACATTTTGTTTATTATACAAAAATTATTTTTCTTTAAAGATAACGAGATATGAACTGTGAATATTTTACATCATTGTGCAGGTTAAAAAAACTGTTGTGGATTACATTATATGTATTAAATACAGCTGTAAATTACAATTTTCTGGTATTGCTTGGTATTACATATATCCACATTACTGGATTATCTTTTATCACTCTTCTCTCCATTTACTTATTATATATGTTTAATCTCAAATAAAATTAAAATATTTTTTCATAAAAATCATGTTAAAAAACAATTCTGATAAAAAAGTTGTTTTTCAGATGGAATCAATAATCTGAAAGAGTATTCTGAATGACTATATTCACTATTAAAATATTTAGATAAATTTAGTTATATTCTATCAAAGAATTGTGTTATCTTGCATATAAATCTTGCCTGCCCGCTTCAAAATATTTTCCATTCAAATGAACAATATTTTTCTGAAAGAAAAGAAATCATGTAGTTACAGTAGAGGGGTCTAGAATTGATGCATTAATGACCAGATTGGAGTGTTTAGTTAAGGGAGACAACTTCATGTGCTACTTCATCCACAACTGTAGTTTTAGTCTATAAAGTTTGAATTGTATTTTTGTTTATGTATCAGTGATGGTCAGTTGTGGATTCTGTTTTCTCTTATACTAAAAGTTAGCGTATTTGAATAGTTAATTATGTATGGCCTTTATGTCTATCTTTTGCATGACTTTCTTTGTGACCAGCTGATGCCACTGTCCAAAAATTCTGTGTTGGAGACAAAGTGATGCTGACGCCAACTGGAGTGTGCACCTTTTTTAAGGACCTCCGCTTAGGATTGGTCACTCAAGTGCCTCCCAAACAGAATACTTGCACTATAATGGGTTGGACTTTTAATATTTATACTTTTCATTATGATAACCCTGCTCTCTCTTTTTTATGATACCTTTATATTTCGAGGCATATTAGAATTACCTTAGAGTGCTGGATTCTGCTTATTTTTATATTTCAGGGGTCTTTTAGTATTCAATAGGCATGAATGTATGCTGTAATTACCAAGCAGTTATTTCTATTCTTTAAGAACTGGGTCTCTGTTGAATACTGAATTATATGATGATTCACTTGATAAGGGAGCTAACGTCTTTGTGTTCTGCAGCATTAATTGGCAATAAGAGGATTGAATTTCTCAAATCAAAATTCCCCATAAGGAAATAACTTTACAGTCAGTGTCTTCCTTCATTTTAAGATACATTTTAAGAAAATAAGAAATGTTTTAAAATCTTATGTTACAAGGTACATACAACAAACAAAAGTTGTTTGGGTCACTTTATTTATATAAGTATTTGCTTTTTCTTTTAATAGATATATTGCTTTATCACCTCGTTGTAAAGCTTCTGAAAATTTTTCTTTTAATAGATATATTGCTTTATCACCTCGTTGTAAAGCTTCTGAAAATTACAAATAAATAAAGGGCAGGATATGAAAACAGCCTTCAATGAGTTATTGACCTTATATTATATTTATTGTTGATAGCACTTACCTCAATGAAATTGAATATTGTTCATTTAAGTACATGGATATTCTTATGTTTATTACATGTTTTCCTGTCTAGATTGTTTGTTTGAAGTCTGATTAATTAGAATGTTTGTTTGAAGTTTGATTAACTAGATGGCTTGTTATAGAAATTATAAATTATTTTATTTTATGGAGTATATTAGAATGCAAAGTAATCTTATCTTTCTTTCATTTCTTATTTATATATGCTTTTTTTTTCCTTTAGCAATTAAAGAAGATGGGCGATTGTCAGTTGATTTTGGGACAAGGGATGGCATTTTAGACGTTCTAGCAAGTGAAGTTGAATTGACTGAATCTATGTGATTTCTTTTCTTCGTTTTTATAAAGAACTTTTTTTCCATTTAGATCAGAATATTTCTGTTCAGTTTAACAAACCACTAGTTATTAAGTTCAAACATAGAAATAATTGTGTAGCTCCAACAAATAGACTTGTTTTAGATATGATGTCTGGTTCTTTTTTGGTGAAAAAAATAAATGGTTAAATTATTGAGGAATTGGCAAGGAAATATAGAGCAGTCAATATATTTGATTAAACACTGACTTTATTTTGCATTGTTTATTGTAAAATTTATAATTTTAAAACAGAGAAGGAAGAAATATGGATAAAATCAGTTTCTATAATAATTAACATCCATCAGCTGCTTTTGACTATTTCATATTCTTAAAGAAATCAGACAAATGTCATTTAGATTGCTCTGATTTGATCATAATTTGATATTAGTTTGTTTGTAAGTTTATTATTACAACGTATTAAGTAATTAGTGTGTGAACATTTGTATATACAATTGATCATCTTCACTGGATTGGATTATTTGTACTTATACCGCCAGAACTCAGAACAATGAAACTTTTAATTTTGCAAGCACAAAGTGTTTCTGTCAACACAACTTGAATGCAGTATGTATAAATGGTCTAAACATATTTTTTTTTACATCTTAATGACATTAAAAACCATAACTTTATAGAATGTTGTCAATAATATTTTGTATATTATTAATATGAGTAATGTATTCTTAGTTGAAATATTACTAAATTATTGTTAGCAATATAAAATATGCATACTGGTATGCTACATGTTTTGACCTATATATTAAAATTTGTAATCTAATTATGTTCCTTCATATACTTTTTACAATTTATATCCAAGATATGTGCTTTTTATTTTATAATATACTCTTAAGCTCATGAACTGATGTTCTTTCACTAAAATTTAATGATTGTCAGATAATCTGCTGAGTTCACTAATTAATTGAATCTTCAGTCCCAAGAGCTGCCATTATCGCGAGTCTATTGTATTGGGGAAAATATTAATATGCATTTATATTGTTTCTCTAGCAAAATAAACATGACATGTTTGTGATGTCAGTGTACCAGGCAAATAAGTGAGGAAAAGTAGATCAATCTGCACAAAATAAGGAAATCAAAATTTAATTAGTCACTTTGTTATTAGTGGGCAGTTTTGCTGAAGCACTCTGGTAAGGGGAGATAATTTCATTACCAGTTTCTCAAAGCAAACACCTAAAATATAGTTTTTTACTTCTGCAATGCTCTTGTTATGTTGTTTAATAAGAGAGAGTGTGTTGTATGCAGCTATGAGTGTGCAAGAAAAACAAAAAATACTGTTTATTGCAATCATTGCTTTACAATTAATTACAATATTTATTAACAGATTAAAAAAATCAACTACTGAAAGAATGCAAATGAAAGAACTCCTGAATGACTAGGGATAAATGTTCATTTGTATGTTTTAATCCTATGCCAGAGAGAGACATAATGTCTGTGTCATGCTGAGTTTGAAGAAATATTTAATCAATTGTCTCTAAAGTATGATACAAGCATTCCACAGTATTCATTAAAAGACTATAACGATCTGTACACCTGCAATTGGCCACAGAGTGGTAAAGTGAAAATGAAATTGTAAAATAAAATATAAAAACGTTTTATTCGTGAAATGTTGGAATTTATTTCATAAATGTAATCATGAAATATGCAAATTTAAATTAAAAGTATAATTGCATTTTTTGTTCAGTATTTTATTTGTATTTATTTATGTGTCTTTGTAAGTTGTTTTTGTGTGTAGTGTAAGAACTGAAAATAAATACAAAAGAACACCTTGAAATTAATTCTGATCCCATAAACGTCACAATGCCATAATAGTCCTGCAGGATTATATTATTTTGGAAATATGAAGGTTGATTTGATGTTCCTCAAAGGAACTAGAGCATTTTTTTTTAAATGGAACAAAACTACAGAAGTAAGTAACTGTCATAATTATTCATATTTTTCATTATTAATTGTACTTTTTATTAAAATAATTATGAAGTCTGAAGTGGAAAACTTATACTTTTAAATTCCAAGGAAGTCATTGGTACTATTCAACAAATTTATCAAAGCTTTTGACTTGATATAAGTATCAGACATCATATTTTCTGAATGAGTGATACTCTGGGTGAATACAATTACGAATGTTGACATTGTTTGCCATGCTCACTGCACACAACTGCTAAAACAAAGGATACAAACAAATCCACAAATAATGTGACTGGTTAAATTACTTGTAATTAGTTGAGTTATTAATTAATAAATAATAATCATAATGAGTGAAGGGTGCCCAGAGAGGAGTTAAAAGACGAAAATAGTTTACTTCCTAGGCAACAGTTAACCATGCATGTACACTCACTATAATGATAATGATACCTGTCCGAAGAATAAGAATGTAAAGGAAATATATATTTTCAGAGTATTAGCGGTAATTTGCCTTCTAAAAAAGTTGAATCCTTTCATACAGTATAAGATTAAGCCGATCTGTTAACCCCTTCACTGGGGCTAATCATAGGAATCAAGTATGACCATTAACTATTTTCTACTCTACTAAATTATTAATTCTATAGGTTTCAACCATTTCTTAGTGACTTTTACTATGCTTTCTTTGTTGTTCGGGAAAAAGTAGTATGACCTTTTGTAAAACAACAAGCAGATGTCACGTGTCCCTGGCTATACTGTAGCAAAACTATTGCTGTAGCTTCTAGATTTGTGTGCAGTCCAATCTCACTGCAAATTTGAATATTCAAATCTTTTTCTCGATCCTCAGTACTGGTGTCCTCATTCTTCGAATACTTCTGAACGTTAAACACTGAAGTGCTGGAACATCACAGATCTTCACTGAATCTGTTTCAGTACTTATTGACCGGTTCTTTAGTTCCTCTGAATATAATTTCACTCGTACAAAAAATGCATTGTTTCTTTGATATATATAGCAGGCCTGAGAATTTTTGTAGCTGTGTAAGGATTTTTCATTTATTATCTTTCTCTTACTACACATATAAGCGTATGATTTTATATTCGAATATCGCAACGGTATTCATTACACATGACTTCCGGGTTTCACTCCTTACTGCTGTTTTTCATTATTTTGTTCGTCTCACACTTCACAGTTTTCCTAACATCTGTTTGAGAAGCCAACAAAAGGAGAGGCCCCAGTTTCCAGGATTATTTAAAGTAAGGCTGTATTTTGCGCTCGAAAAACATCTGGTGGTCATTAAGGAATTTATGAAAATTTTAACGGAAAATGTTTCTCTAATTTTTAATCCCAAATACACAGTTATTAACGTTGTCAGGGTTTCCATTGTGCAGTGCACAGTGTCAATATACAAGTGTTCTCACAAGCAAGAAGATAGGTGTAGCACCACACAGTCCACACTCACTAAGTGCTTGTTAATCATTCTATCCACACAGTCACGCTTCCTGCCGCGTTCTTAATTTTACACCTTACCCATACAGAATAAAATATGTTACAATAATTTGGATTCAATTGTCAAGAGGCAAATCACATATCACAACACAGGTGTGACAGATTTTAATTCTTTATTTATACACCATTACTGTCAACAATTCTCACTTTCTTTGTGGGTGATAGTAATAAATTAATTAGACCACACAGGTAAATAAATAAAGAAGCAGAAATAATATAAAATATATTCCATATATTTAACTATTTTGATTCAGTGGTTACGAGTGTAAAGATATGTCTGTGTGATTGCGTTTGTCATGGAGTCAAGGGCAAATTATGCCGGTCTTACTAACAAAAGTGTATTTTAAATCTTTTGTCAGGCTTCTTGCTGTTTTCTTCTTTTGTATTATACATTTCTTTACGCTGGTTATCACAGCTGGGTGACGTAATTGCGCGCGTTATCTCATAGTAGATTACTGACAATTAAGAAGGTCCTCGTGCATGTTACAAAAGAATGTCGGTCACTATAAAGAGATTGCGTGCTACGCTTGAACAATTGTAAGGAAGGGGTTTGTTGTTCAAACCCGATGCTGATAACCTTGCTTGACAGAGTTTTCCTGCTGTTGATTCATAGAAGTGCATAAATAGCACGAGACTTGAATTAGGAATTTGTTCAACTTAAAAGTTGAAAGGAGCTGAGCTGAACAGTATATGTATAATATAATGTTTGTGTTATGGCTCAGTATAAAAACCAACCAAACAAAACAAATGACAAACAACAACAAGAATTATACAACAATTCTGTGAAATATACAAAGTGAAAACAGGTTACAAAATAAGGCTCCGGCTAAACCGGCCAAGTGCAAAATTTCGAGGAAACAAATATAGTTACATGCAAGGTAAAATCCACAAGTAAATGTAACACATTTATCAGCAAAGCAAGATATTCTGCTGCCTCGTAAGAAAATGGGGGAAAATCAAAAGAAATTTAAATGACTATTGCATTCAAATTATCTTCCAAATTACAATGATAAGTAGATTAATCAGGATTGCAAACATAAACCATTAATAACAAAAATCATTATGTAGTTATATATACTCGGTAAAATAGTCGATGCGATATGAAAAATTACAAAAAAGAATTGTCAAATTATTGTCTGAAGTTAGGCAACCTCACATGACTCGATTCTGGTTCTAGCGAGATCAAAGTCTATTATGTAGGTCATGCTGCCGTACATAGAGTCGTTATGTAGGTCACATGCAGGAAAATGTTACCAGACACTAAAATTGAAATAAATGAACTGTCAAAATATGTCTCTGTAAGCAAGCATGATCATTTTTAGATGCTGCTGCTCCTACAGGATGTTCTCAGACACTAACTGTTACTTTGTTGTCTGTAAGGCAATGTTAAGTAATCAGTGCGATTTTGTTTTCTTTACCGCAGTGTTAAAAAGTTAGGGCGATTGCGAAATAGACCTTTAAAAAAAACAAAACAATGCATACAATAAAGATTGCCAACATAATAACGTACTAATTAATAATATAAATCGAAAAGAAAACATTTCATTTCTGAATGTATTTGTTGTTTTTATATTAAAAAAACCCAACATATTTACGCCCCATGCATTTTTATATTAAGACGTGTATGTTGATGCTCCCTTATGTATATATATATATATATACAGCTAGACCTCGATCAGTGCGGATAATGAATCTCGTGAAATGGTCGCATTATTCCAATTCACGCCCTCGAAGTTATAATTACATGTAAAATATGGTGATTGGTTCCAGTTAGACGGAAATAGGAAATGCTCAATCCATACAGTTAAAAGACGCTCCATTTCTGTCACCGTAACACTTTTATTACTTGTAGATGTTTGTAAATAAAAGAAAAAAACGTGATACAACTTTACCAGTTTCTTTTATTTCCCCTTGTGTGTTTTATAATATCCTATATTGTAGATTCATGTTTTCCGACATCTCGTCCTAATTTGGAGTTGCTATAACCACATTCATTTCGTTAAATTACATCAAATTTGTGCTCTAATGTAATAATGAATAATATATAACGTAAATAATAATGTAATAACGAATAATAAATAATATAAATAATAATATAATAACGAATAATGCATAACGTAAATAATAATAAATAATGTAAATAATAATCAAATAATGAATAACGTAAATAATAATATAATAATGAAAACGTAAATAATAATAATAATAATAATAATATAACAATAAATAATGTAAATAATAATATTATAATAATAAATAACGTAAATAGTAATATAATAATGAATAACATAAATAATAATATAATAAGAATAACGTAAATAACAATATAACAATGAATAACGTAAATAATAATATAATAATAAATTAATGTAAATAATATAATAATGAATAACATAAATAATAATATAATAATACATAATGTAAATAATAATATAATAATGAATAACGTAAATAATAATAATAATATAATAATAAATAACATAAATAATAATATAATAATGAATAACGTAAATAATATAATAATGAATAACGTAAATAATATAATAATGAATAACGTAAATAATATAATAATGAATAACGTAAATAATAATATAATAATAAATAATGTAAATAATAATATAATAACTTCTCTATTATTTGCGCTCGTAGTGCTTTTATCTGAAGGAATTTTCCTTTTGTCCATTCTGTTAAGGGTACGTCTTTAAATGATTAAAACAAATCACGATATCTAACGTTATGTATGGCAGGCAGAAAGTAAAGTAGCAACGTCTAAAACCCTAATGGTAATCTCAACTGCTCATGCTGCAGTAATTAACGGAATGTTAGTTCACATTAAAGGCTACCTCGTATCGTTATATAATTCGCACTAAATCGAATATCGCATTATTCGAACTTGAAATAATTGCGACCTAGCTGTATTATTCAAAAGTAAATGACACTGCATATATAACGAGTGACAACTGTGAAAAGGAAACTATTTCTACTTCAAGAAAAATGGGGTCTGCAATCCCAATATTATTAAGTATGCGAATTAATTTACAAGAGCATTAAATAATGAATACATTATGCCTTGTTTATGCATTCTCTGAATAAACAATCTCTGTGATTTTGTAATCAGTGTACAAGTGTAATGCACAAACACAGAATCCTGGCAAAATAGGGTCAATATTGGTAAGGAGTAAACATCACGTGATCTCATTTGATTGTCTTTCAGGCATTTAAAACTGAATGTAGTTTGGTTCTAGAGTCGCATTGCCATAGCCTGGGAAGTTTACTGTAAAGGTTCCATTAGCTATAACTGCTGGATGAAATAAAAATCACAACAAAACTGAGGTAATATAATAAATAAAACAATATAATAATGAGTAATTTACAGTAATTATTGAAATCAGTGAATTTATAATAATTTTTATATTTTCCTGTAACTAAATGATTTGAAAGCACTCATTTGAAAATTATGATTTACAAAACAAAATCAATTGCTTTGATTGTCACTAGCTCTGGTAATTAAAATGGAAAATAAATATTTACTAATTTTAATTTCGTACGTTTTTATATAAATGTTTATGTAAGTGCGCAATTGAGAGCTGAATATGTGACAATTTTGTCTGAGTGTGCTGGTTATTGAGTGTGTGCATGCTGCGGAAGGTGACGACACATGAATTCATTGTGCTCCTGCTTTGAGGCTTAAGCCTCAGTTTAAATAATTCAGTGACTACTTTAAATGTAATATAAAATATTTATTTCCTAATTTATACCTAAAATTTCTGCTCTGAAGTAGTAATTTCAAATGTTCAAGTCTCTATCTCTCCCTTTCTCGACTAGTGTTACGTATGAGAAAACAGAAAGTTGGAAGTGAACAAACAAGCAGGTTTAAAGACTTACTATCTATCTATCTATCTGTTTGTCTGTCTGTCTATCTACCGTACTATCGTTCCACCAGTTTGTCTGTCCTTTCATCTGACGGTCTGTGCCTACAGTTATTATATTATTTATAGTTACTGTTTATATGCGTATACGGTTGTATGTAAATATATGTATTTGTGGGACTACATATGTAATCATTTTTCACTTTACCTTCAACAACTCCAACGGAATCCTGAGGCGGACCGTTGTATGCGTTCATGTAACCACCATATATAAGGTACTGCTGCCCCCATTGATTCAAGTAAAAGCTATTGATACCTGTTGGTGAAAGTTTCACTTTACTTCCCACCCGGATCGGTTGAGCAGTTGCCCTGTCTGCAATCAGTTACAAAACAAACGAATGGAACACATCTCTCTCAGTCTTTGAAACAGCAGAAATCAATAAAATCCATCACAAGTGAAGTATATAATCTCACAAGTATGAATAAACAGTTTAAATTATGAACAATACATACTGAAAAATAGTAATTTCATATTGATCAAATTACCTGTTTTAGATATATTTGTATAGACTGTTTGCACAATATAAAGCAATAAATACATAACAAATATGAGTAGTATTCTGTTAAGTAAAGCTATAATATAATCTTAAATATATCACGTCTGATTAGTTTTTTGACAGTTGCAGGTTAAAGATACAAATTCAGCATGAGACATATATCAGGATGCAAAATTAAATATTTAATTAAAATTTACAGACGTTGAAGACATTGTGGAGAAAAGTGAGATCATTTAAGAATTTCACTGTAATAATTTTCTAATAGTTTTTCAATAATGGAAATCCACTCACCAACTCTCTGAACAAAAAAATTAAGTAAAATAAAATCCAACTATATTACAAATGCAACAATGAAAAGAGCAAACAAAAATTAACCAAAATTCTATCAACGTGAAAGAGACGACAGAAGATGAAATGTCACTACCATAAAACGTTATATTAATTGATTGCATTTCTATGGCGCCTTGCACAGTGATAACAATAAAATATCACAGTACGTCGCAATTGTTACAAAGATCTACTTTTCGCGTTACTGGTGTTGAAGCTTCCAAAAACTCTATTTGTTTTTAGACTAATTTCTTTATTAAATTATGAAATCCATTATACCTATTACACACACATACATATATAATTATATAAACTATGTACACCAACGACTTTGTCACTAGCAACAAAAAGCAATTATGAGAAAATAAACCAAATACTGACCACATTAAGTAGTTTGTTACAATCTCTATCAATTTTGTTGAAACGCGAAGTTATGTTTGAATAGAAGAAAAGAAAACATGATTATTCTATCATATGATATATACATTGTGTTTGTTGTCTGTCATACACGACTAGAAATGCCTAATGTAATGTTTCTTTAGTCTGTTGTCCGTCATTAATGATTTGCATCACTCTCCCACCGTTTTCCTCATTCTTCCTGTAAATGTCTAAGACAAAAATCATGAGCGATGAATGCGGAGCAAAATGTAAAATAAAGAAACAGGACAAAACCCATAAACGCATCCGACTGATAGTCCCTACCTTCGGTAAGATACTCTTGAGGAAGATTCAGAAGGTGCAGACCAAAATAAGCTGATCCATTAATAAGTTCTACACTTGACTTTGTCGACGCAGCAGTGGTCCGGTTTACGGTGACCATATCACACAGCATATCTCCATCGTCAGACACCCCACCACACACCACAACATCGTCCTCGTGAAGGTAACAGCCAAAGTGTCGACGGCTTGGAAAGTTCCCAACCACTTTAAACTGAACGGTCTGAGATTTACTGTCTAATCCATTCTCCTGTGTGCAACATATATAGATGCGGAATTTTGTCTTTCAGGCTCGTGTATTGTTAGTGTAAATTTTTAAAGTTTAATATACACAAAACTAGCCACTGATTTAAAGGTATATAGTAAGGAGCAATTAATCCTCATAAAAATATGGAAGCATTGAAGGTGAGCATACTTGTATATGGACATGGATGCCTGTATGAGTGTGCACATGAAAGAGAGAGAAGTGAACAGTTTATTTTCTTTTAATTAAGTAATTTATAATTATATACAGATTGTAAATTTTACAAAGTTACATCGAAAGTATGCGCTGATTTTCAAATGCAGCTACCTCCTCCCAAAAGACTCTGCAAGGTTTTCTTTCCGTGTTCAGCACATCACGCAATAATTATTTATATTTTAATTGTCAACATATAAGACAACGTTCTTTTCCAGTCATACTCCATTTAAGTTAAAATGGCTTACATAGTGAGATTAAACACTTGAGATATAAGATTTCCTTGCAACAGTCTACAGTGTTCAAGCTTCACTGAGAAGGAAGGTGATGAGGGAATGGAACGCGTGTGAAAATGAATGTAGATCCTTTTATTATGCAAGATCATCACACAACACTCAACTCTAGCTCATTACTGTAATTAAAGAAGAATCTTACATCAAACATTTAAGCAATTACTATTTCATCTAGACTGGTTGCTAATTAATGTGCGCTGTATAACAATACAATGAGAAACATACATATTTTAAAGTGATTACCGCAAGATTAGAAACTTCATTATTGCTTTTGGTGTCCTTGGCTTCTGCTGTGTACCCAGGAGAGCTTGGCGAGTCGACGTGTTCTTGGGCAATCGCTTCTGATTTTTGTGAATCCAGGTTATTCTCCGTACAGTCAGCCAGAGCAAAGTTTTCCTTCATCTGTAGTACTTCACCTTCAGGTCTGATAACAAAAACAGTGCCGCCATTACTAAGGGCCTTCGCTCCGGAAGTTGGTGAAGGCAAATGACCAGCCAGGTACACACATCCTGTCAAGGTGTTCACACACTGAACAATATCAGTTGTTTTCCCTTCAATGTCTTGCCCTCCAAACACATAGATCCGGTGCCCAATCGCTGTAGCTGTTGCGTCCGTCACTGTGGCCAGAAGAGAGGAGAACTTATCCCAAGATTTGTTTTTGTTTCTGTAAACCAAAATGTCTTTCACAAGCGTCTTGTCCGGCGCTTCTCCATGAACCAACCCCCCGAGCACGAAGATGTTCCAGTGAAGTGCGGCCATTGTGTGCTTGATGCGACCTTGAGGTAAGGCCGGAAGCGATTCCCACTCGTCGTCTCCAGGCTTGTAAACGGAGAAGTGCGTGCCATTTAGAGATCCGCCGCTGACATATAACTCATTTTTCCAAACGCATGTCGCAAAATCTAACCCACATAGTTCTGGCATGGTTTTAAGCCTGTACACCTTGAAAGAATAAGGAACCTCTATGGGAATTGTGGAAACGTCCTGAAGAGGTTTGTCTTTTTCGGTGCACCCCCCAACAATGACAGCACATTTTCGAAATCCGGCAACACTCACGATAACGTTCTGTCGAGCTCGGATTTGTCTCTGGATTTTGACATTATTACCATTTACTCCTTTGAGAGTGTAGGTCATGCCTTCATTCACGTAATCTGCAATGCACAAGGGGTAAATTATCAAAAGAATTTTGAAAATCTATCTATCTATCTATCTATCTATCTATCTATCTATCTACCTACCTACCTATCTATCTATCTATCTGTCTATCTATCTATATACCTATCTATCTATCTATCTATCTACATACTACCCACGCACCCATATGTCTGTCTATAATAGTAATATACATGTATTGTCATTGCACAAGATATAAAACTTTATAAAAACTATTTCTTGTATTTCCAACAGTATAATGCAGAATTAGAAAAATAAAAGAATAAGACAATATTCTAGACTGCGAAAATGTACATTTAGTTCAAGTTAATCAGACAGTCTAAACGCCAAATAAAACAATGTATATTAATTAAGATATTTATTTTTTGTCGATATAAATAGATAGGTATCAAAGATATGATACTAGTCATAAGCATAACAATATCTTATATTAACATACAATTTTTAATTGCTCAGTATATTTCAACAAGTTAAAGAAACATTTTAAAACGTGTGAATTGATCTAGACAATACGTGTGGGTATAAACCTTTTTCGAAATATTATTGTTACTCTAAAAGTATATGCAGGACAGTGGAACTTGTAATAACTGCGAACGATATAATTTCAGAATACACGACTTTTGACAACAAACTTAAATTGTTATTTAATGAATAGCAATAAATACTCTTTATATGTACCTAGGATGTATTTTCTGAATGGATGGTCCATATATCTCATCAGTTCACATACATACTGTGATGTCAGCTGAGTAAAATTAACAAAGAGAAGTAACTCTCCCAGATGGCATTTTCGCTTATCAATTTCTTCTTCAGCCCACGTAAAAATGGTTTTACAGAGATCATCCATGCTGAGCTTTTTCTGCAACGAGAGCAGGCTGAGCAGCATGGCTTTGGGCAAATGGAGAAGTTCATCAGACTTGGCCACCTCGTTAAAACGGGTTGCTGCCATCTTGGCCGCCTTGTCAGCCAGGTCCACCAGCTGGTATTTTTCAGCAAATTGCCACGCTCCAAGACAAGAAGTAGGTGCCATGTTGTCACAAAGATATTGTTCACAGTATTCTTCCAAGAATTTAATGCGCAGATAAATGGACATCCTCAAAATATCTGTGACTGTTTCCATGGTGACGCTGTCTGTCCCCTTGTAGAGAATATCCAGCAGAAGGTGGAATGATTCTCCTGTCACGTCTTCATGATCGATATTGACAAAACCAGTGGAACTCTCGTGCCAGGATGACGTCAGTGAAGACTGGAAAAAGTCAGACACTGAGGCCAAGACCAAACGATGGCAGGAAAAGTTGTCGTTTCCAATGGTGACGACAAGGTCACAGAATTGACCATCGGAGTAGAGATGGTCAATTCCTTTACACACGTTGGTAAAAACTCTGCTTTGAAATGGGATTTGTGTCATGATTTCCTGAATTATGTTCACAATGTGTAATTAATTTTCCTGTAAACAAACAAGAAACATATTCGGGGGTTTTGGTGAAACAACGTGAAACTAAGATGTGTATTTATGTAAAATCAGATAACTAAGAAACCTCAACAGAAGATGGCACATTAATATACAAAACATATTTTTTAATCACATTTGAAGAATGATAAGTTTACTTAAATCGTCATATATGTGAGATTAGTCTAATTCAGATTTAGGAGCCAATTGCACTCAAAATCACTTATGTTTATCATGAAAGCTTACTGTATCTTACGGAAAGTGTAGTCCATCACATATAGCCGAAATGTTGCATCAAGATGCTTTATTATTTTTAATGATTTTTAATTACAGTATACTCATTAGTAATGTTATTTGCACACGTTATTAATTTATTAGAACCTATTCGATTTTACAATATAAAAGTTTATGGAGTAAGAGAATTCAGGGTCAAAGTTCAAACATGTATTGAAAGTTCTAGTACATTTCTCACTGCTTTGTGACTGTGCGTGAATTGGATGATTTACCCAGTGCAAGCAGAACTGTCATAATAATTATAAGATTTAAAAAAAAAAACAACAACCTCTAATCGAAATTTAAAACATACGAACAATCACATCCTTTTGGCTGCTGGGGGGGGGGAGGAGGGGGAGGAATTAGAAATGTGGCACACATCACCACCATCTATAGACACAGTCAATTACTTATATACCACTGTAGAGGAGACAAAATGTAGGTCTTCAGACGTTTAGGAATATAACTAGAGATCTACATGTACATATAACGCTTGTCTTAAAGAAGAAATAAATTGGAATTTAAAAAAAATAAAGTTGCTAATTTTTAATCTTTTCTCTAAAATAATTAATTTATAGAAAGAATAAAGCAACATTTGGGACGAGGCGACTTCGTCGAATGTGTTAGTGTGATTATGTTTCTACACACGCACATACACACACAAACGAATTTTCTTTTCTTTCATTTCTTGGCTCATGTACCAGTATGCCTCTGATCGTTAAATTGCGTTGTTATAAATACTTAAATCATACGTCCAGTACATATGCTTACATCTCTCTCACTCACTCTCGTCAATCTCTCAGTATTATATGCATGATATGCATGTGTGTAGACCCTATTCGCACACTTATGTTGTGTGTATGTGAATAAAAACACTTTTGGCAGTAGTGAAGTTAAAACTAACAGGCGAAATAGTAACGCGAACAGCCGCGGTGGTTAATCCAACCTAAAAGTGGTCCTACAGAATAACTATACTAAAGGCATCTAGAAACAAAGGTTATCTACCTTGTTAGTACTCCACTTCCTCCATCTTTCCCTCTTTACCCATTTACCCAAACTTTCTCTTTACCCATTACTACTCTATTATCCCGAGCGCAAAATCGGCTTCATGTTTGCTAGAGAAAATCTAACGAGATGTTTGAAACAAACCTTAACAATTATGCCACGAGGTGATCTATAATTTTAACTATACACACGAAGAACGTGTTCACGGCGATCAAAGATTAAAGATATCTACGTTTGTTTACAACCGAACAGCCGGCTGATCAAATGTTATAAAATTACTTACCACGCAGACTCGAAATACTGTCAGAATCTGTCAGTAGATCTTCATAACAAATCTATTTAATGATTCTAACACAGATTTATGCGAGTGTCGACTGGTAATATATTGTAGCCCAAGAGCATGCCGTTGCTTTTGGGAAAACCCGAAATTAGTTTGTACTTTCAGTTCTCTGAATGGCGTTTATAGTCAAAGGGATACTACTCTTTCCAATAAAGTATTATTGACATTAATATTAAAATTTAGAAAATATTCGTGTTGTTGGCAACGTTTATCTTATCTCTTTATGCCGAATAGAGATTTTGGTATACAGGCCTCACTTTGTTTCTAACTTGAATTAATTCTTCTTCGAGTCTTGTGTAATGTATAGTGTTCTCTATAATGTTTGTAATGGAGATGTTACTAAAACAACTACATAGGTTTGTCAGCAGCAAATAATAGTTGGATGGATCGGTTGATTTTTGCTTATGCTACAGTTGAAATAAAATAAATAAATAAGTATTGTGTATGCACGCATAAATATAGACATATACCAAATATGAATGGGTTACATGTAGGCTAAATCGAGTTTATATAAGGTTATAATCAACATAATATAATTAATGCAGATATCAAAGTAATTGACTCAATAATTTACCCAATGCTTATCCCTCTATCTAACCATATTTGTAATGATTAGCTAGGCATATTGTTCCTTTATATTCATCTCATATTCTTATTAATGCATTATACTGACCATTACATTAAATATGCATATTAGACAAATCACACTGAAAGAGGACTTCTTCCAACAGATAACAAAGCACAAACCATGTAATACAACACAAACCGAATTTGAATTTCAATACAACTGAATTAAGTGTTTATGTACCTATAAGTGCCTCCATTGAACTCTGCTGCATTTTAATATCGGTTAGTGTTTATCCTGTATTACTTTTATCCTTCCTCGTACTTCTTGCATTATCATAAGCGTTATCTACTCTTTCATATCACACATTAAGATTGTAGAATATCAGTATACATGAACACGTGATATAAAACATTAAAATATAGTTTTGGTGTGAGTTGAACTCACAGTTACAGTATGAATGTAAGTACATGTGTATGTATGTTAGTAAGTATTTGCTTGAATATATGTATCTGTTAGATTATATTATATGCACAAATAAGAATCTATGTAAACGTATGTATGGATATAAATATTTTTTTTAATATAGTGTGTATATATGTGTGTGTTTGTGTGTGTGTGTGCATGCATGATTGTTTACCTGAGTGTGCCTATGCATGAGTGAATATGTAAATGAGTGTATTGCGATCATCTACTTTTTCATAATTTTATTAAACAAACCTAATTAGGTTGTGGTAAAGTAAATTTGCCTATCCCCATTTCTTAACTTAATTGTTATAAAAATTGTTAAATTTCAAAGTAACCCAACTAATAGGGCATATGCGTCACGGGTTGCTCTTTTTTAATCTTACCTAAATTTAATTAATATAATATATATATTAAAGAAGGAATAGGTGCCCTTTGACCAATTACATTTTTATAGATTTTATGCAAAGTGTCTAGTGTGTCTATTAAATAATACTGCTCTATGATGTAGATAAGGAACGAAAAAAATCCTATATAAATTAGGAATGATGGAGATCTACACTCCACCTATTATTTGAGTTATGTTACATCGAACCTTTTGCGATATATTATTATTATATAAAATGCATTAGATATGAATTGACATATGATCTGAATGCTTTATATCTGTTCCTATTATTTTATTAGTGCTGATTTGTATCCTTTGTATTTAGTATTCCAACATGTCTCAATAATTATAGGGCTGCAATTCACTCATTTGAATAATTAGGATGCGAGTAGTTTCTTTTCACGAGACAACTCGTTTACTGTAACAGAAACTAAAGTAGAATAGATCATAGGTTAAAATTCTTAGAAATAACACTGCCCCCGAGAATAGTTTTATTTTAGATTGACAGATTTTGTTACTGTGAATTGCAACACGTGTGTGAAAATAAACTGTTTCAATCTTCATCACATTTGCCACGTAGTGCTCAATTGTTTGATAACAACGAAAGCAGTTTGCCGTCAGACATTTGCAATTACTACCAACTCAGACTAAGGTAAGTCAGTATGCACTGTACCCTATTGAACATATGAGTTTGTACTTTGCATTATTCCGTGAACATGAGATTGCCTTGTCGAATTATTGTTATGTCACAGACGAGTGGTATATTATGTTTACACCGGTAAGTGTGCTTCTCTTTAGGGTTTCGATGCGGTAATGGTGAAACTCCTGACACATGTACTTCGTTTTAGGGTCTCAGTATAGAATTAGGTCAGTGAAACTGTTTGCCTCATAAAGTCACGTTATCACTGGCAGTCGAAAGGCGACAACGAATACGATGGTTTACTTAGCAAGATATTCTGTGTTAGAGATCTAAAACAGGAGTCAGATTGAAACACGGTTTGTTCTGCTCCACTTACCGCATCCGTGGTGCATATTGTTGCACAGTTTAGAGAACCAGTGCCGACTGGAAATTTCAGTAAGTCTTCTGTACAAACAAGGCCAAGTTGTAGGATTATCTGCGAAAACACATATACCATAGACAGATAGATAGATAGTGTGTGTGTGTGTGTGTGTGTGTGTGTGTGTGTGAATCATACTCAAGCAATGATATAGTGGTAGCATAATGTGCAAGAATAGGTAAATGATGCAAGGTCATAGTAAAAGCATTAAATACAATGCTACAGTGGTAGAATTATGTGCACGGTCATAAAGGTAGCATTCAGTGAATGATCATAGTGATTCAAAAATGTGCAAGAATAAAAAGAAAAGCAATGCCATAGTGATAGCACACGTTGCAAGGGACAAGCATATAGCAACATGCCATAAGTGTAGCGTAAAGAGCAAAAATAAACAATTAATATTCACTCTGCAGTTAACATAAGAAACCAGAAGATATAATAATTTGATCAGTAAATCCAAAGCCTTGCTGTTTAAATATCTTCAAAAGTAATATTCAAGCAAGGAAAGGAAAGTAATGCGTATATCATTCATTAAGTAAATGATGAGTTGTATTTGCAAGCATCTTTCTTTTCTCTTTAATTATTATTTATTATTTTCGGAAATTATACGTTCTCATCTATTGTATTTGTTAAATCAGAATTATTTAGAAATCATGACCCAGACCGTGTTTCAACACAAGGCATTTGCCAGCCTGGGGCATGGAATTGGCCGTCTTTACTCTTATGGTCAGTTCTGTGACCTTGTCGTTACCATTGGCAATAGTAATTTTTCCTGCCATCGTCTGGTCCTTGCAGCAGTGTCTGACTTTTTCCATTCTTCGCTGACATCACCCTCTCACGAGAGCTTCAATGGTTTTCTCCACATCGATCATAAAGACGTGACGGATGAGTCTTTTCACCTCCTGCTTGACAGTATCTACAAGGGGAAAGATGTTATCACTAGGGAAACAGTCAGAGTCGTCCTGAGGATGTCGATTTTTCTGCGTGTTAAATTTCTGGAAGAGTGCTGTGAGCAGTACCTCAGTGACAATATGTCACCGGAGACGTATCTGGGAATGTGGCAGTTTGCTGAAACCAACCAACTCATGACACTGGCAAACAACGCAGCCAAGATGGCAGCAACCCGTTTTGATGAGGTGGCAAAATGTGGCGAACTTGTCCAACTGCCCAAGTCCATGCTGCTCACCCTGTTGTCGTTTCAAAAGAAAGTAAGCATGGATGATTTGTGTCGAGCAATTTTCCGTTGGGCAGAAGAAAACGTCGAGGAAAGAAAACGACACTTAGGAGAATTGCTTCCATTCGTTGACTTCACTCAACTTTCTCCATCGTGCCTCATTGAAATCATCAAATACTTCAACCACCCTTTTAGAGACTACGCCTTTGGTATGTACATCTTTGACAAATTCAACACTGTATAGTTATAGTGTATTGCTATGTCTGTTTTATATGTTAAATTTAGAAATAGTGCGTTCATCCCTTTGCTCAATATTTTAAGTATAAATAGTGCAAGCTGCTTGTCTTCTTAAATAGTATTACATTTAGTAATCTCAGTATTACTTAAATTTCAAAAATGTCACCGAGTATCCAATGCTGTGCTTTTGCAATGCAAAGAAAGAATTGCTTGTAAAATGTTACCACTTAGAAATACTATTTATCAATTCCTGTTAACACCCTGATGTTCTTATTATGTTACATTGTTATATTATACCATAGCACACAAAGACTCGGTTATGCTAATTGATATCAGTGCCTAAAATCAGAGCATGTCGCTCTTGATTCTTAGGTCTTTGCTTGCCAGCAAGGTATAATCAGCCACTTCCTCATCCAACCCATTCATGTTCAATTGGTATATACGTTAACAAATATGAATATATAGTATTGAGTTGTAGCATATGAAATATTTTCTTTGGCCTGTGCGCATTTTCATTGTAATATTAGATTTAAGAAAACTAATGCAAGTGTTTTAAATTGAACATTATTGCATAAGGTTTTGCATGCTCTTGTATACCCTATGAATTCTGTTTAATATACATTTGAATGTGTGTGTGTGTGCGTGCGTGCGTGCGTGTGCCTGTCTGTGTATGTTATAGTCGTTAATTCATATTTAAAGTTGTATACAATTTTCTGTACAGATTTCATCTCTGAAGGCATGACTTTTAAACTTAAAGGTCTAGATTACTGTGATCGTCAGACTCAGAGGCAATTGAGAGCTCAGCAAGGTCCTTGTTTCAGTTTTGATATCCCCGGAATGACAAAGTGTGCTGTTATAGTTGGAGGATGGTATAGAAAGGGAATGCCACTCCAGAATGTTACTGCTCTTCCAATAGATGATAAGAGTTTGTACAAAACATATGCACTCAAAACCTTGCCAGAAGCATGTGGACTGGACTTCGCCTCATGTGTTTGGAGAAATGGATTATACGTTAGTGGAGGGTCCTTGCAGCCAAAGTATTTTGCTGTTTATATGCCTGGAGATGATGTGTGGGAAACACTGCCATCTTTACCACAATGCCATGAGAAACACACTATGTCTGCTATCGACTGGACAATTTATGTGCTTGGTGGAGTCAGTCAGAGGACGGAGGTAGGCAAGGTACTTGTTAAAAACATTTTGTCTTACAACATTAAAGTTAAAGTCTGGAAAAACTTCTCGTTTCTGCAGACAGCAGTTAAAGATGCAGCATCAACAACGCTGGGCCACCGGATCTATGTGTTTGGCGGTCAAGACGTTACTGGACACAGCACAGACATAGTGCAGTGTGTTGACACATTGACGGGATGTGTGTACACGGCTGGACGCCTTCCATCACCAACATTCGGAGCTCGGGCATTAAGTAATGGAGGAACTATCTTTGTCACCAGGCCGGACGGCGATGTCCTGCAGATGAAGGAAAATATTTCTCTTGCAGACGACGTGGAGAAGACCCTGGCAGTAAAGAAGACGAAAATGGGTTTGGTTTCCACTAATACAGAAGGTCACTGCTTCACTCCATCTGAACAAGGAGACTCTGGAAAAAACACGATGGATAATATGGTAAATAGAGTTGTATGAGGAAAAACAACCCTACTTTACAACTCTTTGACTCTTTGCATTACTGTTTTGTGATGCTAGTGTAACATTTGTTTGTGTTGTTTATGTAACATTAATAAGTATTTTAGCACTTCCCATTTGTAACATCGCATCGATTAGAGTTGTCACAATGTAAGCGCATTGTCTGTGACCTATAATCCAACCCTGAATTCAAAAAGGAAATTTACTAACAGTCATCTTGTGAGTAATGATTTGCACATTTGCACTTCAGCTGAACATAAATAATTAGACAGTTTATATAGTAGAAGTTTGGATCGAATTCATGTCTAGTTTGCACTTGAGGGAATTGCCACTTTTCAGGATATCTTGAAAACATCAGGAACAAATTAAATCGCCTAATGATTTCATGAAGACCCTTAAGCAACAAACCCCCAAAGAAGAGAAAACTACATGAACTAGTCTAATACAGGACTAAAAGGAATGCCTTGCATTATGCTGTTTTAACGAATAATTTGAGATTAAAATTAATTATAGTTCATGTTAACCTCGTTGACTAAACCACTCTTCATGTTAACCTTGTTGACTAAACCACTCCAAGTGATTTCTCTCCCCTCTTTAAATGTGATGCGCAAATAAAACAGCAACAGAACTGAACAAATAAGAAAGAAATCTCGTTCACCAATCTTCATCTGTCATTATCAACTGTCCATCAATACTTATTAGACAGAACTTTTGTAGTGTTTCTTTTGAATGGCTAGAAACGTATACGGATAAATACAGAAAGGGACACTGAAAGATAAAGTTAAATCACAAGATTTACTCATCGAGTGCTACATTTAGTGTTCACTCTTCTTAGAGAAAGTCTTGTGTTCGCAAAGCCCTTAGGACTCGCTGAATGTGCTGCTACTCCGAGATGAATGCCTGGGTGACCGCATAATGAACTTCTGAGTTGACTATTGACGTCATGGGTTACGCTTAGTGATCACTTCGAGTGTCTGATTAGACTGCTGACGTCACTAGAGTGACAAGGTGACAAACATCCTCTTTCCTTGTGGCTTGATGTGGTGCGCCTGAATAGTGCCCACAGGGAGCTGAGCCTATTCAAAGAATAAAACTCCTTTCCGTAAGGTTCATTATCCGTTATGGTGTTAAGAAATGTCATTAAAACCTCCACGAATCTTTCTCCAATGGGAAATAACAAGTAATAAATTCAGCTGTTCAACATTAGCAACCCTTTGCAACAAATGTGATGTCTAGTGTTTATTTACAAAGCAATTATTTTCTACTCTTGAGTTTTCTACTCTTGAGTTTTCTACTCTTGAGTTTTCTACTCTTTTCTACTCATTCTCTCATTGCTGTAGAGATTGAGAGTGGACTGCATGTTCACAAAACAGTTATATAAACGCTAGGAATCCTTTCAATTACATTTATGATAATCAGCGTCCCTTGGATTCCTTATATGGTATTTATTGTCGGATTTGGGGAAGATCACGCTTAATTAAATTTTACCATAAAATTGTATGGCACTGAACTGAAACATTGAAAGAGGCAGGCAACATTATGTACTGACATCACAAAGCATTCATTACAAAAATACCATCTAACTCAGCTGCAATAAATAATACATTTCAAAGTTCAGTCAAATTTTCAATCATACACGACTGATATAGGAACTCCCATGTAATTGGTGCAGTCATGTGACAGCAGAAAGTTCTCTTAGGAAAAATCGCCAGGTACTATTAATTTTATAGACATTTATTTCGATATATTAATTTTTCTCTAATCTGTTATACGTTCTTTGTTATATATATATATATATATGTGTGTGTGTGTGTGTTTATATATATATGTGTGTGTGTGTGTGTGTGTGTGTGTGTGTGTGTGTGTGTGTGTGTGTGTGTGTGTCTACTACCTTCACCAGGTGAATGCTCCTAATAAAACGAGCAACGTTCGCTTCAAGGCAGTTGGCACCTTCTCCACTCGTCAGCACTATGGTGCCTTTCTCCAAGAAGAAAGTGTTGTGGTGTGTGGCGGAGAGGCAAATAATGGTACATTTCTTAGTGGGATAGTGGGAGTTAATTACAGAGATGGTACAGCCACAAATAAATTAAGGAAACTTCCTTATGGAATGGCTTGTTTTGGTCTTCATGTATTAAACGTGCCTGTAGAATTCCTGCTTGCCGGTGAGTACACTTATGAGTTTTTATGATTATATAGGACTCCATGATGACCAAGAACATTCATCGTGTGCAGATAAACATTGCTTGCATATGAACTGAGAAATGGATGTATTTAATAATTTAATGAAAACAATTTCAATGATGAATATATATTAAAGCTGGAGATATCTCACCAAAGTAAATCTATCTATCTATCTACCTATCTATCTATCTATCTATCTATCTATCTATCTATCTATCTATCTATCTATCTATCTATCTATCTATCTATCTATCTATCTATCTATACATATATATCTGTCTATCTATCTGTCTATCTATCTATTTATCTGTCTGTCTGTCTATCTATCTATCTATGTATCTTTATGTTTGTCTGTCTGTCTATGCGTCCACCTAGGGATCTTATGTATAACAACAACATTTCAAACATATGTTTAATTATTCAAATATGGATCTCTGCAAAATAAATAGTATTAGACATATTTATAATGACGAAACTATTTCGTACTCATAATATAAAAATCCTAACCATATACACAATTCACACAAGCAAATGCTTTAAATGTTTTAACCTTTTCTCCATTTTCTATTGTTGAACTCACTTCAAACACTTTACAACAAATATATTATCTTAAAATTCTGTATTAAAATTGAAAATTTATTTTTAACATTTGTGGTATATTCCCATAATAGAACAATAGATCGATGAAATTGCTTCATGTTGAGCTATCGTTTGTCATATCTATATATTCTGTTTCATCTCTAGTAGTACCAAGCCTGGTTTCATTTAGAAACATACCTCTACATTGTTGCCAATGATGAAGTTGCAGAGTTTAGATGGCTGCTCTATGATCCGTCAGATTAAAAATTCAATTTTTAAGGTTTCAGTGATTTAGAGGTGCATAATCGTAGATTGTAAAATACAAACTTTTAATAACAAAACATACTCACGCCTTATGGAAACAAGTTTGAAAGAAACAACTAAAATTTATGTTACTGTCCATTTTTCTCCTTCCAGCCCTATATATTTTCATGATGAGGCAAATACAAGTAATCAAAATTGTCTGATCCTATAGCCCCTTGCTGTTAGAGGGGCCATACCGATGTAGTTTATGGTGTATCATGCTGTGGATAGAGTGATGTAACTGCATGTCACAGGTGATGAAACGTGACACTGTCATGTATGGAAGAAGAAAGCATAGCAGGCTTTAGTTAGACAATGGTGGACTTAAGAAGTGAGCGAAGTTGTCAAGAAAATTCACAAGAGCTCTTGGTCCTGTATAGATTGAGCAGGGCACAAAGAAGTACACGTAACGCATATTATCTAAAACAACAACAACAACAACAACAAAAACCAGTTGTTAAAATTGAAGACACTGCACAGTTCTTTTCGAGTCTGTGATGCGAATCAACTGGAAATGGAAAGTAGCAACTCTATGCATTTAGTGCAGTATGCCTCAACTCTACCCGAGCATTACAGTATGCATCAGTTCCACCCATGCAGTGCAGCAAGCCTCAAATATATCCATGCCCTCCAGGTATTCATGACTTGATGATGAAATGAGAAAGCACTGTTGAGTATGCAATCAGAGTTTTTTAGTGAATGGCAACATTTCCTGCAAATGCCACTAATATTAATGATAATTATTAAATAACCAGTTAAACCAGTTAAATGATAATTATTAAATGACCAGTTAAACTCCAGAAATTGTAAGCAACAATGCATGTTTAGTACCTTAACATAGAGCGCAATATTACTCTTTAAATTACTTAATTTTGTCCTTATTGTGAACATACAGAAAAATAGTGCAGGTGTAAAGTGTGATAAAATTGTTCAATGTAATAAACACAGTAATACTTAGTAGTATAAAATGCATAATATTTGATACTCATGTTATCAGATAAAGCTACTGAACAGCCGTTTGAAGTTGGCAATAAAGTGAAGGTAACGACCACTGGAATTAGCTGTCTAAGCAGTGTCATCCGAAAGCAGCTTTTTAGTCGAAATCTTCGAGATCTCACTGGTATAATTACAGGTATTACTAATAATATTAATTTTACTACTTTAACAGTTGCTTCTAGTACTACTATTTAACTACTTTAACAACTGCTTCTAGTACTACTGTTACAATTGCTATTACTGTTCTACTACTGCAACTATCTTCATTACTACTTCGATTGTTACTATTGTGGCGTGCGCACGTGAAGTGTGGAAGGAGAGAAAGATAAGAAAAGAATCAAATCTTGATTTAAATTAATTTTTATTACACCGCCTGAGAAAACTTAACCCATTCTTTCAGTTACGCGCATCCATTTACCGTTAATACGAGTGCAGACGCACAGGAAAAAAAAAACGACGCATCATGTGCGTCTAGCAATATGCTAGAAACATATAGTATTTATTAAGTTTAGCTCCCCTTAGCAAATGAAGTCCCTATGACATATATAAACATGGACGAGGCACGGTAAAAGTCAGTAATCAATTTTACAGGAGAATTCATTAATAATAATCAATGGATTAAAATACAATAAAATAGGGATAAATGGTCTAGGTGAATTATACATATTTAGAGCTCGTAAACCTGTTTGTCACCATACTTAGAGAGATCATAATGCACGAATAAGCAATGTCTTTTTGTGGTGGTTAAAACTTATCTTCCATCTCGTCAGTTGATCGAAGAAATTCATCAGTGAGCGACTGATAACACAGCATCATCCAGTCAACTGGTTTGAACAGGGGAGACAATTCGATCCTCTTTGTTGGTCCAGAAGTAAAATGTCACTGTCCATGTTGAGTCCAAGCAGGTTAGCCGGAATACTCTTACTCTTGTGTAATTCACAAAGTGCTGGGCTGTACAAAGTAGTAGGATTTCCTAGTTTAGGCATAGCCTACTGTTGTGTCTAAGTGGCGTCACATTCACCCATTTAGACATGTTTACACGTGAGAGGAACAGTTAAAGCTTTCTCGCTCACCCTCGTTCACAAAATAACTAAACTTTGTACATGTACAACATGAGTATGCATAACAGATGTACATAAGGAAAAGCTGCAAAAAAATAAGGTAAGATTATTTCTAAATAAATAGCTAGAGAAACCACAAGACTCAGATTTTGCTGGCACCCGAGTTATAAAATTCAAGTTCCCCACTGAATCTATAAGTCACAACTTCATGTAGGTCTTTCGAAATTTTACTACAGGTAGTTTGTCCGAGTAGGAGACGTCGAGAGTGGGTGTCCATAACAGTCTTACTATACTTCCTCTAACCTTCAGTATTTAAGACTTCTAACATCTCTATATATATATCCCCCAATCATGAGTGGTCAACTCTATATCCAGTTTTAACTTCCTTAGACTAGAGAGCCTGCTGACCTGTTTTATGGACCACTAGATATTAGGTTTCTCTGTAGCGACCGAACCATAAAAGTCATATCAGCGATTAAGCAAGTGAATGAATTGGGAAAAAACAAGGCTGAGTTAATTAAAGTTTTACAAGTTAAAATCATCGACTGTGTAATACCACTAATTTTATTATTGTTTCAAGTATTGAAGTTTATGATATTATTATTATTAGTTAAATTGTTATTATTACAATTTTGAGATATTATTGAATTATAATTATGTTTCAATAAAATCATGAGGAGATGGGTCAAAATACTACAACAACTACTAGTACTACTTTTACAACCACTACCACTACTTTCACTACTACTTCATATTTTATTACAATTAAAATAATTCTAATTCAGTATTTGAATACTATTACTACTACTGATTTTTGTGCTACTCTCACTAATTCTACTACTAAATTGAAACTTTTAGTAGGAATGGAGCTCTCAGAATAGTTCCTACAGACAAAATCACTGAGTTCACAAAGTATGGCGTATGGCAGCCGTGCAAAAGTGGAGAACACCATGCATACTCTGTAAATGTTATTCACTAAGTTGAACTGAATGCTCTACAGGTACAAAGACAAAGCATGACGTCAGCTGCTAGGGACAATATAAATGCTACATAGAGATTTTTGCTAGAAAATATGGATGCTGTATAGAGATTACTTCTAGAGACAGCATGCATTCTGCATAAAGATTACTGCTACAGACAATATGGATGCTGCATAGATATTTTTGCTTAGGGAATATGGATTCTGTTTAGAGATTACTTTCGGCAACTAATGTACTACGTCAGACCAAAGCTATTGCTCAGCTTTAACATATTTTAACTTAAGTGAATAGAAAAAGACTTTAACCAGCAAAGAGACATTGCTTCTAATGAAAGGCTACTTGTTTTCCTGGAGTCAAATGTAGTTTATGAAGAAAATTTGTTATTGCTTGTGTGAATGACCTCCATTTAAGAAGCAATACACATACAGCTTTATGCCAATTTCTAATTATAGTTCAGTGCATTTACTCATTAGCTGTTTAACTGTGCTGATTTAACTTTATTATGGATTTCTTTCCCCAGCAAAAAATGGCGATGGTTCTTGGTCAGTCTTTGTTGAAGGATTCGGTACTTCGAACATGTCAAGTGATCATTTACAGCTTTGTGAGTGACTATAAAACTCACTGCAGATGAGAACAAAAATGTCTACAAGGACATGACGTAATCATGACACGTTATTGAATATCTGAATAACCTGACTGACATTCTATATCATTGCGTGCCATGAATGTCACGTGCTCACTGCTTAAGTGTGTAATGTGTACAGTGATCAGTGAGCTGCAGTCTATTAATATTTTTGATTCAGTTTTCATGTCTGCGCGGAAATTATTCTAAACTGTTTGCGTGGGCGTACGGCACTGACTTGTGTAAACTTTGATAGGCACGCCCAACTCGGGTCTTAATCTGGACACTCGAGAAAGTTAAATCAGAATCAGTGTAGGACTTTTAAAAATTTTCATTTAATGTATTTTAAATTGTTTTTGCAACGATTATGCAGTTAAATTTCATTGTTTGAATGACTGATATAATAATGGTACTCTTGTGCAGTAGCTTTTTGTAATTTAATGATTACATGTTTTAATAATATTTTTTCTTTAAAGATGTTTGCACTCAGTGTGGCAAGGGGGTTAAGAACTGTATTAGAAAAGACTGAATCGATATTTAAACTCAATCATGGCCAACCACACACCTCAGTATTGAAAGGCAAAGTATGTGAAAATTAAAATATCACAAACATTATTACAAAAAACTACTATGAACCCGAATCCGACAAGATGTAATAGACACGAAAACAAACAAGTTAAAAATAACACAAATGCATGTAACCTTAGGGATAAGATTAATATTTTAAAGTAATAGTTTCCGAAAAATTATGATAAAATTAAAATGAAACGAGCTTGTTTTGATTGTTTAATTTTTGTATAGTGTCCACTGTTTTACACAGAATAAGTTATTATATATAATATTGGACTTGTTAGAGCATGCTGTAAGTAAATCAGGGTGCAGCACAGACATTGATGTTTGCGTCTATTTCCGTCATTTGGCCATGGCCTGTTCAGTAGGTCACTCAGTAGGGTGCAACTTAGTGGCAGGTACTTGGTGTATAAGATGCCAGTAGAGTGTCAACTAAACCAAAGAATACTCTTTCCCCTGAATTCTCAGTAGTTGCTAAAATAATAACTGACGCACCAGAGATACGTCATTCATACATAGGAAAGGAAGACGTATATAGATGAGTAAAACAAGGAATAGAAAAGATTGAATATAAATGAATGCACATAAATGTACACAAATATAATCATAGTGTGATGGGTGACAGGTATAGTGTGTTACGGGTCACCCTAGGATGCTAGGATGTGAGATGAAAAATGATGATGATGAAGAGGACAAAACGTCACACCTTTCACAAAACCACAGCAAGAGATAACAACACTCAACACCGTGTTTATGGCTTATATAAAGCTTATAGTATCTAATGAAACTTCATTAATTACTCTTTAAATACAACTCTTTCCTAAAGTATCAGTTAAAAGATAAAATACAAAATAAATTAAATAACTATATTTGTGTCCCATGTAAAAAACATTCTCACCAGAATAACTCCTAAAATACACAAAGAAACAAATATAAACTAGCATACAAAATTATATAAATACAAACTACAAACCATTTTCTATCTAAATACATAAGTATCAACTTTAGTTAATAACTCACTAAATCATTGTACAACAAAAGAAGCATGCACTCTAACACATCATACTACAAATGACTAATCAGACAAAGTACCATGCCACGCGATTTAAAACACAGGAGTGCTGACTTAATTTTGTCGCTTCAATAAAAAAGCCACCCACGTACACACACATTCCACAATATGTACTGCATTTTGTTCAATAATAAATGCAACCCGACTGACCTTTCTCAGCAAATCTTATTGCCAGTGTGAGTCTGATAAATGTTCTCAGGTTGTTTGACAAAGGCAGGATTGACTGTTCGTTTGGGCTGATTTTGGCATGCACAAAGAGAGAAAGAACTGTCACGTGGACAGTCGGGCAAAACATTTGGCGAATTATTACAGCATCACCTATTAGGTCCTCTGGATTGTATAACATCACTAGTCTCTGGGCATGAGGCAAGCTAACGGATATATGTGAAACGCGAGATATAACGTCGGGTCTGTTATGCAAATATAACAGCGTTTGGGGGCCCTGGGAACCCAAAGAACCCAAAGTTTAATGTCGGAAGTCTACACCCCGTACCGTCACACTCAGTAAGAAAAGCTTTTATTGTTTTGTTTGATTACCATATTGTTCATTGATTATGTTAAATACATTCAGATATGTTTAATTATTTCTTGTAAACATGATTTTGCATTATATTTTAAATGTTTTTGGCTTCTAACATTGTGCTATATTTTATATTTTATATGTTTTGTTCCTTTGACAATAAAGTAGCTTGACAGAAATTAATATTTAGCTGTCTGCAGAGCAACCAGTGCTGTAGTTAGTCAGTGCTGCAATTTTCGTTCATTAATAAATTGCTTGTCACTTAGTCCTCAGTGTGATTATGCAAAATTTTGTTGTTTGACTCACAATACAATAATTTTTGTCTGTATTGAGAATCACCGGCTGCTAACGACCAAACTCTTCATCTTGTTCATGCAGCTTTTAAAAACAATAATCGGAAGCAAGATTTAGTGTTTCATTTTCGAACTTAATATGAGTCTACCGGTTACATTCACTTTGAATTGAAAAGCAAAAATGCGACTTGACTCACACAGAGAAACTTTCGCACGTTTTGGATTTTCTGTTTTATATCATTATGAATATGTAATTGTATCATTCAAATTTGGACTTGTTATTATAGATGAGTAAGTCATTGTAACTGCCTGCTACATGTTCAAATTTCGTTGTAATAGTAGACTTTAATAGGCGACTTCCAATAAACTTACATTGTTCAGTCTTGGCTAGCCGAGAGTGAGTGTAAATGATTATGTAAGCAGCGCTGCCATGCAGTACGTTTTCGTACTTACCGACAAGACATTTACTCACACAATAGGAATGTATATTCATAGATAAATAAATATTTTCTGAACAAATATGATAAGGCGTCTGCAAGTGTGTTTTTGAAAGGATAATAAAAGAATTACTAAACCATTACGGAACAATTTATTGTATCCCCCTTCTTCTATCATGTGACCAGTTTCCTTGCGAACATTGAATGTCGTTTTGTTATCTGATGTCAGAATGATGATTAACAATTGTAGAAAGCTGAACTTTATGATTCAGTCTTCTGACGTCGAACGATGCGTTGTGAGTGTCCTTTGATTTTCGGAAAATAAACTGTTCGTGATTTGTTTTACACAATGCATAATATACAGAGAGATTGATAGAAAGACAAGGAAGAGAGAAAGAGTGTGAGAGAGAGTGACTTGGAGTCAGAGATATAAAAAAAATAAGAGAATTGGAGAATGAAACGTTGAGAGAGTACCGGTAATTGACACACACACACACACACATATCACACACATACACAACACATACTAACGAGTGAGGGAGGAAATGAAGGGGGGGGGGAGTGTGAGAGCGAGGGAAGAAGGGAAGAGAAGAAAGAGGGAGATAACGAAGACAGAGAAAGATGAAGTGAGAAGAGACACAAGCGAAGTGACCATGGAGTCAGAGATACAATATGAATGGAATAATAAACAAACAAAAACATATAAAGTATACACATAAAGATCAGAGACGGAGAGTTAGAGAGAAAAACAAAGCGCGAGACAGACACATTGAGAGACAGAGAGAAAGAGGATAGGGAAAAGAGACAATGGAAGAGAGACACACATAGAGAAAAAGAGAATGAAGGACACAGAGATGAATGACAGAGAGAGAGAGAAACAAAAAAAGAAGGCAGTCGGAGGAGTGAGAGGCAGGAGATACAGGCATACTAACAGAGAGAGAGAGAGAGTTTGAGAGAAATATTGAGGAATTTGTGACAGACAAAATAAGATGGGAAATAAAGTTAGACCAAAAGAGAAAAGGCAGAAAGCTGAGACAAGAATCAAAGAAAACAGTAGAAAAGAAAGAGAGAGACAGACAGACAGAAAAATATGAAACAGCGACAAACAAAGAGATAAAAACAGAGAAAAAAGAAAACAGAGTATGGAATTATTTTATCTGAAAAAATAATGGTTTATAAAGAAATGTATTACGACCAGTTTTTACTAATTAAATAATTACTGAGTTTATATGATACTTAAAAATGAGAGATTTATATGTTCATTTTTATAAGAAAATTCTCGATTTACATCTTTTTATTTTAGCAATGAAAATTCATTTATTAATGCTTCAGTATAATTCAATGTAGCTGAAATCTATCTGGCAGCTTGTTTCAGGCAGCACCAATGAAACTTGTAAAACTTGGGGCTTGTTTCCTATTGGCCTAAATAAAGGAGATTGTTTCCTGAAAGTAACCAATATGTAATGGTAATAAATATTATTTATGTCAACTTATTTTTCATAATATAATCAAGTTGTGATATTAAAAGCTTAGTTAAAGAAAATATCTTTCCCCCGGAATTAGTTACTATAATCATAACTTCAAAGACGACAGTAGCAAATTAACTGAAGTTCTTACGTTTTCGTTCTTCATTCACATATTTTATTGTTATTTCAATCTAGTGATTTATTATGAACCTAAATGATTGTATTTTTAATTTTCATATATCAATAATTTTCCTTCGTACAACTCAATACACCGAAACAGAATCATTCCTGTATTCTGACGATTCGTAAACAATTACATAGGTTACTCCCCTTTGATTGCACTGCTATATTAAGAAACCGAAAGTAGTATTGCTGATAAGCCAAATTTCCCAGCAGTTCTATTCTTCCTGTGAATCGCTGTTAAGTTCAAAATAATTAAATGAAATGTTGCCATAATAAATACAAAAACGTGTGTAGTGGAGAAAGGACAGTTTACAGAAGATTTATTAGGCCGATTTCATGTGTCTTTTGAATAAAGCTCTCTGGCGAATTTATCTTTCGTTGGAAACGTGGAAAGTGAACCGGTCAGTCATCGTTTGGAACAGTTTTCCTGGGTTTATGCTGCGAAGCCACCATTAAGCATATGGTAAGTCAGTATATTGTATATACACAACAATCATGAGTTACAAATTCAACCAATTAATAAATCTATTTTACCTGTTTAGTGGCTGATGTGACTAATTAAAATCAAATACGAAGATCCCTTTACACAAAATGAACTAAACCTGTTATATGGTTCATAGAACAAGTATTGGGACGCACCATAGCTAAGAGGTAAAGACGCCATGTTCCTGTATGATGTAGGCACTGTCTTAATATGTGAAATGAGCCAGTTTCCTGATCTATCAGGAAGTTTCACGACGGTCATTGTACTATGGAAGTTTTCCAAAGTTGTACCGTAATCACTCAAATGACAAACATCACATCCAAGAATGGCTTACTGTGAAGCAATATCTTGCAAAGATGGCAGTCGATTAAACGAGGTCGTTTTCTCGTTTCACAGATAAGAAAGAAACTCATCTAAAACGGATAAAACAAGTGTTATTTTATCATCCCTGTTGTTGTTTTTTTTTTATATAGTTCATTTTATATCGATAATAATCTAAATAAAATGTATATTGGTCTTAAAGTGACATTTTCTCGACGAAGTCATTGTTCACTTATAAGTTATATATCATATTCTCATTCATCTTTTTAGTTATATTGATTCAGACTTAATAGTGAATATGTTCCAGAAATATTTTAAACTTTTTTAAACAAGATACATCATCTCATTTGTGTCATGTGAATCAAAAGCCTGGTGTAACATTGTCGATTGAATACAAATGCTGAATGTGACTGTTTGCTACATTTCTTTAACTCGATTTGCAAATTACCTTATTATATATATTCACTAGTAGCAGTACTGAGAAGTGGCAGCAAGATTAGTTTTTTTTAACATTAGTACTTGTGCGCTAAGATAACATTAATTCCAAATTATTATTTGCACTATATTTATTTCATTATAAAAGAGTTGTGTTTAGTTTTAATATTATCATGAAACAATTATTACATTGAGTAGAATGTAATATTTCTTACTGTTGAATTTTGAAAGTTTATCATATTTAGTAAGGCTAGCTATGAATTTTGAATGTTTATCATATTTAGTAAGGCTAGTCTATGAACTTTGAAAGTTTATCATATTTAGTAAGGCTAGTCTGTGAATTTTTAATGTAAAATATTTGTTATCAGATTAAATGTAAACATTAGTTAAATAAGTGTTTCATAATTTTAATTAAACCAATTATAAAAAATTAATAATTTTAAATCAGTACATACACCACTATATCAATTTCAATTTTTACATAAAATCATTCTTTGACACAGTAGAATGAAATCTTAATAAAACCTTAAATAGCAGTCTCTTATTTGAAAATATTTATCAATTCACATTAACCAGAAAATACTATTGATATCATTGTGGTCTGTATGTGAAATGGAAGATCATAAATATTTTAATTATAGTATTACTATTAGTAATTTTACAGTCATTTCAATATTCAGTTGAAGACTTGTTTACATATTTTGGGATCTGAGGGGTCTAATGTTTTCATCCTGTACATAGATATAAATTATTTTTAATCAAAATATTGTGCATATGACATAGAGATTCAGTATGTATTGCATCATGATCAATTTATATGGCCTCTTGAATATCATTTGTACATTCATCTTGGTTGCTCTTTACCAAATAATCTCTGAAAACTCAGTAATAAATAACATTTAGAATTTTGTAAGGTTACATTTATGTTTAATTTGTTATAATTCCTGAAAAGATATAAATTATTGGATCTCATGGTGACATAAAATACTCTGATTGTTATGATGCATTGTAAACAAGATACAAATAATGATAATATAATTTCTCTTATTATAGATTATTTGAACTCACAAAACTTTGAAATTATGAAACATGCTCACATTTAAAAAATAAAATGTGAACAGTGATATGCTAAATTGTACATGTAGTAAGTGCATTTTGTCTTTGTGTACATAGTTCTTGAATAAAGAGCCATTATTAATTTTCTTTTCTTGGTGTTGTAGTTATAAGATTAGTTCATGTATTCTAGGGAGTGGGTATGATTGTCATGTTCATATTGCATCTAGCATTAAGAATTTGCAAATTAAATAATAGGTTATCATATTTACTTTCAGAATAAAAATATGATTGAATCTATGTTTCTCATATTAATGCAGCTTTATTCAATATTTATTTAATTTTTAAAAGTATTGCTAAAATATATCATTATATTCATGTGAGTGTACTTGCGGTTTTACAAGTTACTCTCAGAATATGAATAATTTAAATTCCATGTGCAAGTATATTTATAAAACATTAACAGCATTTCCTAATGATAACTCTTTATAAATTTTGCATCAGAATCTGTTGATACTAAACACTAGCATGGTTCTGCAAATTTGCATAGATAATGAATTTTATTAAATGACTATGAAGAACACAATTAGGCAAACTTAATTCTGTGTTTTTGTATTATGTTTTTAAATCATTGTGGGTTGTTAAATATTATTATTTGTAATGTTCTTTTTGCTAAATTGTCTCTTGTCTCACTTGCTCACATACTCACACTCACATACATGTATGTCTATTTATTAGAATAATTTACCTTATTTCTAAAGAAAATTGTGTGCAAAGCTGATGTTTAAATGATAAAATCTACCATAGAAATTGTAATGTCATTTTCTTATATATGGATATAATATTATTATTACAATATTATTTGGGTAGATGAAGCAGATATTTCTATTTCTTATTATTAGTTTTAAATTAAGACTTTGTGGAATACATTACATTAATTTTAATTCAGCATTTCTGTGTGTATTTTAAAGAATACTATTTCAAGTTGTTTATAAATACAAATTATTTCTCATTCCTGCATAAAAGTATATATTGTTAATCCTGAACTTCAAACTAAAGGATTGTTAGGTGTATGTACTTGTATCAATGTGTAAGTCATGTTTAAAGATGACTATTCATCTTTTATGTAAAAGTTATGCTTATCTTTTTTCAAAAGTTGTTATTATGATTTTATTGTTATTGTCACGGAAAGATCAGTAAAAGTCTTTTATTAAAATTCACATAGTTTGTTTTTTGTTGTGTGTTGTTTAACTGATTACTTTATACGCAAGCTGAGCACGAAGGGCCATTTGCTCAGTTACCTCTGTCATTGTGATTTATTAATCGTCATCGCTCACACCAAAATCTGAAAAAACCAACATTTACTTCAGCCTAAAATCTAATCCTTAGAATGAAAAACGCAATATGAGTAAAACACAATCGTCCACTGTGCACGAAGGTCAGTGAGGTCACAGCGATGTATTTATAAGGCCCGCGCACGTGCGCTTTATCTTGATTCTTTGGTTTAACAGAAAAAGTCTGATGAAAATCTGTTCAGTATCCTTTTACTTAAGCTTGCACAAACATAGATGTTTTGTTTTAAGCATAACACAACGTGATATTTCATTAAAAAAAACCCAGATTTTAAATTATGTTTAACTGCAACTATATATTCTGAAAAAAAATGATGTCTCTTTAAGTCAGTTTTAAAATGCATTGTCAAACTATCTAATTGACTTTTATTGCCTTATATTATTTTTGTTGTTGTTGTAACAAATATAGTTAATTCATTATCTTACTTACATTTCTTTATAATATAATTTTATTTTTGTTTATCAGAATGAATTGCTGAATCATAATAAGGAATTATGGCATCGAAAACCTTTCAAGAGAGAGCTTTTGCAAACGTTTGTCAGGGCATTGATCACCTCTATTCTGATGGTCATTTCTGTGACCTTGTCATTACTATTGGCAACGACAACTTTTCCTGTCATCGTCTGGTCCTGGCTGCAGTATCTGGCTTTGTCCAGTCTTCACTGACGACAGCATGGTACGAGAGCTCCACTGGTTTTGTCAAAATCGATCATGAAGATGTGACTGGTGAATCGTTCCACCTTCTCCTTGATATTCTCTACAGAGGGAAAGATGTTATCTCCATGGAAACAGTTAAGGATGTCCTTAAATTGTCATTTTTTCTGCAAATTAAGTTCTTGGAAGAGTACTGCGAACAGTACCTCAGTGACAACATGGCGCCTGACACTTATCTAGGAGCCTGGGAGTTTGCTGAAAAATATCAGCTAATGGTACTGGCGGACAAAGCAGCCAAGATGGCAGCAACACGCTTTGATGAGGTGGCCAAGTGTGATGAATTTCTCCAGCTGCCCAAAGCCAAACTGCTCACCTTGTTGTCACTGCAGAAGAAGCTGACCATGGATGATGTGTGTCGAGCAATTTTCCGTTGGGCCGAAGGAAATGTTCAGGAAAGAAAATGTCATTTAGGAGGATTACTTCCTTTCGTTAATTTCACTCTGCTGACCCCAGATTGTCTTAATGGATTCATGAAGTATTTGGATCACCCGTTTAAAGAATACATTTATCGTAAGTTTTATGCATTAGTTTTACAAATCTTAATTTCTTATGATTTATTGCCTTTATTTTTATGCGAAATACTTCGTATTCATAAATTTATAGCCGTTTTTTATTTAGTACTGCACTGTATATAAATCGGATTGAAGTAAGACAACCCTGAATATTTGAATCTTGTTATTATATGGTGAGCAGTTTAGGGGAGGGATGGGGGATTTTGGAACAAAATTATGTTCGGAGCTTGTAATAATACTGCATCATTTTATTATCCACATTTTATAACTTGTATCTAGAAAGAAGTCTGGGACTGAGGCGATTTGTATACGTGCATCTCCAAAACAGACTACAAAACTGTATCTGCTGTATATGTTTGTCTCTATGGTATATATTAATTTGTCTTTCAGTCGATCGGTGGTTACCCTAACCCCTAACATTTTTTCACCTTTGGAAATTTCAATAGATGTCATCTTCAGATATTCTCCGTCTTGATTTGCTCTGAAGGGACTTGGTTCCCCTCATTGATTTTTATGATCCCGACCACCCACTCTCTCCACTAGCATGTTGGTATTAGTGGTGGTAATGATATCATTCATTTCTCCAATCAGGAGTTTTCAGGGTATATTTCGTCTTCAAATATTTTCTCTCTTGCATTGTTCCACAAGATGCTTACATTCTCTCACTAGACAGCTGGATTGAGGGAGGTAGGGGCTTCTCTTTTTTCTTTCGGATTTTAAACAATTTCAACAGTTGTAGAATGTAGGTATTAGACAGCTGGTGTTGAGAATCAGCTGGACTTCGGACGAACAGGTTCTGCCTTAATTGTACAGCTTGTGTTTGTTGATTTTTCTGCCATCTGCTTCCAATCTGGCATGTTACAGTTGAGTTCTGAATTTTTATAGTATCCACCTGCTTAGTCAGTGGCTTTTGTTGTCGTTAACTTTAGGCCAGTGTGTTGTATGTTTAGTGTTACAGCTGAATTTAATATTATGTGTTCTCCACCAGTGGCGACCATTCCGGTTTTGTGGCTGCAGCTGTTGTGGTTAGGTACTTCTTATGAATGTTGTGGGCTGTGGCGTTGTTAGTGTGTGTTATACGGCCAACTGAGTTAGCTGTTGTGGCATTTTGTCTGGTGTGCTCAGTTCTGCCTGTTGGGTTTCTGTTCGGTTGATTCTGTGTTGGTAGCTTCTTGCTTCATCTGCTGAAGATCTGTACCATTCTGTCGCTTGGAGTCGTTTTATTTACTGCCTGTGTGCTGGTAGTGAGGATAGGTTTGATGGTGTTGGGTGAACCATCTGTTGAGTCTTCGGTGTCTTCCATGTTTGTAATTTCTGTTGCCTGATCTGTTTGTATCTCACTTTCGGGGCTGACGCTCCGTTTGCACGTCATTTGAGAGTGTGTATATGGCTGTTTCTGTTGATTGATCGGTTTTTATGTCGCTCTTTGTGATGCTATTTCATTTGTGTTTCATTTGAAAGTCTATCTAATGTTCTTTCTGTAGCGGGATCCATTGAAATGGCTGAGTTCTTTGTAGTAGTCTGTATTTAGTTTTGGTGTTTATAGTTTATATTCCTATTTCAGTATTTACCGTGTAAATATGTTTTGTATTAACTAGTATCTGTGCCAAGTCTCTGCTGGATTGATCTCTAGTTCTTTGAATGGAGTTGGTTGTCTTGTCTATGTGGGTGGATGATGTGATGGGTAGTGGCAGTTTGAGTGGCAGTTGCTTTAGTGGAGGTATGCTGGATCGCTGGTAGACAGAAGCAGACTCACTGAATCCTGTAGTGAAAGCTGACTGGCGGTGTGTGTGTGTGTGTGTGTGTGTGTGTGTGTGTGTGTGTGTGTGTGTGTGTGCGTGTGTGTGTGTGTATGTGTGTGTGTGTGTGTAAGTAAGTGAGTGCTGCTACCATATAGTTTTCAGGGGAGGTAATGTTCCACTGTGACATGCCCCCTCTCACTGGTTTCTCTTTGGGGTGGTGGTTGTGTTGTGAATTGGTCTTTGTAGTCTTGCGATGGTCTTATGTAGTCTTTAATAGTATATCTTTAAGAGTTACGTATGTAGTTGCAGGGATATATTCATAATTTTTTAAAATTAAAAACATGAAAGCTACTGCCTCTTGCATGGATTGTTACTGTTTTCTGTAGGAATGTTTTGTGTTGTTTGGGTGGGTGGGGGGGAGATGAGAGCTGTAATGAGGTGGTGTTTCTTGTAGTGCTTGTCTGTGATGGTTGAATGTGGGCAAATGGCGAGGAAATGGTTGACTGAGTAGTCTTTGTGTAAGTATATGTTTGTCCATTTATGGAGTGTAGGAGTAGTATAGAATACAAAGATGTAAATAAGCGTATCCAGGCTTAACATTGAATAGAGAGTGACATTATCTCAGTGAAAATATTTAAACCTAACTTTATTGTTTAACACTATTCCCAGCTTGGTAGGCAAATGGTTTAGCCAAAGTATAGTTGCATTGCTTACTATTCCCATTTGTAATTTTTTTCTATAAAGAGTATGTGTATTTAATAATCCATCTCACAACAGACCATTCCATCCCAACAGCATATTGCCTGTTATGAACAAGCATCTATAACTGTGTTTGTAAAAAAAAAACCTTCTTTCATTTGATGATTTTCTTTTATATTTAAAGTGTAAGAGACTATCACAATCAAATACAATTAATGAAACATTTACATACTTAAACTCTAAACACCAGTGCTTAGTCCATTTGTAGTTACACATTACATTTACAAACATCTCATGCCTTAAAGCAGGGGCTCTTAACCAGGGGTCCACGGACCACCAAAGGGCTATGGATGGGCTTCAGGGGGTCCGTGAAAGTCAGATATAACATTTATACTCTCTATATTTTTATATTCTGCTTATATGCATTTTCTAGTGAGGGGTCCACAGCTTTCACGAGATTTTCAAAGGAGTCATTGACTAAAAAAGGCTAAAAAGCATTGCCTTAAAAGGAAGAGCCTGTGCATAATTTCTATACTTATATTACTTCTGTAAACGTCTCTGCGAAATTGAATCAAAATTTGTAAGTAACATTTCATTGCAGATTACATCAGTGAAGGTATGACCTTTAACCTCCAAGGTTTACTGAGCAATAATGTTAAGATTCAGAGACAACTGAGAGCTCAGCAAGAGCCTTTTATCAAGGTTGATATGCCCGGTATGACAAGGTGTGCTATAGTTTTTGGAGGATTGCATGACAAAGGGAAACCACTCCAAGACGTTTCTGCTCTTCCGATAGATCCTCAGAGTTTATTCAAAGTGTATCGACTCAAACCTTTGCCAGAAGCCTGTGGACTGGACTTTGCCACGTGTGTTTGGCGAAATGAGTTGTACGTTAGTGGAGGATCCATGCAGCCAAAATATTTTGCTGTTTACAAACCTGGAGATGATGTCTGGGAAACACTGTCTTCTTTACCTCAAGGCCGTGAGAAACACACCATGGCTGCCATCGACTGGACAATTTATGTGTTGGGTGGAGACAGGAAGGAAGCCGACAGTAAACCTGTTACTGACATCGTGTCCTACAAGACTAAAGACAAAGTCTGGAAAAGCTTCTCGTCTCTGCATAAATCAGTTAAGGATGCAGCATCAGCAACATTGGGTCACCGGATCTATGTGTTTGGCGGTCAGGATGCTGATGGACACGACACAGACGTAGTGCAGTGTGTTGACACATTGACGGGATGCGTGTACACAACTGGCACACTTCCATCACCAACATCAGGAGCTCGGGCACTTAGTAATGGTGGCGCCATTTTTGTCGTAAGATCTGACGGTGATGTGCTACAGATGAAAGAAAACTTTTCTCTTGCAGACCAGCTAGAAAAAACTTTAGCTGTTAAGAAGGCAAGAATGATTTTTGAGTCTGCTAGTGCACATGATCAGAACATCCCTCCATCGCTAGACGATAAAAATATTACAACCCGCAAGGCTCCTAACGGAGTAAGTATGATACAGTTTATGTTTCTCTACCCGGAGTCGTATAAAACTCATTATGTTACTCTTTTCTTTAAACATAAAGATATATTGTCAATCTGATAGTTATGTTTTGTAGTTAATAATAATATGTCCTGTGAGTATTATCTTTACGAACATTAGTCTTTTTTGTTTGAAGCATTCTTAACCGTCTTTACCTTCTGAAACCATCACATGTGGTAAATAGTTATTCAATAATAAGCATCTATGAAATTAATTATAAATAGAAAATGTGTACAGGTGCACGTCTTTGATACTTCATAACATTACAGTACTTTGTAGTACTTAAATACATGCTGTGTACTTTTTATTAGGATGATGAGTTTGATGGTAAAACAAGCAGCGTTCGCTTCAAGACACTTGGCCCTTTTCCAAGTCGTCAGCATTTTGGCGCTTTCCTACAAGAGGAAAGTGTTGTTGTGTGCGGTGGTGAAACCCAGGGTGGGGAATTCCTTAACGACATGATGGGAGTGAGTTACATTGATGGGACAACCACTAAACTGTCAAGGAGATTTATTTGCGGAATGGCCTGTTTCGGGCTTCATGTACTGAATGTGCCTCAAGAATTTCTGACGGAAGGTTAGCGCTCTTATTTACGAAATATGGTTCTTCAGCTTAGTATTACAACTAGTATATCCATTAATTGCTTTCGGGTACCTACTTAAGAAGAAGGTGAAGGTGAAATTACTACTGCTGTACCATTAAAGGCTTCCATCTGTTATATAATTTTACATGAACACAAATGGTCGTGCATTTCTCAACTAATATACGTTTATATAATCCTTAAAACGAAATTCGATAAATGAAATAGCTGTACTCAATTTAATTTCAACGATACAAACAGCAAGACCGTTAAGTGTTCAGAAAGCAATAAATTCATAAAATAATCCCAGAAAAATGATACATATTCATTTGGAAAACATATTCAGGGTCTTACTAGAAAACATTCAATCCTGTATTACTTTTAAAGGCAATGCATATTTCGTTTTGATGAGAAATTTTAACAATTGTTAATATCAGTGCTTGATTTGATTTCGGTACTGGAATAGACAGATAAAAATCGTCAGTGGAAGATAAATGTCTACTTTAAAATATTTTACTACTGATAACACAGATAATGCCTCTGATCAACCGTACGTTATTGGCGACAACGTGACGCTCTCACAAACTAGAATCATGAGTTTTACAAGTCGTGGAGTCTACCATCATACCTTCAATATCCCTGCAGAAAAATATATTGGCACCATTACAGGTAAATAAAAAATAATAATAGAAATAATAAAAATAATAATAGAAATTGCAAAAATAATGTCATTAACTCTAGAAGCAAAAATAATGATGCTTACTCTTACTATTAGTAGTAATAATTGTAAAATAGCGAAACAATTCTAACGTATTACGCTCTTGGTTACTTCAGACATTGCTTGAGTAGTAGATGACGTCAGATAGGTATACACGACTTTTGTAACCTGACGTCATTAACAAACTTGAAAGTTATCCTTTAGGAATGGGATTCTAAACATTTATATAACAATTATAAGAGAATTAAAAAATCCTCTGTTTATTCTAGTTAAACTTTGTTTTTCTTTAAGCGTGCATGCTCTTATCAATGTAAAACTGCATGAGGTAGCAAGTGCTAATATCCTCTTAGTATTCTAATGCTTTATCATCCAATTAATGTTAAGAGTTCTACATATGATTAAGATAACTGAAGTAAAAATAATAACGATAACAAGATAAAAGACAAAAATATTCATAGTTCTTATAGTTTGTGCGTGAAAACTCAAGACTGGTCTAAAATCATTAAAAAAAAACTTTGAAGAATTTTTAAAAATCAATAAAAATGCATCCACTGAATATAGCATATAAATCAATTTTGTGAACTTCTCGTAGTGAAATAATAGAAATGATTAATGAATTGCAACATAAGCAATAGTTTGTTGAGTTGAAGAAACGTAACCTAATTAAAGAAAAGATATTGATTTCAAATCAAACTCTCACAATGTAATTTCCAATCAAAGACAATATTTATTCTTTTTAAAGTCAAAACGTTTTCTAAAAATAAAAACGCATAGTTTGTAGTATTCATAAAGGGAATAATTTTTTCCACACATATCTTTAGTTAGAAGTCTCAGCTGCATTAATTATTTAAATCTGTAGAAGTAGGTCATAGTCAAACACGTTTTAAAACACTGCATTTGACTCTTGTAGATATTTTATTTGTTTGATCTTTATTCTGAATTTATCTGATTTCAGCATTTAATACTAATGGTTACTGGTCAGTCAACTTTCCGGAGATTGGCGTTGTAAACATTCCAGTCAGTTGTTTTCAGCGTTGTGAGTGAATAGAAAGAAATCAAATAAAAGACAAAGACAAGAATCATCCTGGTGTCAATGTCTATTCTTCTCATTGCGTAGCGTACATGTATGTCTTCGCAAAAGTAGTCAGTGCTTTTAAAAATAGTGTTTGTCATTTGTGGCTACATTATATCGTTCTCCACAGAAAGCGGTTCATGACTGTGTGCAAGTATGTTGATCTTAAGCTTACACTGTGTACCAGAATGTTTATCTCAAACTCGTATTGTGTACAGGCATGCTTATCTTAAGTTCACACTGTGTTTCAGAATGTTTGCCTCAAATTCATATTGTGTACAAGCATGCTTACGTCACACTGTGTACCAGAATGAATGCCTCAAATTCATGTTGTGTACAAGCATGCTTATCTTACGTCACACTGTGTGTCAGAATGTTTGCCTCAAGCTCATATTGTGTACAAGCATGCTTATCTTACGTCACACTGTGTACCAGAATGTTTGCCTCAAATTCATGTTGTGTACAAGCATGCTTAAGTTCACACTGTGTACCAGAATGTTTGCCTCAAATTCATGTTGTGTACAAGCATGCTTATCTTTACTCACACTGTGTAAATTGTACAAGAATGTTTAACTCACACTCATATTGTGTACAAGCATGCTTAAGTTAAGATCCCAGTGAATATTATAAATACCTTCGCCGTTTTGCTTTTCTTTTCACAACCTCAAGCCCTAATCTGAATTCATACCATTGATGCTTAATTACTAAACAAATGAAATAAGTGAAAAAGAAAGCATAAATTTACTATAAATACTATACATACAGATCGATAAGTACATATTCTTTCTGAATTGATTAAGTTTCTAGTATAGTCTTGGGTTCGTGAGTGTGTTCCAGATTAATGTGGTATTGAGAAAATTTATGGTCATAGTTCACAACATTACAGAAAGAATAGGTGCACTTTTAATAGATAACTTAAAAATGGACAAATAGCAGATTATATTAATAAGTGGTTCTACCACTTCATATCACATTTAGCTCTCTCTCTCTCTCTCTCTCTCTCTCTCTCTCTCTATATATATATATATATATATATATATATATATATATATATATTACATGAGCTGCACATGAATATAGATAGTATCTGCTTCTAATAGAAACCAAATAAAACTTTGCCATTGTAGTTAAATAAAAAAATCACTTACAACAATTCAGAACAGAGACCTTTTACTTGTAAAACTTAACTAGATGAATTAAAAAATAAACATATGATCCCATAAACTGGGCAATTAATGGGAGACCTATGAAAAATCAAGTATTTGTTTGCACCTTGAGTGTTGTATCTCCAGCATCAATAGGACCAATGAATGCTTGAGATCTAATGATTGAAACGTTACTGCAAGGGCAGAGAATTTGCCATGACACATGATTCATTATAAATAAAATACTCGTTTAAAGTAAGCAAGAATGGATGAACAACGAAATAAAATTGCAAAGAAGCTATGGTACCAGACAATATCCTTCAGTGCACCAATAAAAGAAATCCTACCTTAGAATTATTTATCATTGTGTTTACAATTTAATTTCTTGAGAGAAAAAGTCAGGCAGCAAATGAGGATAGAAGGCCTATGTTAAAGAGTAAAGGGAGTTAAACAAGACTGAAAACTTGTTTTACCTATTCAGCATCATGATGATAGTTAGATAAATTAGAAATTATCTCTATCACTTCTTGAGGAGTTTGAGGATAAAGAGATTCAAGTATCATTAAAAGATAAGATTTCCGGATTTTGTTTTAAAATCCTAATAGTGAAGTAAAACAGATGGTGAAATTGAGAATGAAGATGGGCGAATTCTGGAATAATTAATGCAAAAATAGCAACTGTTGTTAGGGTTATATCCTTCTGTTTGTTAGTGGCATTAAGATTATAATCAAGGCTTTTATAATCTATTAAAGCAGAATATATTTCAAACTGTACCGGGACATTATTTGTGGTGTGGGATATTTTTCCATCCCACTTTCAAACTTTGTGGAAATTGTAATCACCATTCACAGAATTTCTCCCACGTCGCATGTTGTTGCCAATGTATTTTAAATTTGGCACAAGATAATTAACTATTTTATTTCTTAATATCTTTACCTTTTGATGCGAATTTTGTTCTGAGATTAAATATGAATTTACCCAAAACGTTTATAATCGAATGGGATATTCCAGCAAATAATAAATTATATTACCTCAGCAATGTCTATTTTTTTAAAAATATCATTAATTACCGAAAGGTTAACAATATAACAAGTGTACCAGCTACATATGCTTTATATTATTTCACCACTTTTTTTTATATTAACAAATATTAATTTAGCCAAAAATAGCAACAACAAAAAAGAAAAGAAAATGGGGATATTCCAATTGCTGGCAAATAGAGAAAGAAACGCCTCAGTCCTCTGAACTCACTTGTATTTTGTTTCGAGGCGTTACAGACTGTTATGGAAATCATTATTCATGCTATGAAGATGGTGAGGTGAATTTTATGAATGCTAAGCCACATCGTAGGAAAGTTAAACTATGCCGATACTTCATGTGAAGATATGATGGTATTTTGATTTTATGACCCATGTATCTATGTTTTCTAACTAGCTTTAATGATACCCGTATTTCTGCTTTCTAATTAGATTCTATGACAACCGTATCACTACTTCCTAACTAGTTTTATGATGCATGTACATGCACGTTTTTAATTTTATGATGCCTCTATCTATTTTCTAAAGAGTTTTTGTCATACCAGTAGTTTTACTTTCTTCCCGGCAAGTAAGGTATTAATTAGTTTCAAAATATTCATTTCTTTTTGGAAAATATTATTAAATCAACACATGGAGTTAAAGTTTATTGCTGTAAAATGCATGTCGGACTATATTTAAAGGACAGTAAAAAAGAAAAGTTTTATAGTTCAGAATTCAGTTTTAATAATTATGTTAAATTTCACAACTGCATATATTAATGAATAATCATGCTTATACATTCATTCTGTGTACCTGACATATTCTCACAAATGAATAGAATTTCAAATGCATATATAAGGTCAATCGTTCAATGTATAATCAGAAAATCTCTAGTGTAAAGTTAACTTTACCTCTAGCAAAAGATATGAAATATAATATAGACTATGATTGGTATATACATCTAGCATTCTAGCTTATGGTTTCTCTTCAAGCCAGCGAACATTGCCAGTGACTTCAAGAGTCTGTTCTTGTTGTCAAAGAAATCTTTTAAAATTTATTGAGATTCGATATGAAATATGTTCTTGCTAACTTGGAATCACTTCTTCCGACATAGACATAAGGTCAAAGTTCAAAGATTTATTCCTCTGTCTCCTGTGTGACCTCATTCGATGATCTGCTGCTAAAAGTAGCTGTACCTTGAAAATAAAAATGAAAAGCGATAATCTGCGATGTTTATTCAAAATTAAGGGAAATTTGGAGGAAAATGTAAGTACTTAACTGCTTGGGTGTATTCTGCGTGTGATCGTGTTTTTGTGTATAAAAAAAAGATAAATGTGTTCACCCACGCACGCACATGCCACACAATAAATTTGGATTGAAAATCAAACCCATCACAATTTTTCTTTGCAAGGAAACAAATAAATGTGAAAGATAGTTTTTTTTAATAATTTTTTCTAGAGATAGAGAGATTTAGAAATCAAAACTGCATTTTATGAATTCAGGGATTCATAACTCATCATAATATGATTACAGGTGATTTTATGCTTTACTTGAATTTCTCATTAGCTTGGAATTGCGTACTGTATTCTCTATCTGTAGTAGTATGTCAATTCTAATTAATCAATGACGTTCCATGTAGTAAAGATCTAAAAGTGTTAGTCTCTTAAATTCTAAGAAATCAATGACAGCCAAATTCACTTGGTATTAAAATTTAATGAAGACAGCAATAAAGGAAAATAAAAGTAATTATATGAAATTTATATGAACAATTTATGGACGTATAAATTATTCGTATACATTTCATAATTTTGTTAATATACTCACCCACCCACCCCCAAATAAAAAACCCTCACCAAAATTTTTTTAAAAAGCGTTTCCTACCCAGATCCAGCTGTACATAGTGCGAACTCAAGCCGATGTCTGGAGCGTGCAACTCTGCATAGGGACTCTGATCATCTGCAATGAAACAACATTAGAGAGTACACTGAGGTACTAACACTTTTAAACAGGACACTGAGGTACTAATACTTTTAAACAGGACATTGAGGTACTAAAACTTTTAAACAGGACATTGAGGTACTAACACTTTTAAACAGGACACTGAGTTACTAACACATTTAAACAGGACATTGAGGTACTAAAACTTATAGAAAGGGCATTGGGGTACTATAACTTTTAGACAGGAAACTGAAGTAATATAACTTTTCGACATGGCTCTGCGGTACGATAACGTTTAGACAGGATACTGCGGTACTATAGCTTTTAGAAAGGACACTGAAGTAATATAACTTTTGGACAGGAGACTGAGATACTATAACTTTTAGACAGTACACTGGGGTGCTAAAATCTTTTAGACAGTACACTGGGGTGCTAAAGTCTTTTAGACAGTGTACTGAAGTACTATACCACTTAGACAGGACACTGGGGTGCTAAAATCTTTTAGACAGGACACTGTGATACTATTACTTTTAAACAGTACTCTTAATTGCTATTACTTTTAGAAAGGACACCGAAGTACTTTAACTTTTTGACAGTTCACTGGGATACTATAATTTTGACAGGACACTGAGTTACTATTCATTGTATACATGACACTGAAGTACTATAATTATGCATATACCCTGTGATACTATAACATTTAGACAAGACACTGAGTATCTGTATCTTGCATACAGGACGCTGAAGTACCGTAAGCTGTAGACATAACACCGAAGTACTATAACTTTTCGACAGGACACTGAGGTACTATACTTTTTCTACTGGACAGTAATAACTTTTATATAGGACACTGAGATGGTTTACCTGTCAGATAAAAGAATGATGTGCGTCACACATAAATACATTGTATCTTATGCGCTCCTTTACCATTGCTTTATTAAATACCAGAAAGAGCATTTTATAAATAAGTAAATAAATCGAAGGAAAGCTTTAATTAAAATAAACAATAGAGTTGACTTATCTGTAGTCCACACTATTTACAAATTAAATAATAAAGAAGCAAACAAATAACGAACACGAATAAGTATATGCATGTGATAATTTTTTTAAAGTGTCCAATATTGATTGGTTGGTATGAATGTGTAATATTATGAGTCTGTCCGTCCATCATTCCATCCATACGTCCGTCTGTCTATCTATCTACCTATCTATCTATCTGTCTATCTATCTATCTATCTATCTATCTATCTATCTATCTATCTATCTATCTATCTATCTATCTATCTATCTATCTATCTATCTATCTATCTATCTATTTATCTATCTATCTAAAAATTACATTGAATAAACCATTAACAGATCTTTGGAAAACACTGTTAGCATATAATATAAAGCGACATTAAATAGTGTGTGCTCAGTAGACACATTTCCACTTCATTGGTACTAAAGTGTTTATAATTAGCTTAAAGCACAATGCATCCTGTAAAAAAGTATAGTATTTAGTTTATGCTCTGCCCCTGAATGAAAACATTTGACTGGCAGAACACTGTAGAACTAAAAATCGGAAACTTAATTTCCTGAAAATCTAGTTTCACTTCCGAATTCTAACATAAATCATGCCAGTCAGTCTTAAAGATTACTTATTCTCATGTGAAAAAGGTGTAGATAGAGATCAGAAAGATAAACCTTGTCGAAAGAGGATAGGAGTGGGGGGGGGACACATGATAGACGGAAGCCAGGGGTAAACAACCACCGCTTAACTATCCATGTTCACCAGAACGTACGGCGAACACAATAGACCAGACCCAGACTATGATGCGTGAATAGATTTCATGAGCAGGAAGGAGAGAGATTCCCGTTATCACTTTTTGGTTCAATAGAATGATGATTAGCCTGTCATCTGACAGAAGGTGAGATCATAGACCAAGTACAAAATCACGATCACTTTTCCATTAAACCTGGACCAAAACAGAGTGCCTAATGGAAGGGAAAGTCTGACTGTTACGTTTCCAGTATTTATTTAAAGACCCTGCTTAGGAAATTATAGAACTTTAATTTACTATTTAAATTAATTCCCTCTCGTTTAACCTAAACAGACTGGTTGCTCAAATCATCATTCGACTAAATTAAAAATGCATCCTTGTAGTCTAGATCGCAGATTTACGAAACTGATAATTTGCGTACCTTAGCTAGATTGGAAATCGTTAAAAACTCTCTTAGATTCATATGCATTCATTACGTCATTCGTTTAGCTCGGACAGCCCCCATCCAATCCCATTTGGTCTATATGCATACAATTTACTACAAAAAGAGGTTCTTAACAAAATGAAATAAGATTTAATAAGTTTAACAATTAACAGCAACGATTAATTACGACACGACGTCTTAATTCTACACAGCGTTGTTCTCTCATTTTACCGTCTCTGTTAAAAGTCTTAACGAGAATTCTCTTTTCTTTTATTGCCAAATAGTCACTTGATTCTGGACCCTAGTAGATATACTTAACTATACTCTTGGTCGCACGTGGGGTTCAACTGGTTAGAACTGGTCCACATCACTTTGGCTCATCGTCAGTACTGCATAGCACAACAGTCAATCGTCCACTCAATTACTGCATCGCTAATGTACTTGCGACGAATCGTTAACACGTGGTTAACACGAGGTACTTCTGCATAGTTCACGTATGGGTCATGAAGACACCCGAGTCGGTGTACGACTCAAGAAGTACGAAGGTAGAGAGGAATAACATAAGAAGAACCCGGCTGAAACAAAGGATTTGGGCTCTGTAACTATTTGCGTCTATATTCGCAAAACCCAAGCACATGTTTCTTTGTTTAAGGTTCTGAATTTAGAATCTTGACTATCGTGTCGTTTACAATTCAAATATGGTTATATTTAAATATACATTGTGGTTCACGTGTGTGTTACATATAACGTTACACGAACGTATGAATTCTCAAATATTTACAGCATTAAAAATTAGAATTCACACAAAGGATTAATTCAAAATGAAGCATGAATGCTTTACAATTTTACACGAAAAATTATATGCAAGAACAATTTGAATTACAAAGAAGAATTCACCACGTGCACAGACATACTGGCGGCACTAGGGAATTTACGATTTATATAAATTAAAGATAAGAAAAGGTTACAATAATTTATATACAATAACTTTTAGATTTGTCCCTTTACATCGAAACACGTGCTTTGGCTAAAATAGCGCTAAGCTGCACAAAATACATACATCAATTCAATTACAAAATACAATCAATAAATGCAATAGATACTGTAAGAAGTAGACGTGTTATTGTTACCTCTTAAAAGTAGATTTTACTGCTCTAGCGCGGGTTCATCTTCGACTCTCTTACGACTCTGGTATGGCGGCGGGACGGAGCTATGTTAAAGCTGCCTGGTGTGTCTGCCGGTCTGGAAGTGAGTGAGAGATTTGGCGCGTTATGATCGTATTTATGAAACTGCATTGAACGCATCACGTGACCGTTCACGTGGTATGTTGTTGATCTCGAAGGTGCTGGACACTGGCCTAAAGTTATGCAACAATCCGACCTTGCTAGAAAGCTTCTCTCGATACTGATGTATCACGGGTGAATTTCAACAAAGGTCCGTTCAAAAATTTAATTTTGAAACGAGCAATTGGGTCACGAGGCCATGACACAGAATTTGTCACACATCGTCACACCCCCTTGCTTTTGAGGCGTTTATCTTACCAAAAGATAAATGCCTCCTACAAATTATGTGTTATAAAATGTAGAAGTGCAAAATGAAGAAAAAATTTACAATTAAAAAATTTCAACATAACCAGAAATAATGTAACGTGACGGAAAAATCAACTCTAGATTAACGGCACTCTCATACAATATTTCTCTCCTCAAGAAATCAAAGAAAAATGATTTAAGAAAAATCAAATAAAAAATGATTTAAGAAAAGGTCCAGTCTAATTGAATAGACATCCATCCAATGGAATAACATGTTCTAAAATTTCACTGTCTGTCCCAATAATCAATAGTTCACACACAACCTAGTTTGATCTAACCAGATTATTCAGAATAGAAATCCAACATCAACCAATTCCACTGAATACGTATCCAACAATAGTGTGATCAAAAAAATTGACTTCCAATGAACAACACTATCAATATGCAGGTTATGAAAAGTTCCAGATATTGATTTCCTGTATCAACCAAATATCAGAGTTTGTGAATTACCAACTCAAATGAACTATCTATCAGTCCACCTGTCATATTCAGAGTTACAACACTAACACAATTCAATCAGTGTTATAGCTAGTCCCAAGTTTTTATGAAATGTCCAACATATTTTTACAATAACAGCTACCAACTACTGTACAACAAGAAAATAATGAAAATTCAAAGAAGGTATCAAATCCTCATTTCTACTGCTGCACTATCTTCGTAGTTCTATCCCAACCCCAATACACGTCGTCGCCCATGTGTGTCAACATGTCTATGGCATGACAACTGTATTCTTTCTTTCTTACTCTGTTCGTCAGAATGTCACTGTGAGGTGCAATATATTGCATGTCAAGTTTAGACTTTTCATTTCTCGTCCGGTAAGTACGTCCTTGAAGTGTTTTATCTCTTTCAAAACTCTCCAAAGTACTTGTCAAGTTTAAAATGTTTCTGGTAGTGTCAGTTTCTGTATGACTGGTCTCTACCCTGTCTAACAGTTTCAAACTTCTCGATACGTTTCGTATCATGTCAGTGTCACTGTGGCGTTGACTATGCGAAGTCTGATTTTCAAATCTATCGCTCTTAGCCTTGTCACTGAACTCACGCAAATGGAAATTTGCTCTCTTGGTGTTTCGTGCATTTGTAGTTACGTCATTGTGTACACATTGAACGTCTCTAGTTCGCATGCACTCAACGTCTTTTGTCGGAATGGCGTCAGATCTACTATGGGTCCATTTCGCATCTAGTCTAACGTCATAGGTTCGCAAATGTGCTCTGTCGTGGCTACCAGTCTCTCTGAAGTACCTGAATTGCAACACTAGCGTCCCCTCTAAATCTGGAGGTTCCGTTCTCCTGATCTTATCATAGACTGAAGTGAAATACCTCATCCCACTAGTTGTTTTCTGTTTTAACCCATTCACAACTAGGTGTTTGACTGTCATTATGTCTGTCAGCTTGTCTCTCTCCCTGACAACATAAGTCTGTGTCTCTTTTGTGACTCTAGAATTGTCTAACTCTCCACTCGAGTATTTTCTAGTCACTGTGGGGTCAGACTCACTCGCTAGCAAGTCAGACTCCCGTGGTTGTATGAACAAGGGTTCTATCTTAAACTCCCCAAGAGTTACTGATTGTCTCCCCTGGACCATACCGTTTATTGAACTAACATAATCTGTCTCCACTGACTTAGTTAATTCAATATGTCTTCTCATCAGGTCGTCAGAATCTATGATGGAAATTCTGTCAGTTTCAGTCACTAACTGGCAGTGAATGTCACCTGTCACAATTACACTGAATAACATCACTATGTCTACTCTCTGTGTGTTGTAGGCTACACTCCCACTGTTTCCTCTATCATGAATTTCTGCATCTGATGTCAGTAACAGTCCTGATGTCCCACCTACTCTGGTTATCAGTCCGTCACTCCGGTTTTCATTGTCTATCGATCTAGTTCTGTCACTCATTTGTACTGTGTCTTTGATCAACTCAGGATCACACTCCGCACTTATCATCAGTGAATCAAGGAACATATCAGTTAATGAAACCCCCTCCTCCTTACTTCCACTTGTCTCAGTTTTTGGTACGTACTCGTGACATTCCTTTATCTCAACAGGTGAGTCAATAAAGGTAGTCCATGTACCGTGGCTTCTGTCTACGTCACTAAGTCCATTAAGTGATTTATCTGCAGACAGTTCTGCCATGTCTCCGACAACTGCGTGCATACACGTCAGTACACATGCATTATCGTTGACCGTCCCTGTACAGTTTTCGACTATATCTTCTTCCATGTCACGTTTGGAAAAGAACTCTGTCTCAGCCCTGACAACTGTCATGTCATCTGAAGTAAATGAATTTATCATAGGCACACTGTCTTCGTCTGTAATGCTACCTATACTGTCATCTGGATCAAATACTTCTGTTTCCTTGGCTGTCAATGTGTTAGCACTCGAAACCTGGCATAACGCAATAATCTTGTGTTCCAAAATTACGTCATGACTCACGTCAATCATCGGAGATCGAGATCTACCGATGTCAGTCTCAGTCTTCGTAGCGAGCACATTCTCATGACCCTCTCTTAAACTAACAGTTAGGTCAGTAGACTCAGTCGATGTGTCACTGCCTTTCAACGATACACAACTGATAGAATCCGTTTCTATCTTCTCATGCATATTTGTCCTGTCAGAAAAATCAGTCACTGTGTTGCTAGAAGTTTCATCACACCTTAACGGTACACAACCGATAGAATCTGCCTCTATCTTATCATGCGCATTCAGTCCGTCAAACAAGGTGTCACACGTACACGGTGGTGTATGTGTTTGTCCAAATTCTACACGTGTTATTAAGTCCTTAACAACAGTGTCTTTTCTTGTCTCTGTTTCAAGATCAAGCTTTGGTGCGCTAACTGTTTCTGTAAACTGGTTAGCATGTTGAACTGTAATGGTTTTGTCAAAACATTTGTTTTTGTTTTCAATCAAACTGTCTAATTCGTCTGCTGTGCTTGGTAGCGCGACTAATTTCTGTGTGTCAGTCTCCACGCTCGCGGTGTTTGACCTCGGCAAGTCAAAGTTCACGGCCTGACCTTCCTGTCGTAATTTGTCAACAGTACCGTCTCTTTCCCCAGCAATTTTAGATTCTGTTTTGATTTCTGTCCACAACCATTCTAATTCTAGACTTTCTTTCCTTTCCATAAGCACTAGCCTCTCTTTCTTCAACTTTCTAATTTCGAACCTTAGATCTCGTATTTCGGCCTCCCCTTTGAATCGGAAATCTCTATCACACAACTGCGCTTCTGTAAGTTTTACACGTGAGCTTAATGAAGATATATTTTCTTCCCTGTGTTCTATTTCCTTTTCATTGAGTGCAAGTAAGGCAAAATTACGTAGCTGTTCACCTCTATATTCTAGTGATATGCCTATCCCGTGTTCGCGTTTTAGAATCTCCACGAGTTGTAAACTCCCTACACTGTTCTTCCGATAGTTGATCCCTAGATGTATCAAAGACATAATATGATCATATTCTATCTCTATCCGTTCCATCTCTCGTTCGTGTTCCTCTCTCCTCTTTTCCCTGTCTAGTTCAGTTCTAACGAAGTTCATTAACTCATCTTCCGTTCGGTATCCGATCAATGAACCTATCTCTCTCAGATCCGCAATAACCTGTTCGAGATCCATCTTATTTATTTAGCGCGTCTGGCTACAATAAATATCTCTCGTGATTGTGTATCTAACCGTAGGCGATAAAACTCCGCTTTTATCCCACAATAACTTTTAGGCTACGACCTTACAAAAGTATTGAATTTATTCAGAACACCTTCCGAAATAAATTACGCGTTGGTTACACGTTCACCTGCTTGGCTACAAGTCTGTTGTCTCCAAGGCTTTCGTAATGTCACGGCTCCAACCATACAACATTACACATTATACTTAGCACCCTAAATATAATAGTCCGAAGTCTGTTACTACCGATAACTCTCCTAGCTGGCGGTATAACACGTCGACCTCTTACAATGAAGTATCCAGTAACACAATACTAAATAAATCATCAATAGCTAACATGACATATTTAACTACGCTTAAATATATCAACATTAACTAACATGCACGCTACTCTGCAAAAGAATACATGCACATGTCACAACAAAAGCAAGATAAATATTTCAACAATCCTGAATCAATAGAATATTGGCAATTCTCCGATGTTCGTTTCCTAAAGATATGATACGCCCTATATATATAAAAATGTTACAATTTAATACATATCAATCCCATGACGAGGCCACACTTGTTACGTTTCCAGTATTTATTTAAAGACCCTGCTTAGGAAATTATAGAACTTTAATTTACTATTTAAATTAATTCCCTCTCGTTTAACCTAAACAGACTGGTTGCTCAAATCATCATTCGACTAAATTAAAAATGCATCCTTGTAGTCTAGATCGCAGATTTACGAAACTGATAATTTGCGTACCTTAGCTAGATTGGAAATCGTTAAAAACTCTCTTAGATTCATATGCATTCATTACGTCATTCGTTTAGCTCGGACAGCCCCCATCCAATCCCATTTGGTCTATATGCATACAATTTACTACAAAAAGAGGTTCTTAACAAAATGAAATAAGATTTAATAAGTTTAACAATTAACAGCAACGATTAATTACGACACGACGTCTTAATTCTACACAGCGTTGTTCTCTCATTTTACCGTCTCTGTTAAAAGTCTTAACGAGAATTCTCTTTTCTTTTATTGCCAAATAGTCACTTGATTCTGGACCCTAGTAGATATACTTAACTATACTCTTGGTCGCACGTGGGGTTCAACTGGTTAGAACTGGTCCACATCACTTTGGCTCATCGTCAGTACTGCATAGCACAACAGTCAATCGTCCACTCAATTACTGCATCGCTAATGTACTTGCGACGAATCGTTAACACGTGGTTAACACGAGGTACTTCTGCATAGTTCACGTATGGGTCATGAAGACACCCGAGTCGGTGTACGACTCAAGAAGTACGAAGGTAGAGAGGAATAACATAAGAAGAACCCGGCTGAAACAAAGGATTTGGGCTCTGTAACTATTTGCGTCTATATTCGCAAAACCCAAGCACATGTTTCTTTGTTTAAGGTTCTGAATTTAGAATCTTGACTATCGTGTCGTTTACAATTCAAATATGGTTATATTTAAATATACATTGTGGTTCACGTGTGTGTTACATATAACGTTACACGAACGTATGAATTCTCAAATATTTACAGCATTAAAAATTAGAATTCACACAAAGGATTAATTCAAAATGAAGCATGAATGCTTTACAATTTTACACGAAAAATTATATGCAAGAACAATTTGAATTACAAAGAAGAATTCACCACGTGCACAGACATACTGGCGGCACTAGGGAATTTACGATTTATATAAATTAAAGATAAGAAAAGGTTACAATAATTTATATACAATAACTTTTAGATTTGTCCCTTTACATCGAAACACGTGCTTTGGCTAAAATAGCGCTAAGCTGCACAAAATACATACATCAATTCAATTACAAAATACAATCAATAAATGCAATAGATACTGTAAGAAGTAGACGTGTTATTGTTACCTCTTAAAAGTAGATTTTACTGCTCTAGCGCGGGTTCATCTTCGACTCTCTTACGACTCTGGTATGGCGGCGGGACGGAGCTATGTTAAAGCTGCCTGGTGTGTCTGCCGGTCTGGAAGTGAGTGAGAGATTTGGCGCGTTATGATCGTATTTATGAAACTGCATTGAACGCATCACGTGACCGTTCACGTGGTATGTTGTTGATCTCGAAGGTGCTGGACACTGGCCTAAAGTTATGCAACAATCCGACCTTGCTAGAAAGCTTCTCTCGATACTGATGTATCACGGGTGAATTTCAACAAAGGTCCGTTCAAAAATTTAATTTTGAAACGAGCAATTGGGTCACGAGGCCATGACACAGAATTTGTCACACATCGTCACACTGACCTCCACGAAACTGTAAATCTTAGCCAAGAATACGGTTAAGCAAAAAATGAAAGATGGAAAATATTTTATTTTATTATTTTTATATGGAGTCAAAACTTTCAAAGAAAGATATGTGTTTATAAAAAAATAAATAAGTCAAACAGAAGAGTGGGAGTATTATGTTTGATTCTAGTAATGGTTTACTTTTTTTCAGCATATGATAGTGTAAAAAAATGTGAACATTGGAATAGCCCCGAGTTTCACAGTAAAATTGTTATTATTATTATTTTTTTTTTTTTTACAAATTCTTTAGAGCTGCATAAAATTACCTGCAGGGTTCTTATTCCTGGATAGACTCATTGCAAGTAGCATCTCAAATTACTAATACGAGGATGTGTGTATGTATATTGTATAACAAATACAGATGTCAGCTGTCCAACAAGGGGAAACAATCTAATATGTGAGCGTGATGTCAGGAGTTAGTGTAAAAACGTAACTATTTAAATCCTGATAAGTAGATCACAATGGCTAAGAGGCGACAGTGTTTTAGATGCAAATTCTTTAAATGGTAGGAAATTTTGTAGTAGTGTCATTACTACCAGTTAATTTCAAGCTAGATTTTATATTCAGGTATTGTATATGTATGAAATATAGATTTATTTGTAATTAATTTATTTTGAACTCCACTGATTTGTACGTCGGAAGTATTGTAGAAATATTTAGTGAGAATTAAACCAAAGACATTGAAGTGTTACTAAATTATCCAGTGACTATATTATTGTGGGGAGAACTGTATCAACATAGAGAAGTATGAACATTATGTGTACATTCACCAGAACTATCATTGACTGTTAATGAAATGAATTATTTGTACGTATGAGTAAACTATTACCTGTGTGCGGAATTGAATTGGGTTATGTCCCATAATTTGAAAATGTGTTTTTATTTGTTTTGTTAATATAATTCTATAAATACTCATCTCGTTGTTCAAATTCTTATCATCTCCTCCGTACGCAAATTCATCTTATAATGTTTGTATTGTCTTTGTTCTGCAATTGTCAGTTATAATACCGGGGATGGGCTTTCGAGTCTGTACACGACATTATGAACCAAATTAGTCTGTTTGCGCGTGGACAGAAGGCATGACACATCTTTAAAAAAAAAAAATCTTATGAAAGTGCAGACTGAATTTGCAGACACATATATATAATTCTTACCTGTGTCAGTGTGGAGATATGCTGAGTTATCTCCCACTTCATGGGTGCCTTGGATAGTCACATGATTCTCGATGTCTGTACAATACCAAACATGAAGACAGTCAGCTAAAACAATTTAATTTAAAAAACCCCCATCGAAATATCCTTCCTAAGAAATCTAAAATTATCCTGATCAAATCACATAAGCTGTCCATTTATTGACAACCATGTATACAGAATATGCATGATGATCCCCCCCCCCCCCTTCCCCGACATCGACAAGCATAGTGACAGTATTAAATGACGTATGTATTATCATATGTGGGTGAGGTCAGAAGGCAATTTCCCCCCACCAACCCTGTACATCCTAGACGTATCTCATATATCACCCAGTGACGTGTTTACACAGAACTTCAAATATATGTGTGCAGTGGTGTATTTACACAGAACTTGTAATACATTTGTGAGGTGGCGTACTTGAGTTCCAGTTTGAAAATATCCTATTTAAAACGACCTTAAGAGCAAGACTTTTAAACATCTGAATTCTTTACTTTTTGCGCGAAGAAATGTAAGAAAATCGTCCTCGTAAACATCTTTGGAAACAATTTAGTTTTGCTACGTGATCTTATTTGCTCTGTCGTCAGCCCGTAATAACTGGTAAAGTTGCCTTTGCCACCTCCACCCCATCCTCAAAACCCTCTCACATTCAAATAAGGTGTGTGGAATCTTTACGTTATTGCTGCCGTGAATTCATCATTTTATTTTAGATTAATTGAGCCATACGTTTGTCTTTGCAATGGTAACTCTACTTAAGAATATTTTTGATAATGATGAGTTGCTGCTGCTACTACTAATGATGATAATGATGGTGATGATGCGGTTGTTTATGATAAAGGTGATGATGATGATGATGATGATGATGCATTATTAAATATTATTACATTCCACTTCCTTATTATCCTCACTTTGTCAATTAAAACTGAACAATTAACACTAACAAATGACGAAAGGAGGAATTATCGTTATAGTAATACTCAGAAAAGTTACTTAACAACAGCAGTGCAAAGAAGGAAGTGGAAAATACAAGTGGTGTCTTTCTAAAGCCGTGGTTAAAACAATCCAAAACCATATCTAAGATCATCACCACCACACTTATGACACGCCTGTCAATGGGGAAATAATTATATATTGTTAATTTAATTTCGTATTACATCCCTTGAATCCACCATAACACCTTTACCCCGACCGAAATATAACTACAAAATACGTGGAATAAAATAACGAAATGGACAATTGTGCTCGAATGTATCACAATTTGTCAAAGTATATTTTGTTTCTTTGTTGTGTTCTTAACAAGCATGATGTGAGTGAATGACTAAGTCATAATCGATAATGGTATTCAATACACCCGGTTTTAAGGCCTTGCCAAGAACACCTGTTTGTGTACTCCGAGACTTGTAACAGCGGGCTTTTCCACGAATAAACCTGAAAAAGAATGTTCACAATCTCTATATAAACATATCTATCTAATCTATCTATCTATCTATCTATCTATCTATCTATCTATCTATCTATCTATCTATCTATCTGTCTATCTATCTGTCTGTCTGTCTGTCTATTTATCTATCTATGCTGTCTCTGCCTGCTTGTCTGTCTGTTTTTTCTCTGTCTACCTATCTGTATCGTTATTCACAGTACATCCATCTCGAAAATGATAAAGCTAATAATGTTCTGAATTCTACACAAGAAAATAAAAATGAACGTTTATGGAAAATACACTATATAGGTAGCGTACATATTCGCGTTCACATCCACACTTGCTCACCCACAGACATCAGACGCCTTATCACGTGTTTAGTTCTGAGGATAATGGTCAGTTGTGAATATATATATGTGAATGTGTGTGTGTGTGTGTGTGTGTGTGTGTGTGTGTGTGTGTGTGTGTGTGTGTATGGGTTTGTGCGTGTGTGTGTGTGTGTGTAATTGCATATGCATGCGAAATAATTTACGAATGACTTTAGTGTGCAATTGACATCTAAAATAAGTAAATTGAGCAAGAAGATCACACACATAAGTGTAACTGCCGACAATCACTGGACAGCTCGTGCTCGCACAGAAAAGCAGAGTTACAGAAGTCAGAAACGCCGCTCGACTAATTCACATTTCGTAGTGTGAAATCCAGATCTATTACATTAGCCAGTATTAGTTTCGTTTGAAAAATGTGCTATTTAAATCATAAAATAGGTAAATAATTCACATAGATTAAATAAATATCAGGAAGTCTTACCGAACATGATTCGTCCAGTACCACAGAAGTAAATTAATCAAAACGATGGCAAGTAAGCAGAGTAGGGAAACACCAGCCGAAAGTAAGATCACCTCCGCCGGTGACAATTCCATGGTACAAATACAATTATTACGTTTTCTAACGTTCTCGCGCGAAAGCGGCGGAAGCCGAAAGCGCCCCCTACATTAATAATAATAATAATAATAATAATAATAATCTAACGTTCTCTGGACGACGGAGACAGACGACACAGGAGAGCGACAACTACATCTGAGACGAGAGACGAGGAGGACGACAGACGAATCCCTCTCCCCCACTCCCCCTCCTTCCTCCCCCCTCCCCAAGCGCGAAAAAGGCGGAAGCCGGAAGCGCCCCCTACATGACCAACCAATCTAACGTTCTCTTTCCTTTTCACTTCTTGCTTTTAGACGTTTTAGACGCATGCAGTACGGTGCTTAAGGTCTCGTTGAACAAATAAAGTTTCAAACTGCACTATTACTAACTCTTCAAGAAGCAGTTGACTGGAACAGTCAGCGATTATAAAAATTCTAAATGCTTTATTCTAATTCTTGAAGTGGCAGGTTATATCGCCTTACCGTACAATTGGCCCGCATATTGTTGACACGCTTAGCAGATAAGGTGGTAATGCACTCTTCACGTTTTGACTTACACTTTACATTTTACAGGTCGCATGGCAAAATTTATTTCTGCTTGTGGAATGTAGTTTTAAAATCGTTTCTGCAGGGATCTTTGCATACATATCTGACAGCGAACACAAGTTTTGTGTGGTGCGTGCAGCCCAAGTCGATCACTTCAATCCGACATAAAGCTCTCGGTCATCTTTAACAAAGTGTGTTGTATGCGACAGTCGTAGTTTCGTGTGCACTCACAGTATAAGGAGGGAAAAGACGGAAGAGTATTAATATTCTGTCCGATCATGGAAATGAATTATTCGTATTCAAAAGAAACTGGCATTGACTATGCACTACAACCCGTCAAATAACACTATAGCAGACAAAGCACTTGAAGGTATACTTAGAAACATACCACATAAAAAAAGTCTACCAGTTTGAAAAATAATGCGCTTATTATATCTACCCGCCCGCTAAGGATATCACCCCTCTCTCCTTTCCTAACAGTTCAAATGTTATTTCTTTTCCGTTGACTAGGCCTAGTGCAAGTATAGGCGCTTTTAATGTGAAACACATTTCGTGTCCCGTCTTTGTGAAGCACACATTTCGTGTCCAGTCTTTGTGCCCTGCGAATCACTGGCGAAAACCGTATAATAAAGAACTTTGAAGGTATCGTATTTAATGATTCTGAGAGATTTTCGTATGTCTATTTTAATTCGGTAGAAACGCCATGTCATTTAATATTGACTGACTTTTGCAACTAATATTTGTGAACCACTATTTGGGAACTTTGTAACATTTACCACGGCAGACCGACGTAGATCTCTATGAAATATTGTAGCAAAGATTCAGAGATTTTGCTGAGCATAATTTTGATCTATGAAATACAACTTTGGTTAAATTATATTTGATTGAGTATGAATATGTACGTAATTTATAATGGGAACGTGCAGCACAATTTCGTGTTTATTTAAAAGTGAAGTAAAAGTGTAATGCAAAACAGTCAAGGCTTAGAGTGAAACAACAGATTTTCATAACCGTTCAAATAAATCTGATGAGAGAGAGAAGACAATATGAGCACAGCACACTGACAGTATGAAAATAATCATATCAGCTGATGATTTTAGAGTGAAAAGCATTATCACCAATCCACCGAAACAATCAAGAGAAAACAAGTAGATAGGTTAGTCGAAAGGGTCAACGTAACTTGGAAATATGTTAGCTAAGATAAATGTCATTAAGATAAAGGAAATGTTCATATATTTTACACGGAATAAACTCCACAGTACACACACACACACACACACACACACACACACACACACACACACACACACACACACACACACACACACACACACTTCCACCTACAAGCCAAATAGAGAAAAAGAGTGACATAAAATGGAATTATATTATTTTATAAAATTAAGAAATTATTTAAGATATTAAGAAATATCTTCCGACCAGTCCTTGCTATATATACATACATAGAGTTTATGCCCTACAACAAAAGAGTTGTTTGCATGTGGACTTTTATGTGACAAAATTCGTATGTGAAAGAGTCTACCATTTTTATTTTAACAATGCAGATTCATTTTATTAATTGCAAATGTATTTTATTAAACTAGCTGAAGTTTTAAAAATTTATATTCTTCATCCTCATAGTTTGTTGTTACAAATTATATTATTGTAATTGTTTTAGTGTTGTGGTTTATTACAACTATACTAGTTGTACTTCTAATACTTTCATATTCCAGCAGCATTCTTTCTTACTACATTGTAACTGAAATACATGTAGAATTATAGGGGCCATAACTGTACACCGTGCTTAACTATATATAATTATGTGCGTGATTCCCCCTTATTGCTAAGCATGTTTTAGAAAAAGAAAGTAGAATTGCTGATGAAAAGCCAAATTTCCCAGAATACGTATTCTTCCTCTGAATCGCTTTTAAGTTCAAAGTAATTAAATATTAAAAAAACAAACAAACGTGTGTTAATGGAAAAAGGCTAATCCAGTTTGCAGAAGATTTATTATAAGACGATCTACTTTGTCCTTTGAATAAAGCTGTCAGGCGAATCTTTCGGTCAGTCACCGTGTTGAACAGTTTCACAACAAAGTGATTATTCATTTATATATCAATATCATGTTCTCAGTTATATTTTCATTTTATCGATTCACATTTAATAGTGCATATGTCCGAAAAATATTTTATTCTTAGCTTCAACTTATTGTGTCATACGACTCATCACTCAGTTGTAACATTCCTGATTGAATGCAAATGCTGAATATAAAATGCGACTGGTTGTTAATTTTTTTTCAGTTTAATTTTGCAGATTACATTATTATATATGTGTACCTGTACAGAGAAGTAACAGCAAGATTAGGCTTTCTAACATTAGCACTTGTCTGCTGTCATTAAGATAACATAACCCCAAATTATTATTTGCACATATATATTCCATAATAATGAAAATGTGTTTATTTTAATAGTATCATGAAGTGTATCAGTCACTCTTATTGCATTGGGCAGGATGTAATATTTCTTACTGTTGACCTTTAAAATGTTATCATATATAATAAGGCTAGGGTATACATTTTTATTTGAATGTAAAAATAAACATTAGTGAGATAAATTGTCTCTGAATTTTAATGAAGCCAGTGATAATTAATAATTTTAAATCACTGTTGTGCACCACTGTATTCATTTGAACTTTAAAATCATTATTTCACACAGTAGAATGAAAACTTCATAAAACTGTAGTAGACAGCTCTTTAGTATGAAAAAATATAGGCCTATAAATGCCCACTAACCAGACAATACTAACTGTTACCATTGTGATCTGTACATGAAATGTAATATTATATATATTTTAGATATAAGTAATTATTCAATCATTTTAATATTGAATTAATGACTTGTTTGTATATTTTGGAATATATATGTAAAATTATTGCATTATGATCAGTGTGTGATCTCTTAAATAAATGTCCTTTAGAAATTAACCTTGGCTGCTGTTACAAAATAATTTCTGAAAATGAGTTGCTCACTCTTAAATTTATTTATGAATTTTGTAAAATTATTTTAGTTTTAATTTTTTTATGATTTATAAATAGATATAATATTTTTGTATCTGATGGTAATTTCAAATGATTATTATGCATTGTAAGCAACATACATTTCATGATAATGCTAATATATTATGCATTGCCTGGACTTAGGGAAAACTATGAAATTATGAAAATTGCTAATATTAAAAACAAATTGTGATATGCTATTGTAGTCCAGGAACTAAATGCATTTTGTCTTTCTAAATGTGGATGTTCAATAAACAGCATTTGTCTTTTTTTTTTTTTGGTGTTGTAGTTATAAGTGTAGGCCATGTAGGAAGTGGATATATTTGTCAAGTTCATGTTCATCAAGCATTTAGAAATTGCAATTTAAATAATTGTTTATAAGGTTTACTTCCAGAGTAAATAAATATGATTGAATTTAGGTTTCTTATGTCAGTGCAGCTTTATTAAATACTTATTTGATTTTTAAAATAATGCTAAGGGCATGCAATTGTCATCATGACTACATGAGTACACTTGTGGTTATAGAAGTTATTCTCAGAATATGGGTAAACAAAACTCCACATATATTTGTAAAGTTATCTAACATTCCCTTATGAAACTCATTATGACATGAAAGGACATATTAAATTTTGTATCAGAATCTGTTGATAGTAAAAACTGGCATAGTTATACATACTAAATGACATTATAAGCAACAGCTACACTTTGAATATTATTTCCTGCAAATTTGCATAGATAATGAATTTCAGTCAATGGCTGTGAAGAAACTAAGGAAGTTAACTATAATTCTGTGTGGTTTTTTTATATTATGTGTATGAATTAATGTGAGTTGCTAAATACAAAACTGTAATGTTATAATTTTTAAGCTTTCTTTTCACTCACATGCTGACATACATAGCTGTTTTCATTTTTAGATGAAGTTTACCTTATTCAAAAAAGAAAATTGTGTGTAAAGGTGATTTAAAAAAAAAACAGTATAAATTGTCATTGTCAGTTTCTTATATATATTCTTTTGGCAGATGAATTATTGTAAACCAGGCATTTCTATTTAATTTTGTCATCAAGTTTCACTTCATAATTATAAATCGGTGTGGTATATGTATTTTTCCAATTAATTCTTCAAGTCATTTATACAAATATAACTTATTGTCCATTCCTACATAAATGATATTTCTCTCTTGTCAGCTACCACCTCACCTCGAGTCATTATAGAAATATTTGGGAATCCGCAAAAATATGTTTGTTCAAAGCAAGAACGCATGTGCGTGTATATGTATTGTTGTACAGAGTATACGCTGTACATGCGTTGTCATATACGACATTTGTGTGCGTGATTTTGTTGCATATATGTAAGAGTTCGAAGTGAAAAGGGATTAAGGAAATCAATAAGCGCCGAAGCACAAAAGAATTATTAAGCATTGATTATAGAGAAGTTGAGATAAATTCTGTTTATGGATACGAGATCATTCAATATTATACCGTGTAAATGAGAAAACCCATTTTATACGACCTATTAAAGAGATAGCAAAAAAGATAAGTATAAGTACTCATTATACAAATAAAAATTAGCACCTTTGCAAAATTTGTCCTAAAATTGCCTTCAGGGAGCATATACTAACGATAAAAGAGAATACAGATATCTATACTTTTAAAAAACATTAAATAATCAGCACCTTATTTGTAAGTAAAAATATGATAACTGATTATTTTATTTAAATTGCTCTTTTTATATTTCTTATTTGTAAATATATTTTATTTAATATTGTTTTTTGTTTTTTCCTTATCAGAGTTTATTGCTGAAATGTAATCAGGAATAATGGCACAGACATCATTTCAGGACAGAGCTTTTGCAAACGTTTGCCAGGGCATTGACCACCTCTATTCTGACGGTCAGTTCTGTGACCTTGTAGTCACTATTGGCAATGACAATTTTTCCTGCCATCGTCTGGTCCTTGCCGCAGTGTCTGACTTTTTCCATTCTTCACTAACATCATCCTGGCACGAGAGCTCCACTGGTTTTGTCAACATCAATCATGAAGACGTGACAGGAGAATCATTCCACCTTTTGCTTGATATTCTCTACAGAGGGAAAGATGTTATCTCCATGGAAACAGTTAAGGATGTCCTTAAACTGTCACTTTTTCTGAGAGTTAAGTTCTTGGAAGAGTACTGTGAACAGTACCTCACTGACAACATGGCGCCTGACACTTATCTTGGAACATGGCAGTTTGCAGAAAAATATCAGTTAATGACACTGTCTGACAAAGTAGCCAAGATGGCAGCAACACGCTTTGACGAGGTGGCCAAGTGTGATGAACTTCTCCAGCTTCCCAAGTCCATGCTGCTCATCATGTTGTCACTTCAGAAGAAGCTGACCATGGATGACCTGATTCGAACCATTTTCCGTTGGGCTGAAGAAAATGTTCAGGAGAGAAAACGCCATTTAGGAGAATTGCTTCCTTTCGTTAATGTCACTCAGCTAACCCCAGCTTGTCTGAATGAATTAATGAAGTACTGGAATCACCCTTTTAGAAAATACATTTATGGTAAGTTTCACATTAAGGTATTTAATTTCTTATGCTTTCTTGCCTTCATTTTCTATAAAACAGTTCGCATTCATAAATATTTAGCATATTCGATTGTATTCAGCACATTTGTAAGACAAGTAAGACAATGCTGTATTTGAAGCTCGTTATTTAATGGTGGGACATGATGGGTAAGATAGGGGTATTTAAGCTCGTTATTTAGTGGTGGGTACTTGATGGGTAAGATGTAGGTATTTAAGTTCGTTATTTAATGGGGGGACTTCATGGGTATGATCGGGGTATTTCAGTAGTGTTGGAAAGGGTTGGACGGTGGTGGATCAAAGATTAGGTTTCGTAAGGAATGTGTGATAATACTATGCTTTATAAAATCCACATTTTTCTTGTAACCGAACGTAATTTATCTAAATATCTATCTATCTATCTATCTATCTATCTATCTATCTATCTATCTATCTATCTATCTATCTATCTATCTATCTATCTATCTATCTATCTATCTATCTATCTATCTATCTATCTATCTAATCTCTCTATTTGTCTATCTGTCTTTCTGTCTATCTGTCTTTCTGTCTGTCTGTCTATCTTTCATGATGGGGTGGGGACGCGGATGTTCAACACTGATAACAACGCTTAATTGTTTTTCTTCTTTTTATTTCATTCTAAGATACTGCTCATCCAGATGCATCCAGTATCCATACCCTAACATTCTTTCACTTTTGGAGTTTCCATGGGCTGTTTCAAGTTCTGACGTTCCCTGTCCCGATTTAGTTTGAAGGCACTTGGTTCTCCTCACTGTGTTCTGAAGCCCTGACCACCCACAATCTTCTCTAGCCTGATGGCAGTGGTCACTTTATTATTAATTTCTCTAATCAGTTATTTTCAAAGGACGTTTTGTCTTCTAACATTCTTCTTCCTGAAGTGTTCTACAAAAGAACTCCCCTCACTGGACTCTGGGATGTGGCCAGGTTGAGTGGGTAGGGGTCACAGCTAGTAGTATCTCCTTCTGGCTTCCGTTATAGAAGAATTGAAGATGTCATTTCTTCATCTTTTTGTACTTTCTCCAATTTGTTAGTGTTTCGGACAATTGTTGAACTACGTGAGTTATACTGTCGAGTTTTAGACTTGTCAGGTCTTTGCACCCGAGATGCAACTGTCATCACTGTGAAACGGATTCTCCATTATATACGTTGATTGTCTTTGTTGATGATTTTGCCCACTATTGGTTTCTGGCGTGGCGTGTATTTGTATTTTACAGAAATGTTCTGATTTTTTAATATTATCAATCTGCTTAGTCCGCTTTGGTCGCTGTAGTAATTGTGTCATTAGCTTACAACCAGTGTGTTGTATGCTGAGTGTTAAAGCTGAATTTTAACTTTAGATCTTTTTGGGGGATCTTGTGGATGCAGTCACTGCGGCCTTCTTTACTTCTATACAGCCACCAGAGGAGATCTGTTGGGAGAGGGCTGTTGTGATTTGTTTGGCGTGTGCTTAGTTCTGTGTGCATGATTTTGTTGCATTGATTCTTTGCTAGTGGTCTTCAGCTTCTGCTGAAGTTAGGTCTATCATGGCTGCCAGTCTTATTTTTATTTGTTTTATATCGAATGTGAAAGTAGGTGTGATAGTATTGGTTAATTTATCTGTTGGCTGGTTGGTGTGGTCTGTCTTTGTAATATTTGCTGCTTGGTGTGCTTGTATTCAACACCCTTTTTGCAGATTTGTCAGCGTGTCATTTGAGAGTGTGTGTATGGTTTTTCTTTTGAATTATTAGTTTTATGCCACTCTATGTGCTGATATTCTGCTTGTATTTCATTGGAGAGTGTGAGTCTAATGTTATTTCTGTAGCCTGGTTCTCTGAAAAGGGTGAGTTCGTTTGTAGTGTATGATTCATTTGGGATGTTATAGTTTGTTTTCTGTTTGCCTTAAATTTGTTCTATCAACGAGTAACTGTGCCAAGTCTTTATTGGATTGGTCTGTAATTCTTTGATGAAAGTTCTAATCTTATCTTGTAATAGATGATGTGCTGGGTGGGGTTTTTCAGTCTAAGTGGGGGCTGCATTTCTGGATGTGACTAAAGCTGGCCTCAATGTTTCTCTGATTATTGTGTGTGGCAGAGTAAATTTGCCTATCCATATTTCTAAACTTAATTGTTATAATAATAGTTTAATTGTTGAAGTGGCCCAACCTTGGGCACTCCTTATGATGGTATTTTTGTAAGTGTCAGAGTTGGAGTGAACAACGTGAGTTGAGAATATGCTAGAAATTGCTGATGCAATGCAAACCAGTTCCAACTGGATGAGTAGTTTTTATTATCCAATGGTTAAGATTTATGAGAACAAGACCAGCCAATGAGCTGAGATCAAAAATGTACTTTGCTGTAGAAAATTCTATTGTCTAATCATTTGTATTTGGTGTGACAAGAAGTCCAGTCATGAAAGGGGGCCATTAGCATAAGGGTAAGTTAACTGACTGACTGAGAGAGAATGGACTTAGAAATAAGCATTTTTGCTATTGAAATGTTATACTTGCGCTCTACATTGGATGTATTATGTGAATTGACTATTATTTCTACAAATTATTATCTATTATGTGGTATGCTAAACACTTGACATTGTTTTTAGTGAACCCACTCAGAAAATCATTATGCTGTATTTATTATGTTGTGTGCGTGTTTTGGGCTAATAAATAATGTTGTATGAAACTGTAAGTTGAGAGTTGAATGTAATAAAAAAATGGAGTTAAAAAAGGAATAAACTAGAAACTTAGTACTTGTTCCCTGATTATATTTTACCTATACAAAGCAGCCTTTTCTTGCTTTATCTGAATCTCCTGGTTTACTGCTTGTAAACCACTGCGACTATGGTAGACACATGAAGTACCAACCGCTGTGTGTAAGTGTGAAGAATACACTGCACTCCATTGATGTATGGTGGCAATGTATGCTGACTACATCAAGCAATTTTTGGTACAAGGAAGTTACTGGAAATTGCTACAATTCTGCTTTATGGAGCTAATACGGCAAACTAGCACCTAGATCAACCTTGAGAGAATAGCAGTGAATCAGTATTCTACATCATGTCAAAGGTGTTTGGTGGGTGTGCGATGCTGTTTGGCTAGATTATTTTATAGCTTCATTTGTGTTGAGCTATGAGAATGACTTTGTCTAATTTTCTCTCTGGTAAATGGTCATATGCCGAGCAGCGAATAGTTGTATTGTTCGAGACAGAAATGGCCTGAATTCTGCCATGGGCGCTGAATGGTGGTGACTGTGGTTGCACTAACATTTCTTTTCTGGCACGATGGCTTTCATGGGGATGTTTTGTCTATTGTTTGTTTATTCTGTAGTGCGGCAGTGGGATCTGCCACCCTTCACTGATTTCTTTGGCAAGGGTGGGGTGGGATGTCGAATTGGTGAATCAGTCATAGATGTCTCTAGGCGGTCTTGTTTTAGTGAATGGCCTCTACTGAAGAGTCTTTACACAGTTACTTTTAGCAATTGCAGATTTGGAATTTTGTTTATTTTATTAAATTAAAATAAAATTAAGCTAATTCATTTTAACATTTGTGGAATATCAATGTTTTCTGAAAATTTGTTTGAAGGCTTTTTGTGTATTTTTTCTTCTTGATTTGTTGAATAGAGAAGTGTGTAGTTTGTAAAGAGGAGTTGTTAAATTGTGGTTGTTGGTTATAAAGTGTGTCTTCGCTGGATAAAGCATGGGCATATGATGACCAATGGGTGACTAAATTGTTTGTGTAGCCATATGTACAGGTTTTTGTTTTTTCTGTTTGGACGGTGAAGATGTAGAAAAAAAAACATATAATTTTACACTTCCAAAATTTAATAAAGAATATATTTGGAGAATATCATTACCTCTCAAGATATGAAGATATTTAAACCTAACTCTCAATGTTCTCGGCTTAGTAATCCAGCGGTTTACCGAAAGTGTAATTGTATATTACTTACTTATTTTATTGTTTTATTTTCTCCTAATATAGCAAATGGGTAATTTTAATAACCATTATTGCAAATCAGCCCCTCCCCTATCATGTTGCATATTAAGAACAAGTCTGCTGTGATATTGTCTGTTAGGGACCAAGAGATGCACAAGCAATTATGCAAACAATTATGTATCAACATAATATTTATTGACTATTCCTGCTGCAATTAATAATAAGTTGTTTATATATTTCTATGCATACACGCACATGAGTCATAGGTCTTTCTATGTATCTGGGTACATTGCAGCAAGTTTTCTCCAACGAGTTTTGTTGGCTGTGACTCTTTCAGTCTCTTCCCATTTGATGTCAATTACTTGCAGGTCCTGTTTGAATGTTTGTCGCTAAGTTTTGCCTGATCTGCCATCTAATGCTTTTCTGCACATGTTGTCCTTTTCAGTCTTGGGGTGTTGTTGTTTCGAAAGATAAGGAACACTAACACTAACTGTCCACACTGTTTGTATGTATATTTCAAGTTACAATTCTTGTGATTCTACTAATGACGTTGTTTGTGTAGCTGTATTTTATCAAATAAGGTAATGCATATTTTATGAAAATACGTGCATTTATTTGAAGTGATGCTTTTCGTTTACATTTACCCTGTGAAAGAAAAGTCCAGTCAAATATAGTTAAAGAAATATTTATAAACATAAGCTCCAGTCACCTAAGTATATCCCAAGTGTAGCTGCATATATTTACACTTTCCTCGCCATTATCTTACAGGTGTGTCCATTATTTCTGTACCTATATTCGTTCTTTTAAAGTCGTTAGGAAATGTAATCAAAATTTCTAAGTAACACTTGTTTCATTGTAGATTACGTTAGTGAAGGCATGACCTTTAACCTCCAGGGCTTGCAGTGCACAAATGTTCAGATTCAGAGGCAACTGAGAGCTCTGCAGGGTCCTGATCTCAGTACTAATATGCCCGGTATGACAAGGTGTGCCGTGATTGTTGGAGGAATGCAGGAAAAAGGGAAACCACTTCAAGATGTTTCTGCTGTTCCAATAGATGCTCAGAGTTTGTTCAAAGTGTATCGACTCAAACCTTTGCCAGAAGCCTGTGGACTGGACTTTGCCACGTGTGTTTGGAGAAATGAATTGTACGTTAGTGGAGGATCCATGCAGCCAAAATATTTTGCTGTCTACAAACCTGGAGATGATGTCTGGGAAACACTGTCTTCCTTACCTCAAGGCCGTGAGAAACACACCATGGCTGCTATCGACTGGACAATTTATGTGTTGGGTGGAAACAGTCAGGAGGCTGACAATAGGCCTGTTAAAGACATTTTGTCCTATAAGACTAAGGACAAAGTCTGGAAAAACTTCTCATTTCTGCAGAAAACAGTTAAAGATGCAACATCGGCAACGTTAGGCCATCGGATCTATGTGTTTGGCGGTCAAGATGTTGATGATCATAACACAGACGTGGTTCAGTGTGTTGACACATTGACGGGATGCGTGTACATAGCTGGCACACTTTCATCACCAACATCAGGAGCTCTGGCACTTAGTAATGGAGGCACCATTTTTATCTTAAGATCTGAAGGTGAATTATTGCAGATGAAAGAAAATTTTTCTCTAGCAGACCAGCTAGAAAAGACTTTAGCTCATAAGAAAGCAAGAAAAAGTTCAGAGTCTGCCAATGCACAAGAGCACCATCTAATGCCATCACTGGGTGAAAAAGATATTAAAATCTGCAAGACTCTTAATGAGGTAAGTGTGATACATTTTACCTTTGTCTACTCTTATAAAAGTTATTATGTTATTCTTTTTAATTAACATTGGTAGACTTTGTTTTCTTAATCTGATTGCACGTCTTGTAGTTAATTTAAATATGTCCAGAGTTATTTATAAATAGATAGATAATTATCTATTTGTTTAAAGCATTCTTACCAAAGATAGAATCCATAGTGTCTCTAATAAGACTTTAGCATTCTGAAATAATCAAGATGGCAATAGACTTGTTGCTCAGTACCCGCCAACAAACACTTATAAATAGATTTATGAATAGAATATACCTACAGACTTTGGTATTTTATTAGATGATATTCTGTTGCTCGAGACGACATGTTGTGTATTCCTTTCAGGAGGATGAGAGTGACGGTAAGACAAGCAGCATTCGCTTCAAGGTACTTGGCACTTTTCCAAGTCGTCAATGTTTCGGTGCTTTTCTTCAAGAGGAAAGTGTTGTTGTGTACGGTGGTGGCGAACCTCAGGATGGGGAGTTCCTTAACCACATGGTTAGACTGAATTACTTTGATGGGATAACCACTAAACTGTCAAAGAGATTTATTCGCAGAATATCCTGCTTTGGGCTTCGTGTACTAAATATACCTCAAGAATTTCTGACTGAAGGTTAGCATACCTATTTGCAGGATATGATTCTACAGTTTAGTAGTACTTTTAGCATATCATTTGAATCCTTTTGGGTACCCACTTAAAAAAGAGGAAGTGAAATTACTATTGCCGAGATTTACCTGGTACTGAGAACAACTGACACATACAATTAAACACACACACAACTAAAATCCATAAACGGGTCGTTAATGGTTTTCAATATTATTCGCTTGTTACGTTTACATGAATATATTTACTGGTCTCCAATCTGTCATCTAGCATACATCCATATAGTCCTTGACAACAAAGGATTGAACTAATTCGGAAAATGAGAGAGCTGTAGTCAATAAAAATTTCAACGCTACAAGCAGCAAAAACGCTAAGTATTAAACTAGAAAACAAATATTCAAAAATCCAAAATGCTTTGTACACATACTACAATATTACATATTTAAGGTTTTGTGTATAGTTTATTAATAATCATTATGGTGTTTATGTTAAAAATGTTTTTCTTTTCCTTTCATACATTGATATATTTATAAGGAATATTTTCTGTATGTAGCTCATTTTAATTGCATTTTATTCCAAAATATTGATGTAGATTATTATAATTTATCATCAGTAATTTACTTATTAAAATATTATTTTATCAGAAATAATACATGTTGTTGCAGTTTGAATGTTTTGTTGTAGAATAAGAACTAACCTATTTCTTTCCTTAACATTTTTCATATAATTTGGGGTGCATGCTCAAGACCTTTTCTTTTCTAATGCTGGCTTATTTTGAGCCGTAAATATTTTTGTGTATGTAAAACTAGTTAGCAATGAACATTGGCCATCTTATATTATTTGCATTTCACAAAGTTTAAAAATTAATTTTTAATAATTTAAATTTAAATGCTGTATTAAATAATTATTTAAAACAGCTTCTACTTGGTTTTATATGTGCAGATAAATTATTTAAGATCAAAATTGTTTCAAATTGTATAATTTAATTACGTTTTACATTTACTAAAATTTCTTTTGAAACAAAATATTATATTATTTTTTATGTATAAATTTTGTTAGTAATTTAACACAGAGAGAAAGTTCAAAGCGAAGTCTAAAGTATGCCATATTATTTTTGTTATGTAGTTGAAAGTATAAATTTCGTTCATGTTCACTGAATATAAATAAAAATGAAACATTCTACTATTGTGTAAAAGCATATGCAAGATATTATTCACCAAGCCCTTGTTTCTTTCAAAGCTGCAAAATACAAAGCATCTTTTGTTTTGTTAATAAAAATTAACCCTAATTGATATCGATGCTTAATTTTATTTCGGTTCTTTGTTAAATAGAATGAAAGATGAAAGGAGTAAGAGTGTTTGAGAAATGTCTACTGTCATTTACAATGTTGCATTTCTGATAACATTCAGGTAATGTCGTTGACCAGCCTTGCTCTATTGGCGACAAAGTGACGCTCACACAAACTGGAATAAACAGTTACACAAGATATACATATCTTGACGAACATACCTACAGGGGCCCTCCAAAATACAGTATTGGTCAAATTACAGGTAAATAAAAATAACAACTATGGCAATAATAATAATATCAGTAAAAATAGAAAAATAATAATAACGCTACTATTATTTCTACTACTACTACTAAAATATCAAATGACACATAGTCCTTTGATTGACAGTCTATTGTAACATGAGCCAAGTTTGTTGATCCTGTTAAAGAAACTTACCTAATTAAAGAAAATAAATTAATTTCAAGCTCGCGCTATGTAATTTACAATATATATGTTAAAAATGAAATGACAGAATTGTTTAATAAAAAAAAAATCGCAGTGTGCAGTATCCAGAGGAGAAATGTGTATATTTCTTCACATCTCTTGTTAAGAATCATCACTGCAATAATTATATCAATCGTAATAACTCTTTCATAACCACATATGTTTAATTGACAGCATTTGCTGAATGGACAGATTTGTTTTAGCTTTATACTAAATTTATCTTATTTCAGCATACAACGATAATGGTCGCTGGTCTGTCGACTTTCCAAGGTATGGCGTTGTAAAAATCCCAGTCAATTACTTTCAGCTTTATGAATGAATATAAATCAGAGCAATGGAAAGAGAAGTCACTCTGTTGACATTGTTGTGTAAACCTTTATATGACGTATATATAATCGCATTAATTACAAAAATATTTATCATTCTATTGTATGCAGCTATATCTTCGCAAAAGTATTCAGAGCTTCTATAAACAGTGTTTATCATTGTATAGTATATTTATATGCCATTCGCAACAGGAGGCGGTTAATCATTGTGTACAAGTATTTTACGTTAAAGCTCACATTGCGTGCAGGCATATCAACCTTCATCTCACATTTTTCACAACTATGTTTACTGTAAGCTCTCGTTGTGTAGGCCTACACGGATGTTTACTTTAAGCTCATACTGTGTAGCAGTATGTATGCTTTAAACTCAAATTGTGTACCAGAATGTTTACCGTAAACTCAAATTGTGTACCAGAATGTTTACCGTAAACTCACATTGTGTATTTGAATGTTTACCGTAAACTCAAATTGTGTATCATATTGTTTTCCGTAAACTCACATTGTGTACCAGAATGTTTACTGTAAACTCTCATTGTTTTACCGTAAACTCACATTGTATACAAATATGTATATTGTAAACTCAAATTGTATAGGAATAGTTTACCTTAAGCCCACACTGTGTACCAGAATGTTTACACACATGTTTACCATAAACTCCATATGTGCACAAGTATGTTTACCGTAAACTCACATTGCGTTCAATTATGTTTACCGTAAAATCGCATTGAGTACAATTATGCTTACCATAAACATACGTTGTATACAATATGTTGTATACACTAACATTGTGTACGTGCATGTTTACCGTAAACTCACATTGTCTAAAAGTATGTTTAGAGTAAACTCACATTGTATACAATTAGGTTAGCGTAAACTCACATTGTATACAATTAGGTTAGCGTAAACTCACATTGTATACAATTAGGTTAGCGTAAACTCACATTGTGTATACGTATTGTTATACAGATGTGTCCATCTGTGTTTACCATAAACTCACATTGTATACATGTATGTTTACAGTAAACTCACCTTTACCTTAAGCACTCGTACAACAGTGTTACCGTAAACTCACATTATATACAAGAGTGCTTGTGTGAAGAACACGATTTATCCCGAAATAATTTTAGGCGACCACCTTACAAAATTATTTAATTTATTCAGAACACCTGGTTTGGCACCTGCAGGACCTAATCTGAATTCACTGTGCTTTGACCCTTAATTTATAAACGAATAAAATAAGTGAAGTAGAGAACGTAGATTACTATAAGTATATATCGATCATTGATGGGGTTTTTTTTTTGTTTTTTTTTTTTGCGAACACGCAACATTTCATTAACATCAAGCGATGACATTCCAAAAGAATTAATAATTATAAAACCGTGAGCTTAGCTTAGTGTTTTTCCTGAGGTTATGCTCCGAGCACTGCATTCTTATTGTAGTGTTTCTGTTTTTTTTTAACTTTGCTATTGTTGATAAATAAAGATGTAGTATAACTTTAATTCCTCTCTACTTCAGGAATAACGCGTAGCTGTTGAAGGTATGTTGCAGCATGAAATATTTAAATCGCACATATATCAGATAACGTCTTTTGACGAAATGATCAACGCAAGCTCCAGCGGTGACGGGTTAAAACGACAGCGTAACCACCACCACCACCACCAGTACCACCGCCTAATCAATTTGCATTGTGTTATGGTGTAGTCCAGTGATAGCTTTGTTGTTCGTGACAGCATTATTGGGTGGAATGTATTAAGACATCTTTGTTGCTCGTGACAGCATTATTGGGTGGAGTGTATTAAGACATCTTTGTTGCTCGTGACAGCACTATTGGGTGGAGTGTATTAAGACATCTTTGTTGCTCGTGACAGCACTATTGGGTGGAGTGTATCACAGCTGGTTATATAGACCGAGATCGGTCCCAGAGTTATGAATTTGTATTTTCGATCATAAAGAGTGGAAGTACATCGCCATTGACGTATTTGGATTTAAAATTGTAAATCCTACTATTGTTTTCATATCATTATTTAAATATTTATGGGTAACAATCTACTACAAACATACTGATGACAACGATGGAATTGATAAGTTAAACTCAGGAAATTAAAAATGGTATATTTACTTATTCTAGAATTCATGTTTATTTACAATTCAGAAACAAATAGAAAATGTTATATAAAAAAAAAAAAAAACACTGAGTAATTTTTTTCACCGAAAAAGTCACAACCGCAGATAACGTTCTACGAATGAATATTGTTGCATTATATTTTAAATTACCAGAGAAATATGTTGATAGTATTGAAAGAGCTATGATGATATGTTTTTAAATAAAATATTGCAAATTGAGACTGTTAGAGCAAATGTTCAATACTACTTGTAGTCTTTTGATTTGAGTAAGACATTATGTATTTTCATCACAAATCACATCGTTGTGATTCACATTTTAATATGCAATGTTTTTGGTCCTGTAATCTACTTGTATAGGTATATTTCTAGAGAGAATAGCGACCTACAAACCTGTAAAGAAAAGATTTTGCTGGAATATATTTTACTTAATATAGGACAATTAAGACTTAGAAGAGAAAATTGCTTAGACATGTCCAATTCTAATTAAGCATCAGAAACTTACATAAAGCTGCTCTCAGATGATCTTTTATATATAAACATGAATTTTATGTAATCGTTTTTTTTTTAGGTCCATACTATCATTAATACAAATATTACTTGTCTTACCCTTAAAATAATAATGATTCACTGTATTTAATCAATAAACTTAAATTCATTTTTATTTTCAGTTTTTATTTAATATATGTATAATTGTTTTCTACTACAGTTGCTGGACCTAGAATTATTTAACATGGCTAATAATAACTTGAAACAAGGTCAGTTACTTTTACATACAATCACGTGACGTTGAATCGTTTATAGTTTTATGACGAGTCACCGACTTGCGTAAGCGAGGATCAATTAGTCTGACCACTTGAAAGTTAAATCAGAATGCGTTTTATATTTTTGTTGCGACAACTATGCGTTTAGTTTTCATTGTTTTGATAACTGAAGAAGTATCATCATAAGCAGTGCCAACGATCAGTTCACTTTGACATTTAACAATATATATAACAATTAAGTTTAGAAATAAGGATAGGCAAATTTACTCAACCGCACTATCTAATGTTATTTTAGTGTATTTCTAAATTCCATATTTTAGTAATTAGTTCTCTCGAATCATTGTTCCAAATAGGATAGGGGAAATAATCGTACACTTACTTCAACTTTTATAACACTCGAGTGATTTCCCTTACTACTTGTATTATAAGTAAAAGTAAAATAGTTTCTTTGGTGAATTTTCAATGAACAAACTTTTTTTGTTGTTGTGAGTATAGTTCAGCGTGTTTGGTAGGAAAGGCTTATTCAGTTTAAGCAGAAGGTTTATCCAGCAGATCTCCTGTACCTTTCGAGTTCAGGTATTTGTTGAAGCAGTTAGTCATAGTAACAGTGTCAGCTGAATATGCCGGTCATTGTTAAGGCATGTCGAATTGACGTCTGTGTTTGTTGCTTGTTGCTTCCTTTGTTGGTGTTGGTCTGTACTCGCCCGTAGTTCATTACCAGCATCGGGAGACTGTAGCTATGAAAATCGAAACGAGCCAATCGGATGTCTGAGGAGGAATGGGACGCCCAAAGAGTCGTTTGCAAAGAGAATTATTTCCTCCCTGGATTTTGTACACTTGAAACCACGCCCATCTCTATCTAGACTCACTCTTGACCGAACTAAATTCGAGATCCACCTTACAACTAATTAATATGTATGACTTTCGCGCACTTTCCAAACTTCACTGCCAACATACATGATTTCAATTATATCAGCCTAAAAATTGTATAACACATACCAGGATCAAAACCAAGACAACATATCTAATGATTTAAACCAATCCCACCCCCTTCCTTCCCTTCTTTCTTTCGTTCGTTCGTTCGTTCCTTCCTTCTGTACATTCACATTAATTATACATACTGTTATACTATATGCACACATCACTATATGCACGTGCTAAAACTGTGAATTCACATTAACACATTCATATTCTGTAGTATTTTAAAATTTAATCGTTATGTAAATCGTTAAATAGCCAGATTAACCCGACCTTGTGCACTCCTTATGATAGTAGTTTTCTAAGTGTCAGTTGAAGTAACCACCTGAGTTGAGAATATGCTAGACATTGCTGATGTAATGCAGAATAATCCCAACTACGTGAGTAGTTCTTTTCTATTATCCAATGGTTATGGTGTACGAGACCAGTCAATGGGCTGAGATTAAAGAGTTTACCTGCTTTAGATAAATCAATTGTCTTATCACTTGTATTTGAAGTGGCAAGAAATCCGGTCATGAAATATGACCGTTAACTTAATGATGAGTTAACTGACTGTTTCAGAGAGAATAGACAAAGAAATATTTCGTGCATTTTGCTATTGATATGCTATTCTTGTGTTTTATTAGAGATGTATTATAGTAGACTATTATTTCTACAAATGTTTGAACTAAGCTGCTCATATGTACTATTGCAAACACATGACATTTTAAAACTATAAATCTGTATGTATTATGCTGTGCGCATATATCCAGCTAATAAATATTGTTGCAGGAAACTGTCAAGTTCAGACTGTAATGTAAGAATGAATGGAGTTATAAAGGGATAAACTTGAAAAGTCGCCTTATTTAGTAAATTTAGCAATAACGCATTCACGCTTGTAATTCATTACTTAAAGTAGCCCTCTAGCCCCCACCCTTCTCTCGTTTTCTAAGTGAAAAACAAGTCATAACGCGTTTTTCATTAGTCATTCGTATGCTATTCGAACGCAGTTCACTCTTTGCATTGCTGCCCTTGAGTGTCTTTTTATAAAAGGTAATTCAAATCTCGGCTTGATATTTACTTTGAAACCAACAGAAACGAAGGGAGTGAACTTTCAACTGTACATGTCGCACGCACGCTACCATGACGCCGTGAATGTGGCCTTCATTTTTACCCACCGCGCAAAGCTACACTACACTAAAGAAAACTACACGACACGTCACTCACACACACGCTCTAACATTCTCATACGCTTACAGAACATAAAATACTCTTTTTCACACACACACACACTCTCTATCACACACTCGCACGCACGCACGCACGCACACGATCACAGTCACACTCACTCACACAAACTCATACTCACATACTCATACACATACATACACACACATATCCACATACAAATATACACACGCTCACACTTCCATTATCAAACACACTCACACACATAATCACTCAAACACACATACCCCACACAAACATACACACTCATACACTCACTCACACACACATACACATGTTCAAACACACATACACATACTCACACTCACTCGCACACTCACTCACATATTCACAAACATATATATATATATATTACCGGTGAACCGAAGTCTGCCTGAAATCATCATTCTTAACATTGGGAGCAAGAATAAGAAATGAATTCAACAGGTTTTCGTGTCGTTTGTTTCGTATTCACTTGTATGTTCTGAATATGACTAAAATTGAAGTATGTTAAAATATAGTCTCTTTTAAAGTGATTTATTTGCATAGTCTATCTCAAACAGTGGGTTTTCAAACGTTCAGATGAGAGTAATGCATGTGAGTACATTAATGTGACAACTATTTCTACTGCTTTCATTTGTCACTTGTTTCATATACATTTAGATGCTATACTTTTTGTGATGATGGTGGAGCACTTATTCACGATTAAATCCCAACATCATTTAAAGTAAATCCAAGTGATACCTATCTAAATAATACAAAAGTTACCTTAAAATTGTCACTTAATTATGCTTTCGTATAAGCACACTAAATATCTCTACATCTCTTTCACTTAAAAGCCAGATAACATCACGATAGGATCTGCATATCGACCGCTCAGTGTTGATTTCGACAAAGATTTAATCATCAAAACCGGCCTTAAACATTTTGCAAAAAGTCATAATAGGGATTTCTTTTATTAAAACAATTTTAAAGGGTAACGATTGTTTGGACAACACTGTGGAAAGTGAACATTTTGCTTATTTATATTTTCAAATTATTTGTTATGCTTTCAAGAATCAATTAGTGTAGCAGTCTGCCGATCGGATAAATTACAGAATAATAAATGTTTACTTCGAGGGTTATTTTACAGAATTCGTATATGTCAACAAGAACATGTAATATCGATTTCAAGTATGCATCAGAAGTCTTTATATTGCACGATTTATTTCATCAGTGAAAAAGAATGTGTAATATGAACCATATGTTTATAAACTGTACGCTATACACACGCCATTCAAAGAAGTCAAAACATTTTTAACACAAAAAGAAAAAAAGGTTGGCAAATATTGGTGTGTTATATATTGCTTACCTGGTTGTTGTGCTGCAAATTCTCTCCTAGGGAATGGCACAGGCAATAACTTGTTACGTATAGGTGTTTCCCTCTTAATCAATATTTGGCACACTTTAAAATGTAATAGTTAGGTCGCTACAGAAATACAAAATAAGTTCATTGTTGGTGCACTGTGCTACCTTTCTTACCTGGCTTTTTTAACGTTTATTTAAAAACATAAGAAATAACGAAACATTTAAATATATAAGGAGAAGCAAATAATAAATATTCAATAAAACAACTTATTTACAATTAAAAATATATTAAAGCAGACAATCTGGTAAAAAGAATGTACGGTTCGTAAATGCTGACCTTACCTTACACGTCTCTTTGCTGAAATGCTCAATTTAGTCCAGGAAGTAAAATAAACAAATCCTCTACTACACAATGCTGTGATCGCAGTTGAAAAGTTGACCTCCATGATTATAATATAAACCTCATAGTCACCAGACTTGATCGCATCAAATCAGATCGTAAAGTTCCTCAGTGAAGACGAAAGTACAACAATATTACTTATATAATACATTGAATAATACTTAAATTAAATGATAATTAAATTAGCTGATAAATAAATTAAATGATAATTAAATTAATCACTCACGACATTCGTGTCAAACAGCCAGAAGACATCCTCACCTACAGTCTCCTGCTTTACAAAATGCTTTTGTTAATATAGTTTGGCAATTGAATTCATTTAAGGACATACTAAAGGCTATACTTACGCTATAATCAAGGGGTAGGGCGCAATTGCTCATCATGAGGAAACTTGAGATGGAATGTACAAGCGAACGTAGAACATATCAAATCTATATTTTCATCTCTACATTGTTGATATCCAGGCTAGCGACTACCAGACAGTGACTTAGGTTTGTCAACACGAATCGATAAAGAATCTATGTTGTATCTAAACAATAAAACACTCCCATCCACACATCGACTGCTCTCTCTCTCTCTCTCTCTCTCTCTCTCTCTCTCTCTCTCTCTCTCTCTCACACACACACACACACACACCTGCACTGACATACTTATGCTTGCATGCCTAGTATCAATTTAATCACTCGTGCAAGTTGTAGAATACTGATTAACGCAATTCTCTCTAGCCCCTCTGGAATTCCTTCACCATCTTCATCTCCCCAAGCAGAACAACAATTGTAGCAATTTCGAGTAACTTCCTTGTATCAGAAATTGCTTGATGTAGTCAACATACTTTGTCACCATAAATCAATGGAGTGCAGTGTATTCCTTACACTTACACACTGTGGTGGATAACTTCATAAAAATTACTCATCCAGTTGAAACTGGTTTGCATTGCATAGGCAATTTCTATCATATTCTCAACTCGAGTGTTTTCTCCAACTCTGACACAAAAATACCACCATACCAAGCACTCTGCACTGATACACGTACAGATGACCACTATGGGGTTCAGCTGGGAAATACTTTGAATTTGTCGAGTACGATGAGTTCACGCCAAAGTAAACGCCTTGTCCTAAAAGTACCACTGCATGCAAAACCTGATTCTAGAATGGTTGATCCCTGGGCTAGAAAATGTTCTGATTTGCTACTCACTAAACACAAACCAATCGAAGTGCAGCTCAATCATGTTTAATGAATGTACCAGAAACTCACCTGTAAATCAATAGTCAAATGCAAGATGACTTTAGAGGTGCCTGGCCATAATATGTTATAACCATATTATTAATCCTTATTTACTGGTTATCAGCACAGCAAGAAATCATGACTGTATATATTACTGCAAAAGTATGTGGCTTTGCTTGCATAACTTTTATATTCATGTTTATCTCTCAAAATTAATATTATTGTTATATTTTGCTTATGATGCTAATATGTATGATGACCACGTAAGTAAGAGTGTTCTGTCAGAGAAAACGTGGAGAAATTCTTTGCCCGTGTGTTTTTTACTAACAGATTGGCACTTTATCTGAGAGGTTGAATTTGACACGCTGAGCCATGAAAAAATGCCAGAATGGAACCACCTTTTCTTGAACTTTGATTTGACAAGCGCAGAGTCATGAGCAATAACATAGCAGAACGACACACTGGCCAAAGATTGGTTCAATGGACCATGTGTGCATCTGCCACTATGACATTCATTTTGACCCCTAAACAACATGTCAGGCAATCCTAAAGTTAAGTGACCAAAAGTCAATGACTGCACAGCTTCAGTCAAACTCCTATCAGATTAATTTAGAGTTCACCCAGAAATATTCAATGTTCTCTTATAAACTCATTATTAGTTCACATGTTCAAACATAGCAAATAACAACTATTGTGCCATAATGCCCAAACGAACATTCTCTTATGACCCTGCATGGCTGTGATTAAGAATGATGACCATTTATAAACTATAATTATAACCATTGAATTATTCACTATATGTAATTATGCTGTCAAATGTTATTTCTTGTTGAATATTTGTAATATTGATACTTAGACCACTCATGTTGGAATGGCTCACTTAGTATTATACGTTGTACCCTGTCACATCTATTTCCTTACTATACCTGGCTATTTGTATCGAGCTATCATCTAGAACTATAAATTTTCTATTCTAATTTATCCATTTGTCTTCTTTCTAACATGTGTGGCCAGCCTGAATGTGTATTTTGGGGGATTAACGTAAGGTTCCGGGTGGTCAGGGGTGGTTGAAAATTAATATCCTGGTCATCTCCCAGGAAAACTTCACAGACCTTGAACATGGATGCCCGCTACTAATTATTTAGATATATGCCAGGTCAGTGCTAAACTGCAGTTGTTTACCTACGACATTAATGTTAAAGCTGGCTGGGGTACACGTAGGCTACTCCTTCTATCCATGTCCAGATTTGAGAAGTGTAAGTTATCATAGGAGGTGGGATGATAATTATATTCTCATAATTTAAGAGACGCCTCTCAATGTAAGAATATATCAACACCTATCACTCTTTTTCTCGTGACACTCTTAGGCACTCTGACGACATCACAATCTCTCCTAGAGTCTCATACAGTCAAAGCTAAATAATAAAAATGTCAAACTATTACAAGGCAATGGACTGTAATGCAAAAGTGAACAATGGCAGATATTTAGAGTGCACGGAAATGGCCATAATTTAAAGACACAGCAGCATTATTCAGGATCTGGATGAAATGAGTGATAACATATTATTAAACATGGATTAGTATCAACCTAGCAAGCCATTAAACATCCAGAAAAACTCCTGGTATAACACAGCAGACTCTACAAAAAAACAGCCTGTATGCTCACATCAAGTAAGACGTTCCAAAAGTTCACTGTACATTCTCAAAACCAGACAGACAAAAACCGAGAATGAGAAGTCTCTTGAAGTAAGATGAGACTGGAAAGTTTTACAAATAAAACAATGAACAGTTTACTAAGCCCTATATCGAGGGAGAAGCTACTCTGACATAACGAATTAATTAATTAATTTTATGGCCATTTCGGCAAAAAGACTCAGACACTTCTGTCAAGTGAATGGATGTTCCGCTTACGACGTAGCGTTTTCGTTCAGACACTCTAATTCTCGATAGGCTGCAGGTCTTGACAATGCATGTTCAATTTTTGTCTAGCAAAAATGCTGAGAGATCTTGGTTATCTTTGCTGACAAATAAAATGTTAATCATTTACGAGGAATCTTACTTCAAAATAAACTCTTATTCCAGTGTCTAAAAAGGCCAATATTTCTGGACTGAACGACGAAAGACCTGTTAGGGCAGTTAGGCCATATTCCATTATTATAAAATCAACCTTTGTTCCATGTGAGCTAGTTTTCTTTTTCACAAACAGACATCTTTAGTTTAATATTTGAACCATGTGAGCTTGCTTATCGTACAAATAAGAGTGCTGATTTAATTTTTGGCTTATTCTTTGCTATCTTTTATCACGAATCCCCTATTGTTAGACAACATCAGAATTCCGGTTGTTGTCGACAACTCAACTTCTAACACAAAATGGTTCCATAACCTCCCCGACATCGGACTTCCTTCCACCTCCGCTAATTGTCAGTGGATTCTGAATTTATTTTTAGGAAACAGACTCAGGTGTGATTATATCACAGCTTTGAGATCATAGTCGTTAATGCTGGCATTAGCACACCAAAGTTGTGTCCCTTTCTCCATGTTTAACTCTCTTATTGCACATCACACTGACAGTATGAAAATAATCATATCAGCTGATGATTCTACAGTGAAAAGCATTATCACCAACCCAACAACACAATCTAGAGAAAACAAGTAGATATGTTAGTGCAGTTAGTCGAAAGGGTCAACGTAACTTGAAAAAACGTTAGCAAGATAAAAGAAATGTTCATATACTTTACACGGAGTAACCCTCTCTTCCACCTACACGCCAAATAGAGAAAAATAGTGACATAAAATTGAACTATTTTATAAAAATAAGAAATTATTTAAGATATTAAGAAATATCTTCCGACCAGTCCTTGCTATATATAAATACATACATACTGTTTATGCCTTACAACAAAAGAGTTGCTGGCACGTGGATTTTTATGAGAAAATTCGTATGTGAAAGAATGTGTCTACCATTTTTATTTTAACAATGCAGATTCATTTTATTAATTGCAAATGTATTTTATTAAATTAACTGTAGCTTTAAAATTTTCCATTCTTCACCCTCATAGTTTGCTGTTACAAATCATATTATTGTAATTGTTTTAGGGTTGTGGTTTATTATGAAACTATAATAGTTGTATTTCTAATTGTTATATTCCAGCAACATTCTTTCTTACTAGCCAATGTACCCAAACTGAAATAGAATTATAGGGGCCATAACTGTACACAGTGCTTAACTATGAATAATGATGTGCGTGATCCCCCCTTTTCTTGTTTTAGGAAGAGAAAGTAGAATAGCAGATGGAAAGCCAGATTTCCCAGAATGCATATTCTTCCTCTGAGTAGCTCTTAAGTTCAAAATAATTAAATATTTTCCCGTTATAAACACAAAACGTGTGTAGTGGAAAAAGGCTAGACAAGTTTGCAGTCGATTTATTAAGCCGAACTACTTTGAATAAAGCTGTCAGTCATTGGAAACGTCAACTCTACCGGTCAGTCACCGTGTTGAACAGTTTTACTACAAAGTGATTGTTCGTTTATAAGTCATGTTCTCAGTTTTTTTTGTTTTTTTTATCGATTTACATTTAATGCATATGTCCGAAAAATATTTTAAACTTAGCTTCATCTTACTATGCTCAGTGATTCTGCAGTTTGTCGTAACATTCTTGACTAAATGAAAATGTTGAATAGAAAATGCGCCTGATTATTAATTTTTTTTTCAGTTTGATATGCAGATTACATTATTATATGTATGTAACTGTACATAAGTAACAGCAAGATTAGGCTTTCTAACATTAGCACTTGTGTGCTGTCACTAAGATAACATTAATCCTAATTATTATTTGCCACCAGATATGTTCAATAACAATAGAACTGTGTTTATTTTAATAATATCGTGAAGCTATCACACTTATCACATTGAGCAGGATCACATTTTTCTTACTGTTGAACTTTGAAACTTTATCATATATAATAAGGCCAGTATAAGAATTTTTATTTTAATGTAAAATATTTGTGTCTGATTAAAAATAAACATTAGTTAGATAAATTGTTAATGAAGCCAATGAAAAGTAATAATTTTAAATCATGGTATCTGCACTACTATATTCATTTGAACTTTAACATAAAACTTAAAAGCATTCTTTGACACAGTAAAATGAAAACTTTATAAAATCTTAATAGCTGAGTTCTTTCTTTAGTATGAAAATATATAGAAATGCCCCTTAACCAGAAAATACTAACTGTTATCATTGTGTTTTATACATGAAATGTAGTATTTCAGATATAAGTAATTAATCAATCATTTTAATATTCAATTAATGACTTGCTTGTGATTTTTGGTATCTCTGAGGTGTAACCATTTCATCCTGCATGTAATAATAAATGTAGTAAATATAAATAATTTTTAAACAAAGTATTATATTATAATACTTTATTAAATTATACATATATAATATTGCATTGTGATCACAGTTTATGGTCCCTTGAATAAATGTCATTTAAAAATTAAACTTGGCTGTGGTTACAAAATAAATTCTGAAAATGAGTCAACCTCAATCATAAATTTATTTATGAATTCTGTAAAATTACATATATGTTTAGTTTTTTAATGATTTTTAATTAGATATAATATATTGGAATATGATGGTAATTTCGAATGTTTATTATGCAATATAAACAACATATGTTCCATGATAACATTAATATAATTTCCATATTATGCATTGCCTGGACTTAGAAAACTTTGAAATTATAAAAATTGCTAATATTAAAAACAAATAGGGGGTGATAATGCTATTGTAGTCAAAGAGCTAAATGTATTTTGTCTTTATATACATGGCAGTTCAATAAACAGCATTTGCCTTTGGGTTTTTTTTTGGTTTTTTTTTTTTTGTTTGGTGCTGTAGTTATAAGTTTAGGCCATATATTGTACGGAGTGGGTATGATTGTGAAGTTAATATTCACTTAGAATTTAGAAATTGCAAATTAAATAATTGTATGTCATTTTTACATTATGATTGAATTCATGTTTCTCATGTTAGTGCAGCTTTATTCAATATTTATTTGATTTTTAAACTAATGCTAAAGACAAACACTTCTCATTATGTGTACACTTGTGGTTATAGAAATTATATTCAGAATATGGGTAAACAAAACCCCATATATAAATATATTTGTAAAGTTTATGACATGCAAGGAAATATTACATTTTGTATCAGAATTTGTTGATACTAAAACCTGGCATGGTTCTACATACTAAATGACATTATAAAAAACAACTAAACTTAGAGTATTATTTCCTGCAAATTTGCATAGGCAATGACTGTGAAGAAAGTAATGAGACTAACTTTAATTGTGTGTTGTTGTTTTTTTTTTACATTATAATTTTTATATGTTTGAATTATAATTTTTAAGCTTTCTTTTCTCTCATATGCTGTTTTCATTTGTTAGATGAAATTTACCACATTCAAAAAGAAAATTGTGTTTAAAGGTGATTTTTAAAAAAATGATCAGTAGAAAATGTCATTGTCAGTTTCTTATATATATTCTTTTCACTGATGAATTATTGTAAACCAGACATTTCTATTTCATTTTGTCATTCAGTTTCACTTTACTTAAACCCCAGTGTGTTATATGTAATTTATACAATTTATCCTTCAATTTATTTATACAAATATAATTATTGTTCATTCATATATAATTGCAATATTTTTGCACTTCAATATGCTTGTAGAGCAGAACTTAAAAGTAAATGTGTTTAGATATATGTACTATGTCAAGGTTATGTTTAGTGATCTTTTTTTTCCTAATCATATTTTATGTTATAAATATGTTTAGCTTTACCACAAATCGATATCATAATTTTGATGTTACCATACCAGTTCACTTTTTGGACCCTTACTATTTATTTTTCGCTGTCAATTTTGTCAATCACTAATTTTGTTGTGTTACTGTCATGGTATGATGCCCATCCGCCTAACTTCCATTCATCTTTTGTGACTCTAGCGTTAGAATCTACTGTCAAACTCGCGCTAGGAGACCAAACTTTAGATCTATCATTAGAATATGTCAAACTCAAGCTAGGAGACCAAACATTAGATCTAACGTTAGAATCTACTGTCAAACTCAAGCTAGGAGACCAAACATTAGACCTAACGTTAGAATCTACCTTCAAACTCTCGCTAGAAGGCCAAACATTAGATGTAGCGTTAGGACCATCCTGCTATCCTTTCCCACAAACTACACTGGTGAAAAGGTCTTTTTGCCGAGAAAGATCAATCAGGTCGAACTTATAATTTAAATCATCTATAAGTTGTTGTGATTATAATTATGCAAGCGTTTAGATATTTATGTCATGTATGTTCGTACTTTTAACTCACTTATCTAATTTTACCTTTGTTTATTTGTCATCTCTCCATGTTTTTCCATGTATGATTGACATGCTTTTTGCGCGCATAATGCCACCCTGTTGTTCATACGATACATAGTGGATGTGAATATTCATGTCTTGAAGAATTGGCATTTTATCTGCCACACCTATGTCACTGTTTCTACCATTATCACCACCAGCACTACTACAACTGTCATTATTTTCACTAGTACTGCTATCACCAGAGGCTACCTTACTACCATCAAAACTATAGGCTCTAATTGTTACCACACTACCTTGATTATCACTAACATTACTGCCTCATTATTACAACAATCATTGTTACTGCTCCCTATAACATTTCATCATGCCCACTTTAAACTATCGCCACCGTCCTTGACCGTCATTGCTGTCAGTACTATCACCAAAACAGTCACTCATTGCCTCTTTCAATGCAACTATAGACATAACCTCTCTTTTCACCGTCCTTGACCGTCATTGTTGTCAGTACTATCATCAAAACAGTCACTCATTGCCTCTTTCAATGTAACTATAGACATAACCTCTCTTTTCACCGTCCTTGCTATCACCTCTTCCTTGTCATTCGATAGTTATGTCGCGATGTAATTTGACGACTTGCCGGTTGTATGATTCGTAAATGTACATTTTCATCAAAATAATAAATATTTCATTTATTATCGACAAAATTTATTTACAAGCTGCATACATTAGCGTACTTTATTAGGAATATCTTTCAACACTGGCTGCATTTTAGCGATGATTTTATATACTTTAAATTCATTTTCATTTCTGTATGAATGTATTTAACTAATTTGAGAAATTGCTGAATTCGTTTAGGCGAGGTTTCCAAGAGTTTTTGCCATGTACTTTTATACTGCAAATTTATTTTAGGAAATACAAAACTACTACTACCAGTTACATTATCACTGCACCAACTACAAACTCCTACTAATGTCACTGCTCGGCTTCGATCACTACTACTTCTACTCAGAACTGAAAAGCAGTGCAAGATTTGCAATCATTTCCACTGACATTGTTAAGGTTTCACTCCACTTTTAATTTACTGAACTTCCACACAAAAGTTTTTTACCACCTGTCCGATTATCATGAATATAAACTTTAACCGGTTGTCAGGCCGAGGACATAAGACATAAAGGAATCTTTCGTGAGCAGTTATGACACGTCTCACTTGTCAGATACCACTTCACTTCGAGTCATTATAGAAATATTTGGGAATCCGCAAAATTATGTTTGTTCAAAGCAAGAAAGCTTTATGTATGTATATGTATTGTTGCATAATGTATACGCGTTTTCATGCGTTGTCATATACGACATTCGTGTGTGTGTGTGTGTGTGTGTGTGTGTGTGTGTGTGTTGCGTTTATGTACATGTAAGAGTTCGAAGTGGAAAGTTTTAAGGAAATCAATAGGCACCGAAGCTAAAAAAAATTGGTTAAGTATTAGCGTGTAAATAAGAAAACCCATTTTATTCGACCTAGTTAAACAACAGCAGAAGACATAAATACTCAGTATACAAATTTTAAAAAGAGCACCTTCCCAAATTTGCCAAAAAATTGTCTTCAGGGATCATATACTAACGGTATCAGAGAGTAAACATATCTACACTTTTTAAAACATTAAATAATCAGTTTCTTATTTGAAATATGTAAAAATATGATAACTGCTTATTTTATTTAAATTTCTTATTTATTTATATTTTATATGTGTAAATATATTTCTATATAATATTGTTTTTCTTTTTAACTTGTCAGAGTTAAATACTGAAACGTAATCAGGAATAATGGCACAGACAACATTTCAGGACAGAGCTTTTGCAAATGTTTGCCATGGCATTGACCATCTCTATTCTGACGGTCAGTTCTGTGACCTTGTCGTCACTGTTGGCAATGACAATTTTTCCTGCCATCGTCTGGTCCTTGCCTCAGTGTCTGACTTCTTCCTGTCTTCACTAACATCATCCTGGCACGAGAGCTCCACTGGTTTTGTCAATATCGATCATGAAGACGTGACAGGAGAATCGTTCCACCTTTTGCTTGATATTTTCTACAGAGGGAAAGATGTTATCTCCATGGATACAGTTAAGGATGTCCTTAAAATGTCCATTTTCCTGAGAGTTAAGTTCTTGGAAGAGTACTGTGAACAGTACCTCACTGACAACATGGCGCCTGACACTTATCTAGGCGCCTGGCAGTTTGCAGAAAAATATCAGTTAATGGTACTGTCTGACAAAGCATCCAAGATGGCAGCAACACGCTTTGATGAGGTGGCCAAATGCGACGAACTTCTCCAACTGCCCAAGGCCATGCTGCTCACCATGTTGTCACTGCAGAAGAAGCTGACCATGGATGACCTGATTCGAACCATTTTTCGATGGGCCGAAGAAAATGTTGAGGAGAGAAAATGCCATTTAGGAGAATTGCTTCCTTTCATTAATGTCACCCAGCTAACCCCAGCTTGTCTGAATGAATTCGTGAAGTACTGGAATCATCCTTTTGGAGAATACGTTTATCGTAAGTTTCACATTAATGTCTTTAATTTCTTATGCTTTCTTGCCTTCATTTTTCTATGAAACAGTTCGCATTTATAAATATTTAGCATATTCGATTTTATTCAGCACATTGGTAAGAGAACTAAGCCGGTAATACTATTGAAGTTCGTTATGTAATGGTGGGGCCTTGCTGGATAAGATATGGGTATTTCAGTAGTGTTGGTGAGTAGTGGATATAAAGTTAGGTTTCGTACAAAATATTTTATAACACTACCAACTTTATATAATCCACATTTTTCTTGTAACCAGAAAGTAGTTTGAATACCTATCTATCTATCTATCTATCTATCTATCTATCTATCTATCTATCTATCTATCTATCTATCTATCTATCTATCTATCTATCTATCTATCTATCTATCTATCTATCTATCTGTCTATCTCTCTACCTACCTACCTACCTAACTAGTTATCCATCCATCCATCTATCTGTCTGTCTGCCTATCTATCTATCATTCGTTTGTTCGTTTGTTCATTCTTTCGTTCGTGATGGGGTGAGTAAACGGATGTTCAGCAATGATGACAGAGTGTAATTGTTTCCCCTTCTTTTTATTTCGTTCTAAGTAAGATACTGCTTATCTCGATCCATCCAACATCCATATCCTAACATTCTTTCTCTTTTGGAGTTTCCTTGGGCTGTTTCAAGTCCAGATGTTCGCTGTCCCGATTTCGTTTGAAGGAACTTGGTTCTCCTCAGTGTTTTGAAGCCCCTACCACCCAAACTCTCCTATAGCCGGATGGCAGTGGTTACTCTTTTATTCATTTCAGTTATTTTCTGGGGACGTTTTGTCGTCTAACATTCTTTGTCCTGAAGTGCTCTACAAGGAGCCTAACTCCCCTCACTGGACTCATGGGATGTGGCCGGGTTGAGAGGGTAGCGGTCACAGGTAGTATCTCCTACTGGCTTACGTTGTAGAAGAATTGAAATTATCTTTTCTTCCTCTGATCTCTGATTTTTGAGCGTTTCGGACAATTTTTGAACTGTGAGAGTTATACTGTCGAGTTTTAGACATTCTATGGTCTTTGCAACAAAGATACAAATGTTATCATTGCGAAACGGGTTCTCGAGTAGATATGTTGCTTGTCTTTATTGATTATTTTGTCCACTGTTGGTTTCTGGTGTGGCGTGTATTTGTCTGTAATTTACAGAAAAGTTCTGATTTTTTAATATTATCAACCTGCTTAGTTCATTTTGGTGGTTGGAGTATTCGTGTCATTGGCTTACAAATGGTGTGTTGTATGCTGAGTGTTAAATCTGAATTTTAATTTTAGGTGTTGTTTTGTGATCTTGTGGATGCGGCCACTGCGACTTTATTCACTTCTATACAACCACCAATAGAGATCTGTTGAGTGAGAGCTGTTGTTGTTTGTTTAGCGTGTGCTTAGTTTTGTGTGAATTTTCTTGTTGGATTGATTGTGTGTTAGTGGTCATCGGTTTCTGCTGAAGTCACATCTGTTATGGCTGCCAGAGTTCTATTTTTAATTTTTATATATTGATTGTGAAGGTACCTGCGATGGTGTTCATTGAATTATCTGTTTGCTGGTTGGCTTGGTCTGTTTTTGAAATATTTGCTGCCCGGTGTGTTTGTGTTTCAAATTCTGTTTGCAGATTTGTCAGCGTGTCATTTGAGAGTGTGTGTATGTTTGTTATTTTAATTATTAGTTTTATGCTACTCTTTATTCTGCTATTCTGCTTGTATTTCATTGGAGAGTGAGTCTAATGTTATTTCTGTAGCCTGGTTCTCTGAAATGGGTGAGTTCGTTTGTAGTAGTCTATGCAATATTTGGCATTTTGTAGTTTGTATTTCTGTTGCCTTAAATGTGTGTTGTCTATCAACGAGTAACTGTGCCAAGTCTTTATCGGAGTAGTCTGTAATTCTTTCATGGAAGTTCGAGTCTTATCTGTAATAGATGATGTAGTGGGTGGTGCATTTGTGGAACTGAATAAAGCTAGCTTCAATATTTCTATGATTACCGTGTGTGGCATAGTGAATTTGTCTATCCCTATTTCTAAACTTAATTGTTATATAAATTGTTAAATTGTTGAAGTGACCCAACCTTGGACATTCCTTATGATGGTATTTTTGTAAGTGTCATTGTTGGCGTAAACAACTTGAGTTGAGAATACGCTAGAAATTGCTGATGCAATGCAAACCAGTTCCAATTGGATGAGTAGTTTTTTTTATATCCAATGGTTACGATTTATGAGAACGAGGACCATCCAATGGGCTGAGATCAAAAGTTTACATGTAGAAAATTCTAGAAAATTATGTTGTCTAATCACTTGAATTTGGTGTGGGAAGAAGTCCACTTATGAAACGGGGCTGTTAGCTTATTGGTGATGTAATTGACTGATCGAGAGAGAATGGACTTTAAATATTTTGTGCAATTTCGCTATTGACATGTTATACTTGTGTTCTACATAGAGATGTATTATGTAAGTAGACTATTATTTTTACAAATTGTGAACTATGAAGCTTATATGTGGTATGCTAAACACGATATTGTTTCTAGTGAACCCACTCATAAATCCACGAAGCTGTATTTATTATGCTGTACGCGTGTGTATCAGGCTAATAAATAATGTTGTAAAAAACTGTAAGTTGAGATTTGAATGTAAAAAAGTTAAAAAAAAGAAATAAAATGGAAACTTAGCATTTGTTCCCTGATTATATTTTTACAGGGACAAAGTAGTCTTTCCTTGCTTTGTCCGAATCTCCTGGTTTACTGATTATAAACGGCTATGACTGTGGTAGATATATGAAGTACATACCACAGCATGTAAGTGTAAAGGGTACTTCATTGATGTATGGTGGCAATATATGCTGATTACATCGAGCAGTTTTTGATACAAGGAAGTTACTGGAAACTGTTACAATTGTTCTGCTTGAGGGAGCTAATACGGCAATCGTACGCCCAGACTAACATTGAGAGAATTGCAGTGAATCAGTGTTCTACAATGTGAGAAGGGAGTCACAAGGAATTGACCATAATAACTGAACAATAAAATTGTGACTTTATTGTGAAAAGCACGTATAAAGGACCTTTGCAGTTTTGCCTATACAAGGTTATGTAAAACCTATTATAGTTTATCACTAATAACTCCATTTTGTTCTCTGAGAAGAACTTTCCTGTGATTTTTATTGAATTGTATTTTAGGATATACGACTGCTAAGTTATTAAAATTATTCAAATTTGGTTTCGTGGAAATATTGCTGTCAAGTAATCTTTTTCAGTGTATTTGTCATATGTATATTTAATTTGATAACTGTATGCTGGAGAAGAAAGAGTGTGGATGGGGACTAGCTAAATAAAGATTAAAGACGGATTTGACTTCTCCTTTAGTAAGTCATTTTCCACCTAGAGAAATATTGTGCGATGGTAAATGTTTGTTTAATGTTGTGGAAGAGAGAAAATGCTTACAGTGCCTGCATATCCACCAAGTGAGAGAGACCAGTGTTGTCTGCTGGAGAATTATTAATGACATATATTAAGATTCTCATCACTTGTAATTAGTTGTGGATGATTCATTATTTAACAATAATCATAACCATTACCCAGGTGGCATTGGTGTCACACTGAGTATCCTATTGGTGGAAGAGTGATTTTGGCATCATATACTGTTCCTAGTGTGAAATGTTTGTGGATACATTCCTCCATGTTGATTCTTTCTGCGTAGGGTGATGTTTCGCTGTAGGTGTTAGGGTAAGATTTGGTCAGTAAACTGTTGTAATTTGCTTCCATTTTTGCTCATGTGATATTTATCATTGTACATTTTTAAAAATCAATTTCGTGTGTGTTGGCTCTAATCTCTTATGAAGCTATCTTTTCATTTATATATATACCTCTTAATGAGTCTTTCATTCTGTATAGTGACTCATTCACTTAATGTGGAACTTACATGACTGAGTATTCCTTGTTAATCATTGTATTGTGAATCACATCACAAGTTTTGCAGTATCATTTTGGGAAAATAATATAAATAGTGTATAACAGGTTTCACCATTTTCCGCTTTCTCTGTCAAAGGTGTTTGGTGGGTGTGCACTATTGTTTGGCAGGAATATTTTTTAGCTTAATTTGTGTTGATCTATGAGAATGATTTGTCTAATTTTCTCTTTGGTAAAGGGTCACATGTCGAGAAGCGAGTGAGTTGTATTGTTGTAGACAGAAGTGGCCTGAATTCTGACATGGGCACTGACTGGTGGTAGTGGTTGTGGTTGCTCTAACATTTCTTTTCTGCCACCATAGCTTTCAGGGGACGATTTGTCATCAAAGGGTGTTCATTATGCAGCAGTGGGATCTGCCACCCTTCGCTGGTTTCTTTGGCGAGGGTGTATGATAGTGGTCTTTGCATGCCTTCATTGGAATCTTGCAGGGATGATAAGTTTGCTGCTTGGTTCATTTTGATGAGTATCCACTCTGCATCCTTGCTCAGTATCATCCCCACGTCCTATTTGTGCACATGATTATGTCCAGATTACAGGACTGTCCTATCAGTGTGCTTTAGTCTGTTGCTGCCTGTCCATTTCATCTCACTGACGACGAGACCTACCATTCAGTAGCTGTCAAACTCATGAAGCAATCTCGCTAACTTTCACAATGGTGCAATGTATGTATGTATGTTCCAAGTTCCAATTCTTGTGGCGATTTTGGCACTTAGAATCTTACATTAAACAGTTTTAAACAGTAATCTAAATATGTTCCATGCTACTAATCATGTTGTTTGTGTAGCTAAGTTTTGTCAAATAAGGTAATGCATATTTTATGAAAATACGTGTATTTATTTCATGTTATGCTTTTCGTTTACATTTAACCTGTCAAAGAAAACCCCCAGTCAAATACAATTAAATAAATATTTATAAACATAAGCTCCAGTCAACAAAGCATATTCCAAGTGTAGCTGCATATATTTACACATTCTTCTCCATTATATTGCAGGTTTGTCCATTATTTCTATACCAATATATTCTTTCTTTTAAACACGTTAGGAAATGGAATCATAATTTCTAAGTAACACATGTTTCATTGTAGATTACATCAGTGAAGGCTTAACCTTTAACCTCCAGGGCTTGCAGTGCACAAATGTTCAGATTCAGAGGCAATTGAGAGCTCTGCAGGGTCCTGGTCTCAATACTAATATGCCCGATATGAAAAGGTGTGCCGTGATTGTTGGGGGAATGCACGAAAAAGGAAAACCACTCCAAGATGTTGCTGCTGTTCCAATAGAAGCTCGGAGTTTGTTCAAAGTGTATCGACTCAAACCTTTGCCAGAAGCCTGTGGACTGGACTTTGCCACGTGTGTTTGGAGAAATGAGTTGTACGTTAGTGGAGGATCCATGCAACCGAAATATTTTGCTGTTTACAAACCTGGAGATGATGTCTGGGAAACACTATCTTCCTTACCTCAAGGCCGTGAGAAACACACCATGGCGGCGATCGACTGGACAATTTATGTGCTGGGTGGAAACAGTCAGGAGGCTGAAAGTGGGCCTGTTACAGACATTTTGTCCTATAAGACTAAAGACAAAGTTTGGAAAACCTTCTCATCTCTGCAGAAAACAGTTAAAGATGCAACATCGGCAGCATTAGGCCATCGAATCTATGTGTTTGGCGGTCAAGATGTTGATGGACATAACACAGACTTGGTGCAGTGTGTTGACACTTTGACGGGATGCGTGTACACAGCTGGCACACTTCCATCACCAACATCAGGAGCTCGGGCACTTAGTAATGGTGGCACCATTTTTGTCATAAGATCTGAAGGTGAATTATTGCAGATGAAAGAAAATTTTTCTCTTGCAGACCAACTAGAGAAGACTTTAGCTGATAAGAAAGTAAGAATGATTTCGGAGTCTGCCAGTGCACAAGAGCACAACATAACGTCATCACTGGGTGAAAAAGATATTAAAATCTACAAGACTCTTAGTGACGTAAGTGTGATACATTTTACCTTTGTCTACACTTATAAAACGTATGTTATTCTTTTTAATCAACATTGGTAGTTTGTTTTCTTAATCTGATTGAATGTCCTTTAGTGAATTAAAATATGTCCAGAGTTATTTATCTCTACGAAAATCAACCTATTTCAGGGGTGCACAAACTTTGTAGGCCAGAGGGCCAAATTTCCATTTGATAGTTCGTGGAGGGCCGCAAGTCATATTGCACATAGATGGTTCAGTAGAAAAAACACAAATAATGAAATAAAGTCCTCCGGGGGCCACACAGAGTCCTTTCTCTTGCCATGGTTTGTGCACCCCTGACCTATTTGTTTGATGCATTATAAACAGGCTTTAGCCTGGTTAAATAATAACAGGTAGCAATAGACCTATTGCTCAGTACTCACCAACAAGCATTTATGAATAGAATATACGTACAGACTGTGATATTTTATTACATGATCCTCTGTTGCCCATGACGACATGCTGTGTATTCCTTTCAGGAGGATAAGGGTGACGGTAAGACAAGCAGCATTCGCTTCAAGGCACTTGGCACTTTTCCAAGTCGTCAATATTTCGGCGCTTTTCTTCAAGAGGAAAGTGTTGTTGTGTACGGTGGCGAACCTCAGGGTGGGGAATTCCTTAACGACATGATTGGAGTGAGTTACATTGATGGGACAAACACTAGGAAGGCAATGAGATTTCTTTGTGGAATGGCCTGCTTCGGGCTTCATGTACTAAATATGCCTCAAGTATTTCTGACTGAAGGTTAGTATACTTATTTGCACGATATGATTCTACATTTTAGTAGTACAGTTAATATACCATTTGAATGCTTTTGGGTACCCACTTAAAAAGAGTAAATGAAATTACTATTGCCGAGATTTACTTGGTATTTGAAAACAACTCACACTGTTACGTTTCCAGTATTTATTTATAGACCCTGCCTAGAATAATTAAGGACCTTAACAGATAGATTAATTCCTTCTCTCATATCCTATGCAGACTGGTTGCTCAACTTATCATTTGACTAATTTAAAAGTGTGTCTTGTAGTGCAGACGACAAATTTACAAACTGATAAATTGCGTACGTTAGCTAGATTGGAGTCGTTAAATTCCTCTAAATTAATATGCATTCGTTATGTCATTCAGCTCATCCGCCCCCATCCAATCTAAGAAATCTATAGGTCTAGTATGCATAAAAATTAACTACGAAGAGGTTTAACAATTAAAAGTAAGATTTAATAAAGTTTTAACAATTTAACAATAATCAAATACGAGCGCGAAAAGTCTATTTCTTAATTCATGCACGTATGTGCTTAGTGTTCTCAAGAGAAAAGGTAGCCAATTGTTTTCCTTGTGATAATTGAATTCAACTGAGGAATACTCAGCTGTAAAATCTGTATTCGCCTGGTCTCGCTATTCCGGTCCGTTCCGGTCTGTTCTCACAGTAGTCACTGAAGATGCACGTGGCGTACAGGAAAAGGTGTCCCTTTATGTCGCTAGTGAACTTGAGTTTTTAGACCAGCATACGTCTACCCTCGACGCTGCTTACAGTGGCGTGGACTCTCAGAATAAGTGAACTCTCACCAGAATTCAATCCAGTTTATACAGGTCTTCGGACGAAGACAAAGACAGCTTGTCCAATTCAAGGATGCGGACAATAAAGCAAGGCAAAGCAAAGCAAAGCCCAAAAGACAGAACCGACCTGAGGAAAGCAAAATGCGTTCCAATATAGTCTCTGCTTAATATGTCCTTACTTAAGCACGTTCCAGTTTAAATGCTCTGAATTAGAAATTCGACCTCGCGTCGTTTACAATTTAGATTTAGAAAAATGTAATCTTCTCAGCACGTTTCATTTAACAGCATGATGTATGAATCATAAAAATAGTTACAACATTAAATTAATGTTCATACAAAGGGGTAATTCAAACAGCAAAGCGCTTCACAATTTACAATTAAAATTACACGCAATAATTGAATTACATGATAAATTCATATCGAGCACAGGCATTTCTGGCTCTAGTGAATTTAAAAGGAATATAAATTAAAGTTACAATGGGAAAAGAGTTACAATAAATTTATATTCCATAACTTATAGGTTTTCAGTCATTTCCACGAACCGTGCTCAAGCATATAGTGGATAATATAATACATAGCACAAATACATACATAGTTGAAATATACAAAATACAATCAGATAAAAGATGGTACCTTATGAGAAGTCGAAGTGTATGATTCTCATCTACCTCGCCGGCTGCCGTATGACCCGAGTAGCTTAACGTGGTGACGTGTAGCTAATTGTTTCTCGCAGTAAAGAGCGGAAGCGTTTACCAATATTTATAGGAAAGCATAAAGCATATCACGTGATGGATCGCGTGGCATGTAGTTGGTTCTAGAACCTAGACAATGGGCCTAAAGTTACATAATGTCTTGACCTGTTCTGGAAGCTTCTCGATAGGAGAGAGCTTGAACAAAGGGTTTTCAAATCTCAATATTTGAAGTAAACAGCAAGTAGGTCAGCAGGTCATGACATTTTTATCAGACTGTGACACACACATATAAACACACACAAACAAAAAACAATATCCACAAACGGGTCGTTACTGGTTTTCAATATTATACGCTTGTTACGTTTTCATGAATATATTTATTGGTCTCCAATCTGTCATCTAGCATACCTTCATGTAGTCCTTGAATAGGGTGTCAGCAAAGGATTGGATAGTTTGGAAAATGAGAGAGCTGTATTCAATAAAAATTTCAACTCTACAGACAACTTTAACGATAAGTGTAAAAATAGAAATAAAATATTCAAAATCCAAAACGCTTTGTACACATAATACAAAATGACAGTTTTAAAATTGTATGTTTAGCTTATTGGTGATCATTATAATGCATATGCTAAAAGTTTTTTTCTTTCCTTAATTTTCTGTCTGTAGCTCATTTTAATTGCATTTTGTTCCGAAATATTGATGAGGATTATTATAATTTATCATCAATAATTTATTTCTTAAACTATTATTTATCTGAAATAATATGTGCTGTTGCGGTTTGAATGTTTTGTTGTAAGATGTGTACTAGCCTATTTCTTTCCTTTACATTTTTCATATAATTGTTTTTCATGCGCAAGACCTTTCCTATTTTAACGCTGGCTTAGTTTGAGACGTACATATTTCTGTGTATGTAAAACTAGTTAGTAATGTGCATTGGCCGTCCCTTATTATTTGCATTTCACAAAGTTTAAAATTTAATTTGTAATAATTTTAATCAAAATGCTCTATTAAATAAAAATAATTATTTAAAACAATTTCTACTTGGTTTTATATGTGTAGATAAATTACATACTACCCGAATTATTTCGAATTGTATAATTTAATTACGTTTTACATTTTAATACAATTACTTTAAATACGTTTAAACAAAACGTTATATTCATTTTTATGTATAAAGCTTGTTAGTCAGTAATTTAAAAGTGCGAGAAAGTCAAATGCGAAGTCTAAAGTACGCCATTTTATTTCTGTATGTGTTTGAAAGTATAAATCTTTTTCATGTTCACTGCATATAAATAAAAATGTCACATTCTACTATTTCGTAAAAGCATTTGCATTATGTTATTTTTCATTCAATCCCATATTTCTTTCAAAGCTGAAAATATAATGCATCTTTCATTTTGTTAATAAATATTAACCATTGTTGATATCAATGCTTGATTTGATTTCGGTTCTCTGTTAAACAGAATGGAAGAGTAAAACACTCATGAGAAATGTCTACCGTCATTTACAATGTTGTACTTCTGATGACATTCAGGTAATGCCGTTGATCAACCTTGCGCTATTGGCGACAACGTGAAGCTCTCACAGACTGGAGTAAACAGTTACACGACATACACTTATAATTATAATTATGGCAACCAACCTATCTACAACGGCCCTGCACAAAACAGTGTTGGTAAAATTACAGGTAAATAACAATAACAATTATGTCAATGATTATAAATTCAGTAATAAAAGAAGCAATAATAATAACGTTACTATTATTTCTCCTAATTCAAAAGACATACTCCTTTTTACTCTCTTGCCTACGTGAGACATTGTGTCAGTACTAGATCACGTTAGATCAGAACATACGACTCAAATATCTCGATTCAGCTGTCACTAACAAAACTGAAATCTATCTATTAGTATTTGAATGCTAAATACGTGTATAACAATTATCAGAGAATGTGAAAATCCAATACGCTTATTCAATTGAAGTATTGTTTTTCCTTAAGTGTAGTCCATTGTAATATTACTAAAGGATATTGGTACTTGTATGATCATAGAGTGCTTATTAACATGATCATAGAGTGTATATTTACATGATCATAGTGTACATTACCACGATCATAGAGTGTACACTTACATTATCATAGAGTGTACATTACATGATCATAGAATGTACATTAACATGATCATAGTGTACATTAACATAATCATAGAGTGTATATTGACAGGGTCATAGAGTGTACATTACCATGGTCATAGAGTGTACATTTCCATGATCATAGAGTGTATATTACCCTGGTCATAAGAGTGTACATTAACATGATCATAGAGTGTACATTACCATGATCATAGAGTGTATATTACCATGATCATAGAGTGTATATTACCATGGTCATAGAGTGTACATTACCATGATCATAGAGTGTACATTAACACAATCATAGAGTGTATATTTACCTGATCATAGAGTGTACATTAACACGTTTAGTCTACCTTTTATCAACCACAAAATCAACAGATGATTAAGATAACTGAAATAAAATGAATAACGATAATAATACAGATGACAAGACTGTTCATGCTTAAGAATTATTTAAAAAATCACGTGATAGAAAATGCGCTCACTTACATTAAGATATACATTAATTCTGTAAACCACTTCTCACAATGAAGTAATGATACTGATTGTCAAATAGTATTGTAACACGAACCAAAGTTTGTTGATCCTGTTAAAGAAACTTATCTAATTAAGGAGAATAAATTAATTCTCACTATGAATTTACAATAAAGAATAATACATATGTTAAAAATGAAATGATTGAATTGTTTATTAAAAGATCGCTGTGTGCAGTGTCCAGAGGAGAAATTTGTTTATTTCCTCACATCTTTTGTTAAGAACCATCATTGCATTAATTATATCAATCGTAATAACTATTTCATAACCACGTACATTTTAATAGATTGCATTTGCTGATTGGACAGATTTGATTTAGCTTTATACTGGATTTATCTGATTTCAGCATACAACGCTAATGGCCAGTGGTCTGTCGAGTTTCCAGGGTATGGCGTTGTAAACATCCCAGTCAGTTACTTTCAGCGTTGTGAATGAATGGAAATCAGAGCAACGGAAAAAAGAAGAATCACTCTGTAGACATTATTGTGTTTTATTTATATATAAATATCATTTCGCATTTCTTACAAAAAATATTTATCAATCCATTGTATGCATCCATATCTTCATCAAAACGTAGTTAGCGCCTATAGACATAATGTTTAGTATTGTATGGTATATCTCTATGCCATTCGAAACAGGAGGCGGTTCATCATTGTGTACAGGTATTATACGTTAAAGCTCACATTGTGTGCAGGCATATCAATCAACCTTCATCTCACATTTTTCACATACATGCTTACTGTAAGCTCTCTTTGTGTAGGCCTACAATAATGATTACTTTTAAGCTTACACTGTTTACCAGAATGTTTACCGCAAACTCACATTGTGTACCAGAATGTTTACCCGTAAACTCAAATTGTGTACCAAAATGTTTACCGTGAACACACTGTATACCAGAATATTTACCGTAAACTCAAATTGTATACCAGAATGTTTACCATAAACTCACATTGTGTGCCAGAATATTTACCGTAAACTCAAATTGTATACCAGAATATTTATCATAAACTCACATTGTGTACCAGAATGTTTACCGTAAACTCACATTATATACCAGAATGTTTTCTGTAAACTCATATTCTTTACCGTAAACTCACATTGCGTTGAAGTATGTTTACATCGATCATTGATGTTTGTTTGTTTTTTATTTTGCGAAGACGCATCATCTCATTAACATTAAGCGATGACATTCCAAAATACTTAATAATAATTATAAAACCATGAACTTAGTTTAGTGTTTCTACTGCAGTTAGGCTCTGAGCATTGCATTTGTATTGTTGTAGTGTTTCTGTGATTACTGTTGCTATTGATGATAAATAAAAATGTAGTATAACTTTAATTCTCCCTACATCAGGAATATGTTATACACTTAGTTGTTGAATATATATTGCAGTATGAAATATTTAAATCGCACATAATCAATTTGCATTATGTTATGGAGTAGTCCAGTGACATCTTTGTTGCTATTGACAACACTATTGGATGCAGTGTATTATGACATCTTTGTTGCTATTGACAGCATTATTGGGTGCAGTGTATTAAGATATCTTTGTTGCTATTGACAGCATTATTGGGTGCAGTGTATTAAGACAGCTTTATTGCTCGTGACAAGCATTATTGGGTGCAGTGTATTAAGACAGCTTTATTGCTATTGACAGCACTATTGGGTGCAGTGTATTAGGACAGCTTTATTACTCGTGACAAGCATTATTGGGTGCAATGTATTACAGCTCGTTATATAGACCTAGGTCGGTCCCAGAGTTGTGAATTTGTATTTTTTATTATAAAGAGTAGAAGTACCTGGTTATTGATGTATATGGATTTAAAATTGTAAATCTTACTATTGTTTTCATATCATTATTTAAATATCTATGGTAACAATCTACTACGAACACACTTCAACGAGGGAATTGATAAGTTAAACTTAGAACTTAAAAATGGTAAATTTACTTATTCAAGAATCTATTTGATGTTTATTTACGTCAGATTAAAAAATTAAAAAATAAAAAACAACGAGTACAAATTTACTTTGAAAGAGCCACAACCACAGATAATATTCTACGAATGACTATTATTATATTTTAAATTACCAAACCAATGTGTTGATAATATTGAAGGAGCTATGATGATATGCTTTTAAATAAAATATTGTAAATTGCGACTTTTAGGGCAAATCTACAATCCTACATGTAGTCTTTTGTTTTGAGTAAGTAAGACACTATATATTTGCACCACAAATCACATCGTTGTGATTTTAATATGCAGTGTTTTTGTTTCTGTAATCTACACGTACAGGTATATTTCTAGTGAGGACGGCGAGCCACAAACCTATAAAGAAGAGATGTTGCTGGAATATATTTTACTTAATATAGGTCATATAGGACTTAGAGGAGAAAATTACTAATTATATTTATTTTAATAAAATTTTGTTTGTAGATGTTTGTGTTCGGTAAACGCAGCTCTTTATTGTTCTGTTTGATCACCGAATTTTAAAGTTAAATGCATTTCTTCAAATATGTTTAATTATTTCCTGTAACCACGATTTGCATTTTCTTTTAAAGTGCAAGTTTTGTTTTCTTAAAATCTTTTCAACCCATTTTATATTAATTCTGCATCTAATTAAAAACAAATAATTGAATAAACCCCACTTTAAAAAAATATCTGTACCTGTTAAGAATTTGAAAGAAATCAGCTGTTTTGGACGTTTTTGTTCGGCAGTTGGAAAACGTGCTAATCGCGTCATCTTGGCGACATTCTAAATATAGATATAATTATGACCTCGCTCAAGTCAAATAAGGGGCATAACAAAGTTGGGTGAATCCTTGCGCCATTGCTCACGTGTCATTCCTTATAAAGGTTTTCATCTTTCAGTATGTACACACTGCCGAAGAAATTAGATTTATAGCAAATCCACGATTGAAAAAAGGCAGTGTTCCGTAAATAAATAAATAAATAAGTCAAGCTCGAAGCTGCCTAGTGGCAGTAGTCTTCGAAATGTACATCGTTGTTTTTTTTTAAAAAAAAAAAACTATTATATTTGAAATTACTACTGTGAGGTGAAAGTAATCAAGTAGCTATATCAAGATTTGCCTTTACAATTTTTGTCCAGTAAATGTAGATCTATATGTCAGGGTAATTTAATGCTTCAGCAAAATGATCAGTTATATTTGTTTCTAAGCTCATCCAGCAACAATGTCATTAAATACATTTAAATCTAACACACATACTCACATATAAATTGTATTCGTGCATATTATAATAATTTAAAATGTAGTTAACAAAGTGGAACTTGATTACATTAATATAATCTATATCTTTATCCTTTATTAGTTTTATTACATTCCTTTTACTCATTTTGCAAACAAGTAATATTACTGTTACTAGAAATAGATCCATCAAGTATATGGCACTCAAAATAATAATTAATTTGAATACTTTCACATTGATTTCATTTATAATTGTATGATAATTATTCGCCAGAAACCCATTTGAGATAAACACCGACAAACTGCACAATCTTATACACTGAATACAGCATGACTAGGTGTCAAACACACACACATATATAATTTCTTGGTAATATACATTGTTTTTATTACTTCATGTAAATGCTCAGTCATTAACTTTTAATTATGTTTTATATTTTTTATTTCATTATTTCTGTGTTTATTCTTTTATTAATTGCAAGCTCATTGAAAACATGTGAATATATAAAACAAAATATTATGTCGTAAATACATAATTTTTGTATATGCCTTTAATCAAGCTAATCAAGGAAGGACTGCTCAGTTTACACTGAACTGGTCAGTAACAATATTAATAATCACAAACTGTATTGGTCACCTAAATGAAACACTTAAAATCGTACAAACATTTATCAGTAAATTTTCATTTTTTTGTGAAACAATGTTTAATATTGATGGCTCACCTACAAAAAGTTCACCAACAAGTTGTTTAATAATCATTAAGGATTTTTATATTATATTTTTCTATACTCATATTTAAAATATGAAATATGTTCATGCATGTACCAAAACTTCCAGTGCATGCTCACAATGAATTAATTAGCAAGGTATTTATTTAATTCATGAAAAGTTGTGTACTGCAATGTTTAATTTATATTTTATATTTGCAGAACTAAGAATGTCCATTCATATATAAAAGTTCAGAGTATGCATATAAAAATATTAAAACACTAGTACCTTAAAAGTAAGGCCAAACTAAAATTTCAAATATACATCTTTGTTAAGTAATTTTAAAATATCAGTAGCAAATAATAAGCAAGTTGATAAAACAAGCAACGAAAAATATACAAGATCAGTTTCTAATCAACAAAAGCATTCATTTTATATATATATATATATAGTAATAGTTCTATGTAAGTTAAGTAGCATTTGCAGAGATTTAATAATAAATGTTAATAATAGTTACAACATACAACTATACATGCCTCTTGGGTATGTTGAGATTAAAATTACTTCAGGTAGTTTACTGCAAATGGTATTAATGTTCAGCCAGTATATATATATATATATATAGTAATAGTTCTATGTAAGTTAAGTAGCATTTGCAGAGATTTAATAATAAATGTTAATAATAGTTACAACATACAACTATACATGCCTCTTGGGTATGTTGAGATTAAAATTACTTCAGGTAGTTTACTGTAAATGGTATTAATGTTCAGCCAGTATATATATTGTGTAAAATCCACTGTTATTGATTTACAGAACAAATTGAAATTTGTCTGCTCTGGAATGGAATGGAATGTTTGAGAGATAATTTTTAATAGTAGAAGTCATTAGTACATGCATAGTAGTACTTTGCAGTGTCTGGTAGGATAGTTTATTTCTATATTTCATATTTGTACTCTAAACAGCGAGATTTATAAACACTACAGATATTGGTTTTGTTTAATAATTTTATTATTTCTATTGAACAATACAACCAGACAAAAGTCAAATGAACGTTTATTAACCTGAGAGATTGGTAAGGAAACTTGAGTATAACTTGCATTTGTTGGCAGCCTATTAGGATTGAAACTAAAATAACTGAAAAGACGATAAGTTTCTCTGTATAATCCTTAATTTATATATAAAAATTCCCTGTAATTACATTGACATACGGTGACGGAGCAATTGCCGTCCATGTTTAAATAATAATTTATGAATTATTATTATTATGATAATTTTTAATATTAGACATATTCCAGTAATCTAGCTGTGAAAACGATCGTTTGAAATGTGCTTAGTCATAGTTTGCGACGCAATTTATAATGCCTAAGTCCGTCATTCTAGATACCGACTGATCCCACAACACAACTATGGGAAAACTTACAATGATAATCCGACTCCTCTTGGAAGACGTGTGAGGACAGTTCTAAATAACGATGCTAGGAAATAGCATCAGTGTCAGGCATGCTAGACCGAGAAGCTGGCAGCGGTGTCGGGTATGAATGGGCCGATAAGCAAGACGGTTGCAGCATCCAACCAGATATAAGATATAAAGTAAGAGACCGACGAGAAGTGTCAGGTGAAAGGGGAACTAGTAGGTTCGAACCGCCTTCAGGAATGCACAAAAGATGGAAGGTGGTGGGAAGAGTGTCTGAGACAAGCATGCGTGTCGTTCAACATAGCGTACTTCAAGGACAGTTAACCGCACTTAAGTGTCGAATTGTTCTACGTAAAATAACACCATGTCAGTTTATATACTGGGTAAAAATTATTGCTCGTCACTAGAGAGAACTTTGGTCCGTGGATAAAAGCACCGCGTTAGCTTGGTAAATTAATTGCCTGATAGCCTGAGATTTATGACAGAAAAATTTATTGCATTAGGTATCCATTAAAGCAGAAAGCTTTTAGTATGTTAAAATGACTTTTGTTGTAATGTTGGATTTATATTTCAATGATATCTCAATTCATGTATTATATTAGTCTCTTGCATATAGGGATAGATTGTTTGAAAAGTAAGAGAGAGAGCGAGCATTAAGCTTTATCCCCACCCCCCACCCCCCAAGAAAAACAAACAAAAAACTATTTTATCCGTATTATATTGCAGCAAAGGAAAACATGCCATCTTTCAATTTACCCGTATTAAATTGAGGCAATAAGATAAATGACAGATTTTAATCTGGCAGCTTGTTTCAGGGAGCACTATTGAAGTAGTAAAACTTGTAGCTTGTTTCCTATTGGACTAATAAATTGCTGTGAATACAGGAGGATTTTTATGAAAGTATTATAGTAAAATCTATATTAAATATTCAAGAGATGGTATTAAAAGCTTTGTAAAACGTCTTTTCCTCGAAAGTAGCTGCTAAAATCGACAACGTAAATGAGAACAGAAACATATTATTTTAAGTTCTACACATTTCCGTTATTCATTTTCATAGTTTGTTTTGACAGGTCACATTATTTTAATTGTTATAGTGTAGTGATTTGTTCTAGATCTTAATGGTTGTATTTATAATTTTCGTATTTTAGTAATTTTTAGTCTTACTCGTCAATCTACCAAAATAGAATTATAGGGGCCATAATCCTACATTCTACTAACCTATAAATAAGTACGTGCGTGATTCCCCTTTCAATGCACTGCTTATGTTATGAAACGAAAGTAGAATTACTTGTAAGCCAAATTTCCCAGCAATTATTCTTCCGCTGAGTCACTCCTAAGTTCAAATTAATTAAGTGATATTTCGTCATAATAAAAACAACACGTGTGTAGTCGAAAAGACTAGTCCAGTTTGCAGAAGATTTATTACGCTGATCTCCAATATCCTTTGAATATCGAATCTACCATTGAAGACGTGTCAATTGAATCGGACAGTCGTCGTTTTGGACAGTTTTTCTGGATTTACGCTGCGACACTACCTTAGGCATTGGTAAGTCAGTGTGTACACATCAATCATGAGTTACAAATTGAACCAGTTGATTAATCTGTTACACTGGTTTAGCAGTGACTACCTTAAATTCAAATACGAAGACAGGGTTCAGTGAGCAAGTACTGGGGCGTAGCTGTGTGGCAAATGCGTTAAGTTTCCGCTGTGCAGCAGGTATTAGGCTCTAATATGTAGAATGACCCTGGACAGTACCTAGACAGTTTCGTGCTGGCTAACAGGAAATTTCAAAACGGCTGTTTTATTTTAGGGATTTTCTTTAGTTGTACAGTAATCATTCTATTGACAAACACCACCAAGAATAGTTTACTGTACAGATATAACTTGCAATAGATTATCAGTAAAAAAATATTAAATTGGTCTTTCATTTCAGGATGAAAATCCCATTTAACACAACAAAAACAAGTAATATTATTTTACCATATAGTTTTTCTTTTTTTAACCATATGGTTAATTTTGATATTGATACTCTTAACTCTACCAAAAACTGTATCTGGGGCTTAAAGTGTCAGTTTTCACGACAAAGCTATTGCTTATTTAAATATCATGATAATCATATTCTCATTAATATTTTGACTGTGTTGATTCACGCTTAATTAATAATATTAATAATGCATATGTTCCTGAAGTATTTTAAACATTTTTTCCATTTTGTGTCAATGTGACTCTGCAGTCTGGTGCAACATTCTTGATTGAATGTAAATGCTGAATAGAAAAATGTGACTGTTTCATACATTTCTGATTTGCAATTTATTTTATGTATATACTAGTACAGAAAAGTGGCAGATATATTAGTTTTTCTAACATCAGTACATGTTTGCTGTCACAAACTTAACAACATGCAAAATTAGTGTTTGCACCATATATATATATTCCATTATAAAAGAGTTGCAATTATTTTTTATAGTTTCACGAAGTGTATCAAAATATTTCTTACTGATAAACTTTGAAAGTTTACCATTTGAATGTAAAATATTCATTAGATAATTGTTTCATAATTTTAATGAAACCAAAAATAATTAATAATTTTATATCACTGTTTGTGCTATATGTATTTGAAGTTTGACATAGAATCATTCTTTGATACAGTAAAATGAAAACTTAATAAACCTTAAATAATATAGTCTCATAGTATGAAAATATTTTTAAAATGCATACTAACCATAAAATATAAACTGTTACCATTGTGATCTGTATGAGATATGAAAGATTATAAATATAAGTAATTTAACAATCATTTTAATTTTCAATTGAAGACTTGTTTCCATAATTTATCTCTGGAGTCTAATATTTTCATCATGCACATAGATATATAAATAATTTTAAATAAAATATCATGCAAATGCAATAGAAATTCAATATTTCCTGCATCATGATCACTGTAAACAGTGTCTTGAATAAATGTCATTTATGCATTTACCTAGGTTGCTGTTAAAAATATTCTCAGAAAATGAGTCTAACTCAGTGACAAATATGTTTAGTTACATTTATGTTTAATTTTTATAATTTTGAATAGATATCAAATACTCTGTGATGATAGTTATGATGCATTGTAGATTACACACAATTCAAGATAATGCTAATACAATTTCTATATTATTAATTATATGTACTCAGAAAACTTTGAAACATGCTCTGTTAAAAAAAAGTAAACAAGTGATATGGTAAAGGAGTACAGGTGTTAAATACTGTTTGCCTTTCTGTACATAGCTTTTTCAATAAACATCATTTATTAATTTTCTTGTCTTAGTTTAGTCTATGCAGTGTAAAGAGTGGGTATGATTGTCATGTTCATGTTGAGATATTGCATCTGGCATTAAGAAATTGTAAATTAAATATTTGTTTATCATATTTACTTTCATACTAAATAAGTATAAACTATAATTGAATTTATGTTTCTCATATTAATGCAACTTAATTCAATATTCCATTTTTAAAAGTACTGCTAAGGATATTATTATATGCACATATAATGATGTATACACTTGCAGTTATACAAGTAACCCAGAATATGAGTAAATAAAACATGCATGCATATATCTTGTAAAGTTTAATTAACATAACTCTTTATAAAGTTTTCATCTGAATCTGTTGATACTAAAAACTGGTATGGTTCTACATCCTAAATGATGTATTGTAAACAACTAAATCTTTAAAGTAATTTCTTGCAAATTTGTTGTAATTTAAAATTAATTGCATTTGCTTGACACTGTCATTGATCATTCTCTCTCTCTGATCACTTTAGTAGTACTGTGTTTCTAATTGTCATATTACAATAACTGGTTCTCCTATCCAGGGCCCAATTAGATTAGGGGCTATAATCCTACATTTTGTTGAACTTCTAGAAGTACATGAGTAATTTCCCTTTCTTTTTGCTTGTAAAACGAAGAAAGAATGGCCATTTCCCTCAGGAACTAGCTTTCTATCTGTGAGTATCTCTGATTTTCAGAAGTTCAGAATAGTTAAATGACATTTAGCCACAAAACGCACAATATGTGAGTGGTAGAAAAGACTAATTCAGTTTGCAGAAAATTAACTAAGTCATCTGTACTGCTGGAGCTCAGAGTTAGGCAAAGTAAGCCTAACGGTGGCGACCAAACCTGCTGGTCATCTTTTGTTAACAGTTTTCCTGGACTGATACTGTGCTCCCAGCTTGGTTTAATGTAATTCATTGTAAGTCAGTGTAAACATAGATCTACTTATCATCAATTCCTAATTCAGCCAATTATTTAATCTGGTTAATTAATTATTAAACTGGTTTTGAGCGAGGACATCATGTAGAACTGATGTCATTAGAAAAAGATTGTCACCATGCGAATTAGTTTTAATAGTATGGTCCAGTAAGTATTTGTAAGCATGGTAGCTCGGAGGTAAAGATGTTAGTCTCTGCGTATAATATGTAGAGTGGTAAAGACAATTTCATGCCAATCTCAAGGAGTACGACAGGAAGATTTGTTGAAGATTGGGTATTATTGAAGTAGGAGGTAGCCATGTAACATTGACCTTCATTTCTCTGTCAAGGGATAGAATGGTTTATCGAAGTAATACGTAGTCTTGCAATCTTGATCTTTTATGTATGTGGAGTTGGCATGATGCTGGTGTAATTCCAATTTCTGTATCGGGGTGGGGGTGGGGTGGGGTGTGGTTAGTTGTGATAAAATGAGGGTCAGTTCTTTATGTTCTGGCTGTAAATATATTGTCTCTTTTGTCCTGTGTTCTGTCTTGATGCTCATGTTTACTTGTTGTAATAACCACCTTTATTTAATTTGAATGTTAGTAGTTAATTTAAAGGGGTTAGCTTAACAATACAGTTTTATTTTCATTGATGTATGAATTGAATGGTCTTTTGAATGTACGTTGCTAAGATAGTTTTTTCCCTTAGAATTGGACTCTTGAGTTTGCTTAAAAGTATCATTAGTCTTACCTTTTATTTAATTTGTTTACTGCAAGGGTTTTTTAAATGCTTTTCTATTGATACATTTTCTTAAATTATTATTCTATTTTTTTAAAGGTTGGGGTCCTTGTCTGATTGAGTTTTGTAGCTGTTTATTTTATCATCACACTAACTGTCTCCATCTGTGTTAGTATGTTTGTCTTCTCACATCATAAAGTGTGATGAACAGCAGCCTATCAGGGGTGGGTGGGTGGTGTGTTCCAGAGCTAGTGAATAGAGTATGTGCTATGAATGGGAAGATGGTCACCTTGGATTTTAGTAAGATGAAACCAAGTTTAATACTTAGTAGCTACAATAAATCCCGTTAGTTACAAAGGACCTTACATGAACTATTTAGACTGGGATCAAAACGAGAACTTATTGTCTAAACACATTCAGCTACGTTTGAAAGAACAGGGGAGTTATTTGAGTTCAGACTTTATCACGGGATGTTAATAGGACACATGTACATTTCCTACTTGAGTGAACAGGACCGGTTTCGGGATTTAAAAGATGAGAATGCACTACAGTCACAGAATGTTACCGCTAATATTTGCTGCGCACACCTGTACAGCTTTCACCTTTTACAGCATAATATAGTTAAGCACGCTATAAAGTTTTAGAATGAAAAGTAAATGCTATGCAATGAATACCAGGCAATGAAAAGGCAGGTGCACTAGCCAAAAATAGTCTTACTGAAAACAACATCCAACTCAACATCACTCCAGTGCACGAGAACCCTGAGGATCATTAAAGAAACTCATCTTTATATCATGGGAAACACAATACTACAATGAAGTAAATGGTAGACGAATAAATTATGAAAGATACCAAAGTGCCAAACCAAAATATATAAATACCAATAGTACAGGTCAATCCTTGATAACAAGACTAAGATTAGGCAGTGAAATAACTACAAAGAAATACAAAGAAATGAGACGCCAATAGCCATAGACTAAACCTAGGGTTTAATGTATCTTTAATGTACTAGAAATTGCTCATGTAATCAGCATATATTGCCACCATACATCAATGGAGTGTAGTGTATTCTTACACTTGCACACTGCAATAGAGGCTCCCCACATCTACTGTGGTCGTATCAGTTTATAACCATTAAAGCAGGAGATTCAAATACTATATGGAAAGGCTGTTTGTCCCTGTAAAAATATAATCAGGGAACAAATGCCAAGTTTCCAGTTTACTCCTTTCTTAACTCCACTCCTTCTTACATTCAAGTCTCAACTTACAGTTTCCTGCAACAGTATTTATTAGTATATGATACATGCACAGCATAATAAATACAGCATATCAGTTTTAATGAGCAGGTTGAAACAAAGTGTATACTATATGCAAGCATCTTAGTTCAATCATTTGTAGAAATAATAATCTACTCATATAATACATCTCTACTTAAAATACAAGTATAATATATCAATAGAAAAAATGCACTAAATATTTCTAAGTCCATTCTCTCTCAACCAGTCAGTTAACTCACCCATCAAGCCACTGACCAGACTTCTTGTGACTCCAAATTAAAGTGACTAGACATTAGAATTCTCTACAGCAGGTAAATGTTTTCATCTCATCTCATTGCCTGATGTCTTTCTCGTAAACTGTAACCATTAGATAATAATAACTTCTCATACATTTGGAACTGGTTTGATTCCAAGTCATTTCTAGCATATTCTCAACTCGAGTGTTTACTCAAACTCTGACACAAAAATGCCATCACAAGGAGTGTCCCAAATCGGGTCATTTAACAATTTCAATAATTTATATTTATAATTAATTTTAATTAAATTTAGAAATAGGGATAGGCAAATTTACTCCACCACTCTCTCTCTCTCTCCATCCATCCATCCATCCATCCATTCATCCATCCATTTATCTATCTGTCTGTCTATATCTAAATGTAATTGATCAAACGATTTAGTTAGCTGGTTAAGATTGTATTTCTTGAATTAAACAGAACTAGAGCAATATTCTGTGATTCACATACCATTTCATTGTCTAATTAGAAATAAATAAATATATTTCCCAACTACCATTATTTATAATTTTTAAAATGTCTTGTGCTTCTTACTTTTATTCTGAGATAAAATTTTAACCATCCTCACCAAACTCTTGTGCTAATGTATATGGTCAAAGTTTCTGTCAACACCCAATTTATTCTTATATACTGATTGTTTTAATTTGATTTCCTTTCATTTTCAATTTAGGTATTCTTTAATTAGTTTGGACTAACAACAAGATATTCTAAATTTTTAACTTATATTTTACTATAATAAGTATATTTAATAATTGTTAATCAAAACATTACTATATTAAAGAGCTAAAGAAGGGATAATTTCCTATATTTATATAATATATATGAAAACAGGTTTTTTTCTTTTTTTCCAGATTAATCTCTGTATACTCTAGCTATAAAAGAATAAAAGCATAGAAACAAAGAAATGTTTCAAACTGCATTTCAGAGCGAGGTGTTTGTTAACCTTTGCCAAGGTATAGATCACCTATATTCTGATGGTCAATTCTGCGACCTTGTTGTCACCATTGGCAACGACAACTTTTCCTGTCATCGTCTGGTCCTGGCTGCAGTTTCCGGATTTTTCCAGTCCTCACTGATGTCGTCTTGGCACGAGAGTTCCACTGGTTTTATCAACATCGATCATGAAGATGTGACTGGAAAATCTTTTCACCTCTTGCTTGATATTTTATACAAGGGGCAGGATGTCATCACCATGGAAACATGTAAAATGTTGCTGAATATGTCAATGTTTCTGCGTATTAAATTCCTGGAGGAGTACTGTGAACAGTACCTTTGCGACAATATGGCACCAGACAATTGTCTTGGATTGTGGCAGTATGCAGAAGAAAGACAACTAATGAAGCTTGCTAAAAAGGCAATGGCCGTGGCGGAATCAGAGATCGAAGATGTTATTAAATGTGATGAACTTGTCCATCTACCCAAAGCAATGCTCCTCATTCTCTTGTCACGACAGGAGAAACTCAAAATGGATGATCTGTGTAAAACTGTTTTCTGCTGGGCTGAAGAAGACGTTAATGAAAGGAAGCAATATCTCGGAGAATTGCTTCCCTTTGTTAATTTTACTCAGCTGACATCGCAATATTTATATTCGCTCACACGATTTTTAAACCACTCATTCTCGAAGTACATCTTTCGTAAGTATATCTTTGGCATTATAGCTATCGCTACGGACTATTCAGTCGGTAGAAACGTTTATTTTAAGTCTAAACGTGTAATGAAATAATTTATTTGTTCCCTAAATTAATATTTTGGGAATAGAAAGCAAATAGTTTATCGGATAATTAAATAATTTTCATTCTAATCAAATTTACATTACTATAATTGCATATTTTTATTTCTTAGGTCTACTATCACCTTAATTACAGTTTGAGATGGTATTTTATTATTAAAGGTCTTGTTAAAGGTCTTGAAATCCATGCTTTAAAATAAAATGAAATACAATTTACATTACCTTTAATTGCAGGATATAAATCTGATAAAAATAGCTTTAAAAACACTTGCAACGAACATTTATATCTATACCAAACCAATGTTTGTAACAGCTGCTTATTTATTTTTATTTTATACACTAGCGAAACTCTTCGCTTTACATTTAATCAAATATTAGTTGAACACGTATTCTACTTCTAAATTCACACTGAAAATCAGAAGTTTAAAAGTAATATGAAATAATTTACTTAGAGGTCTCAACATTCTAGTTGAAAAGATTACTTATATTAATTAACATTTTACATTTACAAGAAACTGTATTATAGTCATTTAATTTGCAGAAGAATAAAAATATGCATAGACATAATACATAGTATGAATGAGAATTATTTGTGATTGCACTTGATGCTTGTTATAAAGCAGACACGTGTTTAATGCATTTTAATTATCTTTATGAATTTATGGAATAAACATTTAATAAGATTTGTAGTTATTAGGTATGGCTACTTAACACATTTTAAAGACATTTTCAGTGAAAAAATGTTCAATGATATTATAGAAACAGTAAAACAAATAAAATTCAAACATATACTATTCTTCAGATTACATCGATGAAGGCCTTGCTTACGTTCTCAAAGGTATACAAGGCAAAGATTTAAACGTCCAGCGACAGATAAAAGCAACACAAAGTGTAACTGTTAACGTTCCTGGAATGCGGACGTGTGTAGCTGTTGTCGGTGGCTGCACTGAGAAGGACACCACTCCTATTGATTTCGTTGCCGCAATTCCCATTGATAGCCCTATTCCATTCAAAGTGTACACATTAAAACCGCTGCCTGAACTTTGCGGACTGGACTTTGCAACGTGCGTTTGGAAAAATGAGCTCTACATTTGTGGTGGATCCATGAACGGCGTATTCTTTGCAGTTTACAAACCTGGAGACAACGAGTGGGTATCTCTCCCACCCTTACCGCAGGGACGTACTAAACACACGATAGCTGCTATCGACTGGAACATCTTTGTGCTGGGTGGACTGTACCAAGAGGACAAGGTCGAAAAGTTGCCTACTAAAGATATTTTGGTGTACAAAGTCAAGGCAAAGACTTGGAGTAAATTTTCCACACTTTCAACAGCAGTTCAGGATGCAACAGCAGCGACTTTGGGACACAGGATTTATGTGTTTGGCGGTCAAGGTATTGAGGGACATTCAACAGATTCTGTACAGTGCGTCAATTCAATAACAGGATGTGTTTATCTGGCAGGTAATTTGCCTTCACCAACTACTGGAGCAAGGGCCCTTAGTAACGGCGGCACTGTATTTGTGATTAGACCTGAGGGCGACGTATTACAGATGAAAGAGGACTTTACTCTTGCCGACATGATGGAGAAAAATTTGTATGGACAAAATTCGGTTGATTCTGACGAATCACCTCCTCCCGGAACTAATGCAGAAAGTAGAGAACAGAAAAGCAATGGACATGATATCAAGGCTTCATCTCCTATGGTAATATTTTTCTTTTTAATTTCTTTATGAGAACGGCCTTTATGCAGAATATTTATCTTTTGTCAACTATATTTTTCTTTTGTATATATTATAATTGTTTCAATCATTGACAGACTGTTAGGACCCCTTTTCCTTTCTGCAGTAAATCAGGTTTCACTGTCTAATTTGTTTTAGACTTATTATGGAACGCAGAAGTTAAAAAGAAGAATACATACCTACACTGTTTATATATACACATCTAAATTCATGACAAATCACATTAGATCAATCAATCTTATCGAGACATTTAATCAGATTTCAATTTGGATGTCTAATATTATTCTTATTAAATATAAAATTATTTTTACATGTTAATTACAGTCAGGATATTTTTCATAATATTACATATTGCTGTGTTACACATCTTTAAAAATTAAATTACGAAAGCATTGTACGCATTTGTGTTTTGACAGAAAATTAATAATAATTATATTTATTACTTAAACTCCAGAATTTAAAATATTTAGTTGTAAAAAAAATTACATTTACTTAGTAAATGACTATTCATTATCTTCATTAATTTCAAATTAATTCTGACTCTGATCTTTTTAACTTACAGCTCTGAAATAATTCAAACTTAAACACTGTACATTCCTTTTTACCCCCTCCCCCAGACTGACACTCCCGAGAACAAACGTCCAACAGTCTGTTTTAAGGAAATCGGCACCATTTCAAGACGTCGACACTTTGGCTGTTACCTGTACATGGAGAAAGTAGTGGTCTGTGGTGGGATGTCTGATGATGACGTGATGCTCTATGACATGGTGGATGTAAATCTGTCCACTGCTGCGTCGAAAGTGTCCACATTGACACTTCGTAACAGGTCAGCCCGTTTTGGCCTGCATACGCTCAGTATTCCTGAGGAGTTCCTTACGAAAGGTAATAATTAATTATTAACGACCATTGATAGCACAGCAATCGTTTGTTTCGTATAAAATTGGAATATGTATTTATAATTAACCACACTTAATGAATACTGATCCGACACTGATAAACACAACAGTCTTCTCCCATACTATTGCACCCTCCTCACAAATTCTAAGCTAACTCTTGCCCACCCTGATAATGCTAGTAACTACTCAAACATTAAGCAAATACAGAGTCATTGAGTAGACTCGATCATCAAAAGAGGAATAATGATAACATAATCCATTAATATTAATAATAAAGCTCATAGTTCTTAAAATGTAATATCAGCTTTGATGGAATATAAATCAAACGTGATGTCACATCCATCGGGCGAGACATGAGAGAAATGGTGTGATACCAGAACCAACTTCTGGCACTTAGTTACAAAACATGTTTAACAGTGTTAGTTGTATTCTTCCTTTTGAAAGGGTGAGTATGCAGACTCTTCAGCCAAGATAGCTTTTACAGATGACTAATCTTTAGTATCTGAAATGTCTCTGTCCTTCATTGACTGACCAGTTTCAATCTACTCTCTCAGTATTTGATATGATATTTGAGGATAGGCCTGAGTCCCCGGAAAGTAAATCCTGTTGTTGGTCGGCTGTAAATTAATGAATAATCTAGGACAACACAACTAACTGAAGTCAACACTGCCAGTGGCTTTGACGAGCCCCCAAGAGAGATGTATCCAAATATAGAATAGAAACGAAGACATGCACTAACATTACAATTATGAATTTACATAAAATGAAGATCATACGGGATGACATAAAAATGAGTAAAAATTTAAGAATATATATAAAATACATAATAAAAAATAGAAAAAATAGAAACAATCAAATTACAATCCCTAATTACAATTTTAATTCCTAATATAGCTATCTGAGAGAGATCTAGCCTCACCTGAAGTTCGTCTTTCCATCTCCCAGTTTTCTCAAAAAGGAAAGTTTATATCTCTTCTCACTCAGTAGTTTCTTATAAAGAGTTTATGGTAAATAGAATGCACACTCTTGATACTAAAATCTTTCGGTGCACATATCTGGTATCACTGCTTGGTGGTGCTTCCCTTTTTGATGCTGCTATACATACAAATGTTGAACGGCAGTTTTTGTCATGATGTGTCGACCATGAACATGAATCACATCATAAACTCTCTCTTCCAGCCCCAATAAGAAGATGCATAGACTTCTAGACCAGATCCAATAATTGCTAAAGGAAATTGAAAGCAACAATTCCCAACCAAATTGAATTGAAATGAATGGCGAATGAAATAGGAAGAAAATTAAAAAAAACACTACAAATAACAATGGAGTGATAAGTAGTTGCTACACTTAAATTGATAGTGGTTTTGCATTATGGCTAAATCCTTCTCTGATCACAATTCCACTAAACTGAAAGAGAAACAGTTTAAATATACATGGTATTCTACTTATCTTCCCACAAACAATATTTAAACTATACTTCCCACAGTAACAAATAGTTACAAATAGAAAATTAAAGGGTTTGAAAGAAATAGAAATACTGTATCTGAATCTGAAGATTCCTGAATTTTTCAAAAAGATTTGCACTTTAATCACACAGACCTTTACAGTCTTTCACTTTAGACAAGACTATCTCCTTCATGTCAAAACGGGGAGGGTTCTGAGACAAATGAATACTTTTTTGTCTGTCTCACAACACACTGATCCATAGGTCAAGGTATTTTCTCATGCCTACTCATTCATGATAGGAGCACTATTTGACCCTATGATGCCAATGCTTCTAACCAGTCTGTCAGATTAGTTTAGTCTTTTGTCCTTAATATAATTTAAAGGGCTGGTAGGCATGACATATGTAACTTGTCAATCATAAAGTATCCCTAACATCTTTCCCATTGTTAATCTCTACTTCATCAAGTTTTAACCATCTTGTCAAGACATGCTTTAGCTTACTATCTGCCTGTAAAAAGGTCGTCTGTTCTCTCTTAAACTGGAAAAAAATTACATCTGTATGTCAACACATATCTCTCTCCCACATGTTGAAAATACTGATGCACTATTATTCTCTCTTGAAGCCATCTTGAGTGCCTCTTCTCTGTGTCAGATCTTTCAAGCAGAATAACAATTGTAGCGATTTCTGTTAACCTCTGATCCAGAAAGTGGCCATGTAATCAGCATATTTTGCCACAATACATCAAAAGGGGTGTAGTGTATCTCCACACTTACACACTGCTCCCTGCCTTTATCCGTCAGTAGTACCAGTTCACAACAGTAACCAGGATTCAGATCACATAAGGAAAGAAAGTAGAAACGGCTGTTTTACCATCAAGCTAACAGCCATCTTTCTAGACTAGACTTCTTTGCCACTTCAAGTTCAAGAGATTAAACAATATATGTCTCTACAGCAGGTAAATGTTTAGATATCAGCCCATTGGCTGGTCTCATTCTCATAAATCATAACCATTGGATAATAAAAACTACTCACCCAGTTGAACTAGTTTGCACTACATCATCAATTTCTAGCACATTCTCAGCTTGGATTGTTTACTTTCAACTCTGACACTTTCAAAATTCTGTCATAAGGAGATACCAAGGTCAGTTTATTCTGACAATTTAACAATTTATATAACAATTAAATTTAAAAGTAGTGATAAGCAAATTTATTCGGCCATACACCCGGATTTCTGATTTATGACTTTCCATTGATAATGCCATTGATCCAGATTGGGTTTGCTCACTATGGATCAAGGCCAGGTTTAGTGGATAATAATATATTTTAGTTAGTTTCCATTTGACCTAAACTGTATCTTAGCTGAAAAACAGCTGATCTACCGCTCTTTGTGATTTGGATGGTTTAGCTAAAGTGTGTGCATCACTTTTACTTTTATGCCAATAATCCTTAGTTATCAAGAATCAATTCATTTATTATTTTAATATTTATTGAAATGAGACTTAGCAAAGTTTTATACCCTTGTCTCGTGAGACTGACACCTGACACGACACTTTGCTTCTGACACTCTGATTTAGTCCCTTTATTTTATTCCTTTATATTTAAATTTAATAGTGTATTTTAGTTTAATTGGAGTCATTATACAGTAACCACTTTCGCTTGAAGTTTAAAAAATACTGCTGAGTTGGTATTACCCACACTCAATTCATGCGTCGTTGAGTCCACACACTATACGCTTAGCACGAGAATTTCTCACCACTTAGACCTCAGCTGGAGTTACTATTCTTCTACAGCACACTATCAAATGTAAATTATATTATACAGGTTATTCGTATCATGAGAATATATCAATTTATAATTAATTAATCATTCTTAAATAATTCTCTCACGCACTACAGTGAATAGGTCACACTCACACAATGCATACATCTCTAATTGCACAGAAATACTTTATGAAATATATTCTATAATCTAATGTCAACAAAGAGTGTCATTCTTTGCAATGAAATACAGATGAACTCTTACAGAATTAATGTTCCTCAAAACAAATACTTGTGATAGAAACAATGACCGTGCTTACGAGCGATATTGGCAAACAAAAATTCTTGTATTAACTCCCTTAGACCGAGGCAGTCGATGTAAACAGTGAATTAAATAAATTATAAAAATAAATGTTTTGGCACTTAGTTTCCTTTCGCCATGACAAATTGCTATAAAACTAATTAAAACCGTGTACTACCAAGATGAATATGTCTTATTTAATTGTGTAAAAGCAGCATTTTAAGAAAATGATGACCTAATGGCATATGTCTAAGAGTCCTTCCACAAAATAAAGCACATAACACACCCAACAAAGAAAAACAACAAACAAACCATTATTGCCCTGTCTTTGTTTCTGCATGTTGTAGTATTGAAGAACATTTTTCTATTCTGTGTCAAAATCCTTTTTTTTCCTTTTCTCTCTCTTACATCTATCCCTTAACCATTATATGCTCTCTATAGTGTACCCGGGTTAAGTATGCATTTTTCTCCTTTACTTAATATTTGTATTATTTATTATTCTGATATAAAAATAAAGTTATATTAATATACATACAGTAATAGAATAGAAGTTAATTACTTTAGTGTAGATAAGTAAGAGCAACAACTAATATAAGTAAAAATAACAATACATGCTTTTTTTATTGCATTATTTATTTTCTCTATTCATTATTCTTTTAATGGGCAGAAAATATTTAAGTGTTTGACTAATATTGATTAAATGGAAATTACGGCTTCTGATGATAGCTATGCAGTTTTTGTATGATTTGATTCTCAAACGATAACGTGCAATAAAATACAGTTTGTGTATGATTAAGTATGACATGTATTAAAAGGTTTCAAGATAGGTATATCCTTCACTCATTACATAATGTTTCGCTTAATTTATAAATTTTGTGTGTATGCGTGTGTTTGTGTGTGCGTACATATATGTTCGAATGTGTGAACAGATAATGCTACTGAGTGTCCAATGCAAGTGGGAAGAAGTGTTAGACTTTCTGAGACTGGTTATGACAGCTTTTACATGAATAAGGAAGGCATGCCATGCATAATATATGGAGGCTCTAAGTGGAAGCACAAAGGACCGTCTCGATTTTCTGTTGGAACCGTGAGAGGTGAATTAGATTCCTTTCATAATATTCATATTTAAAATATTAAAATAATAAATCAGTTTGCATTTTATAGTTGTTGGCCATCTTTTGCTTTGTTCCTTATTACAGCTTTTATCTGAGATACCTATTTAAGTTTATTTTTTCAAAATAATAAATTAAAATTAGTTTTTCAGTATAGCTTGAAACCTTCCTTGAAACCTTTCAATATTAATGATAAGCAGATAAATTTTAAATAAAGTTACATTCCCAAACACACCTAACTTTATTTGAGAACATGACAAAATTGCCAAATCTCTATTATTAAAATACTTTATATTTCACTTTCTTAGGCAAAGTTAAGTTTTAAAACTATTTTGATAATTATAACTGGGTTTCGTGTATCTCCCCAAATCCGCATCCGTAATTTTCTGGTTAAATGACCTTCACGTTAGCAGACTTTATTTTCCTGTGGATTAATTTACATTTAAAATAAGTCAAGAATCAAGGAACAATTAATTCCGAATTCATTTTCAAGTTAGCCAGTAAATTTAGTAAATTTGGTGGCCGAATTAATTTTTTTAAACCTTGACTGATCTACACAAATATCAAAGTAAGCGCATTAAATATTTCTTTTACAAACAGTAACATATTCCCAAGTATCTGTTTCTTCCAGAAGTTGCGAGTGTATTCCAGTAAAGTGTATAATGCCATCGAACAAATCTTGGAATAAACAACTCCTTAAGACTGATATTTACATGTTATATGTAAAGGTCCATTCTTTCATGTTAAAATGTACGTTATTTCTATACATAGGCACTCTACATATTTGCACCCTAATTATAAACAGTTTTAACAAGAGCGACAGTAAGAGGAGTCAAAACAGTTTAAAACAGTGCAAAATTTTCACATATCTGCCCACCTTTTCCTCTGAGTACAAACGTATCTACATATGTTAATAAAATTATATAATCTTTATAAAAGGTGTAAACCATATACAACCCTGCTAAGAAAATAATTTACATTAAGAATTATAAATTAATCAGTGTCGCTATATACTAGAAAAGTTCTTCGAATAGAGTACCTCCTTTGTTTTTGATAAAGCAAAAATAGTAGCAGGAAGAAAGACTACAACATGCCTCTCTCTCTCTCTCTCTCTCTCTCTCTCTCTCTCTCTCTCTCTCTCTCTCTCTCTCTCTCTCTCTCTCTCTCTCTCTCTCTCTCTCTCTCAATGTCGGATGTTTTTCTGTGCCTGTATCATTTGCTCATTATAACTACTGAATCTACAGATTCAGATTTAAACATTCATATAGGCATAACTCACTTATATAGACAGTGGCTTTCTGATTGATTTAGTGTTAACTAAAAACTGTCATGGACAATAACATATCTCAATTGTGTGTTTCTATAAATATCTATGAATAAGAAGGAAAGCAGATTTTCCTATATGATTTTATATTAGTAATTAGCAGTCTGTTAGTATTAGGAAATAAAGCGGTAATGTTAGGTATTAGGCATTTAGCCTCAGCAGTTCAAGTCCAGCATAGGACATTCCAGAACCTTTGCTTTCGTCTATGCAGCCCGCATTCTGCCATCTGCGTTGCGGACACAGTAGGCACACAACAGTAAGAATTTAGTGTCGGCACTGTCCAACAATTGTAGCCATTTAGTTGTCTGTGACCTTCGGCTGCTTGTCGTGATAGACGTAAGATATGCTGCCCGTGGTCTGATTAGTGTGCTGTTAGAGGAGGCCTAGCCATAAATAGTTGTCGAATCCTTTAGGCCAGAGATTATGGAACTTTTTCTACCCCTGTCATGGTGTGGACGAGCTGTGAGATTGGCAGAATTTCAGTTCAATGGCCATTGCCTGATGCGGTCTGTTCTATGAATGATTGTGAAGTCTGCAGTGTGAGTCCTCAGCCGATTGTGTCAGGCAGTTCTAACTATATTTTCGTGAGATGAGATAAAATAGAGGACAAAAGTATGCTTAGGGAAATAATGTGGTTTCAGAATTAGAGAGAGAGCGAGATAGATAGGTAGGTAGATAGGTAGATAGATAGATATATAGATAGATAGATAGATAGATAGATGGATGGATTAAAAAATCGCTAGTATACATATAGTCAAATAGAGAACTTATTTCTTAATGGTTTTTTTTAATCAATAAGTTATTATTTTCAAGAAATTATATATACAGAAACTGTTTTATATTTTAGCATTTTAATTCTTGATTTCCATGTCATATAGTCTGTAACATAAGCTTACTAGAAGTAACTCTCGGATAATTATTCTTTCAAAGTAATTATTTGTTCTCATTATTTGTAAGACAACAATTACATCTCTTTATAAGATTTTCCTGCTGGCCAAAACGTGTGCCAGACTTCGTAAGATGAAGTAAAAGATGTGTTCAAAATCCACTTGTCATACTGATACTAAAACAATGTCAATGGAATCACCTGTACACGTCTGAATCAACATAGGCAAAATCCAAATAGATGATCAGATTTCACCTAGTCCTAGAGCCATACCATTGTCTGGGCGGAGGGAGGACAAGACAGTTTAGAATTTATTATTATAATGAGTGCAGGAATAATATTCAAATTTATGTTTTTAATTATGTTTGCAGAAATTCATGAGAATGAAAAGCTAACAGTAAGCTTCCCTAACTTCGATGATATGACTGTACCAGCAAACTTTGTTCAGGGAATCAGCTTTTGAGAATTACTCATTTTCTGATGTGTACATCCGTTTGACTGTGTGGTCTGCGCTGTTTAATATATTTTATAAAACAATAAAGTTTGTTTACAGGTAAAAATGTAGCACATATGTTATTTTCCATACATTTTGATAAAGTAGCCGAAGTTTTTTTTTCCACATATTTAAATGGTGCATAGTTTTACTTATGTTTATATAGTTAGTTGAATGTTGTTGTTAATTTAATTCCTGCTTGCATTTAGTATAAACGAATACAGTTTAATTCTACATTTTCATAGTAGTAAATTATCTGTTATTCAAGGGTTTTATCACATAATGTTACCCTTTTTAATTAATCATTAACAATATGAAAGCAGATACTTATTTTACTACTGTTAAATAAACATTTTTGCTATATAACTATCAATTTAGCATTTTTTTATTTCTGAACAAAGCAGATTTAAGTTGTTTTATAGCATATCACAAACACACACACACACACACACACACATATATATATATACACGCACATCTCGCAAATATCATACATATATTTCTGTACATTTAAGTATATATACATACATATACTTGCCTGCTTACAAACATATACAACCACACATATGCAAACATACATTCATTCATTCCAGCAATACTTATCGATATACATTCATACAGAACACACACACGCATACAATAATGCACCAATGCAAGCAAACACATACATATATATACAGACACATACAAGCAAGCACATAGAGAAACAAAGACAAATACACAAAACACATACAGATTCACACAAACACAGGCAATTAACAAAGTTGTCCAAATATAATCTACATATAAGATTGTATATACTGGGGAAAATGAAGGAAACCTGTGTAAAACTAACACGCACATACAGTAATAATTAAACACTTTCACCCAAGAATAATTCTGGAATATTCACACAGCATCTCAATCAATAATAATTTTGTGTAATATGATATGTCTCATACCCTAACGAGAAATGAAAATTTCAAATAGACAATAGAATAAGCACTGAATGAAATAAACTAGACATCAATATATTACTAAACAAAGTAAATTACTGTTTTAAATAAAGTGAATGTTGTGAAATAATATGTGTCAGTTTAAAATAATAAATATTCTAAAATAGTATATCACCTAAATGTACTTGTCAGGATTTGTTATTAATGACTGTCAGGGTGCAAAAGTCTGCCCATCATATAAAAGAATGTATCACGTTGCAGCTGGCAGCACAGTAGCGATATTCGACAGCGCTGTTCAAGAAACAAGATGCAAGTTATAGTGAAATGCACCATGTATCAAAATGAAGCACGGCAATGTAGCACAGTCAAGCGCCGACATGTAGCAATATAACAGGGATAGTCTTTGGCAAAATATAGCCTGAATGCAAAAGTCAAATGCTAAATAAGTGAAGTCAAAGTGTTCTTGTGTAGGGAAGTCATGGCTTGGCACTGTCCATGTAAATCGTAAAGCACTATAAGTGTGGCAGAGATGAATAGGGCTCATGTAGCAGGGTGTACAAAATTCATATAGCAGAAAGTTGTCTCCATCCCAATGCACCAATCACAGTGTGGGTAGATGGTGGTGGTCAGCAATTTCACTCTCCGGTCCCTTCTGGCATGGTATTAGTGTAACTTTCCAAAGGTGTCCTGGTGATCTTTGCAGTACTGATTCAGCTATAGCTTCTTCTAACCAGGGCCTTAGTGGCTGATTTTCTCCCTGGTTTGAGCTTTCAGACTGGATATTGGATCCTTTTCTTATAATTTTCTGGCAGCAGTCTCTTGAAGACATTGACGTTGTTTATGAAGGAGTGTCACTGTTTAAGCATGCAATAAGCATTATTATATAGGCAATACTACCTATACAATCACCCTCCCATCGTCGTTCACTAATCTAGTAAAAATAAACATGGATCTAAATTCTCCACCTGAGTTGTTTAATCTAACTCCTGGAACTTACAAAAGTATCATCATAAGCAGTGCCGAAGGTCAGGTCACTTTGACATTTAACATTATATATAACAATTAAGTTTAGAAAAAGGGATAGGCTAATTTACTCTGCCACACTATCTAATTTTATTTTAGTGTATTTCTAACTACTATATTTTAATAATTAGTTCTCTCAAATCATTGCTCCAAATAGGATAGGGGATATAATCCTACACTTACTTGAACTTTTATAGCATTCGAGTGATTTTCCTTACTGCCTGTATTTAGAAATGAAATTTCCAGGAACAAACATTCTTTTTGAGAGTATAGTTCAGAGTGTTTGGTAGGAAAGGCTTGTTCGCAGAAGATTTATCCAGAAGATTTCCTGTACCTTCTCCTATAGTTCAGGTATTTGTTGAAGCAGTTAGTCATAGTAACAGTGTCAGCTGAATCTGCCGGTCGTCGTTTGAACTGTTTATGTTGTCATACAGTAAATTATATAGTACGCATGACATTTACTAATTTAGCTAATTAAGTTATCTTGTTAATACATGTTTAACCTGGTTTAACAGCTGACGTCATGTCAACTATGACATTATTAAAAAAAAATAGATGTCATGTGTTCAGAATGAATTATGCCTATTAGTATAGTTCATGGAGCAATGTTGAGGTGCTCGGTAGCTGTGACAAATTTGTGCTCGGCTTGCAATCTTATGTATCTTAAAGTTATGAAACGGCCATTTTGCCACGGTATGGCATCTAGTAGTCATATTGTAATCAATCTATTAACAAACAACCAAAGAATAGTTTACTGTGCAAAGCAGCAGATTGTAAAATTTGCAACATAATAAAAATAGGTATTTCATTTCAAAGATGCCAGTAACACTTAACTAACAGCAACAAAAAAAAATATTAAAACAAAGGACATCAAATAGCACGTTTTTCTCCTGTATATCCTCTAGTAAATTTTTATATAATTAATCTAGTAAAAGTGTTTTGGACTGAAAGTGTCAGCTTTCACGACAAAGTAATTTTTCATATATATACATCATATTCTCATTGATAATTTTGTTACATTGATTCACTCTAGTCTTATACTTAATAATGCATAGGCCTATATGTCCCTGAAATATTTTCAGTGTAATTTAATTTACCTCTATATGTCATGTGAAAATCAACATTGGTATAACATTTTTCATTGAATGCTGAATGGAGACATGAGAATAATGTTTGATTTGCGAATTATATTATTATATGCACTCACTAGTGAGAGAAATGGAAGAGGGGTTGGTCTATTGAACTTTAGTACTTGTGTGCTGTCAAGTTAATATTATTTCCAAATTATAATTGGCAATATGTTTGTTCCATTATAATGAAATTATGTTTAGTTTTAGGAGCATCATTAAGTGTATCACAACTTTCACATTGCACATGATCTAGTATTTCTCTCCATTGAACCTGAAAAGATTATTAAGTATATCATAAAGCTAGTGTATGACAACTTGATTGTGATATTTATTGTCAGAATAAACTTAACATTTGTTTTGTTAATTGTTGCATACTTTTACTATTATAGTATTTATTTGATCTTTAACACAAAATGATTCTTTGACACAGGAAAATAAACACTTAATATATACTAAATAATATTTAATAGAGTTCCTTAATATTACAAAAAATATTTTTGTAAATGCATACCTTTACTAACCAGAAAATACCAGCTGCTATTTTTGTGACATGTATGTGAAATGTAATAAAAGAATTTCATATATAAATAATTATAAAATCATTTTAATGTCAAGCATGCAATTGATGATATGTTTCCATATTTTGGAATCTCTGGGGTATTATTCATCTTACACATAGATGTGATTTAAATAAAGTATTGTGCAGATGCAATATAGATTTGATATGTATGTATTGCTCTATAATCACAGCATATGGCCTTTACTATTTTTACAAAATAATCTCTGAAAATGAGTGAAACTCAGTAAATATAAAAGAAATTATGACTGGAAAATTACACTTATATTTGTTATGATTTGTGAATAGATATAAAATATTGAAATGTGATATTGTATGATGATAGTTATGATGGATTTTAAACAATATACAATTCATGATCATATTAATATTATATCCATATATGTATTTAGAAAACTTTGGAATTACAAAACTTGATAATTTTTTTTAAAAGTAAACAATGATACTAAATACTTTTTTCTTCTCTTCATAGCTGTTCAGTAAACAACATTTATTAATTTTCTTTTCTTGTTGGTCCAGTTATAAGTGTGGTTCACTTATAGTACAGAGTGGGTATGATTTTTATTTTATATTGCATCTGGTGTATTAAAAATTTTGAATTACAAACTGTTTACAAGATTTATTTTTAGAATAAATAAAAATGATTGAAATTTGAAGTAATGTTTCTCATGTTAATTTAGCTATAATCTAATACATTTAAATGTAATGCTGGGACATATGCATGTGCATTCGGTTATGGTTTTGTTTTATTTACTCTCAGAACTTGAATAAATAAAACCCTAAATATAATATATTTATACAGTTTAATATTTTTTATGATGTTCTTTATAATATGAAAGGAGATGATTTGTATCTGAATCTGTTGATACTAAAATTGGCATTGTAATCCTACATACTAAATGATGTTTTGTAAACACAAACTAAATTTTGAAACCCATTTTCTGCAAATTTGCATAGATAATGAATTTCAGTCAATGACTGTGAAAAAAGTAAAGGGGCTAACCAAATTCTGTGGTTTTTTTTACATTATGTGTATGAAACACTGAGAATTGTTAAATACCAATTATACTGTTATTATTGTCAAGCTTTCTCTTCTCTCATATGCTGACATATATACATCTATTTTAATTTATTAAATAAAATTTACCTTGTTCCAAAAGAAAATTGTGTGTAAAACTGCTTCAAAAAATTAAAATCAGCAGTAGAGTTTGTGAATATCAGTGTATTCTGTTGGATGATGAATCATTGTAAATTTGACATTTATCTCCAATTTTGTCATCAAGTTTCACTTAAGATTTTGTGGCTTATTGAACAGAAATTTAATTCAGTGCATCTTTTGTATGTTTAGTATTAATCTATATAAAATAAAAAAAATAAAACAGTATTGCTAATTCAGGCATTTGTAACATTTCTGTAAAAAAAAACTAAACCCAACCTAAAATAAGTTTGTAAAGCAGTAACATAAAAAATAATGATTGCTAGTTGCATGAACTATCTAAAGGAGTAATTGCTGATTAATCATCTTTTTTTTTTCAAATCATATTTTCGTAAAACATATATATTTAGCTTTGACACATGTAGTTACCATAATTTTAATGGTATTGAGAGAAAATCAGAATACTTGTCGATTATTTTAATTAATATTTCTTTTTTATTGTTTGACTGATTACTTTGGTAGTTGAGTACAAGGTGTTATGTTACTCACTTAATAAAGGTTGAGCATAAAAAGTTAATAATAATAGCTATGAAATTAACTGACAAGATCAATAGTGGAAAAAGAAGCAGTTAAACAAATATATCTTTTCACCTACCACATCTGTGCTATCTTTTTGATCCTTGAAGTTTAATTTTATTTATTTCATATCTTGTCCACCTTAAGTTGGTTCAGTGTTACATTTGCCTGTTTGAATTTTACATTTTTACAGCTTTTTTGTTCTATGTATTACTGTATGTTGTTACTGTATGTGATTATTATGTGTTGTTGTGTTTGTTCAGTAGTGTGTGCTAGAATGCTTCTGTACATTTTACACACACACACACACACACACACACACACACACACACACACACACACACACACACACACACACACACACACACACATGCACAAAGATTAGAAACATGTATGCTACCATGTGTTTTGTAATATATTTATTTTGTATCATACTTCTGTATGCTTATTTAATTTTCTAAAACTCTTAGACTAGAGCTACTTTTATTAATCTTTTTGTAAATAAAGGATTAAATAATCTTTCGAGTCAGTATTATTATTATTATTATTTTTTATTATTATTATTATTTTTTGTTTAAAAAAATAGTGCTGTGACAATGATATGCTAGTGAATCAAGGTAATATATCCAACACTTGACAAAGATTGATTATTACAAAACTCAGTATTGTAACACTTCACTGAAGTCTACCTCCCAGTCTTATTATAATTTTGTTTCTCATAAGTGCTTTACATTTAATTCTAACCCTTAAAATCATTTGATTGACTAACAACCCCCCCCCCCACCACACACACACAGCTAGTACTAATTAGGCTGAGTTTTTAAATGTTGCTCTATAAAGCAGTTTTTATTGAACATATGATACAATAATAAATGAGGATAATGTATGCAGTGTTAGAAAGACTACTTACTACTGCAAAATATCTCAGTAAGACAAAACATTCAATTTTAAATTATTTTCTATTATTATAACATTTTTCAATTTATGGAGAGCGATGTATCTTTGATTTTATTTCGAAAATTGATAATGGCATCGCTGCGGTTAGCAAAAAATACATTCATATATAAATTAATTATTAGTTTTGTCGTCTTTACATTGAGTTCTTCGTATTTAGCGGTGGTAGGCTAGATATTTTGTTGTTAAGTACATAATAAATTGCGATTTGTTAATTAAATATATAGCTTTAAACATTAATTTAACTGCAGCTATGTTTATACGAAAAGAACCATAGTCACGTTAGTTGCTCTAGATCAGAGCAGTAGAGTGGTGCGTTGGCTGTCATCGCCAGCACATGCATTAGAGGTCAGTTTGAAAATGTCAAATGTTGCAAGAAATCTGCGTCAGCTGGATGCGCTTCCCCAAAAGTCAGCAGCATATCATGGTGGAGCCCAGCTTTGATCACTGGAGTTTTTCAAAGTGGATCCTTAATATATCCACCTTAGCGGTCATTATTGTCAGCGGCGAGTCCTCTTGGGAAATTAAGCGAATATTAAATATTCATTCGTATTGTTTATGTGGTGACGTGTCTGCTCTCAAGCAGAAAAATACTGACACGTCTTTAACTAGGATTGTAATAGTTCAACAATTTTTTTTTTACGTAGTATGCACGAGTGCACATGGTATGCAGCATTCGTGTGTGCTTGTATAAATATGAGCATTGTAAAGAGTCTGAAGCGGAAAGAGATTAATGATATCGTTAAATAGCGAAACACTAATTAATTCCAGTTTCAGTGAATCGATTAAGCCGTTTGCAAATAATGAAAGTAATCAGTTTACATATAATGAGCACCTCCCAAAACGTTTTTCTATAATGCACTAATGGTATAAAAGACAAAAATACCTATGTTTTTGAAAACATATAATTGGCATCTTTAGTTGTAATATTTATTGCTGCCGATGTAGTCAATTGATTAATTTATTTAAATTTCATATTTATAATTCTTATTTGCAAATATCTTAGATAATAATTAATATGATTTTGTTTATCAGAATAAATTACTGCAACGCAATCAGGAATAATGGCACACACAACATTTCAGGACAGAGCTTTTGCAAACGTTTGCCAAGGCATTGACCATCTCTTTTCTAACGGTCAGTTCTGTGACCTTGTAGTAACTATTGGCAACGACAACTTTCCTTGCCATCGTCTGGTCCTGGCTGCAGTGTCTGGCTTTTTCCAGACTTTACTGACGTCATCCTGGCACGTGACCTCCACTGGCTTTGTCACCATTGACCATCGCGACGTAACTAGAGAATCATTTCAACTTCTTCTTGACATTATCTACAAGGGGAAAGATGTCATCTCCAAGGATACTGTTAAAGAAGCCCTAAAATTGTCAATGTTTCTGAGAGTTAAGTTCTTGGAAGACTACTGTGAACAGTATCTGAGTGACAACATGGCGCCTGACACTTATCTAGGGGTCTGGCAGTTTGCTGATGAACATCAGTTAATGGTGCTGGCTGACAAAGCAGTCAAAATGGCAGCAACACGCTTTGACGAGGTGGCCAAGTGTGACGAACTTCTCCAGCTGCCCAAGGCCATGCTGCTCACCTTGTTGTCATTGCAGAAGACGATGACCGTGGATGACCTGTGTCGAGCAATTTTCCGTTGGGCCGAAGGAGATGTTCAGGAAAGAAAATGGCATTTAGGAGAATTGCTTCCTTTTGTTAACTTCACTCAGTTGACACCTAACTGTTTGAATGAATTGATGAAGTACTTGGATCACCCTTTTAGGAAGTATATTTATCGTAAGTTTCACCGTTATGAGTTTCAGTTTCTTTTGATTGATTGCCTTTATTCTTTTTTGTGAAATACTTCTCATTCGTAAGCATATAGTAGTTTTTCATTCAGTTCTGCAACACATAAGTAAGAGAGCTAAGGCATTGCCGCATTTAAACCTCGCTATTTAATTGGGAGGACTTAAGTGGTATTTCGATAGGGCGAAATAATTAGGTGGGGGAGGTGGGACAAAATTAATTTTCATATTGAATTTGTGATATTGCACTTTTGTACAGCCCCATTCTTTTTTTTTTTTTTTTTTTTTGTAACCAGAAAGTAGTTTGGAATGCAGGCGAACTTGTAAAAGTATACTTCTACGACAGACTGGCATCATCAAATGGGATTTACATATATATTTTTTGTCATTACAAAATTTGAATTATGTTAATGAATTATATTATGAATGTTGTAATTATCAAATGCACAGTATAAACTTATTTGTAGTTTACTGCACATACTATTATGAATGGAAACGCGTGCTTTCGGATAGTGTTTAATGTTTAAGGGTGTAATTAGAATTATATGACGGATAGTGAATGAATGTTTAAAGGTGTAATTAGAATTATATGACGGATAGTGAATGAATGTTTAAAGGTGTAATTAGAATTATATGACGGATAGTGAATGAATGTTTAAAGGTGTAATTAGAATTATATGACGGATAGTGAATGAATGTTTAAAGGTGTAATTAGAATTATATGACGGATGCGTCACCGTGAGTGACAAGGATACAAGAGGTTATCATAAAAGACAAAAAGTAAGCGTACATGCGTGTGTCCAGCTGTCCATCAATACAGCCGATTGCATTTGAACTAATTGCATAAATATAATTACCCCAATTATCATACAAGACTGTGTCTGAGATCCATCCATCCATCCATCTATCTATCTGTCCATCCATCCATCCATCCATCTATCTATCTATCTATCTATCTATCTATCTATCTATCTATCTTATCAGACAGGATAGTAAGTAATACAGGTAACAGACTACACCATGCAGCATGTAATTGAGTCGCGCTAATACGAGTGGTCTAAGTATCAACAATAATGTATTCAACAATACATAACATAAGACAGCATGGTTACATACAGCAAATAGTTCAACAGTTAAAATTAGTGTTTATATAAATATATAAGTTCATAATCACGACCACGTGGTGTTCGTTTTGAGTCCTATGGCACTGAAATAGTTGGTTTGTTCATATGAGTGAACTATAACTGAGTTTAACAAGAGAACACTGTTTTTGAGTGAACTCTTAAAAGTACAAATGATGAAACTTTTGTAAACATAAGCACCTAACACCAGAACAGAAGACATGAGCACTTGCATATCCCCTTATATTAAGGATGTGTGCATTGTTTCTATACTTATATCCATTTTTTAAAATGTCTAAAAATGGAATCAAAGTTTCTACGTGACAAGTGTAAACATTTTATTGCAGCTTACATCAGTGAAGGTATGACCTATTACCTCCAGGGTTTACAGTGCAGTAACATTCAGATTCAGAGACAGCTGAGAGCTCGGCAAGAGCCGGTTCTCACTGCTGATATAACCGGTATGACGCGGTGTGCTGTGATTGTTGGAGGAAAGTATAAAAAGGGGGAACCCGTCAACAATGTTGCTGCTGTTCCAATAGATGCTCGGAGTTTGTATAAAGTGTATCAATTCAAACCTTTGCCAGAAGCCTGTGGACTGGACTTTGCCACGTGTGTTTGGAGAAATGAGTTGTACATTAGTGGAGGATCCATGCAGCCAAAATATTTTGCTGTCTACAAACCTGGAGATGATGTGTGGGAAACACTGTCTTCCTTACCTCAAGGCCGTGAGAAACACACCATGGCTGCCATCGACTGGACAATTTATATGCTGGGTGGAAACAGTCAGGAGGAAGATAATATGCCTGTTACAGACATTTTGTCCTATAAGACTAAGGACAAAGTCTGGACAAACTTCTCATCTCTGCAGAAAACAGTTAAAGATGCAACATCGGCAACGTTAGGCCATCGGATCTATGTGTTTGGCGGTCAAGACGTTGATGGACACGACACAGACGTGGTGCAGTGTGTTGACACATTGACGGGATGCGTGTACACAGCTGGCACACTTCCATCACCAACATCAGGAGCTCGGGCACTTAGTAATGGTGGTGCCATTTTTGTCGTAAGATCTGAAGGTGAATTATTGCAGATGAAAGAAAATTCTTCTCTTGCAGACCAGCTAGAGAAGACATTTTTGCTGAAAGCAAGAATGGTTTCAGAGCTTGCCTATGCACAAGAGCCCAATCTAACTTCATTGCCGGGCGAAAAAGATGCTAAAAGTCGCAAGACTGTCAAAGAGGTAAGTGTGATTGAGTTTACCTTTCACTAATCCTGATTTATAAAACAAAAATAAATGTTTCCTTTCTGAGAGCATTGGTAGAGTTATTTGTTGTTGTTAATCTGGCGCCTATGTTTTGCAGTTATTTATATTATCTCCAGTTTGTTTTATTGTATTACGAAAACCAATCGTTTGTTTGAAGCATTCTTACCTAAAATGAATCAAGAGTGCTTATAGTTTTGCCTTCTGAAATCATTAGAGATGGTAAATAGTTTCACTCCACCCAGTAAGGAACTATGAAATGAATTGTGAATTGAATGTGTATACAGGTATACGTCAGTGATATTCCATTACATGTAGTTCTGTAACCCCTAGTTACATTCTGTGTATTCTTTATTAGGACGATAAGAGTGATGGTAAAATAACAAGCATTCACTTCAAGGCACTGGGCACTTTTCCAAGTCGTCGGCATTTTGGCGCTTTTCTACAAGACGACCTTGTTGTTGTGTACGGTGGTGAACTTCATGATGGCGAGCTTCTTAACGACATGGTTGGAGTCAGTTATAATACTGGAACAACCACTCAAATGTCAAGAAGACTTCTTCGTGGAATGGCCTGTTTTGGGCTTCATGTATTAAATATACCTCAAGAATTTTTGACAGGTTAGCGCTTTTATTTGCAATTTATTATTTTTCAGCTTAGTAATACAGCTAGCACATATTCTTTTGGGTGCCCACTTAGGGATAGGGAAGTCACTATTGCTGTAAAACTAAATTCTTATACCTATTTTAATTTTATGTGAACACATTTTAGTAGTAGAGAATCTCCCATTAAGTGTACATTTATGTAGTCCTTGGATCGAAAGGGGTGATTATACTTAATTAATTCGTGAAATGAGATAGCCATACTCAGTAAAATTTCAACGGTACAAACAGCACAACCCCTATATGTTACAAAAGAAATCAATGCATATAGAAAAACCACGACACTGTATACATATACAACCACAAAACATATTCAAGGTGTTATTAAAAGATATTGAATCCTATGTTGTTTACGAAGCTTGAAGGCAATATCTTTCGTTTTGTTAAGAATTAATCATTGTTAATATAAATGCTTGATTTGATTTGGGTACTCTTTTAAATAGAACGATAGATGAAAAGCAAGTATATAAGAAATGCCTACTGTAGTTTACAATATTTTACTTCTGATAACACTCAGGTAATGCAGCTGATCAACCGTATGGTATTGGCGACAAGGTGAAGCTCACACAAACTGGAATTAACAGTTACAGGACACAAAATTACAACTTTGGAGGTCTCCAGCAGAATTTCAAAGGCCCTGCACAAAACAGCACTGGTACAATTACAGGTAAATAAAATCAATAACAATCGTATTAATATTATCAATAATAAGAGTAATTAATAATACAATACTGAAAGGCATATACTCCTTTTTACTTTCCTTGATAATTGAAACTCTGCGTCAGTACTAAGTCAATCAACTGTGTGCATACGGCTCTCTTGACCTGATTCAGCTGTCACCACTCTGCGTTAGTACTAGGTCAATCAGCTGAGTGAATACGGCTCTCTTGACCTGATTCAGCTGTCACCAACACACCTGCAAGTTAGGTTGTACTACTCGGATGCTAAACACTTAAATACGAATTGCCAGAGAATGTGAAAATACCTTATTTGTATTCTAGTTAAGTTTTTTTTTAAAAATTTAATTGCAACCCATTGTAATAATAATTATTAAAAGCTATTGACACTTGCTAGCTCATATAGCATACATTAACAAGTCCACGCCTCGCGCAGTCTACCAACCAGATATCAACCAGATAACGATAATAGTTCTACAGATGATTGATAAATGAAGTGACTGAAGTACAAATAATAACGATAATAATACAAAAGACAATATTGTTTATGGTGCTTACAGTCTGTGTACGAGCTCAATATTGTTCTGTAAATATTTACAAACTCAGATGATTTAAATGAAATATACATTCACCAGCTCACATTAGCATATAATTAATTCTAAACCACTTCTCATAGTGAAATATTGGTAATGATTGGTAAGTTGCATTGTAACAAGAGCCAAAGTTTGCAGATACTGTTGAAGAAAATTAACCTAATTAAAGAGAAGAAATTAATTTCAAAACAAAATCTCACAATTTAATTTATAATCAAAGATTATTGATTAAAACTAAACTAAAATTATTTATAGAAATGCACACGTTCTAATACACTGCAGTAAATATATATCGGTATAATTATTTCATATTTTAATACTATAATTATTTAATAACGATATATTTTTAATACACTATAGTAAATATAAATCGTTATAACAGTTTCACAGCCATATACTTTTTAAAACGCAGCATTTGCTGATTGTACATACATTGTATTTGTTTCATACATACATTGTATTTGTTTCATACATACATTGTATTTGTTTCATACATACATTGTATTTGTTTCATACATACATTGTATTTGTTTCATACATACATTGTATTTGTTTCATACATACATTGTATTTGTTTCATACATACATTGTATTTGTTTCATACATACATTGTATTTGTTTCATACATACATTGTATTTGTTTCATCTTTACATTGAATTTACTTTATTTCAGCATTTCATGGTAATGGTCTCTGGTCAGTCAGCTTTCCGGAGTATGGCGTTCTAAATATTCCAGTCAGCCACTTTCAGCGTTGTTCGTAAATGTCAATAAGGGACAAGGATGAGAATCACCTATTTGATAATGTATATGCTTGTCATAGCGTGGCGTACACATATCTTCGCAAAAGTAGTCAGTGTTTATAGAAATAGTGTTTATCATTGTGTTGCTAGGCCTATTTCATCTGCAACAGGAGTCGAATCATTATTGTGTACAAGATAATTTATCTTGAAACTCACTTTATGTACAAGTACATTTACATTCACCCCAAAGTGTTTACAAATATGTTTACTGTAAACTCATATTGTCCACAAGTATTTTACCCGAAAACTCACATTGTGTACATTTACCTTCAACTCACAGTGTTTACAAATATGTTTACTGTAAACTCATATTGTCTACAAGTATTTTACCCGAAAACTCACATTGTGTACATTTACCTTCAACTCACAATGTTTACAAAGAATGATTACCTTAAACTTACATTGTGTACACGTATGCTTTCCTTAAGCTTATATTGAGTACTAGTAATACCTTTGACCTTTTGCGTTTGTTTGGACATCTTCAAGTAAAAACAAGAATTCATTTGAGCTTTGACCCTTAATTTTTAAACGAATAAAATAAGTGAAAAGGAAAACTCAACAATCCTGCAAGCAACGAATCGATCATTGATTGTTTCAATTTGTTGAAGATGTAACATCCCATTGAACATGACATTCCAAATGCTCATTAGTTATAAAAGCACTACCTTAGCTCAGTGTTAATTGTAAAACCATGAGTTTGGATTAGTGTTAATTGTAAAACCACGAGTTTGGATTAGTGTTAATTGTAAAACCACGAGCTTCGCTTAGTGTTAATTGTAACACCACGAGTTTGGCTTAGTTTTAATTGTAAAATCATGAACATAGCATGGTGTTAACCTTAAAAGAAAGTATCTTAGCTTAGTGTTAATTATAAAACCACGAGCTTGGCTTAGTGCTAATTCTAAAACCACGAGCTTAGCTCCTTGATAATTATAAAACCACGTTCTTGTTATGCATGGAGCAATGCGTTTGTTTTGAGTGCTTCTGTGACTGTCGTTGCTATAGTCGTTAAATAAAGATAAAGCATATGTTTAAGTCTCTCCCTTCTGAAATATGTTATACAGCGTTATTTGTTGAAGGGAGTTGCAGTTTGAAATACTGCAGTCGCACAGAATTAGACTTTTTTTTTTTAAATGATGTAATCCAATGTTTCACTTGGTTTTTCATGACAACAATATTGGGAGCAGTTTATCTTGCAGACCAGAATCATTTTCAGAGTTGTGAAATTTTATTTTCGATTACAAAGAGTCGAAGTTCACCGTTATTGCCATATATGAATCTTAAATTTAACATTGCAAATCTTAACATTATTTAAATACTCGTGGGTAACAATCTGCTAGAAACATAATGACGATGACGACAAAGATCTAGATGAATTTAAACACAGAACTTAACGACATTTTTACTTATGCTAGAATCTGTTTGATGTTTATTCCCAATTCCGATTAAAATATTAAAAAAATGAAAACAAAAAAATGATTATAAATTTATGCGAAAGGCGTCACAACCATAGAGACAGATTTATGAACTAACATAATTGCATTATATTTTAAATTTCCAAAGCGAGATGTTGATAGTATTGAAGGGCCTTATGAACATTGAGGAGTAGTTAATTTACCAAAACTTACGCAACCGGAATCTTTCGAAAATTGCTGTCTGAAATTCCACTCCAGAGTATGCGCACTTGAAGGCATTTCAGAATTCTACTGTTTATAGCCATTGCAAATATTTTGCCTTAACCCCAGTTCTAATTAACTTTATTTTGTTATAAAAAAAGTATCTCTTCCAGTTGACTTCTATATCAATATATTTCCTCATGTCGTGTTCCATATTCCCACGACCAATTGCACAATGCAATAACACAAGATTGATACACATGCATATACTAACAAATACCATGATCTGAATAACAGAACAGAGTAACTGTCAGAGAAGTCTCCACAAATCATGCTAATTTAATTAATCTTTCTTATTAATTATTTTTCTATTAACTAATGCCATACCACAAAACCCAAATCTTACCCATGGTGGTGCAATAACCATCCTTGTTATTGTTGAGGATATAGGTCACCTGACCATCATGCATGGATAGACCAAAAGTGAGAGAAGGATGGGGGGGGTGGGTAGCAGAGGTAACTTGTTGATGGATGCTTGATATTTGTGTATGGTGATATGTTTTCCTGTTCGTGACGTACGTTGAAACTGAGAATCATGGGCGTACAAAAGTGCCTATAAATAAGACTGAAAAATGCGCCAAAAAAAGGTAATTGAAAGGTAATAAAAAAGGCACTGTCTCCCCATAAATCCAAGGGTAGAATTTAATTGAGTGAATGAAATGACTTTAACCCTCAGTTACAATAGAGAAGGTAAACATATTGATTTCTCAGAGATTGTCATATGTACATTGTATTCAAGATGTTTGTGGTATGTATTTCTATATTGATTTTGCACACAAAACTGATATAATTTCTTTCCAGGATGTTCAGTAGTAATAGAAATATATGATATTAACTTAACACCTGTTCTACATTTACTGTAGATATTTGATTAAATGTAGTGTGTCCATTGGATGTAGCGAGACAATGTTTATTTTTAATATTGTGGAAGAGAGAAAACAGTTAAAGCACCCGTGTATATCCGCCAAGTAGTCTGTTTTCATTATTATATATATTTTTAATTTATGTAAATGCCACACTCAGTAATTTTTAGTGTTACTTATAATAACAGTGTGAAACCTCAACAGTCATGTCTGCATACTAATATGAAACATTTTTATCATTTTGCTTGCAAATATTCAAGCAAGGAGAGATTATTAATATTCATCTTTATTAATTAATAACCAAATTAATACAGGCGGGCGGGTCATAATATACGTGTTAACCCTAATCAGACAACTGTAGTCGAATTCCACCTGGCTGGCCTGCAGGCGTTTTCAAAAATCTTTTCTAAATACATACACCATACATAATCATACTTCTATCGCACACGTTTATTACCAACACGAACTTCTTGATGAAGAGATAGGTTTTGATCTGTCTTTAATTACTTCAACCCCACTCGTTCTCCACACACAGACTAGTTAATATGTGCAAGAAGTTGGTTACAATAAATAACAATAGCTAGTTATTCAATATAACATTTATCAAAGAAAAATAAATACATTTAGAAACAATAGATCTCAAATAACTATCTAATGGAATTTCAAATGAAAGTTAGAACTCGCCATCGAATAATGACAGTCATATAGCTAATATTTGTTATCTTAGAAAATAATACTTGTAAGAAAAGAAAAAAGTTTATGCTGAAGATGTCACGATCATGTCTGCTTGCTGTAATGTCACTCGGCACAGGTCCAATCTTTTAATCCTTCAAGTCACTGTGAATCTTGTCCATAAGTGCACATGTACAAATCGGAACAAAGTCACTTCGAACATCTTGGCTGAGAGTTTTTCACAAGGAACAACCTTCTCTCAAAGTTGCATAATAGGAACACCACTTCTTTCCACTTACTTCGTAATGGCTTGGAGGACTGACTCAACTCTCTACATAATACCAACAAGCATTGACTCCAATCTCCAACAGCTGGCAAATTCGGCAGGACCCATGCCTAAATGCATTTCAAATAAACCAGTCAAGCAGATTCCTAGGGACAAATGACCTAGAGCCTCAGCCCTAACACATGAGAATGTAGTGTGGACAACGTGGCGAAGTTGGATTTGGAGTATGATCTGGACAGTGCTACATTGAAACACAAAATTAAAGCGCATACATAAGTCTTTTGTGTTAATTTCTACACACTCTCTCTCCCTTCCTCTCTTTTTCTTTCTCTCTCCTCATTTCATTTTGTGATGTAAACATCTGTATAAAAAAACAACAAAAAAAAACAACCAGTGCTATTATCCCCATACTCATAAGGCAATAAAATAAATGAACATCAAAATACAACCGAAAATAAATTCAGTATTTTAAGGTCATTGTAAACATAACCAAATGCACTCTTCGTTTTTTACACCAGAAAATATAAAATGTTGCAAGATATTACTATCTATTTCTTCTCATTCTTACTCTCGGCCAATTAGCTTACCAAAGGTCAGCTATCATTGTACTCATTCCATGATTTATAATTCTCTTTTAGCAATTTAGCAAAGATTACACCCAGTATTTACACTACATTGGTGGGGTTTTGGGAAACAACAATTCAAAACTTAACACGTGCGCCTGTCTCTGGCATTTCTCCTTTCACCCTGAAGAAGTTCAATACTACCAGTTCACCTTCATATGACACTTTCATCAGTCTCTAATTGATCTCAATCTGCACCCTAATGATTTTCTGCAAGCGTTCTAACCTAATGTCTCATTCTTCACTGATTTCTTTAGATGCCATTCTTACACATTTGATTCTGGTGTGAACTTCTAGCAGTCATTTCGTACTGTCATCATGGTGTCTCTACCTAGAGGAGTCAGTGAATATGTCTCTGCAATCACAGATCGTCTCGTGGGAACCAATCAGCGCCACGTGTGATGTCTTTAGACAATACAATAGTGTGTGTGTGTGTGTGTGTGTGTGTGTGTGTGTGTGTGAAGGTCATTAGTGGTCAACTGTTGTTTTGACAGATAAAATATGGCAATATATATGGTTAAAAACTATGAGAAAATAATTATTCATGAAACTAATTATATATGATAAGCAATCACTCTACCATGCAAGTATTCTCAGTTAAAGATTTAAAATGTCTGAGAATTATTTTTTGGAACAGGAGCTGCAGTTGGCCACGTATTGCACAAATAAGTTTGAGTCGCTTGTGGAAATTCTGAGCAACAGAGTTTGTTAAATCGAATAAAGTGTTGAGTGACAATATGTTTTTGTATTTTACTTTTAGTTGTTTCATTAGACATACGAGTTATAATAGTCTACATTCCATTGTTTAATTAAACACTTCCTTACGTTTGATGGTTTATATGGGGTTGTATTAGAATTGTATAGTAATAGGAATTATCTTTGGCTTAGGGAAGAAATTATATTAATTATATTTGTTGTCCAATCACATGAAAGTCGCAGATAGTATTTCATTATATGTTTTTATTGTTTCTGGTACGCTTTACTGATAGAAAGTTCGAGCTCAAATTGACTGCGTTTAGCGATATTTAATGAAATGTTCAGATTGCCATTGCCATAAATCGAGAAACGCTTCTTATCTATTGATTATCTTCGAGAATTATTAGTATTAACTATTATATAGTAAGTATTCCTCACTGAATATAAAATTGTAGGGGCTGCTATTCGCACATTTTAATTATTTAGGACAGTTGTAGTTTTTCTTTGACCACAATGGTCAAATGAGAAACTCGAATCAAATAGTTTTTCTAAAAATAACACCGTCACAGTATGTTATCGTTCTATAGTACAGCTCGTGTGTGCAATAAAGAGCTGTTTAACATTCGGCAGATTTCTTTCATTCTGTTTGATCGTCTGAGTTCAGGCGTCAATGAAAGTTGATTCACTCGATCTTTGCAATATGAATAGATAGTGCTAGTCACAACTTGGTTTAAGTCAGTATATACTAGTTGATAATAAGATTAAATCCTCAAAAGTCTGAGAATTTGTTTAATATGTCGACTTTTGTCGTGTAGTACCAGCGAGGATGTTTATATGTACACTTTTTCTGCTTTGGGGTCTCAGTACACGTTCTGTAATTAGGTCAGTGAAGTTTTTCTTGGCCTCTTAAGATTCAGCTAATGGCAGTCGAGAAGCCGATAAACGAGAACACAGAATGAGTTATCAATATTATTTACTTTCAGCTCACTATGTACGTGCTTGGAGATTAACTTACACTTTGGTCCTACTTCACCTGAAGATACACTTTTATCTCCAGCGGGCACAGGACCTTTGGTGTGCGAAAACAGATTGCTCACGATTATAACACGCAATAGGAGAGAGTGTGTTTGTAGTACATGTAAAACCGACTACTGATTTAGATCCAACAGCAAGAATAACACAGATTCACACACACACACACACACACACACACACACACACACACACACACACACACACACACACACACATCTATCCAATCCATCCATCCATCTATCTACCTGTCTGTTTGTCTGTCTATCTATTCGTTTATTATATAAAAGATAGTGAATAATAGAAAGTACCACTATTGTTGGGATACTTGGCTACTACTAGTAAAGTTTTAATATATATAATTTTAATTATTTACCTTTTCGAACTGACCTTCATATTTTGAACGATGTTTATAACAAACAGAATATCAGCAAGCACCTTTGTCTAGAAACTGGTCAGTAAAAGAAAGTCGAAAATTGAGCGATGACCAGCCAAGAAAATGTTTTACTTCATATCAGTGTTTCATCGATTACATTACGTAAGTTGACTATTCAGAATCAGTGTGACATCACACCAAAAGGTGAAGATAAAAAAAAGCTCCTAATTGTACCCTTAATCTCCCGAAAAGAAAACTTTATTAAGTAAAGATATATTCCTGCGATAAAAAGAGAGTGTGGGCCTTTCCTGCTTAGTCTGTATTTACCTGGCATCATAGGAAATGTAATGAAACAAAAACTGTGATATGTCCAGTTAGGATAATAAAATAAATTAAAAGTAGTCTGTACAGCTTAGAGACTGCACAATTTAACCTTTTAAAAGAATTTTATTATAAAAAAAATAACAATATTGATATTCTTTATCGTTATTTATATTTAAACTTACAATGGTGAATTGCAAAGTTGTCTACTTCTATTTCAGCATAACTGCAAAGCTAGTATCAAATCAAGATACATTTTGATGAGTAGCATCCCTTGACGGGAGAAAAAAAAAGTACGTTGCACGATAACTGAAGTAAAACTGCAATTGGATTTCCCGGATGTGAATCTCGCGGACGTAGACACTACGACATTTTGTTTACATTAAAAACCAAGCGATTCCTTGTATTAGTCTTTCCCTCGTCTGAGGTAAATGTATTTTAGATCAGCGAAAATGTTCTAAGAACATTTTTCAGCGTATATTCGGTAGGTTATGCTCTTTAAAAAAATGTTTTGATTCCAACACTATAAACAGCAATTATCTTCCAAACATGTCTGCGAGTTAGCCTACAAAAGGAGAGTGTACAGGGATTTTTACAAGTGGGTATGTTGTGTCTAAAACAATCCGTGAAAGATAACTATTCAGCTATTCGAGTTAGTATGAGTAATGTATATGTGTGTGAATGAGTGTACGTATGTTTGTGTTTTTTGTTATAGGAATTATTATTCTGCAGACTCATAAAAGGATTGAAATGTAGGACATCAAATAAACAAGATGAGTATTGGTGCTGTTGAAAGATTTTACTATTTTGTGACGATCTTCTGTAATTATGAAAGTGCTTGAACAACTATCTATATTAAAATATTTATATATATATAACTTACATAAACTAATTTTCAAATGTAATTTTCTCATATAAGCTTATATGAAAGGGACACCAAATTGTAAACGTTTACCTGATATGGTCAGAAAATAATTATCACATTAATTATTCATAACTAAATTCTTGGTGTTGTCCTGTAATTTTATCGCTATTATGGAGAACCCCATGATATATTAGAACATTGTTAAATATTTTAAATTTTGTTTTCCCATGAACATTTTGTACATTGCAGATGACTGGAAAGATAAATCTTAACAGAGGAAAGTCATAGGCACACAGTTTCCAAATGTCTAGTATTTATTGCTCTTAACTGCTACAAATTCAATCACAAATACACAGTAGAGATTATATAAGAATGCATACACTTTTAAACATCTTTACGGAATTACAATTGAACATATCCAACAAAGAAGTGTTTTGGGGGTTCTACCACTATATATATTTTAGCAAAAGCCTTATCGGCATGAACGTGTATGAACACACACAAAGCAATATTTGAGTCACCGGACCAGTTAACTATTAGAACAAAATAGCTGAGTCCTCTTCATTCGATTGATAACACGTGTATTATTAACAAATTCATTATTTGTATCATTATCTTTAGATAATAAATTATTATTACTTCTCATAGTAGTAGACTAGTAGTACCTATCCATCTATCTGTCTGTCTGTCTATCTATCTATCTATCTATCTATCTATCTATCTATCTATCTATCTATCTATCTAATTTAATTTTGTGTCAATAAAATTAACATTTTTATATGTTTTCAGAAGAAAAGGAAGAGAATTCCCCAAAGAATGGTATTTCATGATACAGTTTTTGTCAACTTGTGCCAAGGCATTGATCATATCTATTCTGATGGTCAATTTTGTGATCTTTTCGTCACTATTGGCAACGACAACTTTTCCTGCCATCGTCTGGTCTTGGCTGCAGTGTCTGACTTTTTCCGGTCTTTACTGACGTCATCCTGGCACGAGAGCTCCACTGGTTTTGTCAACATTGATCACGAAGACGTGACCGGTCAGTCTTTCCACCTCCTTCTGGATATTATCTACAAGGGGAAGGATGTTATCACCATGGAAACAGTTAAAGATGTTCTGAAGATGTCTATTTATTTACGTATTAAGTTTCTGGAGGAGTACTGTCAACAGTATCTCAGTGACAACATGGGACCAGAAACGTACCTGGGAGCATGGCAGTTTGCAGAAAAATATCAGCTGACAGCATTATCTGACAGGGCAGCAAAAATGGCAGCAGCGCGTTTTGGTGAGGTGGCAAAATGTAACGAATTTCTCCACCTTCCCAAGTCAATGCTTCTCATTCTGCTGTCGCTACAGAGAAACGTCAGCATGGACGTATGTAAAGCGATTTTCACCTGGGCCGAAAAGGATGTCATTGAAAGAAAGCAACATTTGGGAGAATTACTTCCATTTATCAATTTTACTCAGCTGGCACCAGAATATGTGTACGAGTTCATGAAATATATGGACCATCCTTTTTCAGAATACGTCCTAGGTATTGTCACATTGTCTTTTGCTTTCGAGAACAATTACATGTACATAATATCCAATCCAACAGCTTGCTTTCACATGTAAACTGCATCATGTCTTCTAAATATTTATCACAACTTTCCCTATTGTCTGTTTATTCCACATGGTTCTATTTTAAAACGAGTAAAGCGGAATAGTTTTGTGAAAACATAATTTGATTATCATAACATTTATTCCTTCCAAATAAAGCTTTTAAAAACTAAATATAATAATGAATTATTGATCTCCCAATATAATAAATTACTGATGAATATAATTATGATTAGACATAAAGCTTGCCAGATTACTTTAGCGAGATAACGGCGTACACCCTGAATTGCGTATATGGTAAAGATAATGTTACCGAAGCATATAATTAGAATAATATAATTCGTTTTCCAGATTACGCCAATGAAAGTATGGCCTATACCCTGAAAGGAGTATATGGTTCAGACACAAAAATACAACGACAAATGAAAGCTCGACAAAATGTGTCTGTGAATGTACCCGATATAAAGAGGTGTATTGTTGTTGCCGGGGGATGCAAGGAAAAGGACACACCTCTTACTGATGTTTATGCAGTCCCTATAGACACCCCTATTTACCACAAAGTATATCAGTTAACACCTTTTCCTGAACTCTGTGGTCTGCATTTTGCAACGTGTGTTTGGAGAAATGAGATGTATGTTTGCGGGGGATCCCTGAATGACACGCACTTTTCTGTTTACAAGCCTGGGGACGATGCGTGGGAATCGCTCCCGACCTTACCTCAAGGACGCGTCAAACACGCCATGGCCGCAGTGAACTGGAATATTTTTGTGCTTGGCGGGCAGTACCAGGGAAAAGCTGATAAAGCGAGGCTTGCTGAAATCATTCTAGTTTACCACTGCAAATCCAGAGTGTGGAGCGATTTCTCTTCATTGCATGTAGCAGTCCAAGATACAGCAGTAGCAACTCTGGGACACAGAATCTACCTATTTGGTGGTGAAGACGCTGAAGGGCATGCCACAGACGTTGTTCAGTGTGTGAACACCTTGACAGGATGTGTGTACCTGGCTGGCCATTTACCATCGCCCTCCTTCGGAGCGAGGGCCCTTAGTGATGGCGGCACTGTTTTCGTAATTAGACCTGAGGGAGATGTATTAGAGATGAAGGAAAACTTTGCTCTTGCTGACGAGATAGAAAGGAAACTGTTCAGGCAAAATGCCGATGCGGTTGCGAAAGAGCACAAAGGATCGTCGAGTGCTAAAGGAGCTGAGGCACAAGGCATGAACAATGAAACCAATGAGACACCAAATAAAGATTCGGTAAGCACTTTTAATGCACAAGATTGTAAGATATTTCAAATGACTGTTTCATACGATTGCTCATCTTTTGCTTGTATTTAGACATACAATGTCATTATTGTTATGTGACATGTTGCAGGGTCGTTGTAACATTTAAATGACTGCAAACTAATATGAGTTTCTTTCTAACTCACTGAAAAGATTTAATAGAAAATGACATTCCGACAACAATGTCAGGAGTACTAACCCCATTCCCGGCGTCAATGGCATGAGTGTTTGGGCAGGTTGAATAGGATAAAATTCCCAATTTAATACATCTATTGTCAAATATCTTGTTGGGCCGAAACACCCCAAACATACAATGGATGGCCAGTGGTGGGAAATTGACTTGACATCCCACCACCAAATTCAAGGCTTTCCAAAGTCTAAAGACTAGCCACCTAAAGTAATGATTAGAAGGGCCACCTACATGCTAAATCTTTAACCACTTAAAATAAAATAACACAGACAAATGTATAAGCAAAATCACCCATCCAACAACTATATTAGTTTCATTAAAATCAAACAACTAAAAGCAATAAGTATATAGAAAATAAAATAAGAAAAATAAACAAAATAACATACTCAACTACATGAGAAAAAAGAAATATTATTGAGTAGACCTTGTCTCCTCACCCGCCTCCCAAACATTACTCATAATCACCACCTCCCAATCTCCAGCGCGAAATCGATCGAGGTCGGATGCGATTCCCATAAATTAAGTAAGTATATAAGTGTGTGGGTTTAACAGCGAATGATGTTACTACATGTCACATTCATATCTCTCACAGCTTGCAGACAGGTAACGAGCAAAAATCAGCATGGGTCGATGGACAGCTAACGGACAATAGATTAGCAACAGTTGCAATTTGGTCCTTCATTCGCATACATTCACCACGGTATATGCTCTTTATAGACAGTGGATAGAATAAACAAGTTTCCAATGACATATTAATGACTATACGTGGAGAACGAATACTTAAAATAAGGAACGTTAGCTACACTCTATTACAATTAACAAACTGTTGTTTTAAATTTATAATTTAAAACAAAAGTTTACAGATTAAAAAGACGAAGCATGTCATTGGACTGTGCTAGCTATTTGTGCAGGAATCACGCAGCTTGAAATTGACATCTTAATCTCCAATATTCAATATCCTCCAGGGATTCGCAAAATTCTAGTAATAAAATTAATTTTATTTGTGAGCGGCTTTAAAGGAGATAATTCATTCAAAACTAGGGTGATGACTTTCTGTAGCCATGTTTCGAACCATTAAAGAAACATTATTAATCACAAACGCTTGGAAAAAGAACAAATGTTATGCATAGTCCAATTACTGACTGATTCGTTTACAATAAATACTTTCTTCCACATTCTGGCATAAGCTTTTTAGAGATAGTGAGATGTATCAGTTGACCATTAACACTCGTGATTATGAAAATAGTGATAGTTCCAGCAAAGAAATGACTAGTCACATATTAGTATTAACTACTCGAAATAACTAGTAGGTTTCCTTTTGTTTCTCCCTCCCTTCCCGTTGACCTTTTCCTCACAGAGCCGCGAAGAAGTCAACGGAAAAACTACTCTGTTGAATAAGTTACCTATTTATATTGATGGTGAATTAGGATTATAGTAATCAATCACGGAATGTATTACTCATAACGTAAACGAATCAGTGTCCAATATCCGAGGACAAGTCACGGATATTTTGCAGTATTCCACATGTATCACAGAAACTAAAACTAGTAAGAAAACGTCAACTGTATTCAATAACGTTTAGATTACAGGGCAATAATTGGTTGGCACAAAATAACTGGTATGACTTACACTTCTAATTCGCTAAATTGATTTTCGAATTGTTCTTTGTCTTCACCTCATCTTTATTGCTCCAATTTTGTTTACTTCCGTGTGTCTTCTCGGTGCAAGCCTGATTATCGCCATATTTGAAACTAAGAGAAATATACAAAATGTTTACGTTATCATAATCTCGGTTCCACAAATCGAGCTTTAACAGCTGCATTTGCTGATAGATTATTATGTGGCGTTATAAACCATCACTAGAAGATGTTAAATTGACTGATAATTGGATCATAGCTGTGTGTGATTCTTCACACCTATCTTCAATGCACATCACAATTTTGAGTTTTTCATTGACTGATCCAATTCATTGCCATTGCCACATCCGTCTTATCTAAAACTCAACAACTGGTTCCTATAAAGTAAAGTAACATTTTAAAATTTTCTTTTAAAATATAATGGACAGAAATAAGTATCTTTAGCTTTATGACCTATTACTATTTAGTTGCTTTCCTTTCAAATAAATATTTATATATCTAGGAATTTAAAATTATAATTATAACATTGATTCGGAAAAACAGTTATGAACAGTGGAAAATTGTTTTGAAAATAGATATGAAATAACATTTATTCTGTGTTTATTATTGCTTTGCTTTCTTTTCATTGTTGTGAATGAGTGGGCCAAGTGTATAAACTTTAGCGTGTTATTGAAAGAGATTACTACTGAAGCATGCATGAATGATTGAGAAATGGAATGAAAATAATACATGCAGCCTTGTTTCAACAAATTAAACAGGTTTTACTGTTTCTACTGATTCTAAACGTATTGTACCGATCGCAAATGAAAACATATTTGAAGTGTTTCATTTTCTTCAGAATTCTGTTGTACTTACGTACGTACAAGCAAGTATCGCATATTACCTCCATTTTTTCTACTGATAATTTCAATTACTTAACTAATAGTATACATTATACTTCCTCAATTTATAGTGCCTTTGTCCATATTTATATTTGTTTTACACAATTGTGTAAAACAATCTTCAACTAACAAGGGTAATGAATATTAATTAGCAATTATAGTCGTTCTTTATAGAAAATACAAAAATATATGCATTCAACAATGTTGCTTTTTCAGGAGGACGACGTTAAGAATAACTACGACACCATCAGGTTTAAAACAACTTGCACATTTCCAAGACGTCTACGCTTTGGTTGTTACTTATGGGAAGAAGGAGTAGCCGTTTGTGGTGGGATATCTAATGACGGACTGATGCTGTGTGACATAGTAAACGTAGATACGACAACTGCTACGTCATCGGTATCTAAATTAACGCTTCTGAATGAGTCAGCATGTTTTAGCCTACACACGCTTAATATTCCACAGGAATATCTTACAGAAGGTAAAAATCATTCATCGTAGATCATTGAGACGCCAGCTCCACCTAATTAATAGTTATGATTATTATTCTTAACTAATCACAATTGATGAGAATCTTAAAATATATTATTCATAATTCTCCAGAATTGTCTCTCTCACATTTGGCGGATATGAGGGCGCTGTAAACGTTTCCTCTCTTCCACAGCATTATAAACAAACATTTACCGTCACACAATACTTTTGTGAAAAACGTCTTACTGAAGGAGAAGACAAATCCGCCTTTAATCTATATTTAGCGAGTGCTCGTCCACCTACTGTCTTTCCAATATATGGTTATCAACATGTGTAAGATGGTCAATAAATTTAACAATTAAATATATAACGTGAATATAATCAAAGAGCATTGACATTTACATCACTTCAAAACAATGTTCAGTTAATGTTCAACAATTGTTCAGTTTATCCTGACATAGACATAAGCAGTCAATTAATCATACATACATAATGGCATTCATGGATATCATCAAAGAAATGAGAAAGAGTTCAGAGAAATAATTAAAGTAAATTTATGTAACCTTTTCAAAGATGATGGCTGTCACTGGCACGTGTTTCACAGTCATGCATCAAGTCACTGCCTTTTTAGGTGTGGTCCCATGTGTCCCTTCCAGAGGCACGTTTCACAATTGTTCCAGAATCTTTGACACACTCTCCAAGCATTCCATAGTGAATCATCCTGAATTTTACATGTGCTATCAAGCAAATCAGGAGAAATGTTTTTGATTTTCCATGCTTGTTTACTCAACACACCAAGAGGAACATTTAAAATAGTCTTTGTGCGAGACCAATCTCAAGCCACAGTTTCCGCCATATTTCAGAATTCACAGGAAACAATTTACAGCAGCACATTTTACTGAAAAGTTGACAATGCTGTCTGCACATACCAGCTTAATCAAGTAGAGTACAGAAGTCACTGTAGCATGAAGTGACAAATAAAAAATCCTGCTCTGCTCTGCAAAAGTCAAATTAAGGCAGCCCCAAATTTCAGGCATATTTCATTTCTAAACTCCTTTCTCTCTTACAAAAATTCTCAACTTACAAATCCTGCAACAATTTCGTTAGCCTTCTACACACAGCATAAGAAATATAGTATCGAACAAAATTCACAAGTATAATGTACAACATAGTGAAATTAATAAACATAGAAATAATAGTTGAATTACATAAGCATTTTCTAATTTAAATCATAGATCAATAGCAAACATGTATGAAATATTCTAAGTCTATTCTTTCTTTATCAGTTAGTTAACTTACCATAAACTAACGATCGACTTTATAACTGGACTTATGTTCAGATTCAAAGTGATTAGAATAGAGTACTTTTTCAACAAAGAAACTTCTGGTCGATTCCCATTAGATGATTTTGTTATGGATAAGTGTGAGACTATTAGAAAAAAACCTCTCATCCCATTGGAGCTGGTTGGGATTGCATCAGCAATTTTCTAGCATATTCTCAGCTGGAGTAGTTTACTTCCAACTCTGAAACTTACAAATAATGCCACCATATGGAGTGCCCAAGGTCGGGTCACTTTAACAATTTATATAACAAATAAATCTAGAAATAAGGGTAGGCAACTTTACTCTGCTACATTCGACATTATTATTTTCGCTTTTGCCATTGCCATCAACAGTTGTTAATTTCATGAACTTGTACAGGTATGTTGATCACATTAAATATTTAGCTTAGAGTAAACATATACCAACACAACCAAAATACTTCTTAAAACAGAGGCCGAAAGAATAGTACGATTAAGATGATATCTAACCAACCACTCATACATGTGTAAATTGCACTGCATGAAGTATTCTTATATGTTTAAAAAGTTCAATAAAGTCAAAGCATATATAATCATAACTAAAATGCATACTAACAATTGGTCACTACAACTCTGAAATGTGTTTATAATTTGAAAATACTGATTTTGATTAAGCATTTTAACATTGCTAGTTATTATTATTATTATTATTATTATTATTATTATTATTATTATTATTATTATTAACATCATCATTATCATCATCACCATCATCATCATCATTATTATTATTATTATTATTATATTTAGTTTAATACATTTATTAAATTTTTCTCTTTTTTATCTCTTTTATTTCATTAATTAATTTAATTCTTTCTCTTTTCTCTTTCGTTTCTCTCTCTCCCTCGTTTCCCTTTGTTCTCTCTTTCTCCATTTTCGCTCTCTCGTGTTCCATCTCTTCTTTCCTCTGTCATTTAATTTTCTCATTTTCCTCTCTTTCCCCTCTATCTCTTCCCTCTCCCTATCTCTACTCCCATCTTATTCTGTCACTAATTGTCTTTCTTAAGCTCTATTTTTCTCTAAAGATTTTCATTTCTTTTCTCTGTCTCCTTTTCAAGGTAACCTTTTCTTATTTTCCGGTTCTTTATCGTTTTATTTCTTCTACTATTTCTCTGTTACCCTTTTTGCCCGTTCTCTTTCACGTTATTTCTTATTCTCATTTCTCACGAACCTACCATAATTCTTCTTTTTTTGTCTCTTTTCTTATAAACCTTGCTTTGTCGACCTATTTTTATTTGGCAACCCCCGTCTCTCTCATTCCACTCTCCTACATCCTTTTCTATTCCATTAGGTATAACATTGAATATATACAATAATAATTGTTATGCTTTTGTATTGCCATAGTAATGTATTATAATATTGCTCTGTTTGAGTAGCTAAAAATTAAATGATTAAAGTGGAATATTTCTATCACGTTATGTCTCAATTTATAATCCACATTTCTCCTAGTCAATAACTTTCTTTCTTTTCAGTGATCATCATTATAGATTTTTATTTGAAATAATAATTAATCTTCCATTATATTGTTATAAATATGCTTTCCAGGTGTACAAGTACTTCAGGACCTTGTTTATACTTTAGGCATGTTTCTACTTTTCCAAAGTATTTTATCATATGGAGCGAATTTATATCACATTTTTCCTTAAAAATGTCCAGGAATAGAAAAGCTTTAGACTGTCTGGTCTAGGCAAACTACTTCAGTTAAGGTTAAAAATAAGTATTCGTCAAATATATACATTTCTTATTTGGGATAATAGCTCATGATTGTTCCTATGTGCATGGAATCAGACAGGACTACGGCACAACCTTTGCACCTGGGACGTAAAGTGACGCTGACAGAGTCTGGCATAAACAGTTTTTACAAGAAGAGTCCGCTCTTAAAGACTTCTAAAACAGTATACAAAGGACCCCCTCGGGACAGCATTGGAACTGTTAAAGGTAAAAATAATAAATCAAATATGTTGTCCTCCATTGAACGATATATCAACAATACACAGTCTCAATCACCTTCTTTTTCTTTTTTTCTTTTTTCTCCTCTACATTCTCTCACGTTTCTCTAAAATATCTCTCACCATTCTCACACTTTTTCTCTCTCATGTGTTTCTCTTCTTTCCTACGTCTGTCTTTCTGTAACTATTTTTCTCGTTCCATCATTTCATTTTCCTTCTTGTTATAGCTCTCTTTCTATTTTCTTTACTCTTACTCATTCTAAATCCCCACCCTCTATCTTTCTGCATAACTTTGCTTTCTCTTTCACTGCCGCATGCTTTATTTACTTAAAGGTAAAGAGATTTACAAACACGTTGAAGAAAAAGAAAGGAATTAGCGAGCAGAAGGCATAGCAAAACATGTAGCACGAGAAGAACGCGAAACTAAAGCTAAGTTAGAGTGAGAAGCAAAGAAACTAGAAGCTGACAAAGAGGTTTATATAAAACATTTAGAGTCGAAAGTCGGAAGAGTAGTGAGGATAGTTTACAGTTCAGTGAAGTTTTAGGACGTAGGCGGGAAAATCAGTTTTCAGGAATAAACATGGTACCCTTTGACTAACAGAAAGACCGTATCGATGTTTATCTAACCACCTTTGAAAAACTCGCTAGATTTAACAAGATGCCACGCTGTCACAGTCTGATAAAAATGTCACGACCTTCCGACCCACTTGTTTGTTTTTCAAATATTTAAATTTGAAATTCCTTTGTTTGGAGCTCTCCCATGGTACCTCAGTATCGAGAAGCTTCCAACAAAGAGGTCAGGACGTTATGTAACTTTAGGCCATTGTCTAGGTTCTAGAACCAACTACATTCCATGCGATCCGTCACGTGATATGCTCTATGCTTCTTATAAATATGGTTAAATCGCACCTGTATTTCGCTCCGAGATTCAGAAGCTACGACACCGTACGTCACAGCTAGTACCGTCGTTTACTCGCGAGTCGTATAGGAACAGACCGACACGATTGATGAGATAATGCTTCAACTTCTCACTAAGGTATCACTTTTATTTGATTGTATTTTGCATATTTGAACTATGTATGTAATTATGCTATGTATTACCATGTATTGTTGTATAACTTGAGCACGGTTCGTTGAAATGACTGAAAACCTATAAGTTACAGAATATAAATCATTGTAACTCTTTTCCATTTGTAACTTTAATTTATATTGACTTTAAATTCACTAGAGCCAGGAATGCTTGCGCTCGATATGAATTTCACATGTAATTCAAATTATTGCGTGTAATTTTAATTGTAAATTGTGAAGCGCTTTGCTTGATTTGAATTGTCCCTTTGTATGAATTCTAATTTTAACGTTGTAAATATTTTATAATTCATATGTCATGCACTGTTAAACATAACATGCGTGAGAAGATTATATTTTCTAAATCTAAATTGTAAATGACGCGTTAGTTGAATTTCTAATTCGAGCATTTGAACTAATCGTGCTTAGGTAGCGAACGTGCCAGCAGAACGATTATGAGATACATTTGTATTCATAGGTCGGTCTCTGTCATTCTTCGTCTTGCTACGTTTTGACTCGTGGTTCCTGTACCAGCCGGTTTTTTAACTCTGTTGAGTGAGTTCAACTCTTCCATAGTCCACCCCATTGCAGAGCAATGCCGACGTGTAGGCGCATGCTTGTCTATATTCACAAGTTCACCAAGCGGGCTAAACTGAGAGACAGTTTTCCGTTGTATGCCACGTGCATTCCGCTGTGCAACTACAAGTGAAGTAGACCCGGTTCGGACTGGATTCAAAAGACCAGGCGACACAAAGACACAAAGCTGAGTACCCCTCAGATGACAAAAAGTCAATAAGAAACAATTGGGCATATTTTCTCAAAGTACGATAAAGCACATACATGCGGAATTAAGAAATAGACTTCGCGCTCGTATTTGATTATTGTTAAATTGTTAAACCTTATTAAATCTTATTTTAATTGTTAATCCTCTTTTTATGCATAATAGACCTAATGATTTTTCATGGATTGGATGGGGGCAGATTGAGCTGAATGACGTAACGAATGCATATTAATTTAGAGGAATTTAACGACTCCAAACCAGCTATTGTACGCAATTTATCAGTTTGTAAATCTGCTGTCTGCACTACAAGACACATTTTTAAGTTAGTCAAATGATAAGTTGGGCAACCAGTCTGTATAGGATAGAGAGAAGGAATTAATTTAATCTATTATCTTTAAAGTCCTTAATTATCCTAGGCAGGGTCTATAAAGAAATACTGGAAACGTAACACACGCGAATCTTTGGTCGTTGTTTTATCCGGGTTACTACAAGATAGCGTGAGAGATGAATGTAACAGGTTAAGCGATTCAGAAGCAGAAGATTTTGACAAAGTTAAAACCGCACTGCTTAAATGTTATAAACTTACAGCAGAAACGTATAGGAGGAAATTTCGAGAAGCCAGAAAACAAACTAACGAAATGCATACACAATATTTCAGGTGGGTTTCAGATCTCTTCCAGAAGTGGATGGATCTAGCCGAAGTTCCCCACACCTAGGACTGTAACTGAGATATGAAATAATCAAAGAGTTAGTCATTAGTACATATCCACCAGAATTAGAGATATTTCTAGCCAAGAGAAAGTTAGAATCTGCCGAACAGATTGCTGATGCAGCCGAACGATATGACGATGCTAGGTCCAGACCAGCATACAGTAGTTTGCACAAGCCACGCGAACACGCACACAAACCAACTAGCCGCATGAGTGATCAGAAAAAAAGGAAAGGTATCGAACAAATAGTAAAACGTGAGCAGAAGCATTCTAGTCCGGAGAACAAACAGCCATAAGGATACAGCATGCTTTAATTGTAATCAGACAGGCCATTTTAGCAGGGCATGCCCGAACCGCAAACCACACTCTAAAGGTCCATGCCGTTACCTTACAAGGTCATGACCCTGCCAAGTCAAACCTCACAAGCGTTGAAATTGACGGGCATAGATATACTGCATTGCTGATACAGGGAGTGAAGTAGATGTTTTGATCAATGCCACTTTAGTTCGAGAGAAGGAATATTTGAACGAGACTGTTCAAGTTTTTTTTGCGAACGGAAAGGCTGAGACGTTACTGCTAGTTAAAATACAATATAAATCTGACTTCGTAACCGGGATTGTAAAAGCCGCAGTTGTTAGAAGCTTAGCACACGATATGATTTTGGGGAATACATATGTACAGCAGTGTAAAAGGGCTAGTGCGCATGACACGTCGATTGACAAGATGGACACACGTGAAAAGATAGAGGCAGATTCTATCAGTTGTGTATTGACAGAGCGTGATGTTTCTCCCACGGGTAGTGATACAGTGACTGATTCTACTGACGAGACTGTTAGTATAGAAGATAGTCATGAGAGTGTATCGACTACGAAGACGGAGGACGGTATATCTATATTACTGATAGCCAATGTCAGGATGAACAAAAGTTCGAGTCATGACGTAATTTTAGAACATAAAATTTTTGCGCCATGTGAGGTTTCTACTGCTAATGAAATGATAGCTAGAGAAAAGGAAGTATTTGATACAGTTGACAGCATAGGTAGCGATACAGACAAAAATAACATGTCTATGGTAAATTCATTTACTTCAGATGACATGACAGTTGACAGAACTGAGACAGAATTCACTTCCGATCATGATATGGGAAAAGATAAAGTCGAAAACTGTACTGGATATGGGTCCGTAGCAAGGAAAGCTGACGACTGTGTATTGTTTATGAGCAATACACTTAACGAACTTAGTGACGTAGACAGAAGCCATGGTTCACAGACAACCTTTATTGACTCGGTAGTTGATATAAGGAAATGTCATGAGAATGTACCAAAACAGTAGGAAGGGAGGAGGTGAGATGAGTGATAGAATACGCAAGTATGACAAGTGAGCGCAAAGAGGAAGTGTTTCATTCATTGATACGTCCCATAATTCACTTAGAAGCATAGGAGAAGATTTCTCTTCTGTAGTATATAACCTGATTTCTGAGTGTAGTCAAGATTTAACGGTGACAGAGGGGACGGTACAATTAAGTGATGGAACCAGATCAGAAGAAAACCGTGCACCGACAGATTTAACTGTCGCGACCGTGATTATTGAGGAGGGTGAAAGGGACGCTAGTGTAGCCGGTACTGTACCAAGTTGTTCACTACAGACAGGTGAAACTGTCAAGGACGTGAAGATCAATGACGCTCTGACAGAGGGACAGAAAAAGGAGGTGAATGACTTGTTACGTCGACGTTAACTGACAAACCAGTGTTAACCGACTTAGTCGAATTTTCTTTGAAACTGATTGATGACAGACCGACATGATTAAAACCGTACCCTCTTCCCCATACAAAGATAGATGACGTCAGATGAGAGATTAAAACGATACTAGTTCTTGATGTCATCGAGAAAACCGATAGTGCGTACAGTTCACCAATCATACTCATCAAAAAGCATGATAAATCATTCCGCTTCTGTGTCGATTACCACAAACTAAATCAGGTGACAAAATTCAGAGCAGAATTTATGCCAGACCCTGACCATATTTTCACTAAACCTTTGCTACTTCTCGCTATTTCACTAAGATAGACTTATCCCAAGGTTTTTGACAATTAAAGGTGAAAGAATCAGACCAACACATATTAGCATTCACTACACCGATCGGAAACTACACGTAAATTAATGCCGTTCAGAATGTCTAATGCGCCGAGCGTATTTTCAGAATTGATGCACACATTGTTAGAACCGTTACATGGTCGAGGTGTCAACAATTTTATGGATGATCTCATCCTAGGCACTGAGACATGGGACGAACATTTATTATTACCGAGGGATATATTCTCTAGACTAAGGGAGACAAACCTTACTGCCCATCTGACTAAGTGTGAAATCACACATTTTTCACTCGACTTTCTAGGACACAAACTTAGCCAAGGATCTAGCGAGTCCAAGATTGAACAATTGAGAGAGAGACGTTTGAACCTGTGTTTTTGTTTCAGGTTTTTGTTTCATATTTCTAGGACTTGCAAACTTACTATAAATTCTTACCGAATTTTAGTGCGATCGCCAGTCCGTTAACTGATCTCACTTGAAACAAACATGCCTACCAAGGTAATATGGACAGAATCATGTCAAAAAGCTTTTGCCACATTAAATGCACAGTTGACATCCAATCTTATTGTCAAACAGTGTTACGTTTCCAGTATTTCTTTATAGACCCTGCCTAGGATTTTAAAGACTTTAAAATGATTAGATTAAATTAACTCCTTCTCTCTATCCTACACAGATTGGTTGCCCAAATTATCATTCGACTAACTTAAAAATGTGTCTTGTAGTGCAGACGACAGATTTACGAACTGACACATTTAAATATTTGGTAATTCATACGTCATGTACTGTTAAATGTTACATTTAATGTTACATTTAACAATACATGAGGTATGAATTACCAAATATTTACAACGTTAAAATTTAGAGTTCATACAAAGGAACAATTCAAATCAAGCAAAGCGCTTCACAATTTAACATTAAAATTACACACAATAATTTGAATTACAAAGGAATTCATGTCGTGCACAGGCGCTCCTGGCACTAGTGAATTTAAAGTTATATAAATTAAAGTTACAATGGAAAGAGTTACAATTATTTATACACAACAACTTATAGGTTTTGTCATTTTACAAGCGAACCGTGCTTAGGCTAAAAGGTAGCAATAGTTAGCACAAAATTACATACATGGTTCAAAATGCAAGATACAATTAATAAATGCAATATCTTTGCAAGAAGTTGACGTGTTATCTTCGGAGCAAAATAGCGTCGGTGTTCCTATCGACTCAACGAATGCGGCTGCAGACAAGGTGCACTAATTTCCGTTCTGGATCGGAGTGCCGGATTTGGCGCGCGACACTGTATTTATTAAAAATGCATAGAACATGTCACGTGACGGGTCACGTGGTATGTGGTTGGTTCGAGAATCTAGACAATGGCCTAAAGTTACATAACGTCCTGACCTCTTTGCTAGAAGCTTCTCGATACTGATGTATCATGGGAGAACTTTAACAAAGGAGTTTTCAAAATTTGATTTTTGAAAACAGCAAGTAGGTTAATAAGTCATGACACAGATTTTATCAGACTCGTAACAAACAGCCTGACCTATCAAAATCTTTTTTATTGCGAACACCGGTTTAGGGGCCATATTATTACAAGAATATGGAGATGTGAATCACCCTGTCACGTATGCTAGCCGTAAACTTCTGAGAGCGGAAAAAGCATATTCTACCAGTGAGAAAGAATGTCTTGCCATTGCATGGGCTAAAGAAATTTGAGAGTTACTCATACAGGAAATCTTTCATAATAGAATGCGATCACCAACCACTAACATTCATAGGTCAAGCTAAATATACAAACAACAGACTGATGCGCTGGTTCAACAAGGCAGGAATAAGGATCCAGCACAGACGCTTGCTTGCACACTGATGTTTTGGCTCCTACATCAATGAGCATGGATTCCCATCAAAATAGTGTTGAGCGGTCAGATAGAGTTTTGAGGTAAAACTCAGGACCAGCTGTATATTCATGGTTATTTATGTTACATCTTCGTGTGTGATAATGACTTTTATAGGCCTTATGGCAGCAACGATAATCACTCTTTAAAATCTTCACTAACTCACAATGTACATTACATGAAATTCAAATGTATAAAATCTTACAATATATATTTCTTTCATTACTCTAGAGTTGCTCGTAATATAATTTAGCTAGTGACCACGCAGCATGTGTTGACTCTTCCATAATAACAATTAATCAACGGTAATAAGTTTCAATTATTAACTATTCCACAGTTTTTTTAATGATTATATGAACTTTATGAAAGTTCTTTATAAATATGATACGGTATTTTAACAAATTATACACATCTCATTATAGGTTTATATGGGTAAACCGAGCTGTGAAAGAATGCTTTATTAAAATGTTAAACACTGCAAATAGATTTTGTTAAGAATATTTTTCAAACATGAATAATTATTGAATAATTATCACAGTACAAAACGTTTAACAGGTATCTGTATATCTACCTACCTACCTACCTATCTATCTATCTATCTATCTATCTATCTATCTATCTATCTATCTATCTATCTATCTATCTATCTATCTATCTATATATATATCTATCTATCTACACACCCGTCTGTCCATCCATCTGTCTGACTACCTACTTACCTACATACATATAAAGCACACTCTTATTTATTCCAAGTGTAATATGTTGATGTGCTCTTTGCGTATAAGATTCTTAACTGTATATAATGCGTAAAATGTGGAACAAAAGTTTACTTTACTGCTAATAATATTATTGTAAACATACGGATAATTTAAAATAAAATACAGTCGAATTAGGAAATTTATTTTAAATTGTTCCAATGGTGTTCATAAATGTTCCTATTTATTTCTAGCAATAGATGCGAGTGGGAATTATACAGTCAACTTCCCAATTGTCGGCGATGTGAGTGTACCACCAAAGTATATCCAAATCAACGATGCAGAAGAAAAGCAATGAGGTTCCGAGCTGCTTGTTCCTCCAATGTTTATACTGTCTGGAGTTTGTTATTGTTGACTCTTCTAAGTCTGAGTTATCAAAGTGTTTTTTATCATTATCAAACTAACATTTATTGTTTGTTCAGATCTTTTATTTACATAGCTATCGAACTAAGATGTATGACATAAATCTTTTCTATATTTTTTTAATTTATGACTTTATTATATATACAAAAAAGTTTCTTCATTTGTAAGGTCTTTGTAAGTAAGGTGAAAGATAGAAGGGCGGAGAAAATAGGTTGTGTGACTAAGAGTGAATGACTGGAGTGAAAGCATAAATCTATAGGACGAGCAGCGATTTAATGACGTAATGACGTTGCATGCATTGCAATTTCTTTAATCCAGACCGTTATTTCGAAATCAACATTTAGCAATGCTCTCATCCACATCTATTTTAAACGGATTAAAACCAGATTGTAGATTAAACATTTTAGTTTTTCGAGATACAACCTTTGGGTGCATTTCCTGAGTAAAGGCCCTTTTCTACTGAGGTAGAGGTAGCATTATTCTTCCTAAAGGAAAGAGATGCAAATAGGCAAACACACTTTTTATTTGATGTGTGAATCATTATCATTTTTATACTCCAAATGCAAACTTTTTAATTTCTGTGTATAAAGCTACTTTTTTGGCATAGATCTTTTCTTTAAGAAGCGAAAATGATTATTAAGTTGCCATATACCTAGTGCTTAAAATTAATTGTTTCATTATTTTTCTTTCCGTTTTATCCTTGTTGTTTTTGCCTGAAAACGTATTCAGTTTCAGAAATTGATTCCATAGCTAGTTTGCATTATATCTTAATTTGTGAATCATTGTCTGATTTTAAATATATAGCTTGCATGAAAGAAATCGTGTCACCTTATTTGTATTTATATATTTATGTGTGTATCTGTATCTCCCTCCCTCCCTCTCTCTCTCTCTCTCTCTCTCTCTCTCTCTCTCTATATATATATATATATATGTGTGTGTGTGTGTGTGTGTGTGTGTGTGTGTGTGTGTGTGTGTGTGTGTGTGTGTATGCGTATGTGCATATGTAAAGAGCGAGAACAATTGTTAGTGTGCATCATATAATGATATTAAATTACCATAAGTTAACAATAAGTACGCAAATACCAGTTCCCTTAAAGAAACATGAAATTTGTAATCGGGATTGAAAATCTGGACTCTGTCACGGACGTAAGGGATACAATACTTGGTGTCAGCAATTCCATAGAAAGCCTATTCAACATTGATCTTGGTAATATTGGCTGATTCCTTAAGGGAAAAATAAAATTAAGCAAAGGTTCCAAACATATTGGACACCAAGTCCTTGGAATAAAGCAGTGAGATGACAGCCTTGCACAAAGGACACAAGGAGTATCCCGAGCAATATCATATTTACAAAGAAAATATTAAGAGAGATGGTTCATCTGAAGTTCCAGCTCCTGCGGAAGTGCAAGTAATCGAGCCTCCCTTCAAGGAAGAGCTACTGAACAGTCGCAAGATATATTAGGCGCACAAGAAAACTTGCAGCCATATTGGTAAAAGTACAAAACAGGCCTGGGTATGCAAGCTCCAGAAAAAGGGCATACCACATATCATCCAATCAAATGGATGTCGGACATTTGGGGATATGCTATCGGGAATAGAGTAGCAGACAAGATGAGTTACCTTGTAGCATGAACTGCTTACAAATGAACAAAATTGAATCCTTGTAGAGGTGAACGAAAAGCCAACTTGCTATTAACAAAACCGTTACTACTGACATCAGGAAAACACATTTTGCAATGACACGGTTTACTACCAACAATCATATCATTCAGTCCCTCATGTACTGGTTCTTGTGACGATGAAACTTTACAAGATCACACCAGTTGTGCAAAACGCGATACAAGTATTAATGACAGAAAAATCGCCGTTAAATGCAATGGAAAACATTTCTGATCCATCGATAAAGTATGGAATATGTCAAGATAATTCCCTATCAACAGTGCTATTCTGTATAGCACTGAATCTTCTTTCAGGTCATCAAAAAAATAAAAATAAAAATGCAAGATTTTGAAACAAAATGAAATTGTGACAGATATAATTGGCGACATACTGTACGCGAATAATCTCATGCTTTATGGTAAAATTAAAATAATACGAATTCTTTTCTAAATACTGTCATAATGTTTATCAGAACTTGAAAGGCATGACAGAGTTACCAGCCAGAAAGAAAAGGTCAGTTATACATTTTTTATGAAACCAAGCTCACAGAAGCATTGAAATAAACATTCTGTGAGATTTCAAATAAGAACATCGCATAATTTCTGCACGAAAACATGAAGTTAACTCTCAAACCATACACTATACTCTTCTGTGCTCTTATAACTACTGATATTACTATTGTTCTTACATTCTGTAGCCTCATAAATTTTAATTTGAAAACATAGTGTCTGTTGATCTTTCCAAGCCGTCTCTTTATATGACCCTGCCATTTGCTACAGCAATATCGATGCTTATATTGGTATCCTTTTACAGTTGTTAACAATTACAGTGATAAAATACCACTAATCCACAGATTTGCCCCATTGCTAAAAGAAACTCTCCATAGAAGGCGCACAGCCATAGAGAAACATTGGATCTCCAGGATTCTTATTAGAATTTCCAGACGACAGTTTACAAGCAAATAATCGACAGGTAACAGAAGTAGTGAGAAGAGTCAAGAACATTACCTCTACTATTACTACTATCACCACCCATACATCTCCTACTTCTTCTACTAGTAGTGACAATAATACTAATAATTCAAACCAGTTATTGATATCATGTAAAACTCATTGTGTGACGGCAATACCATTTAGTTAATGATAATAATAATTATTAATTAATCTTTCATAACTAATTACAAGCAATGTGGTTCTTAATTTATTTTATTAATGATCCACCAGCAGACACAACCCGTCGCTCCCACTTGGCGGATATTTACACAATAAAAACTCAGACGTTTCATTACTGTCGAATAATGTTACTAAAGGAGTAATACAAATCCGTTTTTTTTATTTACATTTATCGAGCCACTCCCACGCTATTATATTCCAAGATAAGGTTTTGATATATATGCAAGAAAGTTTATACATATAACAATACATTTATTAAATCAACAATCAAATATACAACAATTGAATATCATGAAATTAGTGTTAATTTTGTGTACATCCATATTTTATATAGGATTAAATGCTAGAGGATGTGCGGCGTGTAAAGATTTATATATATTGTTAAATACATTTCTATTTCTGTTATTGTTCATCCACTCTTCTTCATTTCTGTTCTTAATGCTTCAGTCATATAACAGATAAAGAATTCATGTCCACAATTGCTGAGCAGACGTTTGGCTCTAATAGCTCTAATTTTAAAAGAGAGAAAAATAATTTAAATTTTAAAATTGTTTTGTGTACCATTATGCAAACTGTACTATTTAGAAGAAAAAGATATTTTTTTCTGGAGTCTTATATATAATATTTACTCCCCACTGCAAACCGACTCAGTACGGGTCGTAATTTTATACGTAGATCAGTTGTGACAGTGTTTAGATCCCAGGCTCCTAAGCTTCCTTTTGTGGTATCAGTGCATTTTGTGTATCTTGAAAAGTGATAGTCTATAAACTATATCATGTACTTTTCAGTTTTCGGAGCGGTTATGGTCCATTTTCTTTTAACATGCAATCTACTTACAGGTATGTACAAATATTGTCAGTAGCAGATTTGTGTATGAAGTGGTCTTGTACGTAAGTGAACAATGCTTAATCTACGGCCTTCAAAAAGCGCGCAGCAGTAGTTTTATATTAGTCAGTTAAAAAATAGAAATCTTGAGACCAAAAGTAAGATATTTTCTTGTTCACTTAGAACTGCGGGAGCTGGTGGTGAATGCGTCAAGAAGACAAAATAGATCTAGTTTTTCTAAACCAGTAAAGACGCTTAGATCAAATAGCAAACTAGTTTAGATCAAACCAACCATGGAGATTAAAACAAAAGAAAACCAAATAATGCCTTTGCAATAGTACACGTTTAAAATACTGGCAAATAAATGTACAATTATTTCACTATTATGGATAATTTTCATTCTCATGATAATCTCTTTCTCTTCAGCTCTCTCTTTCAACCTCACGAACTCTCACTTTCAGTCGTATCATCAGTTCCCTTTTCAGCCTGTTTCTGTATCGTTGCACAAGCAGCTAAACAATACACATGCCTGCTAAGCTCTGTCAGTCTTCTTAATCTCTTTCAGTCTGGTACTAAGCACTTTCAATCTCTGCTAAGCTCTGTCAGTCTTCTGCTAAGCTCTTTCAATCTGGTGTTAAGCACTTTCAGGCTCTGCCAGTCATAATCTGGTGCCAAGCACTTTCAGGCTCTGCTGAGCTCTGTCACTCTTTTCCTAAGCTCTTTCAATCTGGTACTAAGCATTTTCAGTCTCGTGTTGAGATGAATTACAAATAAGCTATTTATTTATTTATTTCAGCAGTTTACCTTGTAATCTAACATTGGAACTGATCATCACATTATTTATCTTCTAACTCAAGATGACATCTGCCATTTTCAGTCTCATTAGTGTTGGAACTTAACCACCATTCAAAGTTGAACTGTAACGTAACCTGCAGTGTATTTTAGTTATCACCCTTTCATACATCGATTGAAAGATACGTTTGATGTAAATTCAATGGCAGGCATCGTTGGGAGAAAAGTACACATTCTGAAAAACTAATCCCATACTTAGGATTTTTAGCGCATCTATTTACAAGTATCTCGTGGTAACATGCATATATGTAAGAGATCTGTGAAATCTTATGATTATTAATTTACATAGTTTCAAATGGATGCACGAGCACTTAGCAAATATCAAACTTATTTACATTTAAATGAAGTGCACTTGAATGTAGATCCAGCACTCAGATTATAGCAAGAAAATATTGGGTTTGTGGTTTGGTCAATTTCCCTGACAGTCCCTACTCTATTTTAAAATAATGTACGCAAAGAAGTAAATAAAATCAATTATTTATAGACTACCATATAATATTTAACGAGTATTCATGTACGCGAATCAGAACACAGAGTATGTTAATTATTGGTGACAAACACCACACAGATCATAGTGGTCGAGACAGCAATTTTATGAAGTTAATGAATATCTAACATTTTACTGATAATTAATGTCTTTTTTTTCAAACATAACTCTTGAATGATTCAAGAACAAGACACCAGTGTTCTAAGAGATAGAGTGGTTCAAAATGTGTTCGAACCAGTTGGCTTACTGAATGTGTTGCCCTGACCCATTTTGAGAGAGGTAGATTGATCTGTATCGGTTTAATCTTGGGACTTTAGGAATACATGGCATCAGAACTCATTAGACTGAGGACCAACATCATTCCAGACCGAAATATGCACTTGATAGTAACATCCACTGACAAGCAAGTAGGGCTGTTATCAGCGGTCTTTTATACAATACTATCAGCTATAAGTTTAATTAAGTTAAAAATCCTCATAACTTACTCTTTCCACTTCAAATCATTTAGTTTTGACATTGATAATTAATTAGCCATGGAATCGATACACAATATTTCTCTTATATTGATGATACAAACATCCAACCTGCTTAGGTAGAAAGTTATCAAAATGAAAAAGGTTGACTTTTAATGTCTATACTATCACAACCATTGTTTCCTATTAAATAAATAAACTGTGTAAGTACAAATGAGTCCAAGTGTGTAAGTCCAAATAAACTCGATCAATCTCAGCACGCTTGGTTGTATTATAAAATTGAAGAATACTCAGGAAAGTAAATGTATTGCAATAAAATGCTAGGCTCCTTAAGAAAAGAATGACCAAATTGGAATGATTGGTTTCTGACTGGTCGTATTATTTTAAAGTTCAAAGTTTATGAATTCTAAGACTTTACAGATAATTGCTTTCCCAAATCAGACACTTGTATAAATGGTAGGTTTAATTTGGAGGCTGATTGACTGACGTGTGCGTTTGTCAGCAAGTGATTGTTTAATTGGATGAGTGAATAGCTATTTTAATGCAGCATGATTTAAAATGTATTCCTTTGTCATCGCTCACAGGTCTTGCAGAGTGGGATATGCTGTTAACTTGTCCAGAAAAATGGCACAAAGAAAGCACTGTCACTCTTGTTTGTGAGGTAAAGAAAAACAGTTTAGTCACCAAGTGTCAATCCACAAAAGATCTTTACGTAATTCTGCTTCGTCCCCTTCCAAATCCACGATGTAGAGCGCCTATGAGTGGAGTAAATGACTGCAAACCTCAAGAGGGATTTAAGTGCACTTGCAAAGAAAACGATACACACATAATCTTGTCTGAAATTGTAAAGGTAGAGCCTACAATGAGTGGAGCCAGCTGGGCTTGTAACAAGGATTGTAGAGGCAAGAATACACCAGTTTCATTATTTCCTGAAAATCCACTAATACGAGAAGTGAGTCCGTACTGTAAGAATATTGCAGTTTTGGGTAAGTCGCTCTGACTTTCCATATGTTTGATTACATTCACTGCCTCTGACTTTCCATATGTTTTATTACATTCACTGCCTCTGACTTTCCATATGTTTGATTACATTCACTGCCTCTGTCTTTTCTGTCTTTCCATATGTTTTATTACATTCACTGCCTCTGACTTTCCATATGTTTGATTACATTCACTGCCTCTGTCTTTCCATATGTTTTATTACATTCACTGTGTCTGACTTTCCATATGTTTAATTACATTCACTGCCTCTGTCTTTCCATATGTTTGATTACATTCACTGCCTCTGTCTTTCCATATGTTTTATTACATTCACTGCCTCCTCTGTCTTTCGTCGTGTTCGGAGGAGAAAATAGAAAGATAATTACTTTAGCAATATTGTCTGTTTTACTGCAAGTTGTTTGTTACTTCACTCAATCTGATCCTGTTTTTGGCTTCTTGAATATTTTCAACACTCGCATGCAAGCAAAGGCCCTGCCTAATCAATATTCTTCTATTAGACATTAACAATTCATGTCACCTAGAGCATTATAATTTTACACAACATTTCAATAATTAAACACACTACGCTACTATATACAAGATACAAGTATGTCAAACTGTTTTCATTCAAATATCTTTACTACATTATTATTTTAATCTGTGAATAAATAGGAATAATTTTAAAATGTTATTTCTCATAAATAATGTATATATTCTATCCTAGATTCTATTCAACAGTTTGATTTCATAGCTTTACATATCTAATTAGCACAATGCATTTGTGTAATTGTTAGCTGATTGCAGTCATGATTTCTTTCCATTTGACTGAATTCAAAAATTCAAATTAAATTTCAGTAGGTCCAAGGCAGGCCCAAAACACAAAAATACAGCATATTTACAAGATCTCAAGAACAGCTTAGTTCTAAGGCAGCTCGCAACAGACAATGTAACTCCATGGTGCATTCTGAATACTCGTTGTAGATTTATGTTAGAGACTTGACCTAAACAACAGTACTGCTAATAATAATATATTTTCTATCTGCTGAACCACGAATGCACACATTGATCATGCTGGAACATAAACATCACATTATATGTGAAAAGCATGACAAGAGTAGAAATTCACATTTGATTTTTGTTCATCTCTTATGCTTAGTTGTCCTTGTATGACAATATAAGTGAACTAAAGAAGTTTAAACTCTGAAAGAGTATGTGTGGCAGAGTAAATTTGTCTGTCCCTATTTCTAAACTTAATTATTATATATAATTTGTTAAATGATTAGACCTTTGTGTGTTGCGCATGATGATAGTTTTGTAATACCAGCGTTAAAATAACAACGCATATAAAAATATATTAGCGATATGATGCAATGCACACTACTTCCACTTGTAGCGTACAATTAGATCCAAAACCCTTATTATTCACTCGTGCCTACAACTTAACCACTTGTTAATTATAGTGCCACAATATACTCCCTTTATTTTAGTACTATATTCTATCTCCTTATTGTTGTTGTTAATGTGGGGAACGCTTCCGGCTTCCGCCGCTTTCGCGTTTGGAGAGGGGGGGGGAGAGGGAGGGGGTGCCTTTCTGCTGCTGCGTGTGCCCGTAGAGAAAACATGTCTGGCCGGCAAAGGCGGACTCCAAACCCGGTGATCCGTGGGTTGAAGTCGATGTTATTGTTGTTCCTGGCGGTGGCGCTGATGTTGTTGCCGTTTCTGGTGTTATGGTGAGGGGGGGGGGTGTCTTACAGAGCCCAGGCTAGTAACACACCAGATCTATATCCAGTGTGTACATGTGCCCGGGTTGTTCGACTTCCCGGTCTCTTCACTGGTGGCGTCGTTGTTGTTGGAGTGGCTGTCCCCGGTGTCCGTTGGGATGCTTGCATGTGGGCGCTGGCGGCGTCGTTGTTGTTGTTGTCGTGGCTGTCCCCGGTGTCCGTTGGGATGCCTGAAGGTGGGCGCTGGCGGCCAGTACAGATGGTCGAGTAGCAGCTGGATTAAATCAGCCATTGGATGGTTAAAATAACCCCAAGAGGGGTAATTCTCCTTATAGAATGCCCAAACACTTATATACTCTTCTGTCAGTATATTAAAAAAAATGATACACTTTAACGAACCTGATAGACCACAGCAAAATATTTACTTTCTTTACTCACAAACAATTCATGAATGAAGATCAATGCATCCAAACACTAATTAGGCATGCACATTTCAGACGTGTGAAAGAAAATATATCAAAACATTACATGTCTTCTCGACGTGACTGAATATTATAAAGTATGTTTACTGTTAAGTTTAACAAAGCAGAATATTGCAAAATATGTCTACTGTTAAGCTCAGCGTGACAGAATATTGCAAATTATATCTGTTGTTAAGCTCTATGTGACTGAATATTGCGAGGTGTGTCTACTATTTAAATCAATGTTCTAAGTGTGGTGTCTGAGATGAGCATTTGTGTTTTTCATGTGAGTTTTGCTGTTTCACGGTGTCCTCACTAAAACTTGGGAATGTGAGTTCTTTTAATCCTTATATATAATCCTAGGAATAATGAATATTGAAATTAACCCTATAGTTAATTCAAGGGTGTGTGAAGACAACATTGTCTAATTAGGCTGTTAATTGAAAGTGTTGCATTTGAAATAAATCAACAATATGATGTTACATTAGAGTACAATTTGAAATTTCTTCATGAAAACAAAACTAAGCATTGTGTGACGCCAAAGCCCTATTGTTAATTATTATTAAAATAATTATTAATTAATTTATTATTTAAATTAATTATTATTAAAATAATTATTATTATAATTAATCTTTCATAACTAATTGCAAGTGATGATAAACTTAATTTATGTTATTAATAATTCTCTAGTGGAAACCTCTCACCTCTCTCACTTGGTGGATATGTTGGCACCGTACATGTTCTCTCTCTTCCTCACCATTTGAAGACAAACATTTACTGTCACAGTATTCTGTAGTTGGAAAACGTCTTAATAAAGGATAAGTCAAATCTGTCTATAATCTATATTTAGCAAGCCCCATTCCACCTCTTTATTCTCCAACATATGGCTATCAATATGTATAAGAAGGTCAATAAATTGGTAATAGTTTTTACATAGCCTTTTTAACTGCTGTCTCACTAGCACTTCTTTGCACTTTTACAACAAAGACACAAGTTTATTGTTAGACATTATTATGTCAGCTCCATGTTCTTCAGTGCCATATTGCAAAACACTATTCCACTACTAACAACTTTTCTACACCAGAAATTGTTCCAGTAGTCAGCATACCTTGCTGCTATACATCAATGGAGTGTAGTGTATTCTTACACTTACATGCCACTTTCCACCTTTACCAAGGTTGGTCTTAGCAGTTTACAAGCAGTAAACCAGGCAGTTCAAATCAAACATTGAAATGAAAACAGAAATGCTACCTGTTTAAGCGAAATATATTCAGAGAGCAAATGCTAAGCTTCCAGTTTAACACTTTATAACTCCATTCTTTCTTACATTCCGGTCTCAACTTACAGTTTCCTGCAATGGTGTTACTAGCCCAATACACACACACACACACACAAACACACACACACACACACACAGCATAATAAATACACCATATCAAAACAATATCAAGTGTTTAGCAAACTATATGTGAGCAGCTTAGTTAAAAAAATTGTAGAGATCAAAGTCAACTCACATAGTGCATCTCTACATAAAAGACGAGTATAATGTATCAAAAATAATGAAAATACATTAAATATTTCTATATCCATTCTCTCACATTTTGGTTAAATTGTTAAAAATATTAATTATCCAAATAACAGAAGTTGACTAATTATTAGCAAGGGAAAACCGAATGAGAACTTGGCTGGGGGTTGAGTTGGATGTGTATGTTTGTATGCTTAATTAGTCATTATTGGGATAACGTGCGTAGTTCACGCAATATTACACAGGTTCATATGTCACTGTAATTCATATCTAAACTGAAAGAATTAATTAAGTAGATTGAAGGGTGAGTCTGGCAACCAGTCTGTCGTCAGCATAGGTGTAATGTTAAGACTTAGCAATCTTTAAATCCTCATGCTGAGTCAAGGTCTCTAAACAAACACTGGTATGTAACAATGACATAACCATCTGACACTTCTAACGGTCTTAGTCTACAAGAAGTGCCTAATGTTGATGTCGCTTAGTTTAACGGGTTGCATTTCTTCAGAGAATGGTTTGACCGAATACAGTGTCTAATTCAGACAATCGTTGAACTTTTATTCAATTCAATTTATTCAATGCTATTATTTTCTCTTTCTTCACTCGCCTATATCATACTCATGGCAAATTTACATATAAAAAAGTAAATGAACACATCCGTAGTCAAGTTGTTCACCCGTCACTTTTAAATCATGCCTAGAGTAGAATGGGTACCATTATTTCAAGCAAATTTAGCAACATGTAGCCAGTACAATGTGAAGACATACCAGGTAAATTTTAAAACATAAAACACCGTGAAACAGCCATATGCTCTCAGGCAAATTTAACAGCACAATACTGTTAAATAGCCGTTTGCTCTCAGGCAAATTTAACAGCACAATACTGTTAAATAACCGTTTGCTCTCAGGCAAATTTAACAGCACAATACTGTTAAATAACCGTTTGCTCTCAGGCAAATTTAACAGCACAATACCGTTAAATAGACATATGCTCGAAAGCAAATTTAACAATACAGCACCGTTAAACAGAATTATGCTTTTCGAGAAATTTAACAACTTACAAAATTACAGCACTAGCACTTCAACAGCTACAGCCAACGTCAGTTTATTTGTAACACTAATTATCGCTTTGAGTCCCTCTTTTAATTACTGTATTATATATAAGATAATAATTTGAATTGTTACGTCATCAATGATTTACAAAAATAATTTTCACTGATACGTTAATAACTCTTAATGATTAAGACGTAGGACACTTCTGCCACTGATATTTTGTAGTTGCGGTATTAACCATAGTACATAGTTTTAAGTATTTGCTTGTATTTATTTCATGAACTATTACGTTTAAATAAAATTAATGTTAAAATTTGTTTATGAGGTAATGAAGCAGTGATAAGATGTATTTTAAAAATAGTTTATTGCCAAAGGCCCGATTATAATACTAAATCTTTTTGTTTTAAAGTGAATGTGCGTCTTTCTCCAGAACCAAGGAACCAAACGGATCTGGATATTGGCCCCGACTCAAGCACTAGCCCCAACTCAAACTCTGGCCCCGACTCAAGCACTAGCCCCAACTCATACACTAGCCCCAAATCAAACATTGGACGAAACACAGCCCAGAGGAAAAGTATTTCTCTCGTGTGCATCATATTCGTCTTCGCAATGCACTTTATTTCATCATAAGGCTGCAGTTCGTGATTATAATTTTTTAAAAAAATGTTGATTGTATTTTACAATATTAGGTGTCAATATATACAATGACGTTTTTAGTCATAACGTATTTGCTATATTTTAATAAATTTTTCATATTATAATTTACAGCATATTGTACAAACAAATCTGGTTTAAAGCCTGCTAATTTGTTCTGGCAAGTCTTATCGTAACGTTGGCTTTATTTTAGCAAGTTTTAGTAGAATGCATTTGTGTTGAACACGTGCGAACCATGTGATCTTGGAGAAATTCTAAATATAGAGATCTGACCGTGCGTGCGTGATGCCATATGAAAGATATAATAAAGCTGGGTATAATCTTTTTTCATTGCTTAAATGTAATTTCTTTAGAGTTGTTTTCATCTTTAAGATTATATACGTTGCCAAATAAATTAAATTTGTAGCAAATCCACGATTGAAAGAAGCCGTTGATCAATAAATAAATAAAATCTTAGAAGTCCTGCTTGAAGCTACATAGTGAAGGAAGTCTTCGAAATGCATAACATCGTTTAAAAAAAGAACTACAACAGAAAATCCATTATGTTTATAAAGACTTGTGAGGTGAAAGTGATCAAGTAGCTATATCTACATGTGTGTGTATGTATAGTTTCTGTCCATTAATTGCAGATCTATATGCAGGAATAATTTAACACAGCTTCAAAACGATCAGTCATGTGCTTAAAACCTACCCAGCAACAATATCATTAAATACCCTTAAAACTAATACACATACAATATAATGTTCTTTTATATACTATAATTTGAAATGTGGTTAACAATTTTAACTCGATTACAATAATATCATTCATATAGTTATCATACAAATGGCAATTGTGATTTTCTCAGAATCTTCCAACTCACTAGCATTCAGTCTATTGTATTCATCCGTTGTGCTACCCTGGAGTAGATTTGACAAGATAATGGACCTGCAATCACCAGTAATCTTGTTACCTATGACTCTCTTCTCGAATGTAGTTATGAAAGTGTCTATGCAGTCTTTCTGCTCACCAAAGGGTAACCTTTATCCCCATAGGACCTCTTTCCTGCCTACGCCTTAAAACATCACTTAAATATAATTCCTCTCCACTTTCCACCTGTTCTGATCTACTTTCAATTTCTAGATGCTTCATCGCTAGGAGTGCTCCTGTTCTAGTTTCTTTTTCAACTGTTTTTCTTTCTATTTCAGCTTCTATTCTTTTAGTGACAGTTTCATCGGTCCTTTGCTTCATGCGCCTCCATATGTTCCTGCTTTTTCGATCCTTTCTTGCTCAGTGAGCTCGGTCCTAACATAGTTAATTCCATATCCTTGTATTCTTGCAATATACCTTTCACTCGCAGATCTTCGATAATGTGATCACTATTCATCTTCATTATTTAGAAACTCTAAAACACTTTGAAATATCTACCCTGATACACCTTACTCTGGTGCTGTGCCTACACGTATTCGGCGATAATCAACTGATTATCATGGAAGTACACGATACTAGGTCTACAAATCTGCTGTATCCACTCTCTACTATATTTAGAAAACCTGTCTCAATATAATCCTGTTTCTGAAGTGCTTATCGCTTCACTATCCAACCAGTTTTACTTTAGTGAGAGCATAATACATTGGGAACTGGTTACTGTCTCTTTCTGTAATCACTTTTATCCCTGCTTCAAGTTCATAATCTTTTCACTTGTTGTTCATGGGTTACGTGAAAAATCTGTAAGCTGGCAAAATTGCCATGCTACACACTCCTGTCATGTAGAGCATGTGTCCGTACTGTAAGAATATTACAGTTTTGGGTAAGTCGCTCTGACTTTCCATATGTTTGATTACATTCACTGTCTCTGTCTTTCGTCGTGTTCGGAGGAGAAAATAAAAATAAAATTACTTTAGCAATATTGTCTGTTTTACTGCAAGTTGTTTGTTACTGCAAAGGCCCTGCCTAATCATTATTTTTCTACTAGACATTAACAATTCATGTCACCTAGAGCATTATAATTTTACACAACATTTCAATAATTAAACACACTACGCTACTATATACAAGGTACAAGTGTATTGATCTGTTTTCACTCAAATATCTTTACTAGGCTACTATATACAAGATACAAGTGTATCAAACTGTTTTCACTCAAATATCTTTACTACATTATTATTTTAATCTGTAAATAAATAGGGAAAAAATGTAAAATGTTATTTGTCATAAGTAATGTATATATTCTATCCTAGATTCTGTTCAACAGTTTGACTTCATAGCATTAGATATCTAATTAGCTCAATGCATTTGTGTAATTGTTAGCTGATTGCAGACATGATTTCCTTCCATTTGACTGAATTCAAAAAGAGAAAATCCAGAAATTAAATCTCAGTAGTTCCAAGGCAGGCCAAAAGGACAAAAATACAAGATCTCAAGAACAGCTTAGTTCTAAGGCAGCTTGCAACAGACAAGGCAACTCTATGGTGCATACTGAATACTCGTTGTAGATTTATGTGAGAGAAATAATATATTTTCTATTTGCTGAACCACGAATGTACACATTGACCATGCTGGAATATAAACAACACATTATATGTGAAAAGCATGACAAGACTAGAAATTCACATCTCTTTTTTTTGTTCATCTCTTATGCTTAGTTGTCCTTGTATGACAATATAAGTGATCTAAAGAAGTTTAAACATTGAAAGAGTATGTGTGGCAGAGTAAATTTGTCTGTCCCTATTTCTAAACTTAATTATTATATAATTTGTTAAATGATCAGACCTTCGTGTGTTGCGCATGATGATAGTTTTGTAATACCAGCGTTAAAATAACAACGCATATAAAAATATATTAGCGATATGATGCAATGCACACTACTTCCACTTGTAGCGTACAATTAGATCCAAAACCCTTATTATTCACTCGTGCCTACAACTTAACCACTTGTTAATTATAGTGCCACAATATACTCCCTTTATTTTAGTACTATATTCTATCTCCTTATAGAATGCCCAAACACTTATATACTCTTCTCTCAGTATATTAAAAAAAATGATACACTTTAACGCACCTGATAGACCACAGCAAAATATTTACTTTCTTTACTCACAAACAATTCATGAATGAAGATCAATGCATCCAAACACTAATTAGGCATGCACATTTCAGACATGTGAAAGAAAATATATCAAAACATTTCATGTCTTCTCGACGTGACTGAATATTATAAAGTATGTTTACTATTAAGTTTAACATGGCAGAATATTGCAAAATATGTCTACTGTTAAGCTCAGCGTGACAGAATATTGCAAATTATATCTGTTAAGCTCGAATTGACTGAATATTACGAAGTGTGTCTACTATTTAAATCAATGTTCTATAATATTGCAAAGTGTGTCTACTATTTAACTCATTGTTCTATAATATTGCAAAGTGTTGTGTCTGAGATGAGCATTTGTGTTTTTCATGTGAGTTTTGCTGTTTCATGTGTGTCCTCACTAAAACTTGGGAATGTGAGTTCTTTTAATCTTTATATATAATCCTAGGAATAACGAATAGTGAAATTAACCCTATAATTAATTCAAGGGTGTGTGAAGACAACATTATCTAATTAGGCTGTTAATTTAAAGTGTTGTATTTGAAGTAAATGAACAATATGATGTTACATTAGAGTACAATTTGTAATTTCCTCATGAAAACAAAACTAAGCATTGTGTAACGCCAAAGCCATTTTGTTAATGAAAATAATAATTATTATAAATAATCTTTCATAACTAATTGCAAGTGATGATAATCTTAATTTATGTTATTAATAATTCTCTAGCAGAATCCTCTCACCTCTTTCACTTGGTGGATATGTGGGCACCGTACATGTTCTCTCTCTTCCTCACCATTTGAAGACAAACATTTATTGTCACAATATTCTGTAGATGGAAAACTTCTTAATAAAGGAGAAGTCAAATCTGTCTATAATCTATATTTAGCAAGCCCCATTCCACCTACCTTATTCTCCAACATATGTCTATCAATATGTAAAAGAAGGTCAATAAATTAAACAATAAATTGGTAATAGTTTTTACATAGCCTTTTTAACTGCTGTCTCACTAGATTTTCTATGCTCTTTTACTACAAAGACACACGTTTATTGTCAGACATTATTATGTCAGCTCCATGTTCTTCACTCCCATATTGCAAAACACTATTCCACTACTAACCACTTTTCTACACCAGAAATTGTTCCAGTAGTCAGCATACCTTGCTGCTATACATCAATGGAGTGTAGTGTATTCTTACACTTACATGCCACTTTCCACCTTTACCAAGGTTGGTCTTAGCAGTTTACAAGCAGTAAACCAGGCAGTTCAAATCAAACATTGAAATGAAAACAGAAATGCTACCTGTTTCTGCGAAATATAATCAGAGAGCAAATGCTAAGCTTCCAGTTTAACGCTTTATAACTCCATTCTTTCTTACATTCCGGTCTCAACTTACAGTTTCCTGCAATGGTGTTTATTAGCCCAATACACACCCACAAACACACACACACACACACACACACACACACACACACACACACACACACACACACACACACACACACACACACACACACACAGCATATCAAAACAATATCAAGTGTTTACAAACTATATGTTAGCAGCTAGGTTAAAAAATTTGTAGAGTTCAAAGTCAACTCACATAGTGAATCTCTACATAAAAGACGAGTATAAGGTATCAATAGTGAAAATACATTAAATATTTCTATGTCCATTCTCTCACAACCAGTGAATTTAACTCACCATCAAGCTAACGGCCGTCTTTCATGACTGGACCTATTCCACTCCAAATTCAAAGTGATTTAGACAGTGGATTTTTCTACAGCTAGTAAACCTTTTTATCTCAGCCCATTGGCTGGTCTCGCTCTCATAAATCGTAACCTTTGGATAATAAAACAATTCACTAAATTTCAGACAAGGTGACACATAAATTTCTTAATATTTATTAACTATATTTTATTAATAATGTTGTAGTGATTATAATACTAAATCTTTTGTTTTAAAGTGAATGTGCGTCTTTCTTCAGAACCAAGGAACGAAACGAATCAGGATATTGGCCGCAACACAAGCACTGTCCCCAACTCAAGCACTGGCCACACCTCAAGCACTGGCCCCAACTCAAGCACTGGCCCCACTTCAAGCACTGTCCAAAACTCAACCACTGGTCCCAAATCAAGCACTGTACACAGCTCAAACATTGGACAAAACACAGCCCAGAGGAAAAGTATTTCTCTCGTGTGCATCATATTCGTCTTCGCAATGCACTTTATTTCATCATAAGGCTGCAGTTCGTGATTATAATAAAAAAAAAACATGTTGATTTTATTTAACAATATTAGGTGTCAATATATACAATGACGTTTTTAGTCATAACATATTTGCTATATTTTAATAAATTTATTCATATTATATTTACAGCACATTGTACAAACAAATCTGGTTTAAAGCCTGCTAATTTGTTCTGGCAAGTCTTATCGTAAGGTTGGCTTTATTTTAGCACGTTTTATGTAGAATGCATTTGTGTTGAACACGTGCGAATCATGTGATCTTGGAGAAATTCTAAATATAGAGATCTGACAGCGCGTGCGTGATGCTATATGAGAGATATAATAAAGCTGGGAAATCTTGTTTCATTGCTTAAATGTAATTTCTTTAGAGTTGTTTTCATCTTTAAGATTATATACGTTGCCAAATAAATTAAATTTGTAGCAAGTCCACGATTGAAAGAAGCCGTTGATAAATAAATAAATAAAATCTTAGAAGTCCTGCTTGAAGCTACATAGTGAAGGAAGTCTTGGAAATGCATAACATCGTTTTAAAAAAGAACTACAACAGAAAATCCATTATGTTTATAAAGACTTGTGAGGTGAAAGTGATCAAGTCTATATCTACATGTGTATGTATAGTTTCTGTCCATTAATTGCAGATCTATATGCAGGAATAATTTAACACAGCTTCAAAACGATCAGTCATGTGCTCAAAACCCATCCAGCAACAATGTCATTAAATACCCTTAAAACTAATACACATACAATATACTGTTCTTTTATATACTATAATTTGAAATGTGGTTAACAATTTTTAACTCGATTGCATATAGTTATCATACAAATGGCAATTTTGGTTTTCTCAGAATCTTCCAAACTCACTAGTATCCAGTCTATTGTATTTATCCTTCGTGCTACCCTGGAGTAGATCTGACAATACTTTTTCATGTTGTTTGGGCTATAATCCTACTTACTACATAATCAAAAAGATAAAATTGCCTAAAGGATGACAGTTGCAATGTCGCTACCCGATTATGACAAAAATAATTAAATTCCTCTTTATGTTTTTCAATATTATAGAACTATTGGCAACAGATAATTTATACAGTAGTATTATTTATGACTTTGTTTGTGGGCTGCTTACAACTATTCTAAGGTCACGTCTGTCTTGGAGGCTGCGGGCTAGGAACCTTTGAGCCAGATAGGTGGAATGCTTAGTTTCAAAATTCTGCCAAAGGTTTTATTCTTTTATAATGATTAACATTTCGTGATACACGAGGCAATGAATTTTGTCATTAGTAAATGTAGAAAACCTACTTATTCGACCATTCAAAGATGAAAGCTTGCTGTTCTGATTATACTTTTGTCCTTTTGTTTACACCACTCATGGATTTCATTATAAATTATACAGGAATGTTGCAGAGATACACAGTCATCCACAGACAGAAGAAATATTCAGTGACATGACACGTGGCACACTAGCAATACTATGACGTTGGTGAATTCCCAATAAATATGGAAAGAAATGGAGCAAGACATGAAATAACACAAGACAAACACTGCCATCAAGCTTAGCTCTGTTGAGGAAGAGAAATTAGGTTATGAAAGAGTACTTATCCGTTGATGTAAAACTGTTCAAAAGTAGGCGGTATTTAATTCTCAATTTTCTGAATTGGTTGAGTGGTACTGTAGGAATTAGTTGACAGAAAAATTGGAAGTATCAGGCTTCAGGTCATACTTTGGGTCTAGTAGCAGTCAGAGCTAAAAGGAACAGTTAGCCACATATTCAGATAGGAGAGACTAAAATCACAGCCATAAACGTCCCTAGTTATCAGCTTCTGACAATTTTCATGCCCTATACAGAACATAGATTACATATAGCTGTTTGATCTGATCTCTCCTCTCTATCAAATACACTGCAATTGTGTTTAGCTTTCTACCAGTACAAGTAAATTCGAACCCGTACTTAATCTAATAAACCACCCCATTGTTGATACAAGTATTCACGAAAGTTAAAAAATGTTTTTCAAAATAGGGCGTTATTTACTCTCGGCACCAAGGACTACTGTCAATACTATTTATGTGTTCCCAACAGCTTTACTTCTAAAACAAATAATGTTTGTTTCTTGCTGTGCCCCACTCTAACCAACAACTTTATTGTATCAAAGCAATTGTCGATAACGGGCCACAAAACTAACTAAATGTATTATGTTTATAAAAAATAGTGTTACGTTCAATCCTATTGTCCTAGAGTGGTTTTTGTATAATAGCTGTTCGGGGGGGGGGGGGGACCTAAAACAATTCATATCTTTTAAAAGCAGCCGGAACTCTACCAACTCCGCCTGCATTAATGCGAAGCTAAACTAAGAACTGAGTCAACGCCCCGCATCTAAATTACTCTTATCCATATTGAATTACGCATGAAGGTAACACATTGACTTGGTGCACAATATTCAGCGTGTTTTACAGTAGCCATCCAATTTCCCACCCTATTACATTTTAATATATATTTTTTAATTCCAGCATGTTCACGTATTGCAGACAAAACCCCAACCACTCATGCGTCCCGCTGGAAATTTGTTGTGCAGGTCTGCTCTCTTTTTCTCTCGCTCCCTCATTCTCTTATCTTTTTTATCTACCCTCCCACTCCATTTCACCCCTAATTTCTCTTTCACAGTCTTTATATTTCTTATCGCATCTCTCATCACTTTCTTTTTCTTTCAATCTGCGAATTAGCTCTTTTCTCTCAGCTCTCAACCTCTCTGTCTCTGTCTGTCTGTCTGTCTCTCTCTCTCTCTCTCTCTCTCTCTCTCTCTCTCTCTCTCTCTCTTTCGCCCCTTGTCTCACTCTATTTTTCCTCCCTCTCATTTGATATCTCCTTTTAACCCCTCTCTCTCTGAAAGATCTCCTTCATTAGTTCTCAGGGTATATCCTTTTAACATGTATTTTAATGTTATTTTTCAAGTTAAATGGAAAAATGGTTCAGTAAAGAAACCGTTTTAGATTGACACTTGAATCATTGTACTTTTGGATTATAACGTATTTGAATTCAATGTTATGTGCGTGAATATAAGTGTAGATTTTCTTTTTCACTGCTGTAAAAAAAGGTGTTTTAGTAATCATGAAATATTGCAAAATTTTTCATAAAGCTTTCATAACATGTATCTACAATAAACAAAAGGTAACCGTTTAGTTTATGAGTTAAAATATATCAATAAAATCATGCATGCAGGCGACACACACACACACACACACACATACATACATACACACACAACACACACAAACAAAAACATAAGCAAAAATAACTAAATAGATTGTTAGAAAAACAGATTGATGTAGATAAGAAAGAAGCAAATTATGGCCCGACGGAGACATGAATGAATGGATTGAAGGAATGTTGAAGGGACCGCTTAGCGAGTCGTACTTGTTCTGATAAACAGGAATAAACTGAAATTGTAACAATTGCTTTTAATTTCCACTAATCCTAGTACAATTTAATGACGTTTAAACATGCACTCAGTTGAATTGGGATGAGATTTATTGCTGTCTTCGCTCGTTTATTGTCCAAGGTCTTCCCGCGTGCAAGACCAGTCTAAAAATAATCGCTTTCTATAGTAATTCATTCTTGACATGTCAGGTGTTCCTTTTTCTATTACTTTAAATTAGGTAGGCTGAGTACAGTTTACTCGTTTAACACAGTGGCTTTACTCTCTACTTTATTGTAATTGAAATCAAGGGTTCACTCCCTTGGTTCTCTCTTTGCATTAAACAGTCACCAGGAAGTATAATTAATTAATTATGCCTAATTAGACACGTTGGGCTCTGTCTGGATTTTTGTTTTATCGACAAAGAACGTGTAGTTTCTTTGAAAGCTTTGATACCAAATGACTTGACGCACACTCGCAAAAATTATAATGTTGAGATATGTCTTTACTAGATGATTCATTAAAAAAAAACCCAGGCATTAACGGGGCATTTACTAATAAGATATGCAGTTCCCGGATACTTCTGTAGTAAGCTCTAGTAGATATTTAATAACTATATACGAATTTCCAAGAAACTTCGTTCCTATACATGTTAGATATTTAATATTTCCATAAGTTTAAATTATTAAACATTAGGCACTTATTAATTCGATTTAAAAAACTAAATGCTGATAGTATTATATATTTACGATATATATATGCTTTACGCGATAAATATTACATACACAGTTATTCATCACTTCCGTAATTTAAAAATGAATATTGATAAAAATAAATAAATAAACAAATGGATGGCGGGGGTAGAGATAACTACTATTACAGTGATAGCGATTTTGTTTTTACATAATTACGCCAGATCGGCGTGCTCCCCACAATTCATCTAATATTTACAGAAGTGCGATAATCTTGCAAATTGCAGCATTTCCCAAAAAGTTGACAAAACGAGGTGGCTTTTTTGTGCACCCGTGAAAGAATAACAGTCAGAAATACTCTATAAACTTTCTACTATGAGCACATTCTATACTCAGTATACTGTATTAGAGTTAAAGAGTAATTCATGTGTATGGTTAGAAGTTTGCACACGGTCCTAAGGGCACGCAGACCCTTTGGCTAAATTGTACCACATAGGGAAGAAACATCCGGCCTTCGAGTTTGCGCCCGTTAGCATTTGAGCGTGCTTGATCAGTCTACAGACTCTACACCAAACTGAAGGTAACTTCTCTCGAAGTTTATATTAATATTTTCAATATTTTTATAGCTTTAGCAGACGTATTTGACTCTGCTGCCTTCACAATTGCTAGATGGATGTTTGTGAAGATAGCAGCAATCACATTTATGCATTTAATTTATAAAGTTACAGTTTAAAAAATACAGTAAAAGTAAATGCCCACGCGAATCTAAAATATTTAATTAATTAATTACTTGCTTACTCCTTTCCATCTAATAAATATTTAAAAAATTGGAAATGATAGTTGTCGAAATGTACAAATAATGATTATAGGATTAATATTTTAATTTCATGATTCAATCGTGTTGTCTGTTAACTACCCTACAACATAACTGTTATTAGTTAATCATCTAGGCAACTGTCAAATAGGAAACGCAGTTTTTCGAAGGTGAGTACTTGTGTGTATGTGTGTGTGTGTGTGTGTGTGTGTGTGTGTGTGTGTGTGTGTGTGTGTGTGTGTGTGTGTGTGTGAGAGAGAGAGAGAGATTAGAATTTTGCTTTAACTTACCCACTATAACCATCGTAATCGCTAATCTGGATTAACGTTTGGGAGTTAAATCTTTTCCCTTTAGAAACAGTTCGAAACCCATAACGGATACATTTGGTAAATAAAGTCAGTTATAATAGAGTATTTAAAGATTTGATGTTAGCAGCAAAAATATATAACAGTTTATAGAACTACATTAAATGGTACATAAATAGAGAATAAAATAAAATCTTACGTTAAGATCTTAGTTATCCAAGCTAATGAAGCGGTGGGAGTTAGGGCAATTTTTTAAATAAGCATTGCTGATTGGTCACGGCCTGATTAGGTCATTTGAGTGCACTTTGTGGAAATAATTAATTGCCGATCAAACTTTCGAAAATCTGTGGCATGGTAATCTAGGGATTGCGGTATTTTTCTCTCTCTCAATTACATACATACACACACACACACACACACACACACACACACACACAAACACACACACACACACACACACACACACACACTCAGAAGCACGCAATGACAAACACCTACACGTATACACATTTAAAAATACACGGGCAATAGGTACACATATACACGCATATGTGTATTGGCGAGCGTATGTACGTGTTTATAAGAGACACATTGCTATGCTCCAGTTTATGTATTAAAGCAGTGAAATTTGTCATATCTAATTTGGAAATTGTAATTTTTTTTCCTCCCACAGAAAATGGATGTACTATTACAAACGAGTTTGCTGATGTTAATTTCACTAATAGATGGTCAGCAACAGCCAGGTAAGATAAATGTTTCATGCTGTTTTGAAGGGTGACGGATCTGAGTTGAATGCATCTGTGTATAGTGTGCTTTTGAGTGTTAAAGAATTATGTTGCTATGAATTGGCATATTTGTTAAGTAGTGTTGTTCTGTGTTGTCCTTTCTGCAATGCGTGTACGTTTTTGTTTGTCTGTTTTGTGGAGGAGTGTGTTTTGTTTAATCATTGTCTGGAGTTTGATTATATCTTTATATTTATGTTAAGTGGAAAAGTAGTACTATATTAATTTATATTTACAAATCAAAAGCAAACACTGCAAACTAAAAGTCACCCAAGACATCCAGCAACAAACAGTTCATTTAACACAAATATTTTATAATTAATGGTTTGTCCCTTCTATATTAGTTTTTATTTCTTCCTGAGCCGAGGAGAATCTTTCTTGGTCAAGTATACGGTTTCACTGTACTTAGGATATGAAAACTGGATGTGAAATAATTATTTTGTAATAATAAATTTATATAACTATCATTTTGTGAGCGGTAGAATATAAAATGTTTTCTGTCCAATTTATTAATAAAAAAATACTATTTGAACATAAAATATATCTAGGAACTCTTTCGTTCTTGAGTCTTAGCAATTAAGGGATCCTTGTGTGATTCGGTTCAACATTGGAAGCAATATGCAAATAAGGTTAGCGCTTACATTCAAGTAAATGGAACACGGATGGTAATTGTTACATTCGAGGTGGTCGGCTGCTAAGTTAGCGAGTTGCCTGCCTTGACGTAATTTCTGCGTCATGAGTTCAGTGACCCACTAGAAATTGGGAAAGGGGCGGAGCTTACCGCAACGACATTGTGAGTTAGGTTACTGTTAGCAATGTTTGACTTTTTGATTTTGAAATCGGCGATGCTTAGAACAGGCATGTGCTACCATTCTTTTTATTTTCTTTTGTTCGCGGGTCAAGCCATGAATTGAGCAATTGGTGTAGGGCTAAATTTAAATAAAATTTTCTATATAAATGACATCTACATTTCGGCACAACTTATCGGGATTTTGTGATGACGGTAACTTAGCGATAATGAATTGCTATTCCACACAACATTACTCAGCCGAGTTAAAGTTTATCAAAATCTTTTTTTATCTTTTGAAAAATGTTTTCTCCATCTTGATGTGTCTTCCAAGGGGTAAATAAATGGATCTCCTCAGTGCATTTATAACTGACATCGACATCCCGAATGAAAATCGCTAACTGTGCCTGTGTTGTTTGTGCTCTTGTCGATCCCAGCTGATGAGACACTAAATTCCTTAGCTCGCTTCTTCAATGTTAGCTTCATGTTATCAGCTATGCTGTAGATACGCTTAATCACTATCCAACAGGAGGGACTGTCACATTCTGTTCTTTTATCAGAGCACAATAAACTTTCTTTGGCAACTTCGCCATCGAGTTTTCGTTGCTCAGGTCCTTTCTACCCGACTTTTATCATTTATACCCCCAGATGATCTAACCTTTCAAACCCAATTGTTTAAGTAACAAGAGCGAGGGTGTCAACAATAAGAAATAGTATTTATTATAAATATACAAATATATACAACATAGCAATTCAATAAGAAGTAAATACAAATGACGTGCGAACATAGACGAACGAGATATATAGATATAGAATATCGATTCCTCAGACAGTTCTGCGGTATACTAGCCTGAAACTCAGTTGTCTACTGCAATCTATTGTTAGCAAATAGATTTCTTTAGTCGGCAACAGCTTCCACAAAGAAGAAAAGGATATCTTCCTCCTGTCTTGCTCGCTTCTTGTAGATGACGTCACGGCCACACTGAATGCGGTATCAGACCTCTATTTACAAGTGCACAGCAGGCAGGCGACCAGTCACAGTGAGCCGGGAGCACAGGCGTATGCGGATTAACACACAAACAAGCACAGTCCATAAAGTGGTAAAGACGAGATGACCAGTATGGCCAGCAGGCTAAATGACCAACAGGGAGCTTTTCTGACTGTGGAAAGTACAACAATGACCTTCTGTAGGATGACGACATTATCTATCCTATATATATATATATGGACATAATTTATAAGGTGAAGCACACTTACACTTCAAAGAATAGTTGTATAAATCTATAAGAATTAGAATAGCACATAAAATATCTACGAAATTACGGAATTACGACGAGAGACAACTCTAATATAATTTCACACAGATTAAAAGCTAATGGAGCCTTAATAAGGACTAGCCTGTAATCATACTAAATTAATTAGCATATTCAAATAAGGTTTCTATAATTAATTTATAATGATGTCCTAGAATCAACGTGACATAAGCTCGCATGTGGAAATTGATATAATATTTCTATTATTCTTCTTTTATTCATAAAAGATTAAGCAAAGAAATAAATACATTTTCTTTAAGTTGCAAAATAACAATTAAGATTAAACTTAGAACTCTGGTTTTCTCTACTCAGCATTAACCACGTAATCTCCCAAACAGGAACTTAGTCAGAAAAATACGTCTGAACGCCAAAGGGTCTGTGAGCCAAGTAAAGTCAAAATTAAAGAAATGAGACCCATGTGTTCCACCGGAAAAACGAGGGTTCGGTTTAATTACAAACAAATATCTCTTCCGTTGTTTGATAAGCGGACACGTAGTTTGACCTCTACACTGTGTACTAGATGTATAGTGTGTGATGACTAAACACTACATTGTGTACTAGATGTGCAGAGTGTGATGCCTACTCTAAACACTAAATGTAAATGTCAGCAATAGGAGCAAATGCTCAACAATACCAGAAATAAATATTTCATAAGAAAAATGCGGACACGGATAATTAATATGAAACAAGTGAGAAATATAAGTAAGGGGTGGAAATATTTGTCACAAAGTGTAATAGACGTTAGACTATCATGAACAATGTCTTTGTCTGGGCTTTCATGCTGCATTACTACTAGTGGTCCATATCACTCTAAACATTCCAATCATGTGAACTTATCGGCAGCTTTATCATTGAATGCCACATCTATTCAGAAGAGGTATATTTTATTTCCTATGAGTTTATAGCAGATGCATCTCTGTAATACCGGTATATGCACACATTAAATTGCCTGTCTTTCGAGAAATTAAAAAAAAATACAGTGGCTAAATCATGTCGCACGCACACACACACATTGCAATTTTAAATATATGCATAAATCTCATGTTCCATATATAGTAGTATTCTGGCAGTCAAATGTATCTTTGAGTCGTGAAAACAGTATCAATTTATCTAATTGCTAGTGCATGCATAATTAATTAATTAAATTGCGAAAATAAAGCTAAATAAATGAAAACAAGCTTAACGAGAGACAGAGAATGAGAGAGAGATAAAATAAAGTAATCATATATATTCTTTGCTATATTCCTTTAGAGATAACAGTCTCCAAGTGCTCAGGTGGCTTTCTGTATGTTGTGGAGTATACTAACACAGAAATAACATGTATACAGGATAACGATTATCACATCGTCACCTGGTTTTTTTATCGCGGTGATGAGGAGGCTGCAGTTGGAAAATGTGTGCCAAACAAGTCCTGTGAAGTGACCAATGCCGACTTGCCAGAGAATCTCCCACTGCGGCTCATTCGAGATTCTAGACAGAAGACTCGACTCACAATCAGCAACACCACTCATCTTTTTGAGAACATCACTGTGGTGTGTTCAGTTATATCAGCATCCGCTGCTTGTCAGCTTACATTTCTGAGTGAGATTTACTCATTTCTTCATATGTCTTGACATGTCATATACAAGAAAATTATATTAAAATAATATTTACAACAAATTTAATGTCTCTATATATTCATTGCATAAAAAAATGTGATATAAAATAAGATGAACTGATGTTATAAACTTTCAGATGATTTGCGTATTTAAATTAGATCAGATGCTCTAAATATAAGACATCCTATATAATTTTGACAAATATATAGCATAGAAATATAAAGTTGCATACATTCATCTCGTTAAAATTTTACATAGAAGTTCTTTTGCTATTAAGTTTAACATTCAAGATTTCAAATAGGATACTGTGGCGCCAACGCCAGTTAGCTGATGGACATGATTATTATTAATTAATCATCCAAAACTAATCACAAGTGATGAGAATCTTAATTTCTTTTATTAATAACTCTCATTCAGATATCACTCGTCTCTCACTTGGCGGATATGTTGGCGCTTTAACCGTTTTCTCTCTTCCACAACATTAAAGATAAACATTTACCGTCACACAATAATCTATTAGTGGAAAACTTCGTACTAAAAGAGAAGACAAATCCGTCTTTAATCTATATTTAGTGAGCCCTAATCCATACAATTTCTTCTCCAACCTAATGTTATCAATATGTATAATAAGGCCAATAAATGTAACAATAAATTTATTAATTCAACAATCGAATATACATATAACAAATACAATGAAAAGGATTACTTAACATCAAAATTTCCATGAAACCACGTTTCATATTTATATTCTTTTACCTAAAATACAATTCAATAATTCAATACAAAGCAGAGAATAGTTCCTATCAAAGAACAATAATGGAGTTATTAGACATAAGAGATAATAGTTTTTACATGGAGCCACAATTGTATTTCTAGAGCATTTTGCAACAGTCTGAGTTTATTGTCTGCAGTCAACTCTATGGTCTCTCTCCACACATTTGAAAGAAACACATTGAAGGGTGTTATTCTCTCAAAACCAAATCTGAGTGTCCCCTTTTGCCGTGTCAGGTTCCTTTAACCAGAACAACAATTGTAATGATTTATATTAGGTACGCTGTACCAAAAAATTACTCATGTGGTCAGCATATCTTGCCACCATACATCAAATAAGTGTAGAGTATTCCTTTCATTTACACTTACATTGCAGCAGATGATTTCTCGCATCTGCCCTGGTAGTAGTGGTTTATGATCAGTGAACCAGCATATTTAAATAACATGTGGAAACAAAAAAACCCAGCTTTCCTGAAAAATATAATAAGAGAGCAATGCTGAATTTTCAGTTATAACTTTTTTAAATTCCATTTTTCTTACATTCAAACCTCTACTTACATTTTCTTGCAACAATAGTTATTAGCCTGATACACGCCTAGATGGAACTAAACGTGACATATTCTAGAGAGAACTAAGAATAACAGAATCCTAGACGGTACCAAGCGTCACAGAATCATTGAAACAGATAAAATCGATATTCACACATGCTAAGTGTCATCATCTATCTATTGGATTGATAAATAATACATCAGATTAGAATACAGTTATTAAGAGAGTAGAAAGAGTATGAAGTATGTACAATTGATTCTAAGAAATTATACAGAGGCAGATATTACAATTTACTGTTTATATTTTAGAAAACATTCGATCAAGATAAACACATTCACAGCCACTTTTTCTATTCCTCATGTTGCTGTCAATGCTAACACCAGAATGAGAAGTTCTTATTCAATTTGTTGTGTATCGAAACAGGTCCTCCAGCGACAGCTCCCATTATAACCGGATATTCGGAAGGCACACCTCTTGTTGCAGGTGAAATGTTACAAATGCGATGTGAGGTCAATGATAGTAAATCATTAGTGACACGTGTGAACTTTGCCTGCGAAATGCGTTATGCAGATGAAAACGACGCTGTACAAGGTCAGACAATCAGTAGCAGCCTGATACTGCGCGTGACACTAGGTGATGACGGCCTTAAATGCACGTGCAGTGCCGTGTGGGTGGTGCCAGACTTCAACACAATGACTGACAGCAGAAAATTGATTGTCTTATGTAAGTTGCAGTGACATGCATACTTTTCCAAATTTTGTGAAATGTCTAACAAGCATAAGTGCATTACATAACTGGTGGGTAAAAGTTTACTAACAACAATCCTAAACATTATATAATTGGAATAGAAATTAACAATCTTCTTGGAGGGAGGAATCACTCTCTATAAGAGCTTCAAGTGCGATATACTGGGATATGTCATGCCATTCAGTGTTGTTAAGTTTGGTTCCACTCAATGGAAGATCGTTTCGTCACAAGAAATAAACTTAAAGGTTTATGGCTCGTTAACAAATTACGTATTCTTTTAGCAGTGTTATGTACATTGTGTGAATTTAGATGTCACTCTCTTGAACGTCTGTGTACAGACACTCAGCAAACTAGGTAGGCTGTTCTATATATACCGATGTTTTATAGCATAAACTGTTGTAAAATGTAAAGTGCATTACGCAAATAGTTAGTTAGATGGATAGATAGATGGATAGGTGGATGGATGTGTTACGTTTCCAGTATTTATTTATAGACCCTGCCTAGGATAATTAAGGACTTTAAAAGATAATAGATAAATTAATTCCTTCTCTCATATCCTATACAGACTGGTTGCTCAACTTATCATTTGACTAATTTAAAAATGTGTCTTGTAGTGCAGACGACAGATTTACAAACTGATAAATTGCGTACGTTAGCTGGGTTGGAGTCGTTAAATTCCTCTAAATTAATATGCATTCGTTATGTCATTCAGCTCAATCGCCCCCATCCAATCCAAGAAATTAATCATTAGGTCTATTATGCATAAAAATTAACTACGAAGAGGTTTAACAATTAAAAATAAGATTTAATAAAATTTAACAATTTAACAATAATCAAATACGAGCGCGAAAGTCTATTTCTTAATTCTCGCACGTATGTGCTTAGAGTTACTCGAGAAAAAGTGCCCAATTGTGTCTTTATGAACTTTGTATCGACTGAGGGGTACTCAGCTTTAAGTCTCTGTATCGCCTGGTCTCATTTATTCCAGTCCGTACCGGGTCTGTCTCACAGTAGTCGCATCAGTGGAAATGCACGTGGCATACAGTGGAAATTGTCCTTTAATTTCGCCGCTTGTGAACTTGAGATTAGACCAGCATACGCCTATTCGTTGACGCTGCTTTACAATGGTGTGGACTCTAGAATGATTGAATTCTCTCAGCAGAATTCAAACCGGTATGTACAGGTCTTCAAGGACGAAGACAAAGACAACTTGTCCAAGTTCAAGGAGGGAAGCAGAAAAAACCGACCTATGGAAACAAATGTGTCCCATAATCGTCTGCTAGCATATTCGCTACTTAAGCACGATCAGCTTAAATGCTTTGAATTAGAAATTCGACTACGCGTCGTTTACAATTTAGATTTAGAAAAATATAATCTTCTCAAGCATGTTTCATTTAACAGTGCATGACGTATGAATCATGAAAATATCTACAACGTTAAATTAATGTTCATACAAAGGGGTAATTCAAATCAGCAAAGCCTTTACAATTTACAATTAAAATTACACGCAATAAATTGAATTACATGAGAAATTCATATCGAGCACAGGCATTTCTGGCTCTAGTGAATTTAAAAGCAATATAAATTAAAGTTACAATGGAAAAGAGTTACAATGAATTTATATTCCATAACTTATAGGTTTTCAGTCATTTCAACGAACCGTGCTCAAGTATATAGCAATACATAATAATACATGGCACAAATACATACATAGTTTAAATATACAGAATACAATCAAATAAAAATGATACCTTATGAGAAGTCGAAGTGTCTATCTCATCTATCACGTCGGCCTGCCGTTCCTATACGACTCGAGTAGCTAACGTGGCTGTCGCGTAGCTAGTTGTATCTCGCAGTGTCGGACGGAAGCGTTATACCAATATTTATAAGAAAGCATAAAGCATATCACGTGACGGATCGCGTGGCATGTAGTTGATTCTAGAACCTAGACAATGGGCCTAAAGTTACGTAACGTCTTGACCTCTTTGCTGGAAGCTTCTCGATATGAATATCACGAGAGAGCTCCAAACAAAGGAATTTCAAATCTCAATATTTGAAGTAAACAACAAGTGGGTCAGAAAGTCATGACATTTTTATCAGACTGTGACAGGATGGATGGATGAATCTTAGGTAGGTGGATGGTTGGGTGGATGGATGGATGGATATATATAGAGAGGTTTCCATACTACTGCAATCAAAATTGTATAATAACATTCTTTTTATATGCAAGAAGCCAATACCTAGCTATGAAGTGAAGACTAAATAAAATCCGATACTCTGATATGTCCCCTCCAAGCCCACCCACACATTTTAGTGGAAGGGGCTTCGATATTCAGCAGTCCACCCAATAGTCGGGTCCTTCAGAACTCTCCGGGTCCGAGAAAGTTGCAAGGTGAATAGCCCCACGCAAGGTTCGGAGGGGTGTATACCCACTCACTTAGATCCTCATCTCCTAATTAACTAATAACCCTTCTAAGATTGTGCAGAATATGCCTAATCATATCTTGACCCACTTATTTTAACAACTGGATTTAATATAATTGCTTGAGAAATATAATAATCCATTAATCTCCTAGATATGCAAAGAATTTAGAAACATAATTTATTGAGCATATCTCTAGTCATATGTAAGCCACAGCGGGACAGACTTGTGGATTTTGACTTTAGGTAACAAGGTCAAAACATTCCAACAACAAAACGCCGAGAATCTTCTTCTTCTTCTTCTTCTTCTTCTTCTTCTTCTTCTTCTTCTTCTTCTTCTTCTTCTAGCCTGCTAATTATAATGTAGAAGTAAACAGCCTTTGATTTGTATGCTTGTTGTTACATTTGAAAACGTCAATACTTTTACAAGTCCATCCCTTGTCCATAGCAAAACTTCAGGATGGAAGCCATGCATCCAAAGCTGCTCTAGGCTCTGGGATAGGCGCCGCATTCTTGATGGTCATCTTAATTACTGTGACGCTATGCATTGTCCATCGAAATAGGAGACGTAGAGGTCAGTGTGTATCCTATGGCACTAAAGCTTTTTGCTTTAGTTGTCATTTACCCAGAATGGTTAGATCTGTCTGTGTCCTCTCTTGTTAATGGTGACACCCGAAATATTATAGTTCAGCGTACATAGTATCCCATCTGTCAAGTTCGATAATGTTAAGTCAGTTTCAACATCTACTTAATATGCATGTATCATGTAATACTGTTCGGAAAAATGAGGTAAGCAAATAGCACACACATTGGACACTAGTCATGGTAGAAGTCGCCTGACTGTTTACTTCCTCTATTTGCTTCCATTTACTATATTTTACATTAATAAAATCATTCACTTTAGCTAATCATCATTGATTTTATGCTGTATGGATAAATAAATTAACATGTATTGCACAGGAAACAGCTCATGGTAAATATTACTATATGTAAAATTATAAAACACTTGGTTTCTTTTTATTCACAGATGGTGTTAATTCAGCAGCAGTTCAGAGGTGAGAGAAGCACTATTGCATTGTGTTTACCTGTGTAATTATCTTATCATTTGTAAGAAGTTTTCCACCTACGTAAATATTGTGGGACACTGGAAGTTTATCATTAATGTTGTGGAAGAGTGAAAATGTTTACAGCAACCAGATATCCGCCAAGTGAGAGAAACGGGTAGTCTTCTGCAGAATTATTAATAACAAAAATTAAAATTCTCATCACTTGTAATTAGTTATGAATGATTAATAATAATGACTATTAACATGGGTGGCGTTGTGTCACAGACAGTTCCAGTTTTGAGATTCGCAATGTCTGTATAAACACGAAAATAAACTGACCAGCTCACCTAGCTTGTAAAAATCAGTTTATTTTCGTTTCTTGAATCGGATCACTTTCGTTGTATGAAATAATTCACGCTCCTTGCATCCAATTCATTACTTTTCTTTCTATGATTACCATGCCTTATCCATTAACTTAAATGCAGAATATATAAAAGGTAAACATTGACAAAATTAAAATGATAGTATATTTATTAATTTATTTTTCAATATTTTTAGAATCACGGATGACCAGTTCAGGGAATCAGACATAGGTAAACTCTCATTTGTCTTGTGTCTTTCACATTATATTAATAGTTTAGTGATGTATGTGTTTTCTTAAACATGCCAAATACTGCTAATTACTATGATGACAACTAATAGTAGTGAAATAATTTATATTTCTTAACATGCTTACTTTTAACAGATTTAGTCAATTTACAAAAATGTCATCTAAATTAATTGTTTGAACTAAGGTCGTACCAGTTCAAGGTCGTAATCACGTTCATTACAGAACCGAGATCCTTCTGTCGCAAGGAGTTAATACCCGACTAGCTATAGAACGCAAGCGTGTGTGTGTGTGTGTGTGTGTGTGTGTGTGTGTGTGTGTGTGTGTGTGTGTGTGTGTGTGTGTGTGTGTGTGTGTGTGTGTGTGTGTGTGTGTGTGTGTGTGTGTGTGTGTGTGTGTGTGTGTGTGTGTGTAGAGCCTACTTCCACAATCTTAGACAAAGGACTGATTAACAATCCATACGCTGGGTCTTTTAGCTTGTCAAGGTTGAACTTGATTCTTGTGGGGCCCTGTTTGTTGACTTTCTTCAGACGTAGTCGGAGGGTCATCATCACTAAGTCATGGTCACATCCAATGCCTGCTCCTGGGAAGCTTCTTGTCTTAGCAATGCTTATACTGGTATGGACATCCTCTTCTCCATAATATAATCAATATGGTTATGGTGTTCTCCATTTGGGCTATGCCACGTCCATTTTCTGGGTGCGTTTATGGACCAAACGTGTTCATCAGTTTCAGATCAATTAGAGCTGGCAAATTCCAGAAGCCTTAAGCCTATGCCGTTTGTTTCTGTATTGCAATAGCGTCCACATGTGGACGTAATGATGATCCATTGTGTACTTACTCACAAAACAATTGTAGTGTATGTACTGACAGAACAATAGTAAAGTACATATTGACAAATAATAGTAATGTTCATATTGATGCATACTAGTAGTGTTCATAGTGACAAAAATATATCCGTTGTAATTTCAAAACAGTTATATTGTACATACTAACAAAACAATGGTAAATGTACTGACAACACAATAGTAGTGTGAGTACTGACAAAACAATAGTAGCGTTAAGTACTGACAATTGTAGTGTACCTACTGACAAAACAATAGTTGTAGTGTACGTACTGTCAAATAGTAGTACTTTATATTCTGATTTTAAAAAAATACTAGTGTACGTACTCTCAAAACAATAGTAGTGCACGTACCCACAAAACAATAGTAGTGTACGTACCCACAAAACAATAGTAGTATACGTACCCACAAAGAATATTAGTGTACGTACTCTCAAAGCTATAGAAATACACGTACTGACAAAACAGTAGTGTAAGTACTAACAAATAATACTAGTGTACGTACTGGCAAAGAGTATTAGTATATATACCCATTTACAAACAATATTAGTTACAGGAATGTATGCACTGTACTATTACGAATGCTCAATATCCGGTTCTTGTCTGTTGATCAGAGTAACGGTCTTAGGCCAAATTTTCATACCTGTCACTTATTTTAGTCAGACTTGATCTACTTTCTTTTAATCCTTCTATCTCACAATTTACTTACAACCATTCTGTTTGCAAATAAGCATCTACATATATGATACCATTTGTAAGAAAATTTATAATTAATTATACGTTGAAGAATTCCCATAACACAACCCATTTGTTTTGCTGTGATAATAATGATCGTATTGACAAATATACGGTACTGTCTTTATGCACAGAAATGAACATCAATTCTCTATATGCAATCGCCGACGTTACCAATGGTAAGGCTGTTTCATTATTGCAAATATTCCTGATTACAATTTTGTTGCCTATTGCTTGATTTAATGCTTTTGATAGATGATTTTACTTATTTTCGTTATGATTTTATTTTTCTCTTGCACAATGTACTTCTATGGGGTTATTTAGTAGGATTTATCTTTTTTTTTTAATATATTTTTTCCTGAGTTTCTTTTTTCATCATGCAAATTTACTGCCCAAATATTTGTAAAATAAAATCGTGAAATAAAATAAAAGAAACCAACTTATGAAAGACTTGAACTTTTACTATGCCTCGCACGACTTTGCGTTGACGAGAATTTGATTATGGTGCTTGTCATTCCTCTTACTGATTTACCTCAACCTTTCCGCACCGCATCAAATCTTGCGCACCCTTTATTTTGTATTATGAAATTAAAATGTATTTAATTTTCCACTGTAATTTTCCAGCAATAAAATATGCTCGTTAACAAGTGTTGTATGATGCAATGGCATGTATGAATTAATATTCAAATCCTTTGTTGTGCTAAGCTTAGCAACATGTATGCAATCTCTTTCTGCCTTATGCCAGTAACACTTGCCTTAGTAATATGTATGCAATCACTTGCTGCTTTATGCCAGTAACACTTGCCTTAGTAATATGTATGCAATCATTTGCTGCTTATGCACTCTTATGCACTGTAACATTTGTGTTGTAATACATGGTGCATCCAACAGCCACTTGTAATGGAATGCAAAATACTTTACATACAAAGGTTTTACTGTTTATCATGTTTGGAAATAATCTCAGACATAGAAATAGATAGACCAAACGTCGCTATATTACTGGAATAAATAACGTTTAGTGCATAAATTTGGTGATTTTCTGTAACGAAGTTTGATACTTTAATACATTTTTTGTTGATGCAATTGGATAAAATTAAGGATCATTTCTGTATCTTACACGCTATTGTATTTTATTTAATGTGATTTAAACCCTGTTTGAAATAAAAATAATTACACATTCTAAGTGTTGGACATTCCTCCCAACAAATATACACAACTGATTTCAAAAGTATTACCACATTTGTTCATCTTTTTTGCTAACAAATTCCTATTTTGATTAATTATATATAAGTGTAACATCGGGTCTTAATTAACATTTGGTGAATGTTAATATCTGTGTTTATCTTTTTCGATATTATATTACTACCCATATTTAAAAGAAATATAGTTAATTTTGTTCAAGCTATCGATTTTATTGTTGTTGAATGTTTTTGTGTGTTTCCAGCACGTGCTCTATATACAAGAACAGAAGAAAATGTATATGGCGTCTTGCAATAGGAAGATAACTCTGGCATTTAACCTTCACATACTAAGGGTCAAAATTATCTTCAGTTCTCGACTTAATTTAACACAACCTAACCGTGTTCTAATATTCCGCATATTTTACCAAGGTAAATGTTGAGGGCAGTTAGATTAGAACGTCGGAAATGATTTTTGATTGTAGGGTGTTTATCTTTTCTAAATTAAAAAAAATCAGGAACAAAGAATCGTTTTTGATATTTATTACTTTAATAATTCACGAACTTTATTTTTGCATTTGGACTTTTATACAGGCCATAATTTGACAAAACTAGTTATAAGCATAATGTGGTGTACTAAGAAAGGTACACTATGGCAGACACGTTTGTGTATGCGCGAGAGTGTATTTTTGTATATTTTTGTATGTGTGTCATTGTTAAAGAGCAGATAAAAGATCTTGCAATTGAAAATCTGCCCAAAGATGCAAAGTGAAGGGTTGAGGTATACTTACTGTTTTCCGGTATATTTAGCATTTTAATTTTAAAAAAGGCTTAATGAGTAAGTTGTTTCCGTTGCAAATTAAGGTGGCGAAAGAGTGAACACATATTCTTTTGAAACAAGTTCCTTTGTAATGCGAATAACACCTGTGATTGTAATTAGAATAACAGCTGAAAATAATGCAACATTCTTTCACTGTTGTAAATTTCGTTCAATATGATTATCTACATAGTCATTTTTATTTTATTAGTCTTTAAGATCGCTTTGACGAATGAGTAAAAGTGGAAATTTGAGTAGATGTGAGTTTTCGGCAATTTTGAGGCGAGGAATAACAAAACTCAACCAAAAACTCACTAATGAAAAATGTTGAGAGGAATCTGTACAAATGGTCTATTTATATAATAAAGACATAGTTATAAGAAAAATTCATCAGTATTCATTATTTATTTCCTATTAATAGATAACTTAAAGAAAAACTGATTGCTTGTGTTTCATGTGCTGGCTGAAATGGCCACACTTTAATCGTGTAGCTTTAATAAATACATTCACATGGTAAGTGATCTTATTAAAAGTATAGAGGATGCCATCCAAGAATTTATTTAGATGGTCACTGTATAAATATTGAAACTTCAAGGCTGAACAAATGAACAAATCCGTCTGTAAATTATCTCCCGTGCCAGTATTTATACACTGAAACAAATGCTACTGAAAATTAGTTCCCTTTCCATATTTTAACAGTGAAACATATCGTTATAGAATACACTAGAATGTAATCTTTTGTTCTTTTATGCACTTTGTACTCAGTTTCCTTTGAAATTGCGCACTTTAAATTCTGTATTACTCTTTATTGGTCAATTCCGTATTTGTTGTTAAAAATAAAAAAAATAGTTTTTTTTTTTAAACGAACGAAGAGTATACAAGCATCAGTTTGGACGTGCCATACGTGTGCTCGTAGTAAAGTATTCAGTGTTAAGTAATGCTGATAATACAATTTCGATAATTCTAATCTATCCACTACATACAACAGAAAAGGACTTTTCTACTTTGTCTTTCGTGTTAAACAAACATAAGGAAGGAAGAACATACACAAATCAATTCTGGGCAATAACCCTAGTGTTTTCTCTCTTTCTTTAAAATTTCATCTTTGCAATCTGAAAAAATGAAATAAAGTCAGTTCTAGCAGTTTCAGATATATGGATTTTTCTTTAGCTTGCACTGTGTTTATTTACAATGGAAAATAAATTTGATGACGATATATGCATATATGTGTTTTATTACATTATTATACAAATATGTATTTTAAAAACATATTATTAAATACCATGTTGCTTGTTTTTCATTTTTCTTTGTGTTTATTATTCAAACAAGGGACATAGCACTAATTTACTTAATTGGAAAATAGCAATGTGTCATGGTATTATTTTTTTGTCTTAAATCGAGGCATGCAGTATTAACAAACACATCTGTATTCAGGTTATGGTTGTGGTCTTTAAAAAAACCCAATATACCATACTGTGTGTGTTTGTGTGTGTGTGTGTACACAACTTAGTGTAAGACAAAAGCAAATGTGAGTAAAATATTTTCAAATGTGTTTAAACTATGTAATAGTATGTGTACAATATATGTATTTTCCTAAATATAATTTTTTAAATGTGCACATCTATGTTAAATGTTGTATTTTCAAGCCAGAATTTCACTCTCTCTGCAAATTGCCAATTATTTTCTTGATTGTTTCATGCCAAATGTTTTAGTTATGTAAAGTTAATGAAAACGTCTTCAATATGTTGCTGTATTAAAAACATTTTATTAGAGAAACAATACATTTTTTTCCTATATTATATTGTGTTTGTTTTTAATTTTGAGTGAAGAAATATATACACTCTTTTGTGAAGTACGTTTTGATTGAATGTTATGGAAGTATTTCGAATGCAGCAATTTAACTGTGGTTTGTTTGCTCTTTCTTGATTACAAATGTCGTTTGTCTAAATTGTTAACCTCATTTGAGTACAAACCTCATCTCTAAAAACATTACCTTCATTTTGGTAGAACATAATACGCCTAAAATGTCTTTACTTGGGTACTGCGCATTAACAGATAATAACTAAGGCATACTTATCTTTATTTGTTATTTTTACATTATTTATTAATAATTAATTATATTATTAAATATATTATTTGAGAATATTATCGGAAAATGAACTGAAACAGATCATATCTAATGTGCCTATTTTAAAAAAAAAATTTTTCGTTGTTTAAAAATAACATCATTATACTTACAAAACGTAAATGCATAGAATTCCTGTATCATAGAGCATACTACTACTACTACTACTACTACTACTACTACTACTAATCATTAACTAAGGTGGAGTGGTGTCACAGTCGGAAACAAGTAATCCTTGCACCGAGACTTTTACGTCTAGTGTTAATAACCTACTATATATTTATTAGTCTTGAGTCATTTCTAAAGGTTATTTTCTCAGTCCTGATGACGCCTCTTCTGCAATGTCTTCTGGAGTGCCTTTATAATAAAGCATTGTCCGAAATATTTATTAGGTAATGATATAATGCATCAGCATGGACTACTGGTTATATATATACATAGTTATTATCGATAAGTGTAGGGTTATTTACAAAAATAGGTTTTACATAATCTCCATCGTAGGTTGCAAAAATAAATCATAACATAAAAAGTATAATTAAAAGAAAGTTTACGTTCTGCAGGAAATCAAACTGTGCTATCAAATCCCATAGATCATTATGACGACATTGTACAAATCCAAATCTAACCGTGTCCTGCTAAGCACCTACGTACATTACTAATGGCAACACACTTGCACAGTATATTCATAACAAATCACATGGCTTTCTCAACTGAATCAAGAAAGTACAATGTGAAAAAATCTTTCATGGTTACACATAATTGAGAAAAATATGTTAATTACTTGCAGAAGAGAGAACATGAACGTCTACAAGCTTAGATCTGAATTGTTAAAATAACAGCTTTAACCACGTACGCCTTAAGTTTCTCATGTTCATAGGATAAAATTTCAAAGTTATTTTTGAACTACATTTTTCTCTCAGTGCTTTTGTAAATTCTATTTGTTAACTTTTGTCAGCCAGTACTCGGCCAGTGGTTAATTGTGATCTAGCCTTGATGTTAATGATTATGATAAAAATAAGTTTATCTATGCTAATGCTGCTGCTGATGTTGCTGTTAATGTGGTGGCTGCAAATGAAAAATGTAAGAAGGAAAATAATGAGCATTAGTTCATTTCTCTACAAAGACAATATGTGAACGTTTTACAGCACTGAGTAAAGGTAAATAACGACAATATGTGAAAGTTTAACAGCACTGAGTAAAGGTAAACAAAGACAATATGTGAAAGTTTTACAGCACTGAGTGAAGGTAAGCAGTCATGCAAATGGCTGATATCCTTATACAGTGTGCTGAAGAACTTGTTCAAATATATGCGAATTCACGGGAATGTGCTAAACCACCACATCAAAACTCTTATTTCCTTCTCTATGACTCATAACTATACGGGTATTCCCTTACGATGTATGAATAATACAGTACATCAAGTCTGACGCTTTCCTTCTTCATTTATCCTCCAGTCTTTCTGATAACTGTTCGAGTGTTTGCCGGATGAAGAAGGCTATAATCTGTGGTAAACTTTGGATTATTTATCTAATTCTTCTTCATCTGATAGCAAAATTATTAATATTGGATACTCTTTCTACAGCATTTCTGCTTTACTAGAGAACACATTTAAGTCTCCTCGTTATCTCTCATGCATATACGTAACTAAATACTGTTCCAAAACATCGTACGCAGCTTTATACGAACTCAAACGTTCTGAAATATCTGATTGATTGAATGTAGGGGACGCTTCATGCTTCCGACGCTTTCGCGCTGGGAGAGGGGGGTTGTGGGGGAAAGGGAGAGGGTGGTTTAGCTATGTCAAACTAATATTAAATGTATTATACTATGTCAGTGAAGCTGAGCACAGGTGTCCATGAACTTCTTGTGCGCATCTACAATACCTTATTCACTCTTTCACAGTAAGATTTTTTTGAATGGCATGTGCAAGGTAAGGATGGAGAAAGAATTGCAACTCTTAAGATTCTACATGAAGGAAAGTTGATACCTTTGTGCGACCAAACACATTTTTATTTTATCAGAATGAGTTCTCTCCCTTATGTTTAACATTTAGGCTTACTTCAGTTGAACTGAAAGTAGATTTGCACATGGGATTTCCCCGAAAAGTGTCCTTACAGATTACAAGCACTTCATAAGGCGTCAATTGTCACAGTCGCTTCGTTGCAAGATAGCACACGTCGGCAGTCCGTGCTTCACAGACCAAGACTCGTTTCGTGTTTACACGGTAAGTTTATTTGATATTGCTACTGCATAACATGAAACCATTTTTAGCGCACTAATACGTTACATGATGCCCGGTTTTATGTTTTCAACCTGATGTCGGTTTGAAGGTAAACTGCATACACTAAGTCTTAATTACAAAATACAGGACACTTTGTTCGCTATTCATGCTTTTCGTAGCTAGCATTACTTTGCAGATTATCGGTTGTCACCGCACTTAGCTGTCTTAAGTACAAATGGATGATTAAATTATAAAACCCAAGACCATCCATGAATTTTTATATTGTTTACCTTGTTCATGAAGAGCGTGTAGAAACCCATTCTTTAGTTTGGTGATCCCATGTAAGTACTTTGTCTACCTAATTAATGCGTCAGTTAATAACGGTAACATTTAAAAAAACAAACATAATGTATGCTGTTTCCAGCACATTATATTTCTATGTAAATTTGTCATTCTTTTCTTCTCACGTTATCTCAAATTGTGTCTAGTACATTCAATACTACTAGGTTCTACAAATCCATTTTATTTGGAAATAAAATATATCATGTGTTGGATTTTAATAGGTTTGATAATTGAAAATGTCTGAACTGCTATAAAAATGCTCTATGCATACAGTAAACCTGAAAAGATGTAGTACTAATTTAAGACATTTCTCAATAATTAAATTAACTTCCGTTCATATCTTTGAGAAATAAGATGGTTCCTAATTTCTGAAAGGGATTGAAACAGTGATTCTTTTTTTCAGGATCTATTTAGTAAAAGTGAAATTTAGAAATCATGACCCAACCTGTATTTCAAGACAGCGTATTTGCCAACCTTTGTAAAGGTATTGACCACCTCTACTCTGATGGTCAGTTCTGTGACCTTGTGGTTACCATTGGCAATGACAACTTCTCCTGCCACCGACTTGTCCTGGCAGCAGTGTCTGGCTTTTTCCAGTCATCACTGGCGTCATCATGGCACGAGAGCTCCACTGGTTTTGTCAACATCGATCATGAAGATGTCACTGGTGAATCATTCCACTTTCTGCTAGACATACTGTACAAAGGAAAAAATATTATCACCATGGAAACTGTCAAAGGTGTTTTGAAGGCGTCAGTATTTTTGCGTATAAAGTTCCTTCAAGAGTATTGCGACCAGTACCTCAGTGACAACATGGATGCAGAAACTTATCTCGGAGCATGGCAGTTTGCAGAAAAGTACCAACTGATGTCACTGGCTGACAAGGCCGCCAAATTGGCAGCAACGCACTTCGATGAAGTAGCAAAGTGTGACGAGCTTCTCAGCTTGCCTAAACCCATGTTGCTCACCATGCTGTCCTTGCAGAAAAAGCTCACCATGGATAATGTGTGCCGCACAATTCTCCGCTGGGCAGAAGCAGACGTTGAAGCAAGAAAACTGCATCTGGGAGAGTTGCTTCCCTTCGTTAATTTTACTCAACTCACTTCGCAGTGTCTCTTTGAACTCATGAAGTATATGGACCATCCCTTCAAAACAATCATGTTAGGTAAGCGAGGTATTACACACACTCTAATTTAACAAATAAGGACTGAAACACGAAGCATTAGTAAATAACTGGATTGTGAAATAATCCCATCCCTGTTACTTACACATCAAAAGAGGTAATATACACTTTAATGAATGTATAGCCTTATCCCTTTTGAAGAATCTTTATGTTAAGTTCTTAATACACTATAACATAAAACAGTGTATTAATTGAAAGTTATGTTTGTTCTCTATTTCAGATTATATCAATGAAGGATTGATGTACAATCTTATAGGTGTTCAAGGCGGCGATGCACAAATTCAGCGACAGATGAAGGCCTTGCAGGACATCTCTCTAAATGTTCCCAGCATTCAATCTTGCGCTGTTGCTGTTGGAGGCTACACCGAAAAGGGCAAACCACTTCACGACTTTACAGCTATGGGCATAGGGCCTTTTACATCTGTCAGAACTTACAGACTAAAACCTTTGCCAGAGTCCTTTGGCCTGGACTTCGCTACATGCGTGTGGCGAAATCAATTGTATGTCAGTGGGGGATCCATGAAGAGTTCCTCCTTTTCAGTTTACAAACCAGGCGTTGACGAATGGGAATCGTTGCCAACCTTAACAGAAGGTCGTGAGAAACACTGTATGGTTGCCATCAACTGGAAGATCTATGTCCTGGGGGGATTAAATCAAGATGCAAATGTAAAAACTAAATCATCTACTGACATTTTGGCCTATAACACTAAAACTCAGGAATGGAGCAAGAGTTTCACACTTCTCAAAGCTGTGTATGGTGCTACAGCAGCAGCACTGGGACACAGGATTTACGTGTTTGGGGGAAAGGTCACGGATGCAGAAATATCAAACCTTGTGCAGTCTGTGAACACAATGACAGGCTGTGTGTCCATTGCTGGTCATTTACCGTCACCGACAACTGGAGCCAAAGCCCTCAGCAACAGAGGCACTATCTTTGTCATCAGGCTGGAAGGTGACATATTGCAGATGAAGGAAAATTTTGTCCTTGCAGATCAGCAAGAGAAACAACTGTCAAAGCAGAAAGTATGTGTAGGTCTCTTGTCTGCTGGTTCACAAAATCATCTCAATGCATTTTTATTTGATTTCTTCCAATGGTGTTGGTAAAGAGTATAAATCCGGTTTGATCATTTAGAAATAAAACTGTAAGACCTCATGCATAAAGGATATTCAATAACATCAGCAGATATTATAGCTATCGTTAGAAATTGTCTAACTTTATAACAGTACTTTCTATTTTTGATGATTTGCCTATTACAGTTGAGTACTGGCTGTGTTCAGTTTCTATACCACATTCTTATAGTCACTTGAATTACTTGTTTAATTGACACTGACTTTGCGCACACAAAAGTTAAAACTTGTAAAGTCAATGGCTGATTGTTAATTATTTGTGAATGCAGGAGAGGAGAAAGACAAGAAAAAATAAGTATTGTTTAATTAGTCACCTACCCGCTTCTGGAAGGTAACCCCACTTTACAGACACACGCCGAGCAAATAATCTAACATGCCAAAAGTGGCACAACAAAGATGACACATCACAAACCGTCTAGTCTTAGGATAAATATGTAACAATCTACGACATGCTCAGAGCCCCCACTCTCCCTTGGTGATTGCTGTCCCTACTCCTAGTACACATATGATATAACGGGATGAAACATGGAGACTTAAAATTGAAAAGTTTAAACAAATTTATTAAAGAAACAAAGTTAACAGATAAAGGCGAGATAAAGGTTCTAATAAAATAAAATGTATCTACAGTGTCATCACTATAAGGATTTCCTGCACAATGTATGGCTTAAGGCAATATTTGATAAAGTAATGGCAATATCTTTGGAGAGTCTCTTGTATTTTCCACTTATTTGGATCAGAAGAGACTAAGTCAACTTGAAGACAGCATTGGCAATGTCTCCTCAATCCTGGAATGAAGTATGTGGTTTAGCACCTGATGTAGATATGGACCATGAGATACAGATGTGATGATTGATGCAGGCCTTTCCTATTGGCTTGGTCATCAATGTACAAAGTTGAGAGAAGACAGACGAGAAAGCAGCCTTTTCTTTAGCTGTGATCTGTATCAATTTGCCAGACTTTTGCTAGTATGAATCTGAATTATAAATCCAGGAAAATTATCCCACAAACAATTCTTCAGAATTATAATTATTTTACTATATGATGTATATGTACCTTCCATACTTGGTGGGTTGAAGGCAATCTAAATTTAGCTTTCCCTAATGCACCTTGTATGCATTTTACCAGCTGTTGTTTACTCTGCTGACATGTCTAGCCCCCATTCCAGATGGACACTGGTCAAGGGACAAGAACTCAGTCTGATACTAAGGCTTTGTGCAAATGTATGATGGTTGGAGAGCAGCGACAGATTAAGAATGACATAACTTGCAATCTGGGAAGTTCGACATTAAATTTAATTAAAGTGTCAGAACATTCACTTAGAAACTATTTATAAGAATTTAAAGTGACCAATTCACAACATGTATAATTAATTTAAAACATTATTAGATTTGAAATAGCATTATGAATTAAAGTGATTTTATCTTTAGAGTGACTTAATAAAATGAGAGAAAGGGGGCCAACACATGACAAAGACTGTGAACACTGTTGTATACAAATGACAGTAGGCTTATTTTCCAATATGAATGTTAAGTTTCAGGTATGGACAATGTACAACATTTCATTCTTTTGAGTAACTAAAATATGACATTTGTTTCCAGAAGCACACCCTCAATGTGAGTCATCCAACTATTCAGTTCAAATCAATTGGCACTTTCCCAAGTCGTCATGGTTTTGGTGCATTCCTGCAGGAGGAGAAAGTTGTGTTGTGTGGTGGTGAGGCTGAGAATGGCGAACTACTTCAGGACATGTCGAGTATCAGTCTGACAGACGGGTCTCTAAAACTGAAGTTGAAACAATTTCCAACTGGGATAGCGATTTTTAATCTTGAAGTGCTCAACATACCACAAGAGTTTCTAACTGATGGTAAGATGTGAAACCCTGTTAAATTTATATTGTAATTTAAAGGTAAGTGTACATTTTGTATATACTGAAAAGATTATTGTACAATTTAGTATGCATGTACACAATTATCTCTTTAATGAGGCAAACCTCCTAAGCTGAAATAAGCTTACCACATTGAAATTATGTTAGGATAAAGACTGAATCACAAGAAAATGAGATATCCCAATGTCATTCCACAAACTTCATGCCTCGTAAACCCCATAAATTAATATATTCATAGTAATATCCTGCTCGTTTATAAAATGAGGAAAAGGGATGGGTTAAAATTATGCATAATTGATTAATATATAACTAGTATATATTGCAAAACTAATAATATACAATTATAATTGAATCGAAATCAGTCTTGTTCTATTCTGTTTTCTTTACTTTTTAAAACGTGGATGTGTCCTCAACTGTATAACGTGAGCAAATACAAGTTATAAATACATATATAAGCAAACGATAATTACACATATTCAATTAAATTTAACTCTTAGTTCAGAATCATACTGCTACCTATCTCATTTGTATTCATTTTATAATCTTCTAAGAAAGACGTCAAGAAGAATGTAGGAAAGATGACAAGCTGGAAAGTCCCAGGCCAAGACCAAGTACAAATATTCTGGTTGAAACAGCTTATCTCAGTACACGGTAGACTTGCTCAATAGCAGCAAGACATATTAAACAAACCAGAAATCATGCAAGTATGGATGATAAAATAAAAAAAAACACGTCTGATTATGAAAGATCAAACGAAAGTCACAACAACAAGCAACTATCGCCAAACCACAGGCCTATGAACTACCTTGAAATAATTATCATAAATTATATCTGACAAACCCCCAAGCAATGAGCACTAGTGCTAGACCAGGCAGAAGAGAAACAAAGAGCCAACTGACAACTGATAGGAACAGTTTTATTAACAGCATAAACGAAGAACAAACCTTGCAACAACATGGATTGGCCACCTATAGGCCTATGACTCAGTTCCAATTCATGGATACTTAAATAATAAAACCATACACGATAGCACCATTAGTGTGGATCCTAATTCAAGTATCAACGAGGAGCAGGAAAATCCCAGTCACATGCAAGAGTATAGAAATTGCAGACATACCAAAAACAATGTCGAATCTTGCACGGTGATTTCCTACCACCATTGCTGTTCTGCAGTGCCCTAATTCCTCTCAGTCAAGCCGTCAAGAAATTAGGATTGGGAAACAATGAAATCAGGGACAAGTTATGTAGTATTTGTGTTCATGGACGAATTAAAGCTTTACAGTAAAAATGAATATAACATCACTTCGCTGATCAGTACTGTCAAGATCTTCAGTGAGATATTGGTCTTGAGAAATATGGCATAATTATCGTCCAGAAAAGCAGGATCAACAACAGAAGGCCTACAATTCGAAACTAGAAAAATCAATGCTTCAAAGGAAGGGGACGTGACGTGAGGGGACTGGGTGTGACGCCAACGCCACTTAGTTAATGATTATGATTATTATTAATTAGTTAATCGTCAAAAACTAATTACAAGTGATGAGAATCTTAATATATGTTATTAATAATTCTCCAGCATACACTACTTGTCTCTCTCACTTCGCGGATATGTGGGTGCTGTAAACGTTTTCTCTCTTCCACCACATTAAAGACAACATTTACCGTCACAAAATATTCCATAGGTGGAAAACGTCTTACTAAAGGAGAAGACAAACGCGTAAACAGGTCAGTAAATTTAACAATGAATGTATTAAATCATTTGTATTAAATCAAATGTATTAATCAAATATACTTATGACAAATACAATGAAAATGATTACTTGACATCAATATTTCCATGAAACCAATTTCAAATAATTCATATGTTTTATGCAGCTTATATCCTAAAATCAACAATAATGTCAATACAAATCACAGGATAGTTCTTATCAGAGAACGGAAGTGGAGTTATTAGAGATAAATGATAATAGTTTTAATATAACCTGAATTAAGTGCTGTCTGAATATTCTTTGCACACTTTTGCAACAATATCACAAGTTGGTGTCCACGTCAACATGTGTCTCTCTCCGCACATGTCGAAAACACTCATGTGCTGCTATTCTCTCAAAGTCAACTTGAGTGCTCTCTTCGTCGTGTTAGTTTCTTCAAGCAGAATAACAATCATAACGATTTCTAGTAATTTCTCTGCACCAGAAATTGCTCATGTATTCACCCTATCTTGCCGCCATACATCAGAGGAGTGTAGTGAATTCTTACACTTACACACCATAGTAAAGACTTCCCACATCTACCACGGTCGTTGAGGTTTATAACAAGTAAATTAGGAGGCTCAAATCATACACTAAACAAAGACTGCTTGTCCTAAAAATTATAATCAGGGAGCAACGTTAAGTTCCAATTTATTGTTTTATAACCCCATTCTTACATTTCAGTTTTTAGAATTTCCTGTATTTATTAGCCCAATTAATGCACACCGCATAATAAATACAGCATTATAGTTTAATGAGCCATTTCACTAGAACAATGCTAGGTGTTAGCACACTACATATAAGCATCATAGTTCAAACATTGTAGAAATCTACTCACATAACACATCTCTACATAAAATACAAGTATAATATATCAATAGCAAAATGCATGAAAGATTTCTAAGGCCATTCTCACTCAAACAGTCAGTTAACTCACTATTACTAATGGCTGCCTTTCAAGACCAGGCTTCTTGCCACACCAATTTCATCAAAGTGATCAGAGAATGGATTTCTCTACTGTAGGTAAATTTTAAGAGCTCAGCCCATTGGCTGGTCTCGTTTTATTATTCATAACCATTGGATAATAAAAACTACTCACCCAGTTGGAATTAGTTTGCACTACATCAGCAATTTATAGCATATTCTCAACGCGAGTGTTTACTCCAACTCAGACCCTTTCAAAAATACCGTCATAATGAGTGCTCAAAGTCGGGTTACTCTGACAACTTAATTTAAATTTAAAAGTAGGGATAGGCAAATTTAGTCAGCCACACTGGGGATACTTCAACAGTAAGAAGATATTCAGAGTGAAGTCCAAAGTTGAGAGAGTATGAAAAATGGGTCAAACAAGCCCTGAAGTCTAAGCTAAATGTGGCTAACAAAATACAACCCCTTAATGCATTCACAATATCTCTAATCAGGTACACTGGAGATATCATAGACTGCACAAAAATGAAATAAATGAAATGGACAGGAAAATTACTCACAATACATGAAGTTGTGTATCCAAATGCAGACGTAGACAGTCTCTAACTCGAAAAATGGAGACAAAAGTCTCAAGAAAGTAAAATATGTCACAGAAGGAGATTTAGTAGGCTTGGTGTATTACATATGGCATATCGGCAAAAATGAGCCAGTGATAGAAGCAATAAAGATGGGTGGATTTTATCCTACATCACATACAGACAAAGAAACATGTAAGAAAACAACAAAACAGGCATTATCAAATAGATGGAGCCATAAACCTCTTCATGGCCAGTATGTGCAACAAGCTGATCCAATCAACATACCAATGGTTGAAAGGGGTAGGTTTGAAGGCAGAAACAAACTCTCATAATCGCTGTGCAAGATCAAGCACTAAACACGAGATCACACAAAAGAAAGATCATGAAAATCTCAAATAGTCCCAAATGCAGACTCTGCAAAACCATTGATAAAAGAACAGAACATATACAGTCTTGGTGTCGTTTCTGGCACAACAAAATGGCGAAACTCATACATTGAAATATATGTGAGGTCTATGAAAATCCCAGAAAGAACATTGATGCACCTGTTGGTACCCCCCCTAAATACGGGTATCTAGGACGGACAACAAGTTGAGGACGTCACTTCCGGTAACTCGTAATGAGCCCCCAGAGGAAACGATTCCTCACAGATAAGACGGACAGACAGATAAGACGAAAGACAGACTCAAGACAGACGTTAGACGGACGTGACGATAACAATTATAAAATCATACTAGACAAGAATGACAATAAATTTGACAACACTAATGAAAATTTAACAATAACTTTATATAACAATAAAAGAAAATAGAATGAAGAAAATAACAATAAAAGAAGTACAGTTGACAATGTTGGCCAAAATAATTTACAAAAATATAAGTCCTATAACTAATTCAGGGAAGATGCTAGCCCCCCCCTTATGAAATGATTTTTAGTGTCCGTTTTCCTTTCCCCAAATCGTTCCTTTTTCTGTATTTCAGTTCCGATACACTATTATGCACTTCTGCTCAATGTTTATGTTTCTATACTTAGCTCAACGAGTGGAGCAAAGGTCAACACAGCGTTGAGTCTCGTCGCGCAAGCGATCTCCAACGGCAGGCAAGCTGGCTCCGCCCCTTCTCGCTCCGCGTAGACAAACACAATCGGCAGATGACCCAGTTCTGGTCCTAGCTTCCGCTTGTAGATACACTTTGTAGCTACCCTTTCTCTAGTTACTGTTTATAGATTCTCTTCTTCTGATTACTGTCTGGTTCTTTCACGTTCCGAAACCGAATGAACCCAACGTCATCTGGTTGGAGTGCAGTACACTCAGGGATAGTCTTTCGGACTTAGAAATTTTCCCACTGTTTTCTTCTAAACTGTTACCAGATGAAATCTCTGGGACTGCTCCTGCGTGTTTTAAAACTCGGTTTGTTCTGAGCTAGTGAAGAGAATTGGTTCGGCCCGACTTATATAAAGGCTTTCCATTATTCCTGGCATTTCTTTGAAACTAACCCTTCCCCCTACTGTTATCTAAGAGTGGCCCTTTGATCCCCCGACCGCTTCCTGTATTCTGGCCTATAGCTCAGTGTGAATCTATCCCCTTCTCTATCAGCTAGCTACAAGTGACCCTTTTGATCCCTAACCGTTTCCTGTGCCCTAGCCCTGGGTGGTCAGTTCTTGTATAACTTTAACATCCTACATCCTGCTAATGTCTTGGAGTGGCTGGTCAGTCTTGTAATTAGTGTCTTGGTTGAATGTTTTAAACGTATATTTTGTACTATGGTTCCTATACTTCTCACGTATCTACATTTTATTATTTTAATTTTTTAAATGCTTATGGAGTGATGCCGGGCTAAGTTTTGCTTCGACTGACAGCACCACCTTGAAGCAGTCACCGAGATAGAAGTCAAAATAATGTGGAACTTCAACTCGATTGATTCCGCGTGGGGACCAGACATTGTCGTTCTCAATAAGTCTAACAGAGCAGGAACAATATCGATGTCGCTATTCCAAGTGATAAAAAAATAAAAATTAAAGTAAGAGAAAAATAGAAAAATACCAGGGTCCCAGATTAGAAAACCAGAGACTGGAAAATTAAAAGCAGAAGTGATACCTGTAATGACATGAGCCTTGGGAATATAACGTCTGAGTTGGTAGTCTCTCTGGATAAATTACCCGGAGACCACAGACTCGCCTTACTATTCAAAGCAGCTCTCCTTAGAAGTGCCTATATCCTCTGTAAAGCCTTGGATCTCCCTGAATCTTGGCAAGATTCCGATGACTTGGCTCATAACCGAATGTCAACAGAAAAAGTCATGGAAAAGGCATACTTCTACTACTTCTACTACTACTACTTCTACTTCTACTACTATCTTAAATATAGAACATGAACATAATCGGACTCTTTCTAATAAGGTGACCCCTTGAAAGACTATACACTGTAGTGTTTTTATTTTCAAACAAATTATTTAGTTTAGTTTGTGAGTTTTTTTTCTGAAATCAAGACCCATATAACACATACTACATTTGTTTTTCAAACTTATTTACCGGAAGCTATTTTGTGATATGTTTGCTTACACATGCTTGTTAATATTACTGCTTGACGATTAAGTTTACTGAAATTTCTTATGTTTTTGTTCAGATCTTCATTGATCTGACCTAAGATACAGTGCAATCTTCATAAACATCAAACAGGGTGATTTTCCATTTTTCTGTGTATTCTGTTGTTCCACTATACTATTTGTCGATTCCATTCTTTGATATTCATTATTCTAATAACAAAATCGGTTTTATGTGTAAATTTCATTATGTGAACAGATAAAATCACTGGTGTACAGTTATCAGCTGGAGAAATAGTGAATTTGAATCAATATGGTCTTAACAGCCTTGGTTGTCAGAATCAACCACCCGGACCGTTAACTATTTATGGTAAGTATGGGCGTTTCAGAGTGTGTTACAATGCTACAGTGCATGTGGAAATTACTTATTAAAGTAAATTATAACTTTTTAGAAAGACTCTCTAATATGCAACATCAGCATGCAAGATTACTTTACTTAATATTTAACCTAATATTAAAATAAAATAAATATAATCTAATAGAGTTGAATCATGTGAGATTTGTTTTCGAGCATCAGGGATACATATTCTTCGAAATTAAAAGATGTAAATAACATTTAAAAGAGGTAATAAGTGCTTATAATATATTCCTTAAGGATTCCGTAGATTCTGTATCAAAGGGTCGCGTCGGAGATAATTGTAGCCTCTAGATTACATGTCGTCACCACTTCGTCACAAGAGACCAGGTCCCTCTTTTCAGTACCAGCGCTTAGCACCCAGCAGGGCCTGGAAGAAACCATCATTAACTCATTCACAATGTCCTAACCATCTTTCTAGTAGTCCAATGTTTCAGAACAACGCAAACAAATGCAGGCATTTCCCTTGTTAGCTAACTGCAGGAAACCAAATTTGTGTCCGATAATGGCTTACCCACATCACCAATGACCTCAATCAGAAATGAAGCATTAAGTTCAACAGTAATCTAACAAGATCAGTCAGGAATAAACACAGATATGTTCAACTGATTACTGTTTCACACGTGGCTACAGCCAGGAATAATACCTCAAGGAAACACTAATTATTGTCTCTCCCTTATCCAAAACACAATGAAACAATATATGCATGCATGCGGACACTAGTGCCCATATGCAATAATTGTCTAAATAAAATGAATTGAAATATGTTTTGACGAAAAACATAAAGTAGTTCATTTAATCGTCGCAATGTCATTCCAATATAGGATGCCTACCATCTACTAGTAAAAAATGAATATCATATTTTACAAAATCAAGTATACTTTGAATGAGGACTATTTCTCAAACGAAAGATTAACACACACGCAAATATAAGTGTATAAATTCTATAACTGTTCTCTAAATCAATCTGTAAATGTAATGCCTGACAACTTTCCTTGGTGACATAAATGATTGCATCAATGAGGGGTCTGAGGTGGCGACGCTCTGTTATTGTAAGATTTTGCACCAGCACAAAACTAAAATTCAGTCTGATTCATATAATAACAATAAAGCAGAAAAAGATATGATGGCAACGGAAAGGAGTATGTTACTCGTATATATGCGTCATATTACTCGTATATATGTGTCATATTTCTCTTATATATGTGTCATATTACTCGTATGTATGCGTCATACAATGACAAAGTCGGGCACGTAAGCAGTCAATTTCGTTTTCTCTCTCTCCAGTTCTTTCCTGCTGAAGCTTCAGTAAAGGGCTGAAGAACCCTAATAGTTTATTGCGTGTGAACATGGTTTATGGGTAGGGCCATGTACAGACTGTATAACTATTATTAACTTACGTTAAATGGCTATGTATGAAAAAACATCCTTTTTTCATTACACATATTAGGGGTGTAATGCTTGCATTATTATAGTCTAGATACATGCACTTAGAAAAGCATGTCGAATTGCCGATACCAGTGAAATTGTGCAGACTTTCGAGAAATCATGACATACAAACATGGAGAGTAATACCCTGAGGAAAATACACAAGATACGGGATTTGGATGATGTGGGTACGCTGTTTTGAAGTTTGTATAACATTAAGCAGAATGAAGGAAAGTACAGATATTATATTTAAGCATGCAAAATGTATTGATAAAAATTACCTTTTAAAAATAACACATGTTAAATGTTCTTCAAGCCTATCACCGTATTACTGTAATTATTACTATTATTGTAACCAAAAATATTCATAACTCGCAGCAATACTTCTCCATTTCTGATTACTTCTTCAATCTCTTAATTTAGAGTCAGATTCGTCAAGAGAATGAAGCCTGGTTCAAAACACTATTCTATCAGGTATCCCCAGAGAAATAAATCAGGGGCTGCAAAGTGCCATGTGTAGGATGTATGCGCATGTATGTATCACAGTTGTGGATGTGGGTGTGAACGAGGATGTACTAGTGTGAATATAAATTAAAGTGTTTGTCTAAAATAGAATTGCATATATGTGTGCATGCATTTCTTAAATATATTATATTTGTATGCATGTATTCTGTAACTATGTTTGTATGTACGAACATAGAAACATACACCCAATATTTTAATTATATTTTTACAGATCTTCAAGAAAACAATAATGTTCAGGCGTACGTATCGACTACCCGCAGGTATCACATCATACCCACAAGCTGGTTATATGTTGAACTGAACAAATGAGAAGGGGTTGTGATTAATTAAACACATTATATTGCTGCAGCTTAGCAAAATATTTCAGATCATGTTGAACCATACTAAGTTTAGCCTAACAGATAAGCCAATTTCAGATGATGTTGTGATCTATCTATCTAGTACATTATTGATAACAGTTAATTTGGTTCTTCTCCAGTGATTAACTATTACGAAAAATATTATGAAAATTCAATTAAATTAATGACCGAAACTGCTAATAAAGAATAAAAAAGTAATAAATGTTTAGAGTGTTTTATATCAGATTGTTTGTAAAATGTTTCTAATTTCCTGGAAACAGGAAATCGATAGAAACAAGCAATTGCTATTGTTTGACATGGAGACTGTTATATTCAGTAATTATTTCTTACGATATGCTATTTTGTATGATGTCATGTTAGTGCTCTTAAGAACATAATTAGTTTTGTCAGGGAACCTGAAATATATTGTCCTGGCGAAGAAAATTTGTTTTTTCTTTGCAAGAATGACGCGCATATACTCTAGGACTTCAATAGGAATTTGTCTTATGTATATCTTCAGTCGATAAGCTGTTCATCAGTTCATAGGGCATGCTTAATTATCATATGCATATTTTAAGAAGAAAGATGTGTGGGGGGAGGGAAATGAGTGATTGATAAAATAATATTAATGCTTTAATTGAAATAGAGAGGACTTCAGTTAGGTATAGTCATGTTTTTATTGTTTCCCGTGAAACGATCGGTGTTTTCCAGCTCCCGTAAGGACATTAAAACACTATATTTATCCGCTGATTATCTTTCCTTTTTGTAACAAATGATTCTATTGATAGCATGAATGCTTGAAAACCCAAAAAGTGTATCATGATACGGTGTCTAAAATTGGTGAAAACCTCCCCAAACATATCTTATTCAAACATTGACAATACCAAAGGTAAAGCTAACCGGTCAAACGATATCGAACACGGTGAACAACAACAACAAAATCTCACTACGCTATTCAAAACAGCACAAATAGACCTACCTAGCAAGCATACACCCGCATGAAAAGAAAGCTCTTGGGGAAGGAAAAAATTTGAGAGGGAGACAGACAGACAAAGAAAAAGTCAGACTGAGAGAGAGAGAGAGAGAGAGAGAGAGAGAGAGAGAGAGAGAGAGAGAGAGAGAGAGAGAGAGAGAGAGAGAGAGAGAGAGAGAGAGAGAGAGAGAGAGAGAGAGAGAGAGAGAGAGGATTAAACACTAGATGCTGAGCCGTGGTTAGTTCCTTTATAGAAATATGTTTCTAGGGTGGTGTTGAAAGAGGATGTGGTTATTTGATTACAAAGTGTGATAAATTCTTTGTTAAATTTGTCATTAAATTCCTTGAAGTCTATTTACCTGAAACATCAATTACCGTAATGTTTGTTTTCGATGCCTATAAGGTCTTTTAAAATTTCATGCTTTGCTCTTTCTAAAATTTGAATATAAATGTGATTGATGTACTCTACTGATTTCATAGCATTGGTCATCAAAGAGTTACTCCAAATTAAGGGACATTAGCATTCATTACTTTATTTCTATTGTCAGTTAGTTCCCTCCATTCTACTTCATTCTCACTACCTCAGAAGTGAAAGTAGTGATACCTGTGGATTTTCCCGGAAACGAAAATTTCGTCACAACACACACACAAAAAATACACTTCAGGTGGCGCCAAACATCACGACCGGTTCGATGAAAAAAGACACCATACGTTTGCCATTTATATACAAATTATAAGGAGAATTTGTTAAGTCATCACTTTTCACAAATTAAGAAGTATTTAACGCTTGCAAGGTAAGTTTATTTTTACATTGCTTCTGCTATACGTAGAACCTATTTTATCACCGACTGACACTTTGAGAGCTGCTTATCATTAACGAAACCAGGTCGGTCAGTTATTAACCTGAATCCAGTTTAAAGGTATATAGAACCTCACCTTACCTTACTTTAAAACTCCATTCCAATATGATCTCGTATTTATAGTCGGCATTGTTCGTACAGGACTATCGCTTTGTTAGCTATCTTAACCCTAGACTCTCGATTGCGTGAAATTATTATTATTTATCATAATACGCATTGGTAGAATTCTGTTAAACGAGATTTAAACTTTCGAAAATAAAATCTGTAATAAATTAAAACTGCTCTGCCCATGGTGGAATTTCAATACGTGTTGCATTGTTTGTTATGTTGTTGTGTGTGTATATATATATAAAATTTTCTATTTATAGTCGGCATGTTTATGTAGGTGAGGTAAAGTTAAACTCACTGATTCAGCGATCATTTGATACAGTCACTCTGCTGACCTATTTAAGTGTATGACGAACAGAACTTATCCATTTATTTTGTTTAAAACATCACTTTCCTTGTGTGATGGCATTTATTTTGGTTTCCTAAGCAGAATTAGTTTAAATAATATAATCGGTAGAGCGTCAAAACTGGAGAAAGATTGAATTCTAAAACTATAACGGTATTAATTCAGACTTCTAATAAGGAAACTGTTTGCACGGTACAACGAACCGTCTTAATGGCGAGCTGAACTAAATGCTTGACGTCGATAAGTTAAAGTAAAACTTTCCATTATGTTTGTAGTGAAAGCGGAAATAAATACTTAAATCATACACTATAATGCAGTATGCATTACAATCTGGTACGAACTGTTGTGCGAATATTTTATAGAAAACAGTTTGACCCCTAAAATAGTTGTATTAGTTTTAATTTCCGGTCTAGTGATGAACAATTTGCGCAATATATATATATATATATATATATATATATATATATATTAAAGTGAAGAAAACGTATGTCCTCTTCCAAAAGATAAAGAGAATCAGCTTTTCATTACTGAGGAATATTAGTCTTGTCTAGTTTTAATTATTAGGAGTCTATCCCATACGTTTACCATACATTGTAATAAATACTCTTGGTAGGAATTTATAATTTTTCTTAAATAATCTATTTGTATCTGTGGCTAATATCTACGCCTCGAATCCGTTATGATTATTAACCTGACTAATTATAACTAAATAATGCATAACCTAATTACGAGTGAATGGAACCCATTTTAGATCAATACTACTGATGAGGTACCTACTCATATCCCATTGTAATTTGATGTGACATTAACACATAATTCTCTATTCACATGTGGAACTTCTTACTTAAGGAGTAATGCAACCTTACTTCGATTCATCCATACTTAATTAACAATTTACTCTACGACCCCCACCCCTCACATCCACCCGCTACTACCCCAAACATACAACGTGAATAGTATGCATAAGAAGGAATAAGAAATAATAATAACATATTAAACAGTAATTATAACAAGTAACAAATACAGTTCAAATAGCCTCTTGTACTCTACTAATTAACAATAGGTTTTCAAAGGAATATCTATGTCCTAAGGATATAACGATAACCTGCTTAGCGTTCATCGTGAGATGAGAGAGAGCTGGGTGGGGGTTGCCACAACTGATCCAGCCTGTGAGGATCTCGCTCGCACAAAGTTGACACAATGTCCGACTGAGTGATAGTGTTAACGTGCCCTTCTAGGCAACACTTTAGAATTGTCCCACAATTTCCTTCTTAGGGTTTACACGTCTCGGTTCAGCTGGCAATTCGTAGGCCCCTTGAACAGACGTAGTTGGCCGGATGCTGATTATAGTGATCAACACCAGATTCCCATACTGACGAAATTTACATAGAATTCTGCCGCTCATCAAAACATCGGCTACCCATGGGTCAGAAAACCATCAAAAAAAAAAAGGCGTGCCCTTTGAAAAAGTCCATTTTCGGCATGGCACTGAGATCAGGTCTAGCAATATGTTTACTTACTCTTCCACAAACATTCTCAACTTACATTTCTGTAAATGAAAGTCGTTAGCCCTTATTCACACACTACTTATATACATATCATAACCACACTTAAATTCATCATTATAATTCCATAAACAATATTATGTTCAGTAATTCAAAATACAAATATCTCTAATTAAAACTATAGTATAGACCAATCTAACATACAAACATATCTAAAACAATAGTTCTAACTATACAAAATCTTTTGAAGTCCATTCATTCTTCATTGATCAGACAACTTACCACAGCTTACGATTGCATTTAGGACCGGACTTGATCTGTGTATCGAAGTAACGAGAAGGGTGTGTTTCGCTCACTCTCACCCCAGAAGCCGCAATAGACCTTTCATCTTCACTATGTTCTCAGTCTTGGTTTGCTTCTGGGGGATCCCCACAGCCTCGCGGTGCGTCTGAGGTGGAAGGCAGGAGGGCTGGCGGAAGGGGGTGAAACAGGTCGCACCAGTTTGGCGCACACCTTCAACCGCCCTCCGTGGGTGAGGTTATTGTAACGAGAAGGGGAAATGCCTGGCTATTTATGCTACCTCCGACACGGGTGTGTTTGACTAGTAGATCACCTATCAGCTTGACATCACGGTCGTCCACCGAGGCGATACTTCTAACTCAATCCAGGTTAACACTTATTTACATTGGCTTAGCATTGTGACTTGTGGGAAGTGCTGACCACTACATTGATGTCTTATGCATTCGTCCTAAATATGTGCGGGTAACTTTCACCCATCAGGGTATCATTGCAGGTATTAAATAGGTGTCAAATCCTATGAACAAGTTTGCTCTCATCGCTATCTATCTATTATCTATCTATCTTATAGTGGTGGATCATGTCATAATGTCGACAATGATGACGAATGATGATGGTGGATGACAGCCGCAGCAACAGAGACGACAACACGCTTGATTGATTTTACTTTGTCTTTATTGTTGACACCATACAGGGCAGGGCTCAAGCAGACATAGATGTACAGAGTTATCAATAAAATGCGAGAGATGCTTACGACCCTTACACACCGGCTGTGCTCATTATAATGTGAGTACATGGCCTTCCCCACACACTCTTAACAACATGAGGGACAATCAATAGGAAAAAGACCGCTAAAAATAGTTTCTGCGTTTTTTGTACTTACATTCAAATATTATTTAGAGTTAAATGCCTGAGAGCTATATAACGAATCTAATTCATAATAAAACTACCATGATTATGCTTTAATACATAACTCTTTCGTAATATATAATCTAAAGGATTAGATCTAAAACAAAATAAAATCTATGTTGCGGGGGGGGGGGGGGTTCATAGGAAAAGCATTCTCTCAAACACAAAAAAAAACTCTACACAAATACAGTAACATAAAGCATCATATAAAAATATATCAATTAAAATGTAAACAATTTCCTTTCTAAATATATAAACTGCTAATGCAAATAACAAGTACATGAAACAGCATACACTGATAAAAGTATATATTCTCGCTCTGTACATCAGCTAACACAGGCACTAAGTGGCTGAATAGTGAACTCTCCTACCCCAAGCTGTAAATCTAGTTGTCAAAGTGTAAGAGGTCGGATTTCAGGGATGGGCTATGCATATCGGTAGGCCACAGTGAACTCACACAAGAGGGCGGTTGAAGGTGTGCGCCAAACTGGTGCGACCTGTTTCACCCCCTTCCGCCAGCCCTCCTGCCCTCCACCTCAGACATGACGATGCATCTAACGTGGCTGGAAAGTATAATGGTGTTCAGCAGAAAATTCTGGAAAAGAATTTGCAAAGTTCTTTTGCCATGACAGTCAAATGTTCTGCAACATTTATCTGACACAAGATAGGATGCCCATGCCAGAGCTACGACAGCCACCAGTGAAAGTTATGCTCACATTGTTGAAGTACTTAGTCACATCCATAATGATGATACTGAAAAGGGTGATACTAGACGACAAGCTCAAAATCTATTGCAGAAGATGGAAGAATTTGAATTTTTGTTTATGTTTCATCTATGGACAGGTTTGCTTGAACAGTTTCACAAAGTAAATAATGCCCTTCAAAGTACATATATTTCACTGACTATGTGTGCAGACATGTACAGTTCACTTCTGCAATTTGTTTCCAGCACATGAGAAAACTTTGATGAGATTGAGGAGTAAGCAAAAACTACTCTACCTGATGTAGGGTAGAGAACTCTTCAAAGAAGGCGTAGAGTACAAAAACGACAACACAATTATGGCAGCCCAACTGAAGCCATGGATGAAATTCCTTTCAGAGATAAATTTAGGATACGTTCATTTATCCCTGTAATCGATGCTCTTCACTCAAATTTAGACTGGAGAGCTATTGTGTCTAGGAGTGTTGCTGACAATTTCTCGTTTTTAATTAATCTGCAAACAACAAGAGAACAAATTCTCCATGGTGTCAAGAAACTAGAACAAGAATATCCAAAAGATGCTGATCTCAATCATGTTGATGAACTCTTGATTGTCCCCTTGTATGTCAAACAGGCTCATGCAGAAAAAGAAAGTTTCAGCCACCATGTACCAGATATTAAAACAGGAGAGAATTCAGGTTGCTTTCCCAAATGTGCAAACAATTTTTAGATTGTTCCTGTGTTTGATGGTCACTAACTGTTCTGGAGAGAGATCATAGTTCTAAGCTGAAAAGGATCAAAAGTTATCTTCGTTCGACAATGTCACAAGAGCGGCTGTCTGATCTGAGTATTCTCCGTATAGAGAATGATAAACTGTGACTTATTGATTTTGATGAAATCACTGATGAGTTTGTTGTCAGGAAAGTACGAAGAGAGATGTTCTATAGTAAATAACCACTGTTAAATGTATAAACATACCTTAACAGGGTAATACAACAACATTTTTTATTATTAAACTGTTTTGTGTAAACACTAGACTTATTTGTCAATCAACATTGTAAAATTAATGATTGATCGGATAACACGTAATATTTTAACTATTGTATATTTCCTGAGTATGTATGACTGACTGCCTGTGTAGACCTACGGAGCCTACCTCCTTCAGGTCCAAAATAAGGGGGCCTCATTTGTCCTAAACCTGGCAGTGATTCCAAGACTTCGTACACAGTTTTATACGAACTCAAACTTTCTGAAATCTCTCTGTTGGTATAAATTGTGTTATACAATGCCAGTGAAAATGAACACAGGTGTCCATTAACGTCTTTTGCGCATCTGTAACACCTATCCACTCTTTTTACGGTAAAATGTTTTTGAAAGACACGTGCAAGGCAAGGATGGAATAAGAATTGCAATTTTAAATATTGTATATGAAGGAGGTTTGATAACTTGTGCGAACAAACACATTTTATTTTATCAGAATGAGTTTTCTCCCGTGTACTCAATATTTACTTCAGCTGAACTGAAGATAAACTTGTACAAGGGGATTTCTACGGAAATAAGACCTTTGTCAGCACCGTATACATGCGCTTTATATGACATTAAACGTTACGACCGCAACGAATCAAGACAGCACATGTCTGCCATTGCGCTAATGAAAAAATATTTTATTAGTTCACAGATGAAGACTCAGTTCGTTTTTACACGGTAAGTTTATGTGAAATTGCTACTGCATAACACGAAGCGTTTTTGCGTCCACTGATATGTTTTGAGAGCTGAACATCATTACGTGATGCCCTATCTTTTAGTTTTGGAACTGATGTCGATTTGAAGGTACATACACTAGATCTTTGTAACCAAATTCACGACATTTTGTTCAGTATTCTACTTGCTTTTCGAGGCCAGCACTGTTTTATAGATTATCGTTTGTCACCACACTTATCTGTCTTAAGCACAAATGGATGATTATAAACCCTAAGGCCTCCATGAAATTTTATATTGTTTACCTTATTCTTGTTCATGTAGAGCGTGTAAAAATCCAGTCTTCAGTTCAGTGATGACGTAAGTAATTTGCAGATCTATTAAAGTTAATAACGATAACAATCTTTTTTAAAACATAATTCGTGCTGTTTCCAGCGCATTAGAAATAAAACAGCGTGAAATTTTTCTATGTAAGTTTATCATTCAGTTGTTCTCACACTATCTAAAATTGAGTCCTGTACATTTAATATTCCTTGGTATTTTGATATAGAAATAACATATGTTATGTTTAAGATTTTAGCAAGTTTGACAATTGAAAATATTTGAACTGCTATAAAAATGCTCTGTGCAAACAGTCAACAAAAAAGTGTATTTCTAATTTAAGACGTTTCTCACTCATCAAATTAGTTTCCGTTTACATCTTTTTTGGAAATAGAATGGTTCTTAATTTCTGAAAGGAATAAAACAATGATTCTTCTTTTCAGGATCAATTAGTGAAAATAAGAAATCATGACCCAACCAGAATTTCAAGACAGTGTATTTGCCAACCTTTGTAAAGGTATTGACCACCTCTACTCTGATGGTCAGTTCTGTGACCTTGTTGTTACCATTGGCAATGACAACTTCTCCTGCCACCGACTTGTCTTGGCAGCAGTGTCTGGCTTTTTCCAGTCCTCACTGACGTCATCATGGCACGAGAGCTCAACTGGTTTTGTCAACATTGATCATGAAGACGTCACTGGCGAATCATTCCACTTTCTGCTTGACATTCTCTACAAAGGAAAAAATATTATCTCCATGGAAACAGTCAAAGATGTTTTGAGGGCGTCAAAATTTTTGCGCATAAAGTTCCTCGAAGAGTACTGTGAACAGTACCTTAGTGACAACATGGATCCAGAAACCTATCTCGGAGCATGGCAGTTTGCAGAAAAATACCAACTGATGTCACTGGCTGACAAGGCCGCCAACATGGCAGCAACGCGCTTCGATGAAGTAGCAAAGAGTGACGAGCTTCTCAGCTTGCCTAAACCCATGTTGCTCACCATGTTGTCCTTGCAGAAAAAGCTCACCATGGATAATGTGTGTCGCACAATTCTCCGATGGGCTGAGGCAGACGTTGATGCAAGAAAAATACATCTGGGAGAGTTGCTTCCCTTCATTAATTTTACTCAATTGACTTCGCAGTGTCTGTGTGAGCTCATGAAGTATACGAATCATCCATTCAACAGTTTCATGTTTGGTAAGAGATGTATTTCACACGCTTTAATTTAATAAACAGAGAGAAACACAACAATTAATAAATAAGTGGGTTATAAATTAATCCCATGTATGTGTTATTTCCACACCAACAGGGTTAACATACTCACTAAAGAATGTACAGTCTTATCACTTTTCAGGAAAAAAAAGTATGTTAGACTTAATTTAATTCACTAATGTGACAAAAAGCGCTATTTTAATTGAAAGTTATTTTTGTTCTTTATTTCAGATTATATCAATGACGGAATGATGTACAATCTTCAGGGTGTTCAAGGCGGCGATGCACAGATTCAGCGACAGATCAAGGCTTTGCAGGACATATCTGTAAACGTTCCCAGCATTCAATCTTGCGCTGTTGCTGTTGGAGGGTACACTGAAAAGGACAAACCACTTGAAGACTTTACAGCTATGGGCATTGGGCCTTTTACATCTATTAGACTATACAGAATGAAACCTTTGCCAGAGCCTTGCGGCTTGGACTTCGCTACATGCGTGTGGCGAAATCAGTTGTACGTCAGTGGGGGGTCCATGAATAGTTCCTTCTTTTCAGTTTACAAACCAGGCGTTGACGAATGGGAATCATTGCCAGCTTTACAACAAGGTCGCGAGAAACATTGCATGGTTGCCATCAACTGGAATATCTATCTCCTGGGGGGATTAAATAACGATGTAAAGGCGAAAATTAAAACGGCCACTGACATTTTGGTCTATAATACTAAATCTCAAAAATGGCAAAAGAGTTTCACACTTCTCAAAGCTGTGTATGGTGCTACAGCAGCAGCACTGGGGCACAGGATTTACGTGTTTGGGGGAAAGGTCACGGATGCGGAAATGTCAGACTTTGTACAGTCTGTTAATACATTAACTGGTTGTTTGTCCATTGCTGGTCATTTACCGTCTCCGACAACTGGAGCCAAGGCCCTCAGCAACAGAGGCACTATCTTTGTCGTCATGGCGGAAGGTGACATTTTGCAGATGAAGGAGAACTTTGTTCTAGCAGATCAGCAAGAGAAGCAACTGTTAGAGCTGAAAGTGAGTGTGAGCAGCTTGTCTGCTGGTACACAAGATCGACGTCTTGCATTTTCAAAATTAGGAAGATTTCTTTCGATGATTTCTGGCAGTAAAATACCTACAAAATGTATACATTTAATTATTCTTAATCAGTACATATACGCATCACCAAATCAGGCTTGAACATTTAGAAGTCGTAAGTTTTAAATCTTAAGATTAAAAATCAGAAAGTCACAGCAAATATAGATATCTGGAGTGTTTTTACTTTTGTATTTTATATCGTAACACTGCGTTACTTTCGATATTTTGCCTATTACAAATTAGTACCAACTGTTATCCAGTTCTCAATTGTGTATGGCTAGTGTCCCTTCAGTTACTTCTTTTTTCTACACATTCCTCGTATATAAAAGATAAATAGACATTATTAGGTGTTCACGCACAAAAATCCGTAATTTTTCCTTCCTTCATTTTGTTTCAGGCGTTGACAATATACAGTAGGTCAAACTTTTCATTAAAAAAATATGACATTTTGTCCAGAAATACACTCACGAAGACTATCATCCAACCATTCAATTCAAATCAATTGGAACTTTTCCAAGTCGCCACTGGTTTGGCGCTTTCCTACAGGAGGAGGAGGTTGTGGTGTGCGGAGGGGAAGCTGAGAATGGAGAGCTGCTTCAAGATATGACGAGGATCAGTCTGACGGACGGGTCTCTAAAAGCGAAGTTGAAACAATTTCCAACTGGGAAGGCGATTTGCAGTCTTGAAATCCTCAACATTCCTCAAGAGTTTCTAACCGATGGTAAGATATGAAACCCTGTTTATTTCTTTTTGAATATTTAAATTATGTGCAGTGAGCTTCACAGGTGTTTGTTTTTTCATTCACTGAAAGGCATTATTTATATTTGGTGCACTCTCACAATTATCCCTTTAAAGAAACGAAAGTCTAATGCTAAATTAAACTTTCTATAGTTGACATTCTGTTAAGTCTGAATCACAAGAAAATGTGGTATCACGTTACGCCATACCACAAGCTATGCAAAAAGTAAAAATGTCATATGTATAACACACAGTTATAAAGTTGCAATTTTGAAGAATTAAAATTATTTAATCATCTAAGAAGTACATGGTCTGTTTATATGACATGGCAAATTAAACCTATTTCAGTAAATGTCATTCACAGTTAGTCTTTTGCTGTTTTTCTGTGGAATGTACCTTGACTGTTTCTCAAACAACGAGAGCATTTATAGCTTGTTCATACTTATAGGAACAAAAGAAATTCACACACATTCATTTACTTTTAACCGTTAGTTCAGAATCGGACAAGAACAGTTCCATACGAATTTCTTTTTACAACTCGTAATGTAATAATTTATATGAAAATTCACCAAATGGGTTAGGTTGTTTTACTTTATTAGTGCAGATGTATTCCCAAATGACGTTGACTTTAAGTTCTATAATTATAATAATTTTGAACTTGTTTTGACAGTTGTTTATGAAATGTGTACATAAAAATTATTTATTATATTTCTTTTACTAATAATGATCAGAAATAAATTACAAATGAATGATGATAAAATTGAATACATTTTGTTCAAACAGGGTATAGCAATCCTTAGTCGTGCCAAAATCAGTGACTGTCGGAGACATTCCCTGTAATTTAGCCACTTGCTTTGTAATATGTTTTTTACTTTTGACAGCTATCTTTCTCTAGCTCCCTCCCTCTCTGTCTCTCTTTGTAATCTTTCACACTACATCAACAGATCTTCAATATTGCAGATCAGCATTTCCTGTAGAGGTACGAATCAACACTCAACTAAGTTTTCCCGTACATGATGATAAATTAAAAGAAAATGTATTCTTCATGCTCTTTTGACTTTATTACTGTAACTCTATTTTTCTAGACGTCACCGTTAGAGAAAGTTCATTTCAACACGTTTAGAAGTATTCTTGACACAACAACAAGCAATCGTGTTACTCTACTGCTATATAGCATACACTGACTATCTGATCAAAGCAAAATACAGGTGAATATTTTCTTCTGTTGATAACGCTGTAATGTCTGGTTTCAACCCTAAATCCTAAATACTTGTATGATCTTGCACAGCTGTACAATCCTTCTTGAAGCTTGCGCTCATCATCAGACGCAGGAATTTTCAACTTTCATAAAGGAACTTGTAAGTCATGTTCATTTGCTTATTAAAGCTCATTTACCTGGAATTTACTGTCTTTTTAGTTGAGTTATGAGCGTTGCCATTTTCCAGAGGGTTCCAAAGCTAAAATATAGTATGAAATACGAGTTAGAGAAGTCCTAAAATCGCAGGTAATTAGTTTTAACAAAATAAAACCCCTGGATGCAGAAGCAGTCACTGTAATCAGCTACTTTGGAGGTAACATACACTTAATGGACAACAAATTAAATAAATGATCTGGACAGAGAAACGAAAACTACTTACAATACATAAAGCCTTAGACCCCAAAGCGGATGGATATAAGCTCTATGTATTTCGGAAAATGGCATTAAGACGAATCAAGAAAATCAAAGATATCGCAGACAGAGACTTTCTAGGACTGAAGACCCACATCTGGACAACACCAAAGATGGGCGACTGAAAGAAGTAGTAATGATGAGTGGATTATACCAATCAACACTAACAAACAATAGAAGTAAACAGGTAAATATACATTAGCAAATTACCTGAAGTAAAAATAATCTCACCATGGTCGGTATATGCGTCTTGCTGATGAAACATCAACAAAACAATCAACATTCAAGTCGTTGGAAGGGGCAAGATTGAAAACAGAAACAGAAGCACTAATACTAGCTGCTCAAAATCAAATACTAAACACGAAATCATACAAAACAAGAATACAGAAATTCTCAAACGATTCTAATTACAGACTCTGCAGAGTAAATGGCTGATGCATAAAACATATACTGTATGGGTGTCAGTTTCCTCTGGAACAGAATACACCAAAAGACACAACAATGTGGAAAAAGTCATACATATATAAATCTGTGTGAGAAGCAATGATCCATTTACCTGAAGCAGTCACAGAAACGGAAGAAGTCAAAATAGTATGGGACATCGAGATAAGAACAGCTCGACTAATTCCTGCGTGAAAACCAGACATTATAGTTCTCAATAAGTCTAACAAAACACCAGCAAACATCGATATATCTGTTCCATGTGATTGAAACATACAATAAAAAAGAAAGAAGAAAATAAAATAGTGTATCTCAGATTAGAAATCCAGAAATTGCGGAATGTAAACGCAGAAGTGATACCTCTAGTGATATGAGCCTTGGGGAACATAACATCTGATTTGGAAATCTATCTGAATAAACTCCCTGGAAATTACAGATTCTCCCACTACTAAAAGCAGTGCTCCTCGGAAAACCCACATCCTTCGTAAAACTTTGGATCTCCCAGAATCTTGGTAAGATTCTGAGACCTTGGTTCACAACTGGATGTTCAGTAGAGGTGGTGAACAAACGCTCAATAAGAATAATAATAGTGGGAAATGGAAAATGGTGGTGGTGGTGGGGAGGACTCAAGAAAATCAAAGATGTCATTGCAGGATGAATTATAGGCATTAGAGACTACATCTAGAATAACAACAAAGATGAGTAACTGATAGAAGCAGTAAATGTAAGTGGATTATACCAAGCCCCAGAAATAGACAAAGAAACAACAAAACATACGTAAGCAAATAGATGGATTCCAAAACCTCTCCATGGTCAATATGTGAGACAATCTGATGAATTATCAACAAAACGATCAATATATATATATGTGGTTAAAAGAAGAGGTTTTAATGCAGAAACAGAAGCACTCATAACAAGAGCACAAAATCAAGCACTAAACACGAAATCACACAAAACGAGCAATACTATCTGGATGTCAGATTCTGGCTGGAACATAATACATAAAAGACACAATGAAATGGCAAACAAATACATAGAAATTGATAGTCCATTGGCTAGAGGAGAAAAACCTGACCCATAAAGTTAAGCTACCTGAGATGTGTCAACAAACGTGGATGGATGACAGCTACAAATCCAATCTCTGGACTATTGAGGGAGGGAAAGGCGACTCCGTCCAAACTACATCCACACTCATCCCATTCATGATGAACAAATTCGATTCTATACCAGATCACCAAGGTTAACAAAGTCAATGCTAGTCACTGATGTTTCAGGGTGTTCTAGTGAAAACTGGGCTACTGAAGTGAAAACTTGGAAGAGAAAAGCACACATATAATGGTCTCTTACTATCAAAGCCAACCCACAGCAAGAGGATATAGAAAAATGATACATGAACTCTGGCTCAAACACCATCCAGACATAATCAGTGACAGTGCCTCCTGGACCAGAAGAAAGTGATACTGCAAAATAGGCCTCTTACAGCCCTAGAATTACAAAAGATAGATGAGAGTGATGCTTATTTACCAGCTAGATAGAAATTTGCAGTAGTTTTGCCAATAGTGAGCGTGGTGCATGTAGATAAAACATGTGCATCGATGGATTATTGTTCAAGACAAAGTTCTAGAAGCTTTTGGGGATCTTAATAAGACTATATAAGGGATGAAGAGAGACTAAGATTTTTATGATGAAAACGTGGATTTATTTGAAGACATCTTACTTCATTTATGGTGAAATTTAGTATACAGAGATTTCATTAAGGAGAGATGGAAATATCTCTTTCCACCCATTTTTTCATCTGCCGAATGCCAAGTTTTAAAGCAATGAGGCAACTTGTTTAATTACTTTCTGGCAAAGTGAAAAGTTCAACTTTAAAGACAGCTTATGCATGCCACATCCTTTGTATGCAGGAAATGATAGAGGAGACATTTTCATCTCCCTGTCTGACTTTGTTTAAATTTCATATTGCTGTTGGAGGCCCAGAATCTTGGAGCCTTACAGGCACAAGAAGCACTGCATCTGTAGATGTGACGACACACTTCGCTAGATGATTCATCTAGTAATGATACACATTGTTGTGTTTGCCCATTGTCATGGTAACCAGAGAAAGCAGAGATAATTACTAAGGTTGCAACAGGTCAAAAAGCACAGATTTGCCCCCAACTGGAAGTCTGAGATGGTGACCCAGATCTGCAGATCATAACTGTTGGGCGATGCAATGATTGCATCATCTTCTCTTTGAAGCATCACTTATGAGTGACATGTGAGATTACGCCATCTCTCTTCAAACATTTACATTACTAAAAGAGTAGTTAAAATAAGAAGGCAAAGCACATCTAGAATTGTTAAGAATAAGAATATTTAATCTATTCTTGTTGAATTGATATTGATTATTGTAAATCTTTGTGTAATATGAACTTTAAGATGATGTTTAAGTACACGCATATGTCTTATGTGAATGGTTGGTGATAGCAGTGCCATTTACCACATAAGAATTGTATAATTACTTTTATTTTCATTTTTTTACTTTCACCATTTTCACCCCTTAAGGATTGTATGACATTGAAATGGTGTATGTTTGACTAATCACTGTGTGAAAGAGAAATGCCCCAAATTAGGTAATAAAATACCTATTATTTACAGTTTTAAGAGGGGCGAAAGAATTCACATTTGTATTCTTTTGTACCATTTGTCTGTTAGTTCCAATATTCACTATTATGATAGTTGCATATTCGCATGCACAGCCAATAAAATGTTCCTTTGCATGACAGAATAAAATGGGCCCCACCCAAACATCAATGGTGTTTTGTCATGTGTCTTTTGTAACATCTTAAGACAACGTATTATTGGCACATGTCACAAGCTTCTCTGAGACACTTGGGAACAGCCAAACCTGACCAACCTCCCAGTGTGCTTGCCACCTGCTGCATGACAACAATTAAACTTCCATGACCTCACAACAGTCAATTCCAGTTGACGACCATGCTGGAGAAATTCCTAGCGACTTCACTGAAGAACAACAATGCTTGTTTAATTACATAAAAGGTTTCATGGACAAAAATAAGGCACATGTAGACAGAAGTCCACCATGAAGACTGCAAAACAAAAAAGCTCTTAGGACAGCATTTCAGAATGCAAATGAAGTATTAAACAAAAAGATATAACAGAAACCTAAAGCCTAATATGCGCCACTGAAAATGTAATTGAAAGATATACTCAGCCAGACAAGGTACAAACACAGAAACCAGCTGTACCATCATGGATGAAAACGTATACAAATAAATATAGAGTGTACTAGGAGATAAATAAGCCAAATAGCAGCAGCACAAACATGAAGGCAGGGTTGGTCACCAAATACCATCTCAACTGCAAAAGCATTAAGACCACAAAAGAAGATGTGAAGCAAAGACTTCATGGACTCAGTCATTTGTCTGAAGTCATACAATGCAAGAGGTCAGCAATTCCAACAAAACATTCCAAACTGACCCTGGAAGACTATGCCAAGAACGTAAAGGAAATTCTAGAACAGAACAACAAATTTCAAACATTCAGAACACCAAGACCTGGAAAACATTTGGAACAACCCACATATGCATAACACCTCAGACAGATGGATTCAGGAATTGAAAGATGATCATAAAGAAACACCTGAACAATACAACGTCACAATCAGTGAGAAAGACATAAAGAAGACGATAAGAAAGAGAGCAAGCTGGAAAGCCCAGGGCTTGAACCAAATACACCAGCTATCTTTGTATATAAAAATATAAAAAGGAGAAAACGATGCCCCCACTTTTCTGAATGTACTATTTATGCACTTTACTGTTTGAGTATACTTGCCTGATATTTAGTTTGCTAATTACAAATTTGTTATATGTATTCTATATGTATCTTCCATTTTGTGAGCAGATAAGATAACTAATATAGAGGTAACAGCTGGAGCAGCAGTGAATTTGAATGAATATGGCCTTACCTGCTATGGTTGGCAGAATACTCCACCCGGCCCTGGGAGTGTTTATTGTAAGTAATGGCTTTCGCTAGTGTGTCAAAATACATACGAAAATTGGTGATAAAAGTATAACTGATTTCTTCCTACCCATCATATTGCTTATACACTCTTGCAGTCAAGTTACCAAGATATGTTGTTATTTGAAAATCATTTAATCACTTATACACCTGCAAAGCTATCAAGAAAAAGATCAGTTTACATTATGTGATATTATTAACATAAGACGACTTCATGCTCGCAGACACTAATCTCTCAGTAAGTCGAAATTTCAAGGGGGAAAAACCCAATTTAAATCATCAACATTTCCGGGTATCGAGAGTTGGTGAAAGACCCTCCACGTCTTTTGTATAGATTAAGACCAAGTGTGGCATCTGCCCTAATGTAATCGTGAACAATTTCTATGAATGCTTCGGAGCCCCACCCGAATTATTTTATGGCATGTTTCTGTTCCTAATATTACAACTCAGGAAAAGTTGTCAGCTCAGTCACGGGTCTAAATTTGACATATATTGAAAATAATTTTAGCTACCTAAGAATTTTGTGTAAAATTAATTAATTAATTAATATGTATGCATGTTTATGTGAATTTCTATTGAAAAGTATGTTTTTACAAATATTTTACAGCACTCCCAGGCAACAACACCGTGCAGGTGTACTTCCCAAGTATAGGCCAATACCCATGCGTACCAACAAATTGGCTTTATGTTCAACTATAAAAATTATATATATATATATATATATATATGGTAGTTTACTTTAGTGTTTTACAATAGCAGATATATTTGAGTAATCCACGTGATGGTCGTAACACCAATAGATATTTATATATGCTTCAAAGTGTTCTATAGTATATAATATATATTATGAGGTATTATTGCTTCAAGAAAGATAAACCAACAGACAGATAGATAGATAGATAGATAGATAGATAGATAGATAGATAGATAGATAGATAGATAGATAGATAGATGGATGGATAGATAGATAGATAGATAGATAGATAGATAGATAGATAGATAGATAGATAGATAGATGGACGGACAGACAGAGAGAGAGAGAGAGAGAGGAGAGAAAGCATGCTCCTAAGATCATGATCATTTTAGTACTGATGAAGAGAATACCATAAATGTAAAATGCATCTTGTTTATTTGAGCAAGAAAATTATCGATAATATCAACGTTTTGACAGCTTGTCATTAGGCACAATCTCTGCTTACTTTTAATGGTATTGCATTCCTCTTTATTTCTTTTAATATAATTTTACAATCGTATTTTCTATAAATACATCGACTTCGAAGCAATGTTGATTAATTTGCCATAGTTGTTTGACACATTGCATGAAAAGAAAATCAACTCAGTGATGCTTTTAAATACAAATATGTCAGTTTAACCCTTTTTGTAGGACACTATCACCAAACCCGCGATATACCCGCCTTTAATTTCATACATTGCATTAGTACTTTATCTAACCGTAGTGCTGAAGAGCAGTATTCGTAGGTATTACTCCAGTGTATAAAAATCTAATCTTAATCACATCTTTGTGCTTTTATACTCGAAAGACTCACAAAACAGAAATTTGAACATGTTATTTCCAATGGTAGACATAGGTATGTACAGTTTTCTTATATGAATTTAGCTAAAGTTTTCCGATCAACAAGTTCTACGGTCAATTTGCAGCTTTCTTCAGTGTTTAAAAATAAGTAAAAACCTCTGAAAATGGGTCAGACGTTTTAATCTAATTTATTTTCTACTTAATTAATGGAAGAGTCGTTAACTTTACCATTTAATAACATTTTTTTTTACAAATACAAGAGCATAGGTCATTCATGTTTTACAATATTGCCTCATTTAAAAGCACACATGCGGAAATTTACACACGCTACTCACATATACTTCTCTCTCTCTCACCTACCCCCCCCCCCTCACTCACTCAAATACAATTTTTCTAAATCTACTTTTACTTTTGTCGTAAACAAAATTAGTTTGTGAACTTAAGCATGTTGTTGTTTGTTTCTAATGTTTTCAAAATTTGATGTAATTTTGTGTTTTATTTCATAAATCTTAATTGTAGATTTTTTAAAATTTTGTTTGTGTAATATATTCTATTCATAGCATGATAATAAAGCATAGTGATAAGGTTTGTAATAAAAAGCATATTAGCATGTACTGAGTGTATATTCTGTTTAGACTGAATGGTGGTTTAACATTTAACACTGGATTGAAAGTGTATCATATAAGAAACAGAAATTACATGACAAAACAGTAAACTCATTTAAAATATAAACAAATAAATAAAGGTGAGCAAACGATAGTATTATTAAATATTAATATAAATCAGAAAAGTAGTTACTTACTTCCATCTGCTATTATCTGCTTTTATTGATTGACACTGAAGATTTAATTTCGTAAAATGAAGAAAGCTATACTATATCATGTAGTGTCTGTTCTCTCAGTGTCTCTTTCTCATCTTCTCTTTTATATCTCTGAATCTCCCGGTCTCTATCTTTATCTCACTTTCTAGCCACACTTCATTTACTCTATCTATCTATCTATCTATCTATCTATCTATCTATCTATCTATCTATCTATCTATCTATCTATCTATCTATCTATCTATCTATCTATCTATCTATCTATCTATCTATCTATCTATCTATCTATCTATCTACCCATCCATCAATCCACCTATCTTCAAAATTATCTGCATGCTCTAACATATATGTACGTAGATTTACTGCGATATTTTAAAATAATAATCTCTCTTTTGCTGCAACCGTGTTGCATTATTTTGTTTTGATTTGGATATCTTTCCTAATTCGATATCGTTTCTGAAAGAATACAATAAAATAGCGTGTCATTTTATAACAGTTTCTTCTAAAACATAAGTGAAAATGTGAATTTGTAGAGGTGCTTATTTTCTTTCAAGCTCATGCTTTATAAGAACAACATCAAGAAATAATATTTAAAATATTTTAAATGAAGTTAAATTAAATAATTTAAACATAAGTTAATAGAATCTCCAAGAAAGAAACGTCAAACCTATGTGTGACATGTACACTTTTGTTTTTGTTTTTGATTATTACTTATTAATTAATAATACATAACTAAATACAAGGGATAATCTTATTTTATATATTAATAATGTATTTCACCTTATTATGCTATCATGAATATATTACTCGTAATACAACAAGAAGCATATTACAGACGAACTCAGAACTGCCTGAGATCGCAACAGAAGACTGGCGCATGACAATTATAAATCTGGACGTAATAAGTAAGATACTGAAGCGTGAGGGTTATTATTGTTGGATGTATTAGTAAGATACTGACGCGTGAGGTGTTATTATTGTTGGACGTAATAGTAAGATACTGACGCGTGAGAGATATTATTGTTGGACGTAATAGTAAGAGGCTGTAGTGTGATGATTGTTACTGTTGGACGTAATAGTCAGATACTGACGTGGTAGGGTTATTATTGTTGGACGTAATAGTAAGACTGAAGCGTGAAGATTATTATTGTTGGACGTAATAGTAAGATTCTGACGCGTAAGGGTTATTATTGTTGGACGTAATAGTAAGACTGAAGCGTGAAGGTTGTTATTGTTGGACGTAAGAGTAAGACGAAACAAGACGGGAGTGGTAGAAGAGTAAAGAAATGTGAAAACGATAAGAGAAGAGAACAGGAATACATAGGAGGTGTGGAAAATAAGACCAGGAAAGAGAAGGACGTTTAGAGAGGAGAAAATGTAGAGAATAAAGACATTAGGAAGCGCTCACAATTTGAAGTTTACAGGAGGAAAGGGATAATAGCAGTGAGAGAAGGTAAGTGGATTAAAGGTAGAGGGAAGAAGGAACATTGTGTAAAATAATTAATATCACCACTACTACACATAATTAATTAGTAGAACGCTGCTTAAATTTTAAGTAACTCTAATAAAGAGCAGGGCAAAAAGTAAGTGTGCGCCTTGAAGTAAACAATATTTGTTCTCTGTGAGCAGACAACTGAGATCTGGTTAATACGCCTTGAATACAACGAGTTACGCTTTATCGCATTGTAACGATTTTAATTTGTGTCTGACCTGTCTTGACGTAGGGTCTGAACGTGTCCTAAATAAAGGACTTCTCAATACACAAGCTACCCACAAAGTCCGTGTAATCTATCACTGCACACCGTTATCAATGATCGAATGCGGTGCCTACGTCACATGTGTGGCAGACAAGGTCACTAGGGTGTACTAAACCGACGACGTATAGTATACAGTAGGAGTGCCAGGTAAAGGTAAACGGTATATACAAAATCTACTTCAAATGTCATTTGAATCGCTAGGTCTCAGAGGAACAGACTGAAAACAGAAAATAAACATTAAACATTGAAACAACCAAGAGGATATGTAAAATGAGAAATAATAATAATTTTAGCAAATAAAAAGACACAAATCGCTAAGTGTTTGTTACTGTTTAATTCTGAAAAAATATTAGTTAAAAAAATATTGCTGCCCTTGAGTAGGCCTACACAGTACTTGCTTACTGTGATTATCAGCTGAGCTCTGGCTGGTACACTGTGAGTACTGTAAATTACACTTTCGCACCTTTAAACGATTTTAATTTTATGTTTGATGAGATTCGACGTTGGGTTTGGACGTGTCCTAAATCAAGGACTTCGTAAAACGAAAGCTACGTACGAAGTCCTTGTAACCTGTTACAGTGGATGTTATCAGTGACCTGAAAAATTGCCTACGTGAATGGTGGAGGCACGTGGGGTCGGGGTGGTGGTGTAATTGGTCAATGGAATACAGTATAGTGTTGTACTGTCGATGTTTGTGTATAACTGATACACCTGATTGATTTCGATGCCATTTGGACGGACAGGTCCTGGATGAACAGATACAGTGAAAACGAACTGCCGTTTGAATCAAGTGGACAGTCACACACAAAACAAAAATGTCCAACACTTCAGTATCTTTCTGCGGAGATTCCCCATTTTGGGTAAGAAGATTCTAAATGACTATTTTCAGTATTATTAACACCAGCCCTTCTGGCAACGAACATGATTAGAGTACCTATTGACGAATGAATATACAACTTACTTTGTATGGGTATCATGTACACTATTCAATTACTACACACGCACCCCTACACTCAGTCCACCAATTGCTGAGAGCTTTTGATGGCAACTTCTGTCGTCTGCTGCAGTATGAAAAAGTTATTTCATTTTTAATATTTGTTTCTAATCACGATTTTAAGTGACATGTTTCGAATGATGGTCGAAGATAAAAAAAAATAAATGCTTATTATTAATGTAGCTCTAATTGTGCGCATATGCGGGTTGTACAATTTCTTCGTTATTATTTTTTAATAAGTTATAATTTTCGTGAAACACAAACTACGTTATGGTGAGGTATAACAGCACGCTTTTCCGATTTCTTTTCTGACGGTCAATATTTAAAATTCAACGTAATTGTAAAGCACCAGTAAAACTGTCACTTCAAACACTGTCATACAGTTTTGCTCGCAAGTCAATGAATATGCTAAATGTGAACACTACATTTTGTCTGTTCAAAATAGATCAGAATTTGATGCAGATTCAAAATAGATCAGAATTTGATGCAGGTATGAATATTTTGAAGTTGAAACTTTACACGCACGCTGAGAGTCTGCAGAACTTAATTATATTATTTATTTTCTTTTGAGAGGGATATCTTTTTGAGGGGGTGGGGGATATGTGGAGTAAATTGTTTTATGTTTCTTTCGTTTATTTGGAGGGGTTCTTTAGGGAGGATGATGAAATTTGCTTGACAAACGTATGTGGCCTGTCCATCCTAGTCAACAATTCACAGAAAATTGTTTCACAAAAGTGAAGTTTATCATTTATATTTTGTATCGTGTATTGCTGTGTTATAAAGAAACATTGTTTGCTATAATAGCGTACTTTTCTGTCTTCCGTCGAGAGTACAAATTAATTTTCGATAATGTGTACTCATAGTTCATGTCACAAACATGAAAAGAAAACAATAGTCACCGCAGGAAAAGCTAGCTTGGCTTGTAACTAGGACAATGCTCCAGTCAGGGGAAAAAATACACCCATTCAATTTGATATCGTAAATCTTCGCGAGCTAATGAGCGACGAGAACGACATGTTATCAAAACAAAGAGATGTCGCCAACCCTTACGTCACACACACTTCAGTAAAAATCGTTATCGTCACGTGAAATTACATGCGTCCACGCACTTCGTCATATTTTTGGTCAATAAATATAATGTAATTAAATTGAGCTATCATTTGGTTAATTATTCCTTTGAGGGTAATTTATTTATTGCCCTGCACTACGACTAAAATACAATAAATCTAGGTCAGAGGAAAACTTTACAATTGATTAAAATGCAAGAACACTCCCACTGTTCACTTTGTACATTTTTGAAACAATATATTTGAGTGCTATGCAAGATCTATATTTATCATTTATTTTTTTAAAACAAAGCAATGAATATGGCACTACTAATGAGTATATCTAATCGTAGACTTGCATGAAGTGCATTCCCCATATTCCCTCTCAACAAACCAAAATATAAACAAATAAAATAATCGGAACTTACCTAAAGTGACATAATCCAAACGAATGAATGAAAACATAATTTTAGAACACACCTATATATATATATATATATATGTCAATGTGCACTTAATGATTGTAAATTTTTGCCAGTCTATCGACGAAGAACAGTATCTATTTGCTATAAGGGTCACAGGCTTGGTCGGGATGGTTAAGAGTAGGGATTAGCGCATGGTGGAAGTGAACGGCCAGTCGAAAATATATATTTAGTCTAGGACACAGAAGGAAGCTTTCGCATGTAGTCGCTGTCTTGAACCCATTCAGGACAAAGGTTGAGGAGATCAAGTACAGTAATGCTAAGCGGAAGTAACTCCGAGAAATACAGATGACATTATTTGATGTTTTTTATCTGTCGAACTATGTATACGGACTGTTTCAAACCATGCAAATATTGTCGGTCAGGGGTGAGATAAGGGCATGTGTTTCTGAAGCTTGAGCTGACTTACCCGTTATCAAATGTGTACACTCGCACTCATCATAATGACTCGGCGCAACTTTAATCACTGTGATGCAACTAGAGTTATGCGTCCACTTTTAGTGTATGAAGTTACATGTGCGCGTGTACATGTATGTCTGTGATTATCATGTATGACAAAAAAATGTGATGTATGAGTGTATATGCAGACACATATATGTATTTCTGTCAGTTTATGGGTGGAATTCTAAAGATTACCACTAAAATCTACCAAAAGTGCAACACACACACACACACACACACACACACACACACACACACACACACACACACACACACACGCACGCACGCACGCACGCACGCAAGTACGCACACACTTCTTTAATTTCTTTAATATAAATGTTTTGGTATTTTGTTTTTTTATCCACGCTCAAATCCACGCACGATCGCACACAATTACACGCAAGCCACGCAATGAATGCAAAACATTGATGACTTCTGTAGTTAGTATAAAGCGTAGATGAATTTTGTTTCAATGCAAAGCGTCGCTGACTTTTGTCTTCTTTGCAAAGCGTCGCTGACTTCTCTGTCTTCCGTGTAAAGCGTCGCTGACTTGTAACTTTCAATTTCGTTGTTGCTATGAATTTAATATTTTATATCACGTGTTCCTAAAGTCTAAATAAAATTCATTTTCTATCTATCTATCGTTTCAGTGATTTGGGGAATAATATATTTATTTGTAAAAATCATTCAGAAGAATAAAGTGAATAACGCATTAATTTTCTTGCACACGTAATCGAAATCAAAATACACGTGCACAAGAAACAATTGTATGGAGTAATGAAATGGAAACATTAACTCAAACACACGCACTCACACACACACACACACACACACACGCACGCACGCACGCACGCACGCACGCACGCACGCACGCACTCAAACACACACACACACACACGCACACACACACACACGCACACGCCTCAATACTTTTCTAAAAAATAAAAATAACGCCGGACGCACGTTCAAAGGCGCGCTTAAGCTCTCCCCTTACCACAGGTGTGTCTGTGTGGATAGGTAGAAAGATAGATAGATAGATAGATAGATAGATAGATAGATAGATAGATAGATAGATAGATAGATAGATAGATAGATAGATAGATAGATAGATAGATAGATAGATAGATAGATAGATAGATAGATAGATAGATAGGTAGTTAGATAGATAGATACCACCAAAAAATAAAATGTATTGACTGTAGGAGTAATACTTACGAAGAACGTATCGCTTCATATATTAAGATCAATTATTTCTTAAGTCTTCAAGTGATATATGCAAACAGCTCTGTTCCATGCTAATAACATAAAGTAAATACGATTAAAACTAAAGAATAGGAAAGATGTAAAAGAGAACAAAAGAAACCTTATGATAAGAATAATTACTTAAACCATAATTTTACTATTAGATATTTAAAAATAAAGATTAAACAAAAATGTCATAAAAAATATAAATCTTACGGGAATAGATGTAATATAAAAGGCAGATGGACAATGGCAAAAAAGAAAAAAGGAATGAAAACGTGAAAGAAAGAAAGAAAGAAAGAAAGAAAGAAATTCGAAAAGAAAAAATGAGTAAAAATACATTATGTATATATAAGGTCGAATCAATAAAATAAACCTTTTCTGTAATTTTCACACATTAAAAATCTTATTTAACATAAAGAAATATTTATTTTTCAAAACAATACAACTTAATTATTTATTATAACTAATTATTCGATCTAATCTCATTATGTTTCGTACGGTTAGATGTTCAAGAGCGACAAATATTGTACTCTTGATTTTTGATGAATTACTGTGTCCTTTGCAGGATAAAGAACTGCTCATCAATAACTCGTTCCCGCAGTTCACTGAGTGCTTTCGGGTCACGGCCTTGGAATTAGCACCGAGTGTTTGGCTGTGGGTGACCGGATTTGTCCACCTGTACTACGTCAAGCAAAACTACTCTCGCGCTCAGATCCCGACCAGCATACTGAATATTTCTAAGATCGTAAGTGTGTTTACATTTCCAGCACAGACATATAATTTCACACACACACACACACACACACACACACACACACACACACACACACACACACACACACACACACACACACATCCTTTTTTGTTCGATTTTAAAAAATAATTACTTTGCTGTTTGTCTAAAGAGTTGCTATTATATTGTAGTGTGTTATTGTTTCTGTCTTTATATTTTTTTTATAATATCTATTAACAAAACCCTTTGGGAAGCATTCTATTTTTAGCCGACAAGAAGTCATAAAGCGTCGGAAGGCGCTAAAATCATAGGAATGAGAGATACCCTGATTTTTGCTCATAGTGTAAAGCTCAAGCATATCTTAGAGAGATAGATGATGAAGCAAATTTCAGTTATCATTACTTATCAATCAAATTGAAATGTGTCACGTTAATAGGACTAGCTATCATTGTCATCAGCAAGTCTCATTCCAAATTAATATTTATGTATTTGTGTCAGAGTAATGAGCGTACTCCTTTAAACTCAGATATACGTCTTTCCATCTAGCAAACAGTCTCACACGACTTCTGATTGTTCTCATTTTCAATATTATATAAAATATTAATTCTTTTAGGACTAGTATTACCTCTCCCCGAAATAAGTTTTATTACAATGTTTAAATTTGACAGGGCTTTTGCTTATTTTTCATGCACGTTCAATTGTGGTTCTGCACGTGTTTTTAAGGGTGTATGGTGATGGTGGAAGTGGTTTGTGTGTGTGTGTGTGTGTGTGTGTGTGTGTGTGTGTGTGTGTGTGTGTGTGTGTGTGTGTGTGCGTGTGCCTGCCCGCGCGCTTGTGTTTAAAAAAAACGGTATAGTGTACAATTTCTTAACATCCTCCCATAATTAACAATGTTCCAATTTTCTTTCGCGAAACAATATAATACACGTACTTTGGTCTGCCGCGTCATATGGCTTCACAGATATTGTGCGTGTTGCTTATGGCGTTAAAAATGGCGGAGGGAGTGTTGCTGATCACAGACAGAGCTGACATGTCGACACCAGTACCGCTTGCTTACTATACAGTCACTGTTGTACTCAGTGCAACTTATGTAAGTGAAACGTGTGACTGGTTTTTCTAACTATTTAACAATTGAAGCATTCATTGATTTTTGTTTGGTATATATAGACGCCATGCTAATAATTTATCCTACAATTTAACAATTGAATATATCCATTGATTTATTGTTTGATACACATAGAACATGTGATTGGTTTATACTACTATTTGTGGTGGAATAAATTTGCCTATCCATATTTCTAGATTTAATTGTTATATAAATTGTTAAATTGTTGAAGTGACCCGACCCTCGGCACTCCTTATGATGGTATTTTTGTAAGTGTCAGAGTTGGGGTAAACAATCCAAGTTGAGAATAGGCTAGAAATTGCTGATGCAATCCAAGCCAGTTCCAACTAGATGAATAGGTTTATTATCCAATGGTTTAGATTTACGAGACCAACCAATGGGCTGATATAAAAATTTACATGTTGTGGATAATGCTATTGTCTGATCACTTTGAATTTGGTGTGGTAAGAAGTCCGGTCTTGAAAGCTTTTTCATTGAATTTGTTATATGTATATTTGATTAAAACCATTGATGTAACTAGTGAATTATTATTTAGAGAGTAAATAGAAAATATACATCCTGTTATGTAATTCCTAATATTTGTACAGAACTAATGTACTATCCTTTCCTCGGTCAATTTCAACTGTACATTTTGACGTCACTGACATTTATATTCTGTAAAACACCCACCATCTCACCCCACCCGCAAACACAAATAAACACATGCATTCAAACTCATGAATTATATATACCCCTATGAAATCACACATCTTTTTCTTCCTTAGTGCATATGCTGTATCGTCAATGAAAGATGAACTGTAAATGAAAGTACGTATTTAAAAACGGGTCATAGACTAGATTTATTTCAGATGTAAACGCCCTCTATAAGCAATTAATACGTTCGTGAAATAACTGCCTCTACGAATGTTTGATGGAATAACGGATCTAAACGCCAATTCTAGTCTTTCAATGAAATTACATTTGCATTTCTTACGGTTTAGTGAGATGTGCTTGTGTCAAATTGGGAATCTAGAAACAAATATATAAATAAATAATCTCTGAACATAATTTGCTCTTTAGATACAGTCGATTTGTTTCCTGTTTAGCTGTTTGCTGCATTTTTGACTGGGATTTCAAGAAAAGCACTGATTGTGTCTCCGTGTATTCTCTTCATCTTCTGGTTGTTCAGTGTCCTGACAGGAATCGTTCACTTCTACCATCTGCTAAATGTCGAGGCAAGTCATTGTTGATTTCCATCCAGAAACTGATTATTTCTCAAAGAATATTACTTGAAAATGTCAAACTGTATGGAGAATGTCTAATGTATGTAGGGTCATTATTTAATTCAATGGATCATTATGCAAATTCTGCTATACACATAGTTTCTTTGAAAACAAAATATATTAGTTTACAATAAAAACGAAAAGTTCTACTATGACTTATCATTACCGTTCCACGTTAGCCATAGAAGTACACAAAACTCTGTAGTAATTATGTTCTGCAAATGGCCGCAAAGATTAACAGGCAACAATTATAGGCGAAGACAAATATATATTATGAACAATGCGCTACGAATGTCCTCTAGAACAAACTGAGAAATTCACAAGAAGCGCGGATTCAAAAGGAACAAGCAAAAATAAATTTGAATGTTGTTCCAAGGATGCCTAAAATCATTATTTTGAACTGATTATGTTACATGCCCCGTTAAACTCAACTATCCACCCAACTTCTCAACATATTACTACTAAGCTAATGAGGTTACAAATGAGTACAAAAAACGAAAACGACGACAATTATGACGATATTACAGTTTAATTAAATTAAACTAATTAGTTAAATTAATTTCTTTGTTTTACGTTTTGAATACAGGAAAATGCTGCAGAGACCGCACACTTCAAAGTGTTCTGCGCCATGTTCGGAGCACTCTGTGTTCAGTTCATTCTTAGTTGTTGGGCAGAGACTTCGTTACGCCAAAGCATTAATGAGGACACAAATAAGGTAGACGATGTTTCGGTCTGGATCGATTTCTATTACTGTACAACTCATTACGTCTCCTAATTTTCTTTGCACAAACACACATATGGACACGCATGCACACACACAAAAACACACACAGACTCACACACATGCACACATAAGGACACGCAAGCACACACTAATACACACGTAAGGACACACATGCACACACACACACACATACACAAATACACACACATACACACATACACACACATACACAAATACACACACATACACACACATACACACACGTATATATCTGCCACAAACAAACTTTTTTAGTAACAAATATCCAGATCTTGCATATTTGTATAATTTCACATTACACATTATTAGCCCTCAAGAAAATTTGGCGCATTGACAAGAAAAGTACTGTATGAATATTGAAATGACATCATTTATCAAAGCAGTTGCTGTGTATGGAGAGCTGAATTCTTCTATTTTCCCCTAAAAAACGGCTTCTTCAATTCGTTGCTCTTTTTCATTCTCCTTCGTTTCATATTTTAAATTATGTGTTCATCCATCCATCGACCTGTCTTGGCAAATGTCAATTATCCACCTGGCCGAACATAGAGCACTTCATATTTCTTTTCCTGGAATGTACTATTTCATTATCACTTCATCCAGCCTGTTTAACATATTGCATATATTATTTTCTGTTTGTAACTATCAGTACGTGGAGTTATTTTCGTAGTCAATCGAAACAGCTTAGCGAAGAAGCGTCTGAAATGGACATATTTTGGTTGTTAGTGAATGCATAATTTATGGAGCAGATACGTTTGACTTTATAGTAGTATCAGTAAACAGAACAATTTCTGTTTTTAGCCAATTAGCCCGGAGGTGTACGCTTCATTTCCGTCCAAGATCACATTCCATTGGATGACCAGGTACTCGATATTTACATAGCTATAAACTTCTATTCGCACCTTTCGATACGTCTGAAATACATACGTGTCAGTAATTTTGTAATGCACAATTATGTAAATAAATATGTAGTGCACATTGTAGAATTGCAATGTAATGCAAACTTGTAAATGCTTCTCAAACTCTCAGATAGTTCTGCTATGTAACCTGTAGATAGTTCTGTAATGCAGTCTGTACACCTGTAGATAGTTTAGATAGTTCTATAATGCAATATGTACACCTGTAGATAGTTCTATTATGCAGTATGTACACCTGTAGATAGTTCTATAATGCAGTATGTACACCTGTAGATAGTTCCTATAATGCAGTATGTACACCTGTAGATAGTACTATAATGCAGTATGTACACCTGTAGATAGTTCTATAATGCAGTATGTACACCTGTAGATAGTTCTATAATGCAGTCTTGTATTTAGCACTGCAATACAGAATTGTAAGGCAAGCACACTCTAGAAAGTTGAGTAATATTCCACTGTCTACTACAGTCTTAGTATGATCTCAGTCGTATAATATACAGTTGTTGATTACCTCCATGTGTGTTATGTAATGTAAAGACGTAAAGACTGTGTTATTATGCACACTTTAAAATAGTTATATAGCTTCTATAGTAGAAGCATGTATATAATCATAAAATATTGTATATGCAGCTAGCTTAATAACAATAACTTATTATGTTTATAATACTACCTCGCTCAAATTATTTATCGTTTCTAAGGTCGCCTATGTGGTACAGAATGCATGAAATCTATACGTTAAATGCATACGACAGGTCAGACTGCGTGTTGTTAACCATTATAAACGTATTAGCATGTCCGTGGTAACCCTAGTAACGGGTGGCGCCTGTATGGCCGCACAGTTCAGAAGTATGGAACACAGCATATTTAACCACGAAAAGATTTTAGTTCCATTCTTGTAAAAGACAAAGCACGTGAAATACTAATCTGCACAATTGTCACTTTTACTGATGTGTACAGAAATGAAGACATTGGGCATTTATATATAAGCTATGGGAGCACATCCCGAGGGAAAAATCTAAGAAATAAAAAATATTGTTGGTTACTGCCTTGTAAATACATGTGTAAATGGTTGGGGTTTAGTCGTGTTCTGAGTACTTTAAGACAGTTGTATTATATAGGATCGTTTGGATACATAGGTGTATTTTGTGTTTTAAATGCTTATTTTCACGATGTTATTTTAATTTTTATTATCATTATAATGATATATGGGAATAATGTATAATATTTTTAATTTTTAAAAATAGTTATTTTACACAATAAAAAGAAAAAGCATGATTATATTATTATGTATCTTGATTGAATACAAATTCTATTAAATTAATTTACAATCGTTGCAAGAATTAAAATGTTTATTAACGATGATCACTTATCAATTCTCTAACAGTTTGGTTTATAAAGGATTCAAAAAGTCTCTGGCACCAACTGACATTTGGGACTTACCACCTCAGTACAAAGGACAGTCTATCATAGCCAAGTTCCAGAACAAATTTGATGAATGTTACAAGGCCCTTCTTGCTCACAAGTACGTAGAAATATTACAGTCTGTAGCTAGCTAATAATGGATGTGCAAAACTACAGAATGACTCATATGCAGGCACACGTACACGCATATGTTTGCATTATTACATAAGGGCATACATTTTCCTCACCACCATACCTGGCATACGTGAACTTATCAAACATAAATCTGGAGCGTAGGTAAAACAGTAATGAACACTGGAATGATTAAATGAAAGGACACACAAGTGAAAGAACGAATGTATGAATGAATTAAAGAATGAATGAATTAATGAATGAATTATATGAATATAAACAGGGAACTAATATAATAAACTAACAATTCAGTTTTGAAAATGAAATTGAATAAAATGTACAAATACGAAACAAAATCAGGTATAAATATTTATTATACGTTTGTAAATGAAGCGAATTCCTGCAAAACTTGACTATTTGAAGACATGTTGATATTATGTATTATTTCCTATAGATTGAGTATTTGATTCTGGAAGAATTTATTATTATTATTTTGCTACAGTAAATTTTTTTTTTAAAACGTGTTATATATGTATATTTTTTCTAAATTTTCCTCTTTCATAATTGATGCTTGAAAGTCACGAAATTAAAAACTTGTTTGCTAGTTACATCAGTAATATGCCTAGCGTTATACGCTCACTGTCATTTGCAATTCGTAGTGGTAACATTCATTTAGCTAAAAAGTACATAATTTTATAATTAAGATATTTACGCACTGTCGTTGCACACTTTTCTTCCCTTTGCGTGAAACAGTTTGACGGGGAAACATGCGCACAAAAAAACTGAAGCTATTGCCAAGCAGACATCATTTCCAATGAAAGGTCCAGCAGACAATGATCGCACTTTGCACTTTGACATGGATCCGTTTCTTAAGTCAAAGGATACTGGCAAAGAAAAGAAAGAAAAGCGAAGAAAAGTTCCGTTATTCAGAATGCTTATACAGACTTTCTATTTTGAATTGCTTTACTCTAATCTGATACGCCTTTGTGGGGACTGCGTCCAGTTTACAAATCCCATTTTATTAGGGTGAGTATGCTAAGAGGTTTTTTTTAAAGCTTACCTTGCGGTACTGTGTAGTTAATAGTGTGTAAAATATAATTTCCATCTAGTTTTTAAGTTTACCGTTAGGTACTTTGTAGTTAATATAGGTGTAAAAATATTATTACATCTAGTTTCTAACTTAGTCGTATTGTGTAGTTAATATAGGTGTAAAAATATCATTTACATCTAATTTCTAAGCTTACCTTGCGGTACTGTGCAGTTAATATAGGTATAAAGAATATAATTTCATCTACTCCATCATAGTATGTAAATAGTAGAAATGTCTATATCTGTCTATCCTTCTTATCTCATCTCCTCTCCTCTCATGCCTTCTTTTCTCGTATTCTATCTATCTATCTATCTATCTATCTGTCTATCTATCTATCTATCTGTCTGTCTGCCTGTCTATCTGTCTATCTATATTTTAACACAGAAATGTTTAGTAGAAAGATATTAATGAAACAGATTTTGTGTTGTAAATTGAAACTTTTCAAACATATATTTGTTTAATGTTGGTAATTACTAGAGCTCTGATTAACTACGTACAAAACAAAGACGATTATCGGAGTTGGCACGGTTTCGTTCTGGTATTCGGCTTTTTCGCAGTGACATTTTTCACGTCCATGTGCCAGAACCAGAACTTCTACCATGCAAACAACATTGGCATGAAAATCAAGACCGCATTAATAGCTACGGTATATCGAAAGGTAAAATCGTTATTCACCATTGGTTAACAGTTGATTTTTTGTTTGTCTATCTATCTATCTATCTATCTATCTATCTATCTATCTATCTATCTATCTATCTATCTATCTATCTATCTATCTATCTATCTATCTATCTATCTATCTATCTATCTATCTATCTATCTATCTATCCGTCCGTCCGTCCATCCATCCATCCATCCATCTATCTATCTATTATCTATCCATCCATCCGTCCGTCCGTCCATCCATCCATCCATCTATCTATCTGTCTATCTGTCTATCTATCTATCTATCTATCTATCTATCCATTCTACCCATTCTACCCATCTATCTTTCTACCACCCACACACACATATATATTTAAAGGAACAGAAAGGAAAAAAATGAATAATAGTATGAATAAATCTAAACCTAATGTATTAGGTAACTAACTACTAATTTAAAAGACGTGCATTCTGAATTTAATACTTGTGTTGAGCATAGTCTTTTCGGAATATAAATAGTTTACACCTCTTGATTCTGAAGGCGTTGAACATGACTAACGAGACAAGACGCCATTTCACTATGGGCGCCATTGTCAACTTTATGTCCATTGACTGTCAGAAAATGCAAAATGTGGCGTCACAGCTGTGGGTTTTACTCTCGGCACCTTTGCAAGTGAGTGAATCGTCTTAAGGCACTTGTAGCAATCTTATATTGATTAGTGTATGCATACATAACTTTTACGTACGTGCGTGCCTGTGTGTACGTGCGTGTGTTTGTGTGTGTGTGTGTGTGTACAATCTTATATTTATTTCTGCTACATCGAATCAGTCAAATCATTTCTAATACTACTACTTTTAAATTTTTATATAACTTATCCCCTTATGTATGGTACTTGTTACTTCAGATTTTTCAAACGGAGAAGATGAACTTATATGATTATTCCACTTACATTGTTGTTGTTGTTGTTCTTTTTCTTTATTGCTCAGAACTTCGAACGCATTATTTTATTTTGATTTCTCCAGATCTCGCTGGCATTTTACTTTCTGAATGACCTCCTGGGGCTTTCATTCTTGGTTGGTGTCGGAATCATTATCGCTCTCATTCCAACAAATGCCCGGATCTCTCTCATGTCTCGGCGTTATCAAGCGCGACAACTCCACCTCAAGGACCAGCGTTTAAAAATGATGAACGAAATACTCAGTGGTATGAAGGTAAGGAATTACTTTTATATTCATGTGTGTTTATTCTCTTCTTTTTAAATTGTAAACGAAAGCGCGTCGAATTGTAATCATACTTTGATAAACATGTATTTTATTTAGACTTTTTGAAATAATTGTGAATTCTTCTAATTAAAAAAATTATTACTTTTCGTTAGCTGAACGGGAGAAATTTGCATTGATTTGTACAGTGCTTACAATTTATGGAAGATATGTGTACTACGGATAACTGCGACAGAAAAAACTCATGAATGTGTTTGAACAAAGAGTGTATATTTTCAAGACAATTAACCTCGGTGTGACCTGATCCCTTACACACAAACTTACTATTTATGGACTACGTGCCATTCACAAGTGAAACAAGCAGATAATTTTGACAATTTAAATAAACTTACTCCAGTAAACACCTAATGCATTATAATAAAGAAAGAAAAAAGTTAAGCATTTAGTTCCATTTTCTCTACTTACAGGTGATCAAATTGAGTGCGTGGGAAGAATCCTTTCAAAAGAAGATTTCAGACATCCGAGAGGAAGAGGTGAAATGCCTGAAGAGAGCTGCCATGTTTCAAACCGTCACGGTCTTCAACTGGATCTGCTCCCCTGTACTGGTACGTGCGCAAAACTGAAAGGGAGACAACTTTTATTTTCTGTAAAACAAGTTGTTGCTGAGATAGTGAGAGTACTGCTCAAAACTACTAGCGTATTCTACATACTATTATATATAGCAAAATGCCATGTCAGAATGAAAATTTTGTGTATTTATTCGGTACATTAGCAGTTGCTGACAAACCGTACTGTATGTACAGGGCCTCTCTTAAAGGAATATGTCTTTTAAACTGTTTTTTGTTCAAATTACAGTGACAATGCTTTATCTATTAAACGTTCTAAATTATCACGGGATACTACAGTGGATGCTGAAATCGTCATTGTGAAGACGAGTTTGTTGCTTAAACTTTAAACGTGGCGTCACCAGACCTGAACATTACCTTTCGGTATACAAAGAAATGTTTAATGTTTCGGTTTTGTGATGTAGCAGAGCAACTTTAATTTTATTTTTAATTTTATAATCTGTAATAGTTTCATCACAATCATCATGTACATCTTTAACCACAACACTATCATCTACATCACCCTCACATCACGATCATTATCATCACCATCATCATCTTCACTCTCTCAGTGAGAACTACAACATCGAAATTTTAATTATTTATATATAATCGACTACTACCGACAATGATCATGTTCCTATTAATAAATGCTATTTTTACAGATCGCTTATTCTTGTACATGCTCTAATCACTTTTAATTTACTTTATAACAAGCCTAAACTTCGTGCGAAGAAACTGATCGAATTACATAAAGGAAGACTAAGGATTTATTTAAAGCCTGAGTGATTCAAGTGGTTAATGGGAACATGAAATAAATTAATGTATCCATAAAGTAATCAATGAGGAATAAACATGCGTCTTGAAAACACTTTTGGAAAGGGTACGAGATTCATCGTGCTTTTGTGCTTATATTAGGATTCATTCAAGTGTTTTGTGTTTATATTAGGATTCATTCAAGTGTTTTGTGTTTATATTAGGATTCATTCAAGTGTTGTGTGTTTATATTAGGATTCATTCAAGTGTTTTGTGTTTATATTAGGATTCATTCAAGTATTTTGTGCTTATATTAGGATTCATTCAAGTATGTTGTGCTTATATTAGGATTCATTTAAGTGTTTTGTGCTTATATTAGGATTCATTCAAGTATGTTGTGCTTATATTAGGATTCATTCAAGTATGTTGTGCTTATATTAGGATTCATTCAAATGCTTTGTGTTTATATTAGGATTCATTCAAATGCTTTGTGTCTATATTAAGTTTCCTTCAAGTGTTTTTGTATTTGCATCAAAATGATACGTTTCATGACGAAGTAGTTATGGAACTGTCTGTGAATTATTCTACGTCATCTTTTGCCTTGAAATGTTACATTCGCCCAAACAGGTAACAACTGGAACTCTGCTGACATACACCTTTGTCTCAGACAACCAGTACCTTGATCCTTCTATAGCGTTCGTGGCCTTGTCCTTGTTCAACATCCTGAAACAGCCAATGAACAACTTGCCCAACTGTATCTCAGAGCTCGTGCAGGGTCACGTGTCACTAAAACGGCTTCGAGATTTTCTGTCGTATGAGGAACTGTCACCATCCGATGTTGGTCACAACACTGAGGAAGGTACCCATTGTTTTTGTAACAAAAATTCATATTCTTTTTAATAAATAATATTGTTTATTATCGACAACATATGTGCATCTTTAGTTAAGGCATAAAACATGCTATATTACTTATTAGACAATATACATTCTCTATTACAAGGAAATGCAAGTGTTAGTAATGCTAGCGAGCTGTGAGAAAATGAAGCAAAAGTTTAAATAAAATCAAGATAGAATGACACACATATTAACCAGTATGTATAATAAATGTATGTGTATACCTGCGTTTGTGTGCAAACAGTGAGAGAGGATGGGAGAAGAGAGAGAGACTAGAAACGGATATGAAAATAGGAGTTGGAAGGAGAGTTAGAAGCAAGGGGAGGCAAAGAGAGAAGAGAGTGAGAGAAAAAAAGCTAAAAGAAAAACGGAACTAATGTTAGTCAGAAAAAAGAGACTTACAGGTAGAAATTTATTTTTGTATATCATCAATCTACAGAAGTTCTAGCTTTACGCACAACTCACTAATGAATTCATTCCAAAGTGTTGTGTGTGATGTTAATGCAGGTGTTGCCATATCAGTCAAGAATGGCACCTTTACCTGGGACCGCACTCAGCCAGCTACTCTCACCAAGTAGGTCCAGACAAAATTACTTTTAACATTTACTTCTCGATTACTTTTATATCATTACTTAAAGTATGTGCTATAGCTTTCAGTAAGATTCTGTCTATTATTTATTTTAAATTAATTCGTTGTTGAAACCCATCGTTTGATTTGTTACGGTGACGTTTTCAAACTGCATGACATTGATACGTCACTATTAAATGTTCACTTTACTTCTTGGTGGAGAGATTACCGTACGTGCAATAGATATTAGCTTTAGTTCCTGGTAGAGGGATTACAGTTTTTGCAATAGATATTAGCTTTAGTTCCTGGTAGAGGGATTACAGTTTTTGCAATAGTTATTAGCTTTAGTTCCTGGTGGAGGGATTACAGTTTTTGCAATAGTTATTAGCTTTAGTTCCTGGTGGAGGGATTACAGTTTTTGCAATAGTTATTAGCTTTAGTTCCTGGTGGAGGGATTACAGTTTTTGCAATAGTTATTAGCTTTAGTTCCTGGTGGAGGGATTACAGTTTTTGCAATAGTTATTAGCTTTAGTTCCTGGTGGAGGGATTACAGCTTTTGCAATAGTTATTAGCTTTAGTTCCTGGTCCAGTGATTCATATATTATTCATATATCTTTTCTGAATTCCTGCGTTTTAATGCACTTTCTTTTCTATGTTTAGCATAGATCTCAGCATCACAGAAGGAAAGCTTGTTGCAATCATGGGTCCGGTGGGTGTCGGAAAGTCTTCACTGCTGTGCTCATTTTTGGGAGAAATGCAAAGACTGAAAGGAACGGTATCGGTGAAGGTAGATAACTCTCTAATATATTTCTTAATATAAACATGCTTGATGCATGCCGAGTGACTATCTTGCTGTCTGTGAGTCAGCGTTTATAAAAAACAAAGACGAAAAAGATCACAAAGAATGGACCCACATCTTCGGTTTCCAAGACAAACCTCTTTAGAACGCTTCTCGAGGCATTGCGAATACTGCTGTCGGTAGCACTTTCACCATCTAGAGTTCGATAACTATTTTCTGGCACCTCTCTAGGCACCCTTCACTCGTTATCATTATGAATTATTAATTAATAACACTAAACTATTTATAAGTGATTGAAAATCTTAATTTAGTTATTAATAATTCCCCCTTAAGATCAAAACTGTCTCCCATGGCAGATTATAAGGGTGTCGAAAAACTCTAGTTTTTATACAATAATAAGATAGACGTTTTACTACCTCTTAATTCTTCTGCAGGTGCAAACTTCTTATTAAAGGAATAATAATAAAAATGTGTCTTTTTTATATTTAACGAGCCACCCCACACCCCCATCCAAACGCTATTACCCCAACATAAGGTTTCAATGTATGTGAAAGAGGGTTAATAAATTTAATATGCATAGCATAGTATAGAATTAGCATAGACATCAGCAGTCAAATTAGCATATATATACATATATACAGTCCAACATACACCCTCTAGGTATGTTACAAAACTGTTCCAGAATCTGTGATGCACTCACAAAGCACACAGTGGGGGATCGTCCAGAATTTCACATGTCCTATCAAAGCACATCACTCAGAATGTTCTAGAATCTTCGTGTGCACCAATCATCACACCACAAGGAATGTTCAAGAAACTTTTGTGAATTCTCAAAACCAAACTTAAACCTCACTTTCCGCTGTATTGTCTCTCGAACGAAATTCACAGGAATCAACTTACAGCAACACGTTCACTGATAGGTTTGACGACAATGCTGGATTCACACACGAACGTGATCTGGTAAAGTACGATACACGACTATGAAATAAAACAAAAGCATGCGTCTTTCTACAAAAGTCTATTTAAGGCACCACTAAATTTCAAGCATATTTCATCTCGAAACTCCTTTCTTCCTTACACACATTCACAACTTACAAATCCGGTAACAATATACATTAGCTCGATACTCATTCAGTGTAAGAAATAAGGCATCAATCAAAATTCACAAGTATAATGCACAACTTAATCAAATTAGTGAACATAGAAATAATGGTTCAATTACATAAGCATCCCCCAATTCAAATCAAAGATCAATAGCAAACAGGAACGAACTATTTCTAAGAAAAATTCATTCTTCAACATTCAGTAAATTTACCATAAGCTAACAATTGCCTTTATGGCTGGCCTCTAGTTATATCACAATCAAAGTGATTAGAACAGAGCTTCTTAACAAAGTAACTTATGGTCCATCCCCATTGGATTAAATTGTTATGAACGTGTATGAGATTATTAGTCAGAAAAAATACTCATCCACTTGGAACTGGTTTGTATTCCATCTGCAAGTTCAAGCATATTCTTTACCTGAGTCGTTTACTTCTATTCTGGTACTTTACAAATATCACAATAAGCAGTGCCCAAGGTCGGACCATGTTAACATTTAACAATTTATATAACAAACAAAGTTTAGAATTAGGGATAGGCAACTTTACTCCGCCATACTATTATATTATTTATTATGAGACGAGAACTGTCAGAGTCAAGGTATTTTATCTGATTCATAAAACGTAGGTTATAATAACTTTCTTCTTTTCAGAAAAATGTCAAAACGTATTCATTGCAAGTGCAATTATTCAATAGCTTTCTATTATTATTTATTAAGAATAAACTATATGCACTCATGTGTACACAACCTCTAGAAAGATGTTGATTAAAATACTCTTTCTTATCCGATTTGTTTATTTTGAAGATAAATGTTGCTCTTTGTAAACCCATAATCAATTACTTGTATTTCGCACTCAAAATACTTTCCAGGGTTCTATCGCCTATGTCGCCCAGCAAGCATGGATCCAAAATCGTTCTCTGAAAGACGGTGTCATCTTCGACAACCCTAGAGATGAGAAGAAATACAAGGAAATCATCACTGCATGTGCGCTGCAACCTGACATAGACATGTTTGCAGGGGGTGACATGACGGAAATTGGTGAAAAAGTGAGAAAAACATCCGAACAAATATTAGTTGAAGATGATTTAAATTATTTGAATTAAATTAAATTAAATCTCTCTTCCCTTAAAAAATATTGAGCGTTTTGAAAATAGTTCTAAGCTGATGATAGATAATGAAGGCAGTTTGACTAACTATTGTCAAAACTGTTTTTGTGTAGTAGTATATATATTTTCTTTTAAAGTGATGCCATCACCTTTAATTGTTCCCAATATAATAGCGTAATGTCTTATTTTAATGACATCAGTAAAATAAAGCAATTGAATGTTCATGAGAAAATGGACAGGAGTGATAGATGACATACAAACCGTTAGTCCAGTTGAACTTAAGACCGGTTTGTAAAAATTATTACATTGTAAGTCATATTTACAAGAATTGCCATTATTCCATTCATATTGTGCACTTTCCTTGGTTAAAAAAGCAAAAAGGTAAAACGCCTACCTCATATCAAGGGTTGGTGGATAATAATTAATAATTAATTGCGAATATTACATGTACCTATGAATATATATGTGCCTAGGGTATCAATTTAAGCGGCGGTCAAAAGCTGCGCGTGACGTTGGCACGAGCCGTGTACCACGATGCGGACATTTACCTGCTGGACGACCCACTGTCCGCAGTGGACTCCCACGTCGGAAAACACATCTTTAAGGAAGTGATTGGCAACACGGGGATGTTGAAACACAAGGTGAGCACACCGGGTGAAGGTTGTGTACTCGTAGGATTGTCCTTTGTTGTTCGTGTGATGTGTTGGGGAAATGTCATTACTTCCCTTGAAATAAGAGAATTTCTCGATCTTGCTTGACGTCTGAGTGAAAGTTTTATATGTGTTTTGTTGTTGGTGTGAATTGTTGGGGAAAAGTCATTACTTCCCTTGAAGATAGGAGAATTTATCGATCTTGCTTGACGTCTGAGGGAAACTTTTATGTGTTTTGTTGTTGGTGTGATGTGTGTGTGTGTGTGGGGGAAATGTCATTATTTCCCTTGAATATAGGCGAATTTCTCGATCTTGCTTGAGGGAAAGTTTTAGATGTGTTTTGTTGTTGGTGTGATGTGTGTGTGTGTGTGTGTGTGTGTGTGTGTGTGTGTGTGTGTGTGTGTGTGTGTGTGTGTGTGTGTGTGTGAGATGTCATTATTTCCCTTGAAGATAGGCGAGTTTCTCGATCTTGGGTGACGTCTGAGTGAAAGTTTTATATATTTATACATTCATATTATCCTTTTCGAGTCTACATTTGAAATTGAAAACAATCCATGATGATCACAAGTTTCACTGATACCGATAAGCTAGAATAATGTAAATGAGAGTTTAACTCGTCATTATACTTTCCTAAAGATGTGTAAATTCTGTGTTATAGGACAAATGGATTTTCACTGCTTTCTGTGATATACGTTTTCAACTTGTGACCCACACACTGCCATTTTTTCTCGGACACGTTCTATATAATGTTGCAGTTTCTTTACTATTAATGTAATGCTGTTATTCTCAAGATATTTACTAGTTCCATCAGTACTTAGATGAGACGATGGTAACTTTGCAATGAATGTAATGCTATTATTCGCACAATAATTACTATTTCCAACAATATTTTGATGGACGAGAGTGATGGTAACTTTGCAATGAATGTAATGCTATTATTCGCAAAATAATTACTATTTCCAACAATATTTTGATGGACGAGAGTGATGGTAACTTTGCGATGAATGTAATGCCATTATTCGCAAAATAATTACTATTTCCAACAATACTTTGACAGACGAGAGTGATGGTAACTCACGGGGTGCACTGGCTGCCAATGTGCGATGTCATCGTTGTGATGGACCAAGGGCGCATAATCCAAACCGGAACATATGCAGAATTGCTTGCCCACGACGGACCTTTCGCGCAGTTCTTAAGAACATATTTGCGCCAGGAAACAGAGGAAATGGACCCTGAAAGTAATCTCCAGTTTGTTATCCTCTCTTCTTTTTTTACTTGCTTCTTTTAGAAAGATTGCAATTTCAATGCCCTTGTGACGTAATAAATACTCCATTAAAAAAAAGGCTGCTAAATAGGTTTACGCATAGAGAACACTTAAAAAATATATAATTTAACACTAAAATCAAACACTTAATAGATCCAGACATGTAAATATATTTACATGAAAGCAATTCCTTGCAATTTATTTTCGCAAATGTTGTTCCACGTGTCCAGCACACAAATTTTCAATAGCACAAAATATAATACTAAAATGTGTTCGTATTTTCTTATTTGTAAAATACTTGAGATATAATGTCTCCTTATTATATTCAGCTTCACACTAGTAAGTGGAATTCGAAAACTAGTACTCACATATTAATATAGAAAAACATATTTAAAAAAACATAATTTGATTATTTGCACGAACGTAACATGAAAAACAAATGCACTGTAGCTTGTGAAGACAATGTCTATATTCTGCTACAGTACAAGAGATCTTGGGACAGATGCACACAAGCGTTGAGAGTATAACATCAGAAAGCACGAAGTCAGCAGAAGAAAACGAACAAAAGTTTCAAAAGTACCTGAAGTAAGTTTGGGGTATTTGGGAATGAAAAGAATGTCAGGTAGGTGGGTACATATAACCTGTGAGCGTGCGTGACAATGATCAAGTGTAATGTTTTCACGCATATGCAAATCTGTGTCGTTTGCGGGTACGAAAAACATGTAAGTGTGCGCAGCACGTTTATGATCAAAAGTAATGTTTTCGCAAATCTGTAGCATTTATTGTTGTTAATATTCTGCTTTAAAATATATTCTATAATGATGCACATGAACTATTTGAAGGGAAGCATATTCATAAATTAAACTCTTGCTTATTCATTTGTTTTCTTTAAAAAACACATGTTGCAAAGCGATTTATGATATAAATATTAAACACTTGGCTTGATAAGTAGCCTTAGTGGAGAATGAGAGTGAGCCTTTGAGATAGCAATCGTTTTGATTCATTGGTGCCAGTGTGTTCTTAAACAAAAGAGTGAGTAAATACATACGTGCATGTGAGTGTGAGCACTAAAAATACATTATAATTGCAAGAACTGAAGACGTGTTCGTGTAAACTAAAGGTTAGTGCAAGCATGGGTGCGTACAACTCGGAATGAGTGAATGGAAACAAAACACAACATTGCATATTAATTTGACAGCCAGTTATGGAAGCATACTTTGAACAATCGATGCAGCCATGACTTTCGCTTGTATTCAATTGTGGTTTGGACGGGAAGGGGGTTAATTAAATTAAACACTCTTTAATTAAACATATGTGCAAAAACTGTTTTATTAACTACTGCTTATTAATACTTCTACTTTAGGCCAAAAAAGAAGGAGAAAGAGGAGGAACCCAAGAAGCCAGATGGTCCCTCAGAGGGAAACAAGAAAGGGATACAACTCATACAGGAAGAACGCTCAGAAACAAAACGGGTTTGTTCTTATAATAAAAAATATATATTTATTTTCTTAATCGTGTTTTTATCTTTCTCTTCTGTAGATACCTGTGGTGTTATTAACTTTTGTCCAGATTCTATGGTGTGTTAAAACGTTATCACACTGGATAAGTATCGCAATACGCGCCAGTTGCATACGATATAAGTTATTTTTGCCTAAATAATTAATGAAATTAAGGAACAGCAAATATTACTGAAACCATAATAACGATAAGAGAAAACATTACAATAATATTTCCGAATATAAACAAAGTAAACTTATGGAACATTTTAAAATTATGTACGTAACGACTGTCTTGACACTATATGATTGCCTGAAGTTATTTATTTTATGACATATCAGGTGAAAGCTCACGTGGTCAAATCGCTAATGAAGGCGTTTGGGTTAGTGCCAGCTATCGCAGCGATCATTTTGCTCTTTCTCTACAACGGGGCTGGAGTCTCGGCTAACATCTGGCTTTCCGTATGGACCAGCGACTCCTTACTGAGGAATACTACAAACTTCGGGTCATCCGAGTTTCACCACAAAACTCTCGTCTACGTCGGTGTCTACGCTGCACTTGGTCTATCACAAGGTAGGAGACTTTTTTTTAATTTGTGAGCAGTTGAATTCCTGTGATTAGATTAACTAAGATACAATTTTATTGAGCAATGATCTTAATACACGGATAAATAAATAGGTCAGTGTTCTGGTGAACATTTTGTATTGAAATCCAAATGAGTGAGTGATTAATTTAGATTAGTCACACATACATACGCCTACATCTCGCAATTAATGAACTCAGATTGTCTTGTAAAAACAATAATAAATACTGAGTTGTGATGTAGGACTGATCGAATGTTGTGCTTATGCCACGTGACTTCAGACAGGATCTAATTCTTAAAAGTCTAGAAGCGCGAGGTTATCAGGTTATCAACTACTTATTCAGGCTATAACTCACTGACAATATTTCGAAAGATATCGCATTTGCAATAAAATTTCATGTTTAGGACACTTTTTCAGGGTGGAATATTATTTCTACTTTTTTTTATTCGGACACAAGTATTATACGAGAATGTGAACTTTTATCACTCTGATTTTTTATGTGTGCTTATCAGTACAGCATAGCAAGCTAGACCATTCTGGTGTATTCTTGTAAAAGTACATGCTGTATCATTGCCAAATAAGGGTGATTTCAGTTTACACAATAAAACAAAAAGCATCATAATTGAGAAATTATATAAAACATCTGTGGCAGAGTAAATTTAACTTTTTTTAAAAACTTAATAATTAATTATATATAGTTGCCTTTGTTGACGTGTTCTACCTTGGGCACTACTTATGATGATATTGTTTGTAAGTGTCACTGTTGGAGTGAACAACTCAGGTAGAGAATATGCTAGAACGTGCTGGCACAATCCAAACAGTTCCAATTGGTTGAGTAGTTTTTGACTAATAGTCTCACACTCGTTTATAACAATTCAATCAATAGGGATGGACCAAAATTTATTTCATTGAAAAAGGTTGTTGGACCAAAATTTATTTTATTGATAAAGGTTGTATATTCCAATCACTATGACTTTTGACATAACTCGAGTACAGTCATAAAGGAGATCGTTAGCTAATGGTAAGTTAACTGACAAATAAAGAAAGAATGGACTTAGAAATAATTCATAACGTTTGCTAAGTCAATGATTAAAAGCATTGTTATGCACTTCAACGTGTAATTAGTCTGAAATCAACTTCAGCTAACTGGTTTATACATTTATTGTCTCCCTTTAGCTGTTGCCACTTTTTTCTTCGTGGGCACGATATACATCAACATGATTTCAGCGTCTACTCATCTGCACCGAAGCATGTTGAAAACCATCATGCACCAGCCAATGAGATTTTTCGACACAAACCCACTGGGTCGGATCTTAAACCGGTTTTCCCGAGATGTTGATGCGGTTGACAGTTCCATGGCGAGACTGATCCGCATGTTTGCTCAACAGGTTTGGTGTCTTTCAAAAATCAACATACATTACTGGTTTACAATGGCTTGCTATTCAGCAGCAACGTACTGTTATTACTTAACTATGACTTGCTCTATCGAAGCAACATACATTATTAATTTACTATGGTCTGCAATAACAAAGTCTCTCTTATCACTTTTGCTTTATTTATAGATTAAAAATGTTATGTAAAGGGTTTTCTTTTGGTGGGTAGTTATACCAGTTTCATTGCTAATTATGACGTGAAGATTACATAGCTTCCCAGATATATATTTCAAAAACGAAAACAAAAATCAGAAACAAAACATAGAAGTCAAACAGGGAGGTCATATGAATCGGTATGCATTACAAAAACCATTCAATCTACAAACGTGAAAGAGAGAAGAGAAGAAAGAAAGACAGAGAAACACTGAATAAGCTGCGTACAGGCGCTGATTAGGAAATACAGAGGAGGGAATTGGAAAAGTAGTTAATAACGAATCAAAACATACACGAAATAGTGTCCAATAAATTTTTATGGTATTTGCACCGTGGACACTCCTATTGTATCCATTTACAGAGATAAATTTTGGGGGATCTGTGACATTTTGCTGGGAGATAAGCCAAGATGTTAATTCTCCACCGCCCCGGCCACCAGTAACCTTAGACTAATCAACAAAACACACATTCTGGATGGTCACACATGTTAGAAAGATGAATGACAGATAATACAGAAGAGTGATATTCTAGAATATATATCGAAACCCCCTGATACATACAGCTACGATAGTAAGTAAATACAAGTGACAGACTAAACCTTATAACATGTAAGTAAGTCACACTAACACGAGTGGTCTATGTATCAATAATAAATGTATTCAACAAGAAATAACTAAGGACAGCATGTGTACGCATATCAAATAGTTACAATTAGAGTTTAAATATATTTAAGCTCATAATCACTACCATGTGGTGTCGTAAGAAAATATTTGTTTGGAGTCCTATGACACTGTAGTATTTATTTCGTTCGTTCATATGAACGAACTATAAATGAGTTTATAAGAGAGCACTGAATGGTTTATGAGTGAACTCTAGAGTACCTTGATAGAGTTTGTCCACAACTTGACTGAAGCTGTGCAGTTGTGACTTTATAAATACATAACTTTAGATCCACCTGTTATGTCGTCTGGGTCCCAACGAATGTCGTTAGCAATGCTCACATGGACCATTGAATTGGTCCTTGGCGCGCGGGTCCATTCTGCTCTGGTGCTGCTTTGCTGTGCAAAACTCGTCAAAGTCAACACCCAGGATAAAATGGTTCTGTTCTGGCATGGCTTCACATCTCTATGTTTAGTTATAAGAGAGCACTGAACTAAACATCTTAGATATTGTAGATACATTTTCAGATACAGTGCCGATCTACCTATAAAATACACATGAGATACGAATTCATCTGCAGGTGTTCTCTGACAGAAAACCTTTACTTACCAGGTCATCATACATTTAAATATCATAAACGAAATATAACTGTATAAAATATCATTAATGTCAAGAGATAAACATGACTATTTTATTAGTTAGACAAGCAACGCCAATTACATTCGGCAGTCTTATATACAGAGGATGATTTCCTGCTGTAATGATAATAGGCAATCAGGTTAGTAGCATGATTATACTTTGATAACACCAGAAGCCAAAATATGTGTTGCCTCAATTGCCTACGTTTCGTAACCACCTGTTATAGAGAACTGCACTGTCATTTTCTTTCTTATCTTCGCCTTGTTTCATATTTGCCTGTCATGAACAAGATTATGAGTCATCTACTGACTGTGTTACTCATGTCATTTCAGGTGTTCACTGTGTTACTCATGTCATTTCAGGTGTTCACTGTGCTAATCATGTCATTTCAGGTGTTCACTGTGTTACTCATGTCATTTCAGGTGTTCACTGTGCTGAGTGTCATGTTCGTCATATCCTACAGCACACCAATGTTCCTGGCGGCAGCCATTCCGTTGATGATAATTTACTATTTCATGCAGGTAAAACTTACACCCGTTAACTACCCGATATTTTAGGCGGTGCATTTACTGCCTGGAGGATTATTTGATGCTTGAAGCATTTCGTCTGTTTAAGTTGTAACTTCGCATGCATTACCTTTGGATTTTTCATAATACTTTGCAATTCAATAATTATCAAACTGTTAAAACAAAATATGAAACTGTACAAATAGTTGCTGCATAGGTCTAGCAGCTGCCGTCCGCCCAGTGACAAAATATCTGCCAGCGATATACTCCAAAGGAACTTCATTACAGTTAATTACAATTAATTTGCCATTATTTACTCAAGCGATATGTAACATATAGGTACCGTATTAGAGTTACGTTGCATTAGCTGATGGTTCAAAGGTCACGCACATGCATACACACTCATATTCTCACTCACATACAAACACACGCATAAACGTTTACATACATAAACAACAAAAATTAAATTAGCATTTTGTCACTTAATAACTGGCTGTCAAAAAAAGGAGCGTTCACACTCTTATTTTCTTGTAATATTTTGTTGTTGTTGTTGGTCAGAAATTCTACATCCCCTGCTCGCGACAGCTGAGGAGAAACGAGTCCACATCACGCTCCCCAATCTACGCACACTTCAGTGAGAGTGTCAGTGGCGCCATCTCTATTCGAGCTTTTGGCGCCGCAAAGAAATTCAAAGACGAGTCAGAGCGGCTTGTGGACCAGAATAATGTCTACTTCTATGCCTTCATTTCTGCTTCCAGGTAAATCGTTCTCTTGAAGGAAATTTCAACTAGAACTTACTTTGAATGTTCCCATCATGTATTTAATTTTTCCTGAAATTACGGAGACAAACACATTCCAATTTCTATAATTGCTCTGCCATTTATATTAGGTCTATGTTTATATTATACATTTGTCAGTTTATCTTTATGTTATTACTTCCTTTATTACGCTATTTATATTCTAGATGTGTCATTCTCGCTATTTATTTGTGTCTAAGTGTCACGATTAATATTTCTACGAATGTTTTCACTGTTTATATAAGTGTACCTGTATCACTCGTTACAACTGTACTTGCATCACCATTACTTATACCTGTATTGATATATACTGCTGTGCTGCTTTTGCTATTCATATAATATCTGTTTATGCTTTTTTAAAAATAAAATTTATAACTGCACATATCTTGTTAGTGGTATAAAATATATGTAGCTTTATATTTCTACCTCTTTCGTTAGGCATATTGTAATTGTCACGTGGTCGTTAGGGTATACTGAATGTGTTTCACAATTCATATTACAAACACACCTTTATTACATTTTACGACTGTATGAGGTTCGATATTTATATCATTGCTATATATGCATCGCTGTTTATTGCTGTATTTGTATCGAGATTTATTGCTGTATTTATATCACTATTTATTACTGCACTTGGGTTACTACAAGCATTCTATTTGCATCGCTATTTGTGTAATAACTATATCTATATCGCTACGTAAAAAGATTTCATTATTTCTATGAAGAGAGATATAATAATACAATTATTGCTATGAAGAGAGATATAATAATACAACTATGGCTATGAAGAGAGATATAATAATACAACTATGGCTATGAAGAGAGATATAATAATACAACTATGGCTATGAAGAGAGTTATAATTATACAACTATTGCTATGAAGAGAGTTATAATTATACAACTATGGCTATGTTCTAATTTTGTGTGCAGGTGGCTACGAGTTCGATTGGAAATTCTTGGAAATCTGATTGTTGTGTTTGCCGCCTTGCTAGCAGTTCTTGGTGATCTGTCTGGAAGTCTGGCAGGTCTCTCCGTATCCTATGCACTGCAGGTGAAATTCCAGACATTTACATAAGCTCTGTGAAACTTGCGAGAAGGGTACGATTGTTTGCAAGTAAAAATAAATATATTTGACTTACCGATAGGTTTATTTTCTCTTTACCTCCATTTTAAACTTGCTAAAAATAATTTTCAGGTGACTATGGCGCTGAACATGCTGGTACAGAACTCTACTCAGCTGGAGAGTAACATCGTGTCTGTTGAACGTATTGTAGAATACTCTAATCTAGAGCAAGAGGTATGTTCTTGGAGTCGGGTAGATTGGTTTCAATAGACATTACAAGCTGTATATATTACATGTGTGGTAGTGTAAAGGGTGCGTGAAAGCTATTAATGTTAATTGTGGTGTGTTAAATGTGTTCAGATGCTGTTAGTAGTTTGACTGGACAGTGTATAAAACTGTCATTACCTTCTTTGCGTAGTTTGGAACCTTTCTGTTTGCATGATTGATTGCTCATCATTTTGTGTATTTGTTCGAATGCCGATAGATATACTTCTTTCGCCTGCCTGTTTATCTTTAGTATTTATCCAAATTAATGTCCACCTGTCAACATTTATGTATCTTTAGTATTGATCCAATGCAATGTCCACCTCTCAACATTTATATGTGTCATTAGAGTGTCTTGGGTGTGCGCTATCGGCTAGGTGCTACAACATGTATTTAAGTACATTTAATGCGAGACTTTAGTGTTTTCCCAACTTTCACAAAGCCCTGATGATTATGTGCTTTGGCAGCCAGAATGGATAATCCCAGAAAAACGTCCCGACAAGAAGTGGCCAACCAAAGGGGAGGTAAAATTTGATGGCTTTAGTACGCGCTACAGACCGGGTATGGATCTTGTGCTTCACACGCTGTCCTGTGTGATACATGGAGGGGAGAAAGTAAGGACATTGTTTTATTACTGGTATTGTTTCCAGTTCTCTTCGTCCATTTATTTCTAACTTCGTTATGAGCACTAGTGCTTGACGATACATTAGGTAAACTCTTGTTACTAGTACTAGTGTTTGACGATACATTAGGTAAACGATCCTACATTGTTCACACCACACTTATATTAATGAACACTTACATAAGTACACTTCTACTTAGCAATGTATACACTCCAACCATATGAACTCATGTTTGCAAGCTGGTGTCACTTGTTTCAGTAAAATAATATAACGCATAATTACACCATAAAAAGTGTACATATTACCCCTTTTGTTTGTGTCTCTTTATAATTCATTTTCTATGTTTCCTATAATGGTATTTTTTGTAAGTGTCAGTGTTGGAAGTAAACAACTCGAGTTGAATATGTTAAAGATTGCTGACGCGATCTAAACCAGTTCCTACTGGATGAGTAGATTTTATGACTAAAAGTCTCACACTTGTTCATAACAAAATCATCCAATGGAGATGGATAAGAAGTTTCTTTGTTGAATAAGTGCTCTGTTCTATCTCTTTGAATTTGAACATAACTCGAGTCCGGTCATAAAGGCATTCTTTAGCTTACTGTAAGTTAACTAACTGATAAACAAAGAACTAAGTCTGTGTTACTTTGAATGTTCCCATCATGTATTTAATTTTTCCTGAAATTACGGAGACAAACACATTCCAATTTCTATAATTGCTCTGCCATTTATATTAGGTCTATGTTTATATTATACATTTGTCAGTTTATCTTTATGTTATTACTTCCTTTATTACGCTATTTATATTCTAGATGTGTCATTCTCGCTATTTATTTGTGTCTAAGTGTCACGATTAATATTTCTACGAATGTTTTCACTGTTTATATAAGTGTACCTGTATCACTCGTTACAACTGTACTTGCATCACCATTACTTATACCTGTATTGATATATACTGCTGTGCTGCTTTTGCTATTCATATAATATCTGTTTATGCTTTTTTAAAAATAAAATTTATAACTGCACATATCTTGTTAGTGGTATAAAATATATGTAGCTTTATATTTCTACCTCTTTCGTTAGGCATATTGTAATTGTCACGTGGTCGTTAGGGTATACTGAATGTGTTTCACAATTCATATTACAAACACACCTTTATTACATTTTACGACTGTATGAGGTTCGATATTTATATCATTGCTATATCTGCATCGCTGTTTATTGCTGTATTTGTATCGAGATTTATTGCTGTATTTATATCACTATTTATTACTGCACTTGGGTTACTACAAGCATTCTATTTGCATCGCTATTTGTGTAATAACTATTTCATACATAGTTGCTTTTAAGCCAAGATTTGAATTTGAAAATGCTTCATGTAATTGAACTATTATTTCTATGTTCACTAATTTGATTACGATGTACATCATACTTGTGAATTTTGATCAATGTTATATTTCTTTTGTTGTGTATGTATTGGGCTAACAAAATTGTTGCATGATTTTTTAAGTTGAGAATGTATGTCAGAGAAGAAATATGCCTGAAATTTAGTGCTGCCTTAATTTGAATTTTGCGGAACAGAGCAAGACTTCGTGTTTTACTTTAGTCATGCCATACTACGGTGGCTACAGTGCTCTACTGGATTACATTGGTGTGTGAATCCGGCATTGTCATCAACGTATCAGTAAAATGCTTTGTTGTAAGTTAATTTATGTGAATTCTGTTCAAGTACCAATAGAGTGGAATTTGTGACTTGAGTTTGGTCTTGAGAATTCACGAAGATTATTTTGAATGTTCCTGTGATGTGTTGAGTAAAAGCACATGTAAAATCAAGAACAGTCCTCCTGATATGCTTGATAATGCATGTGAAATTCAGGACAATTCTCTATGGCATGCCTGGAGAGTGTGTTGAAGATACTGTAACAGTTGTGTAATGTGTCTCTAGAAGGGACAAGTGAGACCTCAATTAAATATGAAAGGCAGTGACCTTTTGCAAACTGTGTGACTGTGGAATATGTGCAGGCAACAGCCACCATCTTTGAACAGGTTATGAAATTGACTTTAATTATTGAAAATCTACCTTTTTCCATGATAATATCCATGAACTTAATTATTTAAATTATTTGACTGCTTATATCTATGCTAGGATAAACTGAATGATTGTCTAATGTTAATTGAAAAATATTGTGAAGTGGTGTAAATAGCAATGCTCTTTTGATTTTATTTGTTTGTTAATTTAATAACTTTATTGTTATATTTATTGACGTTCTTACACATATTGATAACATTATGTTGGAGAAGAAAGTAGGTGGATGGGGGCTCGCTAAAAATAGATTAAAATATGTATTTTTCTTCTCCTTTAGTAAGAAGTTTTCCACCTACAGAAATATTGTGTGACGGTAAATGTTTAATATCGTGGAAGAGAGAAAATATTTACAACGCCCGCCAAGTGAGAGAGACAAGTGGCGTCTTCTGGAGAATTATTAATAACATAAACTAAGATTCTCATCACTGTTATAGATGATTAATTAATAATAATAATCAGAACCATTAACTAGGTGGCTTTAGCGTCACAGACGGAAAAAGAAAAATCCAGAGAATCTGACAGAGAATTATACAAAATTACAGACCAATACAAAGATATGTAGTGAGGCACAAACATACAAATGCAGGCGGAAAGGCAAATGACAGACAGATGGAAAATATAAGCAAGCAGACATACATATAGATAAAGGAACGGCTGACAGAATACAGAAAGAAGAAAATATATTAGAATCATATTGAAAGAAAGAAGAATATATAGGTAAATAAAGCAGAAGAAAAGATAAAAGAATACAGAAGAAAGGATAAGATGGATAAATTAAAGGAAAAATGAATAGAAAGAATAGATAGAAAGATTATAGAAATATTCATTACAAAATGTAAAAGAGAGACAAATAATAAACAGAATGAAAGAGATATAGACAAAATGAAAAGAAGAAATAAACAAAATAGGGAAATAAACTAGGTGAAAAAATAATTAAAATCTAAAGAAATACAGAGATTGAAAACGAAAGAAACAAAAGACTGAAAAAAAGCAAAATAAAAAAAGGCAAGATTACAAAGTAAAAGTAAAACCCACTAGGATATTAATGTGCCAAATAATTTGAAATAGATGTTCCGATATATTTGTACTAAGGTTGGTGTGGTTGGCCGCACTGGAGCTGGTAAATCATCGCTGTCGTTGTCGCTGTTTCGTCTGATCGAGGCAGCAGAAGGGCGTATCGTCATTGATGACGTCACTATTGCAGACATTGGTCTTCATGACCTGCGTTCTCGTCTTACCATTCTACCTCAGGTAAACTTAATTTTTTGAAAGTGTGCCGTATTTATTTATTACAGAAATGCAGATCAGCTGTAGATATGCATCGTTTGATACATGTAAACCAAATTAATTTCATGTAAGTTCCATTCATTATACTTATCGTAGGACATGTTTTGCTTGCTATAAGTAAATTACGCGTTTTTCTCAGGTAAGCTTCATTTAGTACCGGTATACTGTATTTAGATTTGGATTAGCACAGTCATCACGTGTATGCAACTATCACTACTGATTTACCCCATTGAGTACCTGTGTACCGAATTGGTTACATGAGTTCAACACTAGGCATGCCACATTTGAGGCTATAATGCAGATTTCTTACGCATACGTTTCAATTAGTATTTGATATTTCGTACAGATAAGCCTAATTTATTAAAAGAATGACACATTTACCCCAGTACAGGAAACTCTGGAAGTTGTATTATAAGTAGGTGACTACACGTGCTGACTAATACAGTCAACTCAGTATAAAATATCCTTCCTCGTGACATCATAACATTCATTATACATACTAAAGAAACAATCGCAGTATCATAATTATCATTACCATCTTCATCAACAACAAGAGCATGGGTCACCATCATCCTCGCAGCAGTAAAGATTTAGGCCGTGATAGAAAAGTTTAAGCGCATTGCACTATTTCGTTTATCATTATGATATTGGTATGTCATTTACACATCTAATAGTGGTGTCATTTTCTTATCTAATACCGATGTAATTTTCACATCTAATGCTTATAACATTTTCACATCTAATGCATATCTCATTTTCACTTCACACAATTATATCATTTTCACATCTACTACTGAAGCGATTAATAATTCTATTAATACTAATGATTTTGAACTACTGATAGTAGCATTGATACTGTAGTTAGAGCCATTTCGAAATCACCTGTAACTGTCCTGTACAGTTCAATTTTTAAAATCTATGTATTAGAAATGAACAGCTTTATATGATAACTTTGAGTCAATCCAGTATTATTTCCTGCAACAATGAGTTCCTGTCTACAGCTACATATATGAAACGTAAATCCAATTTACTTACAGGATCCAGTGTTATTTTCTGGAACACTGAGGTTTAACCTTGACCCACTGGGTCAGTTCAGTGACGATGATCTGTGGTCAGCACTGGAGCAGGCACATCTTAAGAATTATGTTGATAGTCTTCCTGAAGGTCTGCAGCACGAGGTGGATGAAGGTGGACTCAATCTCAGGTTTGTCTTGTTAAATGTTGATGGATGAGGTGAGCGATATACTGTGTGGGTGGCAACCATACAGGTCAGTGCCCTGTGCTGCACTTACTCAAAGCGCAACCAGCAGTTTAGGCTCTCCAGTTAGACCGATAGAAACATATAGTGCAGCGAACGTACACTCTTATTTCGTGAGCAAGGGTTGACGAGAGTCAGTCCTGTATGAAGTGCACTTTTCCACATTAGCTAAGACATCAGTACTCAACCTACGCTCATGAGAGTGAAAATAGCTCACATAATTCTAATCAGTATATCAAAGTTAGCTTACGTCACTTCCTATGTCACATAGGTACTACAGTTCACAAAAGTTATTACTGCATACATAGATAATAATTTGTGCAGACTCTTTAATACACAGAAGATATTAGACAGTGTCACGAGAAGTAATCCCAAAACAAAATGCAGTAATGGCTGTATAACAAAAGTAAAATAGAAACATGCTTCAATGAAAAATTTAATTTCAATGAAAAGAATGTTAGAGAAAATAGAAAATAATTAACTGGTTTTATATCAAAACGTCAAATAAGAAGGGAACACAGAGAACTGAGTTTAAAATTTTAATGAAAAAATATAAATTAATTACTTTTATCTTGCATTGCGATGCAATCACAAGCTTACTTGTTGCTAATGTGTCCTTTGTTAAAATGGCAATAACTGGTTTCTGTAGATTTGGATGTAAATAACAGTTCTGGAAATCTTCCAAATTCCAGTGCTTTTCTAGTCTTATCATGCAAGAATTCCATCAACGTGACGCAAACAGATATCGCGCGCATACCCGTCAAAACAGACATCATCTGGCCTTGTTGATTTCGCGCAAAGTTGAGAAAGAGAGAAATAATATATCTAGACTTGTAACAATTCGGGGCAGTACCAGAAATGGTGACTCAGTGACCTCAGAGACGATCACATGACACAGTGACTTGAGGTGGGGAAGTGGTGGAATCTTTCGACACTTTATTGCATAACTAAAACTCTTCCCAAAACAAGTTTTCTCTTCACATTGTTAACTGATGAATCAAATTATGACAGTTTTCATATACACAGAACGAATATTGAAAATAAACAAGCAAATGATGTAAATAAACAAACATTTACGAATGTGTATATGTCCAGTGTCGGGCAGCGACAGTTGGTGTGTCTGGCAAGAGCTTTGCTCCGCAAAGCCCGTCTCCTGATCCTGGACGAGGCGACGGCCGCAGTGGACTTGGAGACAGACGAGTTGATACAGAAAACCATTCGGACAGCTTTCAAAGAGTGCACTGTGTTCACAGTAGCTCACCGGCTCAACACCGTCATGGACTATGACAAGTACGCTTTGTAAACTAGGCTTTATACAAATTTACTTATTTCTCGAAAATCTGTTAAGTTTATTATAATCTCTCTCTCTTTCTCTCTCTCTCTATGTTTAATAGATATATGTCAATGGATATTCCCATTTTTGTATTGAACTGGTATTCAATATTAATCCCATAGTATGAGATTATGTCGGCGTTGTGTTTTATTTTAAAGAGGATAAAATATGCATATTTCGAAATATTAATCATCAAACAAGTTGAAATTGGTTAATTTAAATTCCTTTCTTATTTTGTAATATGTCGTATGTCTTATTAACATGTTGTTTTTTAATTGCCAGAATCATGGTGCTTGATAAAGGACATATAGTGGAATTGGATTCTCCTGAAAATCTCCTGGAAGATATAAACTCAGTATTTTATGGATTGGCCAAAGAAGCGCGTCTTGTTTCTTAACAATTCCAATTCCAAGACTCAGAACTATTTCTTCGATTATCTGTGACTAAAAATAGACACAACGCTTCGTCCAGAAAAAGAAACTGACTGGCTGTGATAAAACTAAATATCAATCCTTTAGATTGTGCAAATGAATTCCACCAGCCAACGAATAAGTCATGTAATGTATGGGTCAGTAAAGGTCATACTTTGAACTGAAGAGAAGGATTTTCCTTGGAAGCGTCAATTTCGTTGGCTAACACTACAGAATATTACTTATGAATTTCAGACATTTATAGTGTTCACCATTTTACTACTTTACGCCATCCACGTTTGTTGAGGAATGTTACTGTGCTGGTCTCCATTGCCATGGGTCGCGTTCCCGTCAAGTTATTTTTGGTTTAATGTGTACGATAATAGAATGTCTACCTCGTCTACCTTGCATATTAAAGAACGTACCATTTTTGTTTTAAATTCTAGTCTGTCTATCACACATTTCCTGTCTTGATTGCTGATCTCTTTGTGCAAGTTTGTATGACGTACTGCGTCTACACAGTTTTACTAAATGACCTATATTTGCAGTCTTGTTGAAAAGGCAACCAGTTGCATCTGTCTTGTTTTATTAAGTAGACTTCTGTTGAAACTGCCACACTATACCTGCTGTATTCATCTTAGTCTTATTTATTAGCCTGACAGCATAATTTTAATATAACCTAATTTGCCATTTTGACCTCTCAAAGTCAGGTTTAATTTCTATTACGTATTACTTTTCATGTTTGTTTTTTTTTTTTATCTCTGTATGATCTCTGTCAATACACCAGTTTACTTGTCAAATACGCGCGCGTTGTGAACTGAATTGATACCGGAAACAGGATGCGAATGAAGTTACTGCCTTGCAGACGTTCACTTTATTTCTAGTACCAGAATGACAGTGCGTTGATTGTCAGGTCTGCGGCCTCTCTGCTAGCATTAATTGCTTCACTCCATTACCTCGACTGTTGTCAATATCTCATTTTTGATAACATTTGCTGTTGAATATTTCATTTTAGTTTGCACAGTTTTTTTTAATATTTTGCTGTACATTAATTTTCATTGTGCTGACTCGTTTGCTGCACTTTCAATCAGATCGCACATTTATTTGTTAAGCATATTAATTTACGTATTTGTTGTTGCTGTTATTGTGAATATTCAAGTAAATTATTTCTCATTAAATTAAAACAGTAGCAGATCTGTTCGACGTCAGTCTCACTTGTTGTACAGAACACTGCCTCTTATTATTGACGTCATTAACAGCATCTGAGTCACGTAATACGTGATTTCTCTATCAGCTAAGTCTGCTAAGACTGAATGCTCAAAGGTATTTCATAAATAAAACATAAATACTTGGTTAGATTGTTATGATTTATGAACATTTATATTATGTGCACTAGTGTCATATAGGTATTCTATTATTATCAATATCTTATATTTAAGCATGAAATGTATTTTGCATTTTGTGAAATATGATTTCTTAATGACGACTTGTAAAATGCAGAGTATATAGTAAAATTAAAGAATGGACTTTGAAATGCAAATAGAGCACTCAATCTCTGGAGTGAATGGCTTAATAAATTATTGTTTGAAAGACTTTTCACAAATCATTGATTGATTTGCAACAGTAAAGGTTGATATATTTTTTTGTAACAATAATATTTATTACCCCATATAAATTACGATCAACCCATCATCACTACAGGGAGAGATACATAATATTTTCATCCAAGTAACTGCTAACTGGGAATTATGCCTCGTCATATTTACACGGATCATCATAGTTACAGTTACATGGACTATTACACATAGTTACCGTTCGTGGTTATTTTCTTTTATGTATTATGATATATTAATGAGTGTATTACATGACGTACTGCCTCATATTAATAAGTGTGTTACATGACATACTGCCTCATATTAATGAGTGTGTTACATGACGTACTGTCTCATATTAATGAGTGTGTTACATGACGTACTGCCTCATATTAATGAGTGTGTTACATGACGTACTGCCTCATATTAATGAGTATGTTACATGACGTACTGCCTCATATAAGTGCTATATATTCAACGTTTCACCTTTTGACAAAATCGGGAGAACAACAATACCCACTTTCACGTTACATACACACAATTACGTCATACACTTACACATTACATACACTCAGATACGACCTACACTCACGCACTACATACACTTAGGTACTGTCCATACGCACGCACTATACACAGTCAGGTATGGCCCACACTCACATACTCACGCATGCATTCATGCTCCCTGTTTCATGCTTTTGAAGTATGATATGATTTTATTTTACAAGTGCATTATTTAAATGCATTTGTGCGGTACTTAATGAGAGATATTGATTTCTGTTCCGTCTTTGTTTCTTTCTTACTTTTCGTGTGTCCAAAATACGTTATCACATTTAACATGATATTAATAAATATATCAGAGTCAATATGTTAATATAGTGGAATTGCTATTATAACAGGCACTTACGTGCAATAGGTTGCAAATAGATTATAAGTATGGAGTCGTTTTCAGATGTAATTTGCTCGTAAATAAATCATTAAAATGGAACTGCGTATATTTGATATAAACACACCCTTTCTGCACTGTTGTATGTGTTCTTTAAAATGCGCAATAGATTATGAAATATTTTGATACAAAATAAACATTTCACCGAATATCCTTTTCTTAAAATGAAATATTTTCACTGATCTATATGTTTGCACGAGAAATGCTTCACGTGTTGTATTCTTAATGGAACGACTAACACTTCACACTGAAATGTTCGTATTGTGTAAAGTTTACAGTATGTGGATATTTGCATAGTGTATATAGGGAATGTCTGTTCATTAACAGTGTGAATGATTTTGTCAATGCATTATATTAGGTTTCCTGCTAGTTACTAGTAAATCCAGTGTATTTCCAAAATATTAAGCAAATTTATTAATGTTATTTAGACGGGAACGCCACTTAATTAAATGATGATTATTATTAATTCTTTTTTCATAACTAATAACAAGTGTGAGAATCTTAATTCATTTTATTAATGATCATCCAGCAAACACCACACGTTTCTCACTCGGCAGATATTTGGCACTGTAAACGTTTTCTCTGTTCCACAACATAAAACAAACTTTACAGTCACCTGTATGACCGGGAAGGTGCGGGAATGCCTGTTGTGGTGTGTGTAAGCATGAGGAAGTATGCTACACACCATTGATGTATATGCTGGTTGCATTGGGAGAATTTTGTATACTGAAGTTGCTAGAATTATTGTAATCATTTTGTTCTGCTTAAAGGAACGGACATGATGAGGAGAGCACTCACGCGTTTTCAGAGGAAAGTGTCCATTAATGTTCTCTACACTGTGGGAGGAGACACATTGTGACACACACATGTTTTGACATTGTGACATTGTTGCAAGGCCAGTGGAAGACTGTTGAAGCAGTGCTTAAACCATGTCATGTAAAAGATTACAATAACCTACCTCTAATAACTCCATTTCTATTCTATAATAGGATTAACCTGTGATTATTATTGACTATTGTTGAACTGTAATTTTATTTCTTTATATAAAGAGACTGTGTAATGTAAATTTATCTGAAAGTGTGTTCATGGAATATTGAAGTCAAATAATCTATTTTATTTTTAATTGTCATATATGTATTTGATTGTTCATTTACTAAATTTATTGTTAAATTTATTGATATTACGCATATTTTTGATAATCTTATGTTGAAAAAGAAAATGGATGGATGGGGTCTCGCTAAATATAGATTAGAAGTCGGATTTGTTTTCTCCATTAGTAAGATGTTTTCCACCTACTGAAATATTGTGTGATGGTAAATACTTGTCTTTAATATTGTGGAAGAGTGAAAACGTTTACAGCGCCCGAATATCCGCCAAGTGAGAGAGACGAGTGGTGTCTACTGGAGAATCATTAATAACATAAATTAAGATTCTCATCACTTGTAAATAGTTGTGGATGATTAATTAATTAATAATAATAATTACCATTAACTATGTGGCGTAGGCGTGATACATACAAACAGCTATTAAGTTTGAGGACTTTACCACACTTTGATCCAAGGTTCCTCTACCTTTATTTTCATTTCTTCTTCAGGCTGTAGATTGTTTCCGGGATTTCGGAATGGTCTTACAGTGCCTGTGTAGTGGAGACCCCTTTCCTTCATGCAAGTAAACAGACGCATTCTTGTGTAAAAGTTTTCTGCAGTTATTTTGTAGCTTAGAGGTGGATTTCCTGGGTTTTGCGGTAGCGTTTCACATAGCTTCAAGACAACATCTGCCCCCACTCCAAGCCAGCTCTTTGACTGGCTTTCCCTGTTGCCTTGATAGACATCAAAATCAGACACCATGCCAGTCGCAAATTGTACGTGCCCAAACTTTTACTCCCCATGGGTGAGGTTTCACTTTGATGCACTGTTTGATCTCGCCAAACTTGACCATGGAAGGAATTATCATTTCGTCTATGCTGTTCTGTTTAGGCACAATTTTCAGGCAGTGATCTCTGAAACGATTTAGCCATGTCCTGAACTTCCATAACTTGTTATTTTTCTTTTCATCTTCACTGACTAGGGTGTTGTTGAGAAAGTGTAAATTGGACATAAATCACGGTAAACGTTACCTGCTCACAACATCGGCCATTGGCTCTTAGCGAGTTTGGTTTTCCAATAAAATTTGTTTCCTTGCATCTTTACTAACCCATGCAAAAAAACCGTCCCAATTATTTGCTCTAATCCTTTCTTGTTGGTACTCACTGGTTTTCCAGTTTTTACCACATTGTACATATTAGTCATTTCATTAGTCATTAACCAATAGGTCTAACATCTCATCAGAGAGAAAGTCGTGGATAATTGAACTGCTGATGGCAATGTGTAACTGTTGGGGGCTACCATATTTCAAAAGGGGAACAACCCTTTAATTCTCGACACATCTTGACATGGTTCCCTAATGGGCACGGGTAAGGACACTGGGCTTTAAGAGTAAAAAATTTAATACTGTGCATGTGAGTAAGTGCATGGGATATCACTCAGTTGTTTGCGTATTGCGTGTCTCGGTGGGCTAATGTGATTTGAATATCTGAGAATCAGGCTGGCCAAGAATAATCTAGATCAGGTTTTCCTTCCTGTAAACTTTCATCCTGTGCAAAGAGATCAAGTGCATAAGTACACATGTTGCTAATAACATACTGATAGATGTCCGGTAGTCACAACCAGAAACCTTGCACACCGTGTTGCAAACTTCAAGTTGTGAAAGTGAAAGTAACCTAATTGTTTAGTTTCTTGAAAACCAAATTATATCCCACTCGGGGGGAAAAATGTGCAAACCGTAACAAGACACTAAAGTTCATGGAAAACACTTAAAATTTTCTTAAACTGACAAAGCATGCAGATTCATTATAAATATATCCACATTCACACAAACATGAATATATAAGAGTGTTTGTGTGTGTAAATCATAGCCATTTTTAAATTATAGATGTCAAAGACTACTGCAAGCTTACATTGTGTCGGTGCAATTGTATATTATGTTTATAACAAGTAACAAATCTATGTTAAAGAAAGAAAAAACAACAAGCAAACAAATAGGTTAAATAACCTCTCATGTACAACGTCTGTTACATAGCACACAATGTTAACAATTGACTCCTAAAACAACATTAAAAACTAAACCACTAAATGTATGAATACTGCTAAGTGGGTTGGAGACAGTTTTAAAATAAAAACTAAACAACTGGCCCATCCTGTGAAAGTCCACTAGGAGAATGAGATGGTACTGAAAAGTACAGACAAGACCGAAGGATTTCTGTGCTATTTCGAGACTTGAATACGACCCTAATCATGGTCACGTGACTAGGTTAGTGGGGCGGGCAGTTGACAAAGAGCCGTGTAGTAGGCCTATGGTGCGGGTTCGTTTGTGTGTATGTATGTGCGTGAGAGTGAATGTATTTAATCACCGAATGAAACCCGACATCGCGAGAAGTTGATGTGTGTCGACGTATCATAATGAGTTCGTGATTCTACATTCACCATGTCGTCCAACTCTTCCGCGTCGTTTTGCGGGGATTCCCCATTTTGGGTAAGAATATTTATTGACTGCGTAACTTTAGTAAATTCTAAAATAGAGCAGCTTTTTAAGTTTTGGATAAATTCACATAAGGGAGTGAGATAATGAGATTACAGCAGGTTCGTTGCATCATGAGTTTTCTCAATTAATACTGTGTTCAATGAGAAACATTTGGGTCTTGCCTTCGCTCTGTCGTCAGTAAGTGTGTAACGACAGGTCAGCTTTCGTTTGTTCTTTGTTCTTTTTTGTTTTTAAACAAGGGAGACAATCGAAAAGTCACGTGCGCTCATACAAGTATAGGTTACATTTATCCAGTTTTATTCCTGATTAATGTCAAAGCTAACTTGAAAGTTAATATTTATACGTTGTCAGAGATTTCATAACACTAAATATTAGGGAAAGACTAACTTTGTATATAAGTGCATTGACAGATTTGATGAGGACTGACTGGAGTAGGGATGTTGTTCCTATTATTTAATTCTTAATGTTGAAAACATTTTGATCGTAACAAATACAATATACGTAATAATAATTATTATTAGAAGGATTTGAAATACGCCATACTGCTGTAATAATGTATATCAATGATATAATTTCAACGAAGCGCGAAAACATACACACAGATTCACAAATTCAGATACAGGTACAGTGGAACCCCTTGATAACACGAATTCGGTCGTGGCCTAGATCCCAAAATTTCGTACATGTACATGTAAAATATTGCAAAACCCCTATTAACGCGACCCCGTTATTAACGCGATCCGATGTTATGGACCCCAATTATCGCGTTATAGCGGGGTTTCACTGTATCAGTGAAGAAAAGTACAGTGACATTCTCCCGGATGAAATTAACCCGAAATGGCTTTACATTAGCACGTACTCGTTGTTCATTGTTGACAACTAACGCGTGACACTGATAAAGGACTGACTGTATATTTTTATATGCTTAAAATTACAAAGACTTATTTCATGGCATGAATCGAAGACATCTGTTTGTCTTTTCTGTGACGTTGTTTAATGGCTTTATCAGCGAAGTACTTTAATCAAGATGCAAAATATAATTGTACCATTTTGAAATTATAATCACATATAAATTCACACATACATATATACAGCCATACATTCAAGCATACATTATTCCATACCGACATAAAATGTGTACAACCAGGCAAAATCATGTTCTACAATCATGCAATCCAATAGCTATTTCGTGTAGTTTGCCTTATTCTTGAAACTTAATTAAATCTTATTAAAACGTATAAAGACAAAGTATTCGCATTACAGTATGGAGCCTTTTGAGTGAGATTCATAAAAGTCCAGTATTAATGTTTATGTGCATATGCACATTACGTTAACGACTATTCTATCATAACGTCGACCTTCTTAGTAAACGTGTTTACTAGTTAAAGTAACTGATAATGTTCTTGTATATGTACATATCTTTATTTCTAATCAGGAATTTAGCACCATTGGTCTTATTCTCCATTAAGTGGATAGGACAAGTGATTGGTGATGTTCTGAGTTTCAGACATTGTGGATATGACAAGTTGATGATGTTCCGGTATATGTACAGATCTTTATTTCTAATCAGGAATTTAGCACCCTCGGTCTTCTACTCCAAATTCAGACATTAAGTGGATATGACAAGTGTTTATTTGGAATTAGGAAGTCATCCTAAAAATGTCGTTATTCAATATTTGAAAGAAATATTTAACAAAGTGCGCCAAACACTTTAAACTTATGTAGACTTGAAAGATGTTTTAACGAGCTAAAGATATACTTTGTTTAGCAAAGTTTGTTTTAAAAAAAACTTAAATGTATTTGAATTGGAAAGACATTTTTAGACATAACAAATATTTTAGTAAAGTTAGTTAAGCGCTTTAACATGCTTGAACTATTTAAGAATTATTAGAAACTGTTCAGTCTGTTTCATTCTGAAGAAGGGAGATAAATTCAAATATATGAGAGAATTGTGCGTGCGTGCGTGTGTTTGTGTGTGTGTGTGTGTTTGTGTGTGGTGTAATTTGCAGGGTTACTTTCTCCCATTCATAATTTTTCAACTTCCACTTTCTTCCACCTCTCACATTGTCTCTCACTCCCTTTGTCCCCTTCTCCCTTTGTTCCCCTCTCACTTTATCCCCCTCTCCCTTTGTTCCCCCTTTAGTTTGTCCCCCCCCCTGTCACTTTGTCCCCCTCTCAATTTGTCCTACGTAATCTCTTTCTTCTTTAATCATCTTAGTAGTTTCACAAATCTTAATTACCTAACTCTATTAAAATTTCTCTTATACTCTCTAAATCCGAAAATAATTTAACCCTCCCTTCCTCTCAATCTCTCAATTTACTAGCCATCCATCTCTTTCTATCAATCTATTATCCATCCATCCATCCATATATATGTATGTCTCTCTGTCAGACTAGCTGTCTGGCTGTCTATTTAATTAAACAGTTTAGCATTGACTATTCATAAACGTTTCATCTTCCAAAAAGACCACAACATAATAATATTTATTCGTGCTACCTCCAAAAATTGTTCTAATTACTTGCAGTCACAGTTGCTAAGCTCGCCATTCAAGAATATTTTTGATCAATAATAATTATAAATCAGCGTGGTATGGAAAATTCACACATAACTACTATTCCATTGAAATATGCTTCAAAGTTGACTTTCTGAATCTTGTATTTTACTTTTGACTTTAATGAAGACGAAACGTTGTCATTTCTTTTTTCTTCGTAAAGCATGTTTCTATTTGTTTCTGTGTTTTAGGACATAGAGTTATTGATAAACAACACGTTCCCGCAATTTACGGAATGTTTTCGCGTCTCGATGATTGCGTTCATACCCACTGCGTGGCTGTGGCTGAGTGGACCTGTACATGTGTACTACGTCAAGCAGAACTACTCCCGCGTTCGAATCCCATGCAGCATGCTCAACATTGCCAAGACTGTAGGTTGCTTTTGTAATAAACTGCTGGTGGTGTTATAGCACATTAAGTATATAGCGTAAGTAATATTTTAGATGGCTTATTACGTTATCATAAGAATTTTCTTTCCCATACATATCATACAAAAGTAGTCGGGAGACGAAGTAGATGCTGTAATGTGATGGTAATGTGATACAAAGGTAGTCGGGAGACGAAGTAGATGCTGTAATGTGATGGTAATGTGATACAAAGTTATTCGGGAGATGAAGTAGATGCTGTAATGTGATGGTAATGTGATACAAAGGATATGGCGAAATTTTCAATGTAAAATAAAAAATGCGCCATTCCAATGCACATTTTCCACATTGATTTTATTATAGGCTAATTCATTACTAAATGCATGAAAGTACTGATAGTAAAATACAAATGGTAACGAATAGTATCATTACTAATTGATTCCAGTATGTTTTTAATATGCTAAATATGTTCATTCTAATTAAAATTAAAAACTGCATCAAATCGCATTAAAAACAAATTAGTACCAACAGCAAAATCACCTGTAGTAACGAACTATAATAGTTCCAAATGCAATTGTATTATAATTATTAATACCAATGTAACATATGTTAGTTGTCAATCAATGCACTGTAATAATGTTTAAAGAAAAACGCACGAACTCCGTAAGAGTAGGATGATAATAACAGTACAATAATGGTAGGCTAACTATAAATACAATAGTATTAACAGTAGTACTGTAATACTATTGCCTTGAACACTATTTAAAAAATACCACTCTAATTATAGTGAGTGCTCAAGATGATAATGATTACAATCTAATACATTATATAAATGTATTACAAGTGTTATATTCATAATCTATTTAATTATTTCACAAAGAACGTTTGCAGCAATAGACCTCTGAAACAAGTGAACAGTTGGCCAATCTCCCAACGCGTTTAAAATCCTCTACGCAAAATAGCACATAAAATAGCAGACTGAATACTCGCCCCTCCCTCATTGAGTCCTGCCCCATGGGATCCGCGATAGACCTTTCATCTTCTTTCAATGTTCTCAGTCTTGAATATATAAATACAAGACTTAAATAATAAATAATTTAAATTAAAAATTTACTGAATAAATAAGAGACTAAATAAATATTTTGCGTTTGCTTTGCAGGTCTTATGCTGCTTGCTTGTAGTTCTGACCATTGCAGAAGGTCTGCTGGAGATCAGAGACAAAGAGGCGCCTGTTCCGTATGGGTATTACGCAGTGATCGGAGTACAGAGTGTGACCTACGTAAGTTACTCGTGCTCGTCAGTCAACACTTGCTTTCGATATTGTGCAGTGTATACTTATGTAGTAACTCACACATTTCGGTTTTATATTAGCTCATAGTGTATGAGACAAAGAGGTAGAGACAGCCGTGAGACAAAGAGGTAGAGACAGACGTGTGCGACAAAAAGGTAGAGAGAGCCGTGTGAGACAAAGAGGTAGAGACAGCCGTGTGAGGCAAAGAGGTAGAGAGAACAGTGTGTGAACGGAGAGAAGTGGAAGACTATACGGGAGATTGCATACGTCATACATTTCTCATTATGGTTGAATTTTTCGTTTTGAATTGTTTTATGTATCCACTAATAGCACTTAAGAAAATATTCTTAATGAGGGTAAACAAAAAAATAATATTCACTTTCCTTTAAAACGTAAGCAATTTGTAAAATAAGTTTATTCCTTTGAAGAGATACAACACAATCATGTAAAGAAAGCAATGGGAGTAGACCATGAAATGTGTAAGTAATCCTAACATTTCATGTGATTTAAAATGATTGTTTTCTTTCATGTATGCATGATTGTTTGAGTAAATGACTAACTGATCAAAGGTGATGTTCAGGACAATTTATTCATTGCATGAAATAGTAAAATACTATAAATTGACTTCGGAAATTTCCCTAAATTTCTTTACAGCTGTTTGCAGCCGTCTTGACCGTGATATCTAGAAAGGCTTTGGTGTTTTCTCCCTGTGTGCTCTTTATCTTCTGGATGGTGTGTGTCTTAGCGGCCATTGTTCCCTTCTATCATTTTCTCAATGATGAGGTACAGCAATTCTATATCTACGGCATCAGTAGTTTCTAGTACATGTTTTGTATATGTTAATGCTAGTGTTCTATTATCTACTTGTTCTATTAGTGATTGATGTTAGTGTTCTATAAACAAGATTGAAATGTAACAGGTTTCTGAACCATTTAGACTCTATTGTCTAATATATGTTGAATATTTTACTTTAATAGAATTAGTCTGAATATCAGTCATGAACATATAGACGGTTTGCCCTTCTATTCCTCACGAAACTAAAGCATGGACTGGAAGTACACCGACACTGACCAACATGTATCGTGTACACAAATTCCAAATATAAATTTATCATTAAAAAATCCGATATAATTTAACATTATGTAAATTTAAAAGGTGCATTTATAAATTGTATAGAAGTATAAAGTTTGTCCCGTCTGAAAAACAACACAGACACACTCGATCGCACGTTCACACACATGCACACAAACACGCAAGTTCGCTCACACTAAAGTCCGTACTTTTCCTTCTCCTCCATTGTATATATATATTGGAATACTTCTGTTTCCTTGTTTGTCATCCCTTTTCAGTATATTGTGCTTATTGACTGCGCAATAATCTAAGAAACCAAAGAGCATATCACTCTTACTATTTATCTACATATACGATTTTTCTATGTTAGCAACTTCCAGTACATTTCTTTCTTCAGACATACTCACTGGACAGCAATCATTTCAAGGTGTTCTGTGCCTGGCTTCTAACGCTCTGCACCCAATTCGTCCTCAACTGCTGGGCAGAGACATCCCAACGTCAAAACCTTAAACTTGATTCCAATAAAGTACGCTTTACTGCCTTCTTTACTTTAAGCATTGTTTAATAATACAAACAAGAACAGAGGCGAGACAAAAGCACCCACAACAAACCAACTAAACAAACAATATACTATATAAACATAGTCCGACAAAAAACACTCACAACAAAAACCCTTTCTCAAATGTTATACCCTTTATGTTGTAGCCATGCAGTCCTGAGGTGTATGCGTCATTTCCGTCCAAGATAACATTTCACTGGGCTACCAGGTGAGCAGCGTTGTTCTCATGTAAACGTGCACTTGTATGTATTATCGCTTGTCAGAAATTAAGATGAGAAAATTATTTAACATTATTGAAACTATTCCAAAGTTTACATTATAAACTTAAATTACACAAAATTAAATTCTATATGTATTCTTAATACATATAACTTTAATATTTGATTATATTTTTTTTAATTGCAAGGAGCATAGTTCTTAGTTTCCCTGAAGTTCTTACAGAACTACCACACGTGTTTATGGCATTAGTGCTTTTGACATTGACTTTTTGAGCATCACTCTGAATTTTAATAATTTTCCTCCAGAATAATATACAAAGGATTCAAAAATGCACTCGTACCAAGCGACGTCTGGGACTTACCCCCTCAATACAAGAGCCAAGTCATCACCGCAAAATTTCAGCGGTCATTTCAGAATCTCTACAAGTCCCCTGTCACGATCACGTACGTAATAACTTGATTACGACGTCGTCTCGGTAATATATAGAGGAGCATATATGTATCATATCCGGGAGTGCTTATAATAACTTATTGAGGAGCATTTAGATAACTTATTTAAGAGTTTTGATAACGTATAGAAGAGGACTACATAAATTATTTCAGTGTTTAGATAACTTATAGGAAAGCATTAGATAACTTATAAAATAGTGTTTAGATAATTTATTTATGAGTTCAGGTAACTTATAAAATAAAGTTTAAATAACTTATAGCAGAGTGTTTTATAACGTATTGGATATTGGTCAGATAAAGTGTGTATGCGTGCATTGATAATTTAAAGAAGAGTGTTTAGGGAACTTTTATTTATGAGGTTTGATATGTTCTAATAGAGTTCTTCGACAACTTACAGAAGAATGCTTAGAAACTTATATTGTTATGGTCACTTATAGAAGACAGCTAGGTAACACAGAAGTGTGTTCAGGGAACTTTCAGACAGCTAGGTAACACAGAAGTGTGTTCAGGGAACTTTCAGACAGCTAGGCAGCACAGAAGTGTGTTCAGGGAACTTTCAGAAATGTTTAAGGAATGTGTCTAACGGTTAGATAAGCGAGAGAAGAATCTTAAGATAACTTACCTTATGTGTGTTCAGAGACACTGAGAAACGAGTGTTTAGATAACTGTTATAAGAGTGTTTAGATAGCTGAGATAAGAGTGTTTAGGCAACATGTGCGAGAATGCTCTTAAACCATAATCTATCTATCTATCTATCTATCTATCTATCTATCTATCTATCTATCTATCTATCTATCTATCTATCTATCTATCTATCTGTCTATCTATCTATCTATCTATTTATCTCTCTGTCTGTCTGTCTTTCTTTCTTTCTATCTAATGCACTCGCGTACAGGGAACACAGAGGCACCTACCTTACTTAGGAATAAGTATATATGTGTATATATAATTATATCCCTGATTTGACAAAAATACCAAAAAATATAACATTATCGTATTCGCTCCTACATATGTTTAAATCCATAATATTCAGTAATCAAAATTAACAATTTAGCATTATTTTTATTATTTGGGAATATGATTAAAAGAGTAAAAGAAAATATTACTTGTTTCTTTAAAAGAGAAGGTAACTCTTCTTTAACTAAAACACCCGGAAAAGCCTCTAGCACAGCATTCTTCAAATCAAAGCCAAGTTCAGCCGAAGAAAATATTACATTTCTTAACCATACTACCTCAGACAAGAGTACACGCGTCAGACAAAATGTGCCACTTGCTTGGATTCTTCTGAGGACATTCTACCCTGAGTTGTTGTACTTGAACCTAGTACGACTTGTCGGAGACATTATTGAGTTCGGAAACCCTGCACTTTTGGGGTGAGCGTGCTAACGTGTTTCTTCTGTTATGCTACTTTGTATCCGATCTAATCCTACATTACCTTTGTAATTTGTGAGTAGTCTTACATTACTTATTAGCCTCGCCACTAAGCAGCCATGTACAGTTTTGTACACGAGTTTCAATGGAAAAAGTTGTAAATATGAAAGTAACAGTTAAATCCTGGGACTGGAATGACTTGAATAGCAAGAGACCAAAGATAAATTATTCAAGAGATAAAACATTAAGCATCTAATGAAATAACAAAATAATAGTAGAAGAAAGCACAGTCCCCAGTCAATCGTTTTTCTTTTCACAAAATAAACTCACGCAAGCACTGGTTTGTTAATCAAACATTTACTTATTGTGAAAAGATTGCACAAACTCATGACTTTCCATAAAGGTAAATGGCACTATGAAATATTTAAAATGATAGTTGTTGCGCACTCATGTCATTGTAGCTATTGGATGTTGCCCTGTATTTTGGTAGAAAAGTGATAAAGCAATTAAAAGAATGTTCAAGTTGTCATATTTGTTTTACTAGCGTGATGATTGGCTACCTAGAAAACAAGGGAGACTACCGTGATTGGCATGGCTATGTGTTGGTGGCTGGTTTCTTCATGGTAACGTTCCTAACTTCTGTATTCCAGAATCACTCCATCTACTTCTCCACCAATACGGGCATGAACATCAAGACTGCTCTAGTAGCCGCGGTCTATAAGAAGGTATTCAAGAAAAATAATTTTGTTCTTTCTTTCTTTCTTTCTTTCTTTCTTTCTTTCTTTCTTTCTTTCTTTCTTTCTTTCTTTCTTTCTTTCTTTTTTCTTTCTTTCTTTCTTTCTCTATATTGAAAATAAGTTCAATTCCTTTCCTGTTGTTTTACTTCTTCATTTGATTTTCCTTCAAAATGTTCTTTCCTTTCTTCTTGCTCACGTTTTTCATTCGTATTTGACTAATTGGTTGATTGGTTGGTTGTCACACTGCAAAACAGTTATAGTGCTGTTTCTTGTAATTGTTTCAATATATGTAGATATAATACTAAAATGAACACTTGTTAATTCTCTTTATATTATTTTGTTTTATATGTTTATAGCAATGACTAAAGATAAACAATGAACCTTTCCAAAGCAATATGACATCAAATGATGTAATTTTAAATAAACTGAATGTTCAGAACCGTTCATTGACCGAGAAGCAACAATGAATATTTGCAACTCGTGGCCAGCGTTCAGGCCACCCAGGGACTTGTCTCCTAAACACTCTCTCTCAATCCTTATCTATCTATAACTGTATTGCAAAATATCACAACCTTCAAAGCAGCAAATGTAGAAAAAAATCTATTCCATCGTAAACGAGACTACTCACACAAACAACTCACACGAGTAGAAGATATTTTAACGTTCGGATATTATAACGCTATTATTTAGGCACTAAGCATGACCAACGAAACGAAGCGCCATGTTACCACGGGAGCCATTGTTAACTTCATGGCCATAGACTGTCAGAGGTTGGAAGATGTCGCTGCACAGCTGTGGGTCATGACATCATCACCTCTCCAGGTACAACGCTACCATTCTTGCAAGTTGGTTTACCCACACTAGGTATATGTACTCTAAATTGTGCTCCTGACGGACCTCTAATGATAGCAACTGACTTCTGACTGCTAAAGTGTTTAATGTTGTATGCAGGGAGGAAGAGGGTGATAGATGCTGGTAATTCTTCACTAATTTGTGTAAAGGGTTGGTGGGGTAAATCGCTATTGATTATTAAAGTGTTTAACGAGCGAGAAGAAGAATGCTAGATGTTAGTAATTCGATTCTGATTGTCAATGTGCTTAAAGGGGAATACACGAAAGAATGATTGTTTGTAGACAATCAGGAAACGAATATAGATTTTTAGGTAGACAGGCAGGCATAGACAAGCTGGAAACGAATGTAGATTTTTAGGTAGACAGGCAGGCGTAGATGCAAAGATGGCTGAAAAATATAGACGGAGACCTCGGTTGAATGGGTGGGCTGGTATGAAGGGATTAAAATATAATTGACGAATAATTTTCAATATAACTTTTATTGTTATTTACAGATTGGACTAGCCTTTTACTTTCTAAATGATGCACTAGGGTTGTCTTTCCTTGTTGGAGTTGGCATGCTTCTCATGTTGATTCCAATGAACTCGTACGCCTTCACCGCAGCCCGGCGATGTGAATCAAAGCAACTGAAAATAAAAGACCAGCGTCTTAAACTAATGAATGAAATTCTTAGTGGAATGAAGGTGAGTTAAAGTTAGAGGCTATGGTTGAAAGAGATTTTAAATAGTTAACGTAATGGGGCGCAGTCTTGAATTCTTGAGAACCATCAGTAAAGGCAGGGCATTTGTGGCCGTAATTCAGCCAACACAAAACGTACATGATATATTGCACAAAATAACACACCTGCTTAAAATATGATCCTGTATGCAGTTAGGTAAAGATGTTAAGATGAAAACGACAGTTTCAAATGTAAATTCAACTAGAAATGTTTGATTCAAAACCGCTCGTGTTGTTGTGTGGGTAACAGCATAAAACGCTTACTGTAAGTTTAACACTTATCTTCAACGTCAACAACATTGTTGCATAGTAAAGAATACTTCTCTAATTTCAAAATGAAAATGAAATAGATCGGTAGAAACACCTGAGTATATGTGATTATGCAGTCTTTCCTGTCGTTGAAACGTTACCTTACTTAGGAGCAGATTGAGTTATAATGTTATAAAATGCACTGGCTTTCAAATTCACTGTGTTGTCTTGTCCATCGACATGGAGACAGGGGCCATTAGAAGAAAGAAACAAAGTTCCATGGTAAAACCTAAACTCATGTACTTGTAGTAAGAAACAGACAAATTGTGTTGTTTACTTTGTTTTCTTGACTTTTCTGCAGGTCATTAAGCTTAGTGCGTGGGAGGATTCGTTCCAGAAAAAGGTCACGAAAACGAGAGATAAAGAAGTGAAGTATTTAAAAAAGACGGCCTTGTTGAAAACATTCGTCGGTTTTGTTTTTTTCTATTCACCTGTTCTGGTAAGTTGAGCACAGATAGACAGGTAGAGAGAGATAGCCAGCGAACGATAGATAGATAGATAGATAGATAGATAGATAGATAGATAGATAGATAGATAGATAGATAGATAGATAGATAGATAGATAGATAGATAGATAGATAGATAGATAGATAGGTAGATACTTAGATAGATAGATAGATAGATAGATAGGTAGATATTTAGATAGATAGATAGATAGATAGATAGATATATTTAGATAGATAGATAGATAGATAGATAGATAGATAGATAGATAGATAGATAGATAGATAGATAGATAGATAGATAGATAGATAGATAGATAGATAGATAGATAGATAGGTAGGTAGATAGGATAGGATGGGATAAGATAAGATAAGATAAAAGAGAAAGAAAATGGAAAGGAAAAGTGAAGTTAAGGGGAAGAGGAACAAAAGGAAGGAAAGAAAGAAAGAAAGAAAGAAAGAAAGAAAGAAAGAAAGAAAGAAAAATAGAAAGAAAGAAAGAAAGAAAGAAAGAAAGAAAGAAAGAAAGAAAGAAAGAAAGAAAGAAAGAAAGAAAGAAAGAAAGAAAGAAAGAAAGAAAGAAAGAAAGAAAGAAAGAAAGAAAGAGACAGAGAGCAGTTTAGATAGTGAGTGAGATAGATGCACATGTATAAATACAATGAATTGATCCGTATATTTCTTTTAAGTGTTTCCCCAAACCTCACCTCATATTTCTTTAAATCTCTTTCCTTGCCAGGTGACCACGTGTACACTTTTAACGTATGCCTTTACCTCCACGAATCGTTACCTTGACCCAACCACAGCCTTCGTTGCTCTTTCGCTTTTCAACATCTTGAAGAATCCCTTGACCTATCTCCCTAACTTCATCTCTGTGCTTGTTAATGGCCATATATCCCTCAAACGGCTGAGCGACTTCTTCTCCTACGACGAACTTTCACCTTCAGACATAAGCCACCAAACCGAGAAAGGTAAGGAAGGTTCACCGGAAGTTACCACCGCTGAGGGCAACGTAATTATGTTTTTTCATTCATGAGAGTCATTGATCATATAGTTATTACACTAAAGAAGTGCTTATAGAAAAAACAGTGTATTTAACATTGATCGTATAGTTATTACACTAAAGAAGTGTTAATAGAAAAAACAGTGTTTAACATTATTATATTTGCATCTTTAGCCTCACAACTATCAGTAATACATTTATATTATCCTCTCCAACCGTCTTTAGAATAATATATTAAAAGCAAACAGTGTGAAAATACCACAACTAGAGTCTACATAACGTGAAGGAATGTTACGTTATTTGTGTATTTTAATTAATCGGGAAATATTATTATTAATGTTTTGATATGCCTCATTATTTTAATATTAATTAATGAAATATCTGTTACCTATGTTTCCACAGAGGGGTTGTGTTTTCGATGACTAAAATATAAAATTGTATTGTCACAGTTATGTTCTAATTTGTATCTTTATACTTCTGGTGTTGTTGTTTTTCTGTCAGAATGTTTAATTGATAGACTTCTCACATTTGTTCTAAAATCCAGGAATTGAGATCTCAATCACAAATGGGACCTTCACTTGGGACCAAAGTCAGTCTCCAACCCTTAAACAGTATGTCCTCAATTGGAAAAGATTGCAACTTTCGATTATGTGTGGTTTTCCTTGGAATTGTGCTTACGAATAAACGTGTTTGAAACATAAATCAGACTGTATGAGATAAGTTAACTTAAGTAAATGCATTCTTTGCATTTACGACTGTTTAATAATAAATAATTAATAAATCAGCAAGCTTTAAAAGTTACTAACCATGGCAGTTTAAAACTTTTAGCAAATTAAAAAATAATGTTGTTCATCTGAAAGTTATCATGACATTGATTGGATGTACATTTACTGTGTTACAAACATGAATGAAAACGAAAAGGTAAACTATTCCTTGGATTAGTGTCTTTGAATTTAATCCCGTTCTTTTAATGTTCGTTTTCGATTTTATTGTGTTTGCATACCTTTTTGGGCGTTTGGTAATGTGCATATTTCTTTCTGTGTATGAATGTGTGTGTTCATTTACATTCTATAATGAAGTGTGTCTGTGTATGCGTAATTATGCATGTGAGAATTATGTATGCATAAGTATGCGTTTTGGAAAGAGAACGGGAGAGAAAGAGTGCGTCTTGGAGTATTCATTCTTTATCTTTATAACAACTTCTTTGAAATTAACAATAAGATACGATGTTTCTGTGAAAATGGTTAATACATTTAATAAAGATTTCAATGCCAAAACCTTTTCCTTTTCTTTTGCAGAGTGAATCTTAGTGTGCGAAAGGGTCAGTTAGTTGCAGTCATGGGGCCCGTGGGCGCTGGCAAATCATCACTATTGTGTGCACTCCTCGGAGAGATGCATCGACTGGAGGGTGAAATTTCAAGAAAGGTAACTCTCGTACATTTCTCGTGAAATCAATTTTCTTTTCTTCTCAGTTCATGGACTTGGGATGGCTCTTTCATAATAGTACTTTGTGAGCTGAAAACAACTTCTCAGTTCATGGACTTGGGATGGCTCTTTCATAATAGTACTTTGTGAGCTGAAAACAACTTTAATTAAACCTACGATACGGGTAGAGCAATAGATAAACTAACCTTAACATCGAATGTCGGTGAAGAAATGAAACCCTTTTCTTACTTTATCTTTATAAATTTTATTCTGAACTAATATTATGTGATTTATAACTATATTTCCTAAGTATATATAAATTGTTGCCCACAATAAAATATGGACATTTCTTGTTGCTTGATTCCAATAAACCATATTTATTTTTATTTGCATTTATTATAATTTACCTTCATTATAATGTTAGATTATACTGTATAGTAAATGTGCTGTACTTTTGCAATAATGGTATTCAACCTATCGCAACCGCTGTGCCACACATCTAAGAAAAAACAATATTGATGCAAACAAAATCAAGTAAAAGTTTCATCCATGTAATAATTTGTTAAATTAATTTAGTTTTTAACTGATACACATCTTTCTTATATCGCAACAGAATTTATTTGCACCATTAATATATGCCATTATACTGTAGCAGAGTAAATTTGCCTATCCCTATTTCTGAACTTAATTCTTATATAAATTGTTAAAGATGGATTTATCTTCTCCTTTGATAAGAATTTTTCCACCTACGAAAATATTGTGTTATAGCAAATGTTTGTCTTTAATGCTGTAGAAAAGAGAAAACGTTTGCAGCGCCCGCCTATCCGCCAAGTGAGAGAAACCAGTGGTGTCTTCTGGAGAATGATTAATAACACAAATGATGATTCTCATCACTCGTAATTAGTTATAAATGATTACTAAAAATCATAACAAACAAAATGTATTGCGTTAGTGTCAGACATACCTTTGCCTGTTAAACGACTTACTTTTATATTAAGTTGCTATGTAAATATAAATTGGTGTAGATTGAAGCATTCTGATTTTTTAAAAGCCGGTTATTGGTTGTCCTGTTTAAGTTGACTTATTTTACAGGGTACTGTTGCTTACGTATCCCAGCAGGCTTGGATCCAGAACCGCTCACTTAAGGATGGCGTCATCTTTGATAATCCGGTTGATGAAAAACGGTACAAAGAGGTCATCAATGCGTGTGCACTGCAGCCGGACATTGACAGTTTGACAGAGGGAGACAATACTGAGATTGGTGAAAATGTAACAGTCTTATGCGAAACAAATACTGATTATATTACCTTAGTTATTACATGGATCGATGTGTAAGGGAAATGCCTGAAATTGGTGTAAAAGGAAACCGTAATGCAGGGAATGCCAGTGAACATTTTAGTTTATTAACTAATTAATATGTTCCATACTTTATTGTCAACTTTATAATGGCTGGCGATGGTCACAATGTAAGTATTGGCTGTGTATACTACAGGTTATTAGATGATTCATGTAATGTACAATTTACTGTCAACTTTATTAAGAGAAATGACTGAAAATGGTGAAAATGCAAGTATTGGCAGTGCATATATTAAGTTATAGCTTTGTTAATATATGCATAAACTACCAGAAGCTGTATAAGGGGAGACGATTGAAATTGGTAGAAATGCAAGTTTCACAAATGCATATATTAGGTTGTTAGTTTGGTCACTATGAACATTATTTCTTCAAGCAGCAAAAGCTTAGCGATAACTACAACCAAAATGTTTCCTCTGAACTGTTGAAGAATAAATATACACAGTGTTAAATTTAAAACAAATGTAAATAAACAATACCCACCAAAAGCTGGTTTTAGATCAAATGTTCAAATACTGCACTCAAATTCTAGTATAAGCACAAATATTTCAGACTTATTTACTCGAACAAATATTCGTTTGACTCGGGAAGGGAATAATAGTAATTTATCATTCGATCTTCGTTCACATTCAATGTTAAAATTTCCGTTAAATGAAACCTATTATAATTTTAAGATTAATAATTATTAATCTATACTGTAACGCTTACGTTCATATATGTAACAAATTCTCACATCATTAGTGACTTAAAGAAGTACCTGGTCAGACACATTGACATTCAAATTGCATTTTTCTAACCCGAAATAATAAAAACAAATGGAACTATGTTCATTTAACTGTACTGAAAATGATCTTTATGTCGACGGGTTTACAATGCTTGTCTTCAAAACAAAGAACATTACTCAACTTTTTAAACAAATACCGAAGACTCAATAGCAGACCTGTGTGTGCAATAGAAAATTTTTAAAAACTGTTTAATACATACAACCTTTATATCAGAATGGTCACTATTAAAATTATATAATTTCGTTTTATATACAAAATACCTACCTGCATATTTGCTATGGAATTAACTTGAGTGGAGGTCAAAAATATTGATTCAATTACAATATTTGTGTTTGTGGAACTATCCACGTTTCAATATTACATTTAATTTAAAATATCCCTTTATATATTAATATAATGTCAATACAAACATACAGCCTACCTTCATATTTGCTAGGGAATTAACCTGAGTGGAGGTCAAAAGATACGTGTGGCTCTGGCGCGAGCCGTCTACCACAACGCCGACGTTTACCTGTTGGACGACCCGCTGTCCGCAGTGGACTCCCACGTCGGAAAACACATCTTTAAGGAAGTGATTGGAAATTCTGGGATGTTAAAGCACAAGGTGAATACATTACTGCTGTAAATTCAGAAATACAAATGATTATGCACTATAGATCGAAACTTGATTGAAAATTCAGAAAATGCGTGCCACATTAAAGTTAAATTAAAAAATAATAAAATTAAAAAAAAATGCAAAGAGCTATGCAAGGTCAAACTGCATTGGTGAAAAAGTATACAGAGTATATTTTGTCTGAGACTGGCAAGTTAAAATTGCAGAATTACTTGTAATTTAGTTCCTATAGATGTAATAACTTTAAATATAATTTATAAACACAACTATATTCAGAGATACGAATACTGAATTTTACATGAACATACATTTAATGCACGCACAAATGAACACACACTTACACACACATATACAATATTGAATTGAATATAAGCTATTCAAAACCTTCTGTCGCTTGAAGTCATTAACAACTTTCACGACTTGATTCACGCTGCCTTTTCGTGTTTGATTTATCACGTGTCCTGCTACATAAACATCAGAACGTTCCAAACACTTCTGCTCAAATTAACCATACAAACTCCTAGAACTTAAGACTCATCTACCCCACTCCCTACATTGGCTAACTATTCACCTACCTCCTATGTACTGTTGGTAGTTTTCTTGTTTTTCTGTCCAGTTCATTTATTTCATTTGTTGTCCAATCTAGGATACCTCCAGTGTAGCTTACTATAGGTATTGTGTATGCGTTAAGAGCTTGTATTTTGTTCGCCCCATTTAGCTTGGACTTAGGACTTGTCTAACACGTTTTTCATATTCTCTCTTAACGTTGGACTTCACTTCTCTCTGCATATTTTCTTGATGCTGTAGTACCCCAAGATACTTATATCCATTTTCCATTGAAACATCGTTGATTTTCCGATGTCGAATTGTAGGCCCTCTGTTGTTTTGACCTTGCCTTTATTATTATTATTATTATTATTATTATAATTAGTAGTAGTAGTAGTAATGTTAGTGATGTTGTTATTGTTATTAGAATTCAGAAACAAAAAAAGCCACGATGTAATCTTCTATGTTTACCGGCAACAGTTTATTTATTGACCTGATTGAAATAATTATGATATTATTTTATGATTGACAACCTAATTACAATATTCATTTAAACATTGAAAATGAATGTGTTAATGTTCTTTTATATGTTTTTAAAATTTGAATTGTGTTTGTATAAACAATTATTTAACAGACGAGAGTTCTGGTAACTCATGGAGTACAGTGGCTGCCTATGTGTGACTACGTCGTCCTCATGGATCAGGGGCAGATAATAGAAGCTGGGACTTTCGATGAGATGATAGCACATGACAGAGCGTTCGCTCAGTTCCTGAAAACTTATTTAAATCAAGAAATTGAAGACGTAGATCCCGAAAGTAACTCAGCATTTACTTCCTTCCAACTGATATGTATCTCTAAGTGGAAAAATATCATAAATAGCAGTACTGTTTTTTTAATATCTCTTTTATAATGTTTATTTCGGTTCGTTTTGTGTGTGCGTTTGTTTTTTTTTTTTTTTTTGGGGGGGTCTTTTTGTTTTGTGTGCATTTATTTTAACTTAATTTCTTTTTTTCTTGTGTCATATTTTTTGTTTTGTTTACTCGCGTGTAGTTCTTACTTCATTTTATGTTTGTTTCATCATTGTAGTTAGTTCTTAATTCATTTTATGTTTGTTTCATCACTGTAGTTTTTATTTCATTTTATGTTTGTTTCATCACTATAGATTTTATTTCATTTTATGTTTATTTAATCACTGTAGTTCTTATTTCATTTTATGTTTGTTTCATCACTATAGTTCTTATTTCATTTTATGTTGGTTTCATCACTGTAGTTCTTATTTCATTGTATTTTTTCTTTCTGAATTGAGAATCAGGCTTACAAAGATTTAAATCACTGTTGCAAATCCATAGAATCCAACACTAAAAGATAAACTGGGAAGACATTAATGATGATGGACAAGAAATAAAAGTACTTTAAGCTCATAGTTTTGGATCGTTAGAAATCCATTACATCTCGATCACATGGAAATGGAAACTAACTTTCATTATAGATATGCATAGAGGAATGGAAACAAACGTTCACTATAGATATGCATAGAGGAATGGAAACAAACTTTCACTATAGATATGCATAGAGGAATGGTTCGTTTCTTAATTCTCCTTGTAAATGAACGTAATATAATTACCATCATATTAAACTTTAGCTCAATAATGGCACACCATATTTGACAATCACGTTTTAACCTCAGCAAAAGTTTCTTCCTGAAAAAGTAGCCATTAAATATAAAGGCTATGTTGCGTGTGTAAGTTACGATAAAAGTATTTTTGTCACCACTGAAGCTTGCTTTGGTCATTTCATCAACAGACGTCCTCTGATCTGGGGTGTTTCATTGGCACAATCTCCCCACACTTGTGTTCGGGTTGGAGGGCGGGAGTTCTGGCAGACAGGGGTTGCAGGTCGCACCTATTTGGCGCACAACCCCCACCGCCCTCCTCAAAGCACTGTTGCCTTCAAGGCATGACTATGCCAGTTGATATGAAACGAACATATAGAAATGACAATTATTGCCTACTTGTTTCGTTATTTATTATCTATATTATTATCAAACTGTCCCTATTGCAATTTTTTTAAAACGGTTGCTCTACACACGTTTCTAGTGAACAGTTCTGAGTCAGAACGACACTTTTTTCCTTTTCTCAGTAGTCTACAACTGCGATTTTTGTGGAGTAAGGTTCGCAGCACTTGTTAATGTATCGATGAAATTAGGAGTTTTAATATTCAATATCATTTAAAAACAAAAGAGAGAATATTTTCACTTATTTAATAGAGTATTTTAAGTTATACTCACATGAGTGACCGATATGTTTAATTTCTTATTTTACTTGTGCACAGTTCAGCAGGTTCTTGATCGTATTCACAACAGTATGGAAAGTTTAATGTCAGAAGGCAAGATCTCTGCCAGGGAGGATAACCACAGGTTTCAAACGCAGTTCTCCGTGTAAGAGTCGCCTTTTTATTATTTTTGTCTTGTAGGTCTAAATGAGAGGTGCTGCTTCTAAAATGATGTAGGCTAAAATTGTTTTGAATAAAAAAAAAATACTTTCACATCAGTGTTCAGTCTTTCACATTTCTTGCTACAAAGAGTATCACTACATTCTTCGGAACATTGTCAGGGGAAGTGGCATTTCACTTTTGAATAGCTGTTAAAAGTGTTCACTAGTAAATTATTCAAACATGTTCACTACTGATACGAGACTAAATTATTCAAACATTTTCAATACTGATACGAGACGAAATCGTTCAAACATTGTCAATACTGATACGAGACTAAATCATTCAAACATTTTCAGTATAGACACAAGACTAAATCATTCGAACATTTTCAGTATAGACACAAGACTAAATCATTCGAACACACTCAAAACGAATACAAGATTAAAGCGTTCAAACACTTCAGTACTAATACAAGATTAAAACGTTTAAACTCTTTTCTCTATACAAGAATAAAGCGTTCGAACACTTTCAGTACTAATACAAGATTAAAGCGTTCGAACACTTTCAGTACTAATACAAGATTAAAGCGTTCGAACACTTTCAGTACTAATACAAGATTAAAGCGTTCGAACACTTTCAGTACTAATACAAGATTAAAGCGTTCGAACACTTTCAGTACTAATACAAGATTAAAGCGTTCGAACACTTTCAGTACTAATACAAGATTAAAGCGTTCGAACACTTTCAGTACTAATACAAGATTAAAGCGTTCGAACACTTTCAGTACTAATACAAGATTAAAGCGTTCGAACACTTTCAGTACTAATACAAGATTAAAGCGTTCGAACACTTTCAGTACTAATACAAGATTAAAGCGTTCGAACACTTTCAGTACTAATACAAGATTAAAGCGTTCGAACACTTTCATTATGGATACAAGATTAAAGCTTTTGAATATTTCAATATTGATATAAGTTTAAAGCATTTCAACAGTTTCATTACTAATACAAGATTAAAGCTTTGGAATATTTCAATATTGATATAAGTTTAAAACATTTCAACAGTTTCATTACTAATACAAGATTAAAGCGTCTTAATACTTTCATTCCTAATACAAGATTAAAGCGTTCGAACACTTTCAGTATTGGCACAAGATTAAAGCGTTTGATCACTTTCACTAACGATACTTTGTTACAGTTCACAACAGATCCTAACATTATCATATTCGCCTTTTCCTTTTGCTTTCTGTCTTTATACTGTCGGCAAGTAATGGAAGATATGTTCTGCAAAAATAAGTCAACGACTAATTAACACTTTATTTCATATTGAATCTGATGCAGACAATCAATAATTATAATATTTAGCAATCTTCGTTATCACAATTTTCGTATTGTTCATATATTATTAAACATTAACATAAATTCCATTACTATTAGCCCCTTCTTATAATATTGGTTTATTAATATTTTCTTATTGTTTCTTCTTCTTTCTTAGTGTGTCGAAGAAAGGTGAAATAATTTCAGAAGTGTCAGAGAAAACAGTGGATAATAAAACGAATAACTCGAAAGGGATGCAGCTGATTCTAGAAGAGCACTCAGAGACAAGCACAGTAAATTGTGTTGTAGTTGTTTACAGAAAATCAATTTTAAGTGATACTTACATAAATGGTCTTCTAGAATATAAATTCACAGTACTTATCTTCATGATGTTTCCTTGTATATAACAATACATTGACGCAAAATATTATTTAAACGTGTTCTCATTTGATTTATATGATTAATATAAATATTGCCTGCAAGTATAACATGCGGTATCTAAATTCAAAGACAGATTTATTATTGAAAAATAACATCCATTGTTTTTACAATTAATGAACCTAAAAAGTAATAGAAAGTCCTTAATTAATTGCATGTGTAAATTCGTACGAAGAGCTTGTGAAACATTCACGCAACTGCTGATAATGGTGTCAAAGATGTGTGCATATTACCTGCTTGCTTTATTAATATTCTAATGCGTTTTGCTCGTCCAGGTGAAGGCACACGTCATTAAGTCTCTCATTATTGCGTTTGGCCTTCTTCCCACTGTCGTCGCTGTTATTTTGCTGTTGCTTTATAATGGACTGGGAATCGCTGCCAACATTTGCCTCTCAAGGTGGACGGGAGACAATTTTTTGAGGAATACAACTCTTGCGGGAACATCAGAGTACAACCACCGGACGTTTTGCTATATTGGCGTGTACTCAGCTCTCGGAGTATTACAAGGTAAGTCATTTCACAGTTTTTGACGAGTTACAAGGTAAGAAATTTCACACAGTTCTCAGCATGTTACAACGTGAGACATTTTACACATTTTCCTCTATGGTAAGACATTTAGCCATTTTTCACAGCTGTCGGTGTGTTACAAGGTAAGTCATTTCTCATACTTCACGGCGTATTACAAGATAAGACATTTCACAGCACTGGGTGTGTTACAAGGTAGGACATTTAGCCATTTTGCGCAGTTCTCAATGTGTTATAAGGTAAGATTTTCACAGAGATGTGTGATACAAGAAAAGACATTTTTGCACAGTTCTCGGCGTGTTACAAGGTAAGACATTTCGCACAATTCTCGGCGTGTTACAGGGTAAGACATTTAGTCATTTTGCACAGTCCTTTGCATGCAATAAGGGAAGTCATTTCACATGGTTCTTGGCATTTCTAAGTAGCTTCATTAATTGTTTATTTAAGAAGATTATAGACTACCCTCCACAAGCCTATAAGCTATCGATACAAGAGTGACAGAGAATGATCTGCATTCGATATTGTTCATTCAGAGACTTTCTAATATCTTGCCTTTTCATACATGTTGTCTCATTTAATTAACAATTTATGCAGGTTCTTTCATATCATGTCTTTATCATATAAACTATTTCCATTTGTACCTGTTGTTTTTATTACTTTCCTTGATTAAAAGCATAAGAATGTATATATCATAGTATAAGCATAATATTGTATTTATCATGCTATTATACTTGTTTCCTTCATTAAAAGTATAAAATTGTATTTAGCATACTATTACACCTGTTGTTTTATTATTTCCTTGATTAAAAGCGTAAATTGTATTTATCATAATTACTCATTTACAATTTTTTACAGTATTGCTTAATTTGTACGCTCTTTCTTTTCCAGCCGTTGCCATATTGTTCTTCTTAGGAACTATTAACATCTATATTATTATTGCGTCCAAGCGTCTCCACAACAATATGCTGAATAACATAATGCACCAGCCAATGGAATTCTTTGACACAAACCCATTAGGGCGAATTTTGAATCGCTTTTCTAAAGACGTGGATGCAGTTGACATTTCGTTAACAAAAACAATGCAGGTGTTTTTACTACAAGTGAGTTAACTTCTTTCTCGCTCATTTGAGTAGGGATATTTTCTAAGGAGAGTCAGTAACAAAGATAGATTATGTTATGTTTTAAGTTACAGAAAGACATCTTGTTTTCGTCGTACCTGCAATTATTTAATTATGAAATTTGTGGAATATTGCTTTCCTGTAAAGATTCTACCTTTCCCAGTTTATAATGTGTTTGTGAGTATAAAGTATACTTTTAATTGCAGTTACGATTATCATTCCGTTTAAGTGTGGTATGTATGAATAAAACTGTTCAGCAGAAGAATGGAGTAAGGAAAATGTGAACTGACATTTGTATAGGTACATTCATCGGAAAAATCAAATAACATGAGAAACAGTATGTAGGCACAATTCCATCAACCTAGAAAGTGACTTGCGAAATGAGTGTGCACATTTTCAGTCAGTTGCACCTCGTATTTTTTAGTGTTGAAAGATTTCTACTGTATTAAGTTATTTACTTCATGCTTCGTGATGATTGTGGCTTCCATAGATATAGTTTTAACCCTTCATTCACTTGTGTTTGTGCTGCAGGCGTTCGTAGTGGTCAGTGTTCTCGTAGTCATCTCGTCTACAACTCCAGTCTTTGTGGCTGCAGCCGTTCCGTTAATGATCTTGTACATTCTTATGCAGGTATTGCGAACTTCCCTAATGTGCTCAGTTTTAATATATATGAAAAAGTATCTGTCTCTCTTTCTCTGTCTGTCTGTCTGCCTGTCTATCTATCTATCTGTGGTGTCTGTCTGCCTCTCTACCTTTCTAATGCGGAAGAGATAAATTCTGCTTGCCATGCTCTCCCTCTCTCTCCCTCTCTCTTTCCCTCCCTCTCTCTCTCTCTCTCTCTCTCTCTCTCTCTCTGTTTCTTAAAATAGAAATTATACCTGGAATATTCATTCTTTTTCTATAATGCTTGCTCATTCACTCTGTCTATCTGTCTGTCTTTCTTTCTTTCTTTCTTTCTGTTTTTCTTTCTTTCTCTCTTTCTTTCTTTCTTTCTTTCTTTCTTTCTTTCTTTCTTTCTTTCTTTCTTTCTTGCTTTCTTTCTTTCTTGCTTTCTTTCTTTCTTGCTTTCTTTCCTTCCTTCTTTCTTCCTTTTTTCTTTCTTTTTTCTTTCTTTTTTCTATCTTTCTTTCTTTCTTTCTTTCTTTCTTTCTTTCTTTCTTTCTTTCTTTTTTTTCTTTCTTTCTTTCTTTCTTTCTTTCTTTCTTTCAACAGAAATTCTGCATGCCTTGCTCACGACAACTAAAAAGACTCGAGTCAACTTCTCGCTCACCTATCTACGCACACTTCAGTGAGAGCATTAGTGGCGCCATCTCCATTCGAGCTTTTGATGCCACAGAAAAGTTCAGGGCCGAGTCTGAACGACTTGTAGACCAGACCAATGCCTATTTCTACGCCATGATTTCTGTTTCCAGGTAAAACAGACTCTAAACACCGTTTCTAATATACAAGACTTATTTTAATTTTTCCTCATTTCAGGCTCCAGATAAAGTAGATTTGAAATACCGTTTATAATATATTATATATTTGTTTGGTGAAGATAAAACAAAAATAAAAAATGCAAACTGAAAGTAACTAATAGAAAGAAAATATGTCAATGTTGTCGGAACTAATAGATTATGGGGAAGAAATGTCTTAAATTTTTTTCAAATGTTTAAGTTCAAAGCATATCTTTCCTAAAATTGCAGTCATGCCAGATTCTTATAATTTAAGATTAATTCTTTATGTCTTCGTTACTATCTGAATTTTCTATTTATTTATTTTTAAATTTGTGTATGTTGAGACAATTTTTTTCTCACTGCGTCTAATTTATACTTATTCAAAATATTGTTCTTCTAAATATACAGATTGACATTTGACTAAATCTTTGTTTTGTAGATTTGCAGATGCGTTAAATAGAGGGGAGACCGACCATTGTTTACCATGTATGAATGCATTCTCTGCCCTGAAAAAAAATCATTTTTAATCATTTTTAAATAGCTTGAATGGTATTCATTCATCATGTGTTTTCTAAGATTGGCATCATTTGGCCACTTTTAATTGTGCTTTCTGAAAAGTTTATATTCTTTATTTTGTACTAGATGACCGGAGTTTGTGCTTTCATAAGGTTGAGTGTTCTGTGCTTTGCAACAGATGCCCGTTGTTGTTCGTGGTTTCATGATGTTGTGTTCTGTGCTTTGCAACAGATGGCCGTTGTTGTTTGTGCTTTCATGATGTTGTGTTCTGTGCTTTGCAATAGATGGAGGTCGTTGCTAGTGCTTTCATGATGTTGTGTTTTACAATAGATAACACGATAGGATTGAAAGTCAGAATTTTCGAAGAATTTAATTGTCATTAGGGAATACATGCGCTCAAATCAGACTTCACTTTATTGTGTGGATGATACATTTGAATACATAGTTTACATGTTTGTAATTAAAGTTTCATTAAACTGAAGGTAATAATGAACTTCATAACTGGATAAAGAAAAAATATTTTACTTCAACTGAAAGGAATAAAATAGTAGTAATGGGGTTTCTTTTCATTTGTCTAACGATGTCTAGATAGACTGTTGTCGTGAGGTTATCCTCACTTAATTTCAGCACAGGTTTAACGACTCGTGTTTGTGTTCAGATGGCTGAGAATTCGATTGGAACTATTGGGAAACCTCACTGTCATTTTCGCCGCCATGTTCGCAGTACAGGGACACCTGTCAGGTAGCCGTGCTGGGTTGTCAATCTCATACGCCTTCATGGTGTGTACACGTGTATTTAAAGAAGCAATCGCATGTTAAATTTTGTGCATACACTTTAACATTTAACTGGAGTAGTTGGCACGGGTGTCTGCGACAGTGCTTACATGTCCCATCTCAATCACCCCTACCCATAAACAGACATGCACTTTTAAAGATTTATTGTGCAAATGCTGTTCATTAGGTTTCGATATGATATAGTAATGCTGCAGTTTAATACAATAATATTGAAGTTCTCAGGTGAAAAACGGGACAGCAGCAACAATCATTAAAACTATACAGAAGACAGAAAAAGACCTTGTTCATATTTCAACAAATTCCTGACGTGACATCCAGTTATAATAATACGCTCTTATGTAGCACTTGGACAAATATCCCCAAATAAAATAAAATTAATATTTATGTACATGTGCAATTTTCTCAAAATCTTTCAGGTATATATTGTATTTATATATTAATTGTCTATTGAATAAAAGTGTATAGTGCCATAAATGTACTGTTCATTGATGCGGACGGGTTAGTATGATCCAGAGAAAAACACCTTGCCAAAGTATGACTATTTTATCAGTTGTCTTCTCTTTGTTCTTGGTGTATATTGCATGCAAGATAGACAATCCTAGTACAATTCTCAAAACTTAAAAAGTATATTTAATTGCAGGTGACTGGTGCCCTAAATATGCTTGTGCAGTATTTAACTCAGTTGGAAAGCAACGTTGTGTCCGTAGAACGAATTGTTGAGTACTGTAACTTGAAGCAAGAGGTGAGTTTCGTGAGCAATTTATTCACGAGTACTGTAGCTTGAAGCAAGAGGTGAGTTTCGTGAGCAATCTATTCACGAGTACTGTAACTTGAAGCAAGAGGTGAGTTTCGTGAGCAATTTATTCACGAGTACTGTAACTTGAAGCAAGAGGTGAGTTTCGTGAGCAATTTATTCACGAGTACTGTAACTTGAAGCAAGAGGTGAGTTTCGTGAGCAATTTATTCACGAGTACTGTAACTTGAAGCAAGAGGTGAGTTTCGTGAGCAATTTATTCACGAGTACTGTAACTTGAAGCAAGAGGTGAGTTTCGTGAGCAATTTATTCACGAGTACTGTAACTTGAAGCAAGAGGTGAGTTTCGTGAGCAATTTATTCACGAGTACTGTAACTTGAAGCAAGAGGTGAGTTTCATGAACAGTTTATTCAGGAGTACTTTAACTTGATGCATGAGTTGAACTCAGTGAGCAATTTATTCTTGAGTAATGTAAATTGAAACAAGAGTTCGCTATCAGTAAAAGTAGTGTTGTGTTGAGTACAGCAACCGGAAACAAGAGATCACAATAAGTGTAATCTAGGTGTTATTTTCCTGTGAATTGAACCGAATGGTGATTTCTATAAGTAATTATTGCTGATAAGTTCACCTGAAACAAGAGCTGACTATAATCAATCTATTGTTGAGAACTATAATCCGAACATAATGTTAGCGTTGAGTTTTTTTTTAAGAGGAAGCAATATGAGATCGGTATGAGTAATCTAGTATTGAGAACTGTAGATGATCTAAATGAGTAATCTGCTATTGAGAACTGTAACCTGAAGCAAAGATTGCCTCTTGAAGCATAGATGACCTAAATAAGTAATCTATTATTGAGAACTGTAACTTAAAGCATAGATGACCTAAATAAGTAATCTATTATTGAGAACTGTAACTTAAAGCATAGATGACCTAAATAAGTAATCTATTATTGAGAACTGTAACCTAAGCATAGATGACCTAAGTGATTAATCTATTATTGAGGACTGTAACCTGAAGCAAAGATTGCCAACCTAAGCATAGATGACCTAAATGAGTAATTTATTATTGAATAAAGTAAACCCAAAGCAATAGTTTAAAACTTTTACGCTGTTAGAGAATGTGTGCATTACAAATAAATTGTATAACTTCTAAGTATCCGCCTGTTGAAACACATTTCAATGTGCCTTGATCGATTACTGCAATTAATTAAAATAATTATCTATTCTGAAATGCTTGTGTGTTAGTTAATGTTTACCTATAATTAATTAAATCGTGAATCCATATTGTTCAATTGCAAATGGTCTGAAATGAAAATGTGTCTTTATTTTATTTAAAGACATTATTTTATTTAGCCTGTATATAATCTGTTATTTGTTTTATTGAATGAATCTTTGTTTTATGTTATGTGTCTTTGTACGCTGGTTTCTCTTTTCTTGAATAGCGTTAACAGAACGATCATTTGTTACTAAAGAAAAACTGCAACACAAATTATACACATAATTTGCATTTGTGAATATAGTTTGCAAATTACATGATACTAAAGAAACACTGCAAAGTTAATAGTTAAAAGTGTATATGAATCAGTAGTGTTTTAAGTATATGTATGAGCGTGTTATTGTATGCTGAATGATTATGTGGTTATACACATAAGTTGCATTTGTGAATATTGTTTGCAAATTACGTGATACGCATGTTTGTATGCGTGTGTGCACTAGCATCGTACCGTTCTGTTAAGTTAATCTAACTGCAGATGCATGTAAAATGAACATGTACTCTAAAAAAAAAATTGCTTGAGAGGATTTTCTTCCCTGATAATAGATCATGTACCTATTAAGTTGTTTGTTTTAAAATACAGAAAGTATGAACAATGCTAACGACGTCCTTTGAATATATTATTTATTCTCCAATTGTTTCCAAAGCCCCCATGGACAGTTTCGGAGAATCAGATTAGCAATGACTGGCCAGCAACAGGGGAGGTCACTTTCCGCGACTACAGTACGCGCTACAGAACAGGTCTCGACCTTGTCCTGCACTCAGTCTCTTGCGTTATTAATGGCGGAACGAAGGTAAGAGTAATTCATATTAAATGTTCATGCAAAAAGTGCCTAACGTTTATATAGAAATACTTTGTTTGTTATATAGATTACCGCAGAAATATAATTTCTTGAGGTATAGTTTCTTTTCTGTTCTGCAGAAATAGTTCCTTCATTTCCTCAAACTTTTTCCCCCTCCCCCAGCACTTACTATTACACCTCAGGATCAATCAATAACTGAGTAATGAGTTTCACTAAACAGGTTGCTTTGTACTTTTGTTTAAATAGTTGCTTAAAACACAATCAGTAAAAGGTGAACAATGAAGCATACACATTAGAACATCTGAATGATTACTTAAGGCCTTGAAGTTTAACTGATTAGCCCATTCCATTCTCTGTTCAATAGTTTCAACACACATTTGGAACACCAGAGTGATCTTAAATGTATTTATAAGCATAACCCACGTTCACTTACACATGCTTAGAAAGATACTTACAATGCATATTTTGTTACAGTAGAGCTAGTCAAAGTTTGCATTTTAACTTGTAAGGGCATTTAATGTGCATTTAAAATTTTGATCAAGTTATTTGTAATTGTGAAAGACTGCGGTGGATGTCTATCCTCTTAAATTCACAGTGAATGATACAACACAAATTCCTGTTTGGTTATATTATTAAACTTTATTTAAAAAGTAACATAACAAAATGATGATCATTGGCCTATAGGGCTTATTTCAACATGCAGACTCACACGCGTAAAACAAAGACGTCACAAACATTACTGGATGAAGTGATAAATGATTAGGATGTATATGAATGCAGAATAAGAAAAGATTTTTGCAGCAAATTTATAAGCAAGATAAGCAATCAACAAAGTATTTGGAGACACAAACCTCTCCTAGCTGCATACATGTCCAAGTCAATTAAATATAATATTTATACAAACTTACAATTAGTGGATAATGAGTCGTTCCCTCATTAAATGATCACATTAGAGACCATATAGTTTCCTAACAATTCCCATAGTCTAAATAATGATAAGGGTATTTTGTATGAGTTAACTCAGCATGATGTTTTGCCTTTAACTCTCAGACTCCATGGTGGATTATCTCCCTTCCTCCACAAAACTTCGCTGATACCTTGATTTTAGTCACCAACCTATATACACATTCCAGTAACTCTTACTTTGTTTACATTGTGTGTCCTCCTTGCCTTGCTTCATTGTCTTCCCGTTACTAACTTAAATTCACATAAATTTAATTCAGCATCAGACTTCATTCTCAAAACTGAACTTTGCAATCTGAAATCAACCTTACAATCAAATTTGCAGTTCCGTAAATATACTATACACACATAGTTAATTAATCATAATTTTAAAATTACTTCTTGCGTTTACACACTGCAGTACACTAAAATATAATATTTTAATTTATGCATTGGGTAAAATATTGATTCCTTTCTTTCCCTCATTAATACATACAGTTAAATTAGTAAAGAGTCACATACATGTCTCTAGGGTTTATGCATAAATATATTTCGAGATGAATATAGAGATATCTACAATCTCATTTTCTTGTGCTTGCATGTCTTAGGAAACGAATCAGTAGAGTAGGCCTTAGTTCTCTTTCAATTTGCATTCTCGACTCCTGTCACATGACCTGCTCACTTCATTCAGTATTCTCAGATTCGACGAAGGTCTTAGCTCCTTTCAAGTGCACAGTCACTGTTTGTTTAGTTCAGCCTAACGCCCCACTCATAATAGGTTTACATCATTCTATGGCTAATGTGTTTTTCAGTGAACATTCAAAATGTTCATCTTCTGTATCTCATTCAAAGCTCGAGGTCCAAAGTATCATTATAACAATGAATATATAATTAAACTGATGGACACTCAGGTGCTATTTAAGAGAAATTCATCTGTGACGTTTCCGAATCTTTAAACTACAACATTTCTGGTATTTACAGTTAGAAAAAAATATCGGAAGTCGCGCTTAATATTATTAATTCATACAGGGTTTCTAGCAAATTTGCATGTAGCAGATGCGTAAAGGCACAGGTGTTTATAAAATATAACTTAAGAATTTTTGGAAGATTATTACTAAGACAAAATGACAAGGGACATAGAGTGGGAAGACATTCTGGGCAAATAGTATTTTATTATTTAAGTTAATAATAATTGAATTATTCGTTACTTTGTGGTAAGATCTTAAATGTAATATGTATCTACTTGTTACATCACCTAAATAATCATTTGAGTATTATGTATGTAAGTACCTGTTCTCTCCTCTCTTTATTAATAGACGAATGAACTGATTGTGTACATGTATTTTATAAATTAAATTAGTCTTACAAACTCCTCATATCTATTATGTTTTTTTTAAGATTGGCGTGGTTGGTCGCACTGGAGCCGGAAAATCTTCACTCTCTTTGTCACTCTTTCGTCTGATCGAAGCAGCGAAGGGAAGCATCATCATTGATGACGTCACTGTTGCTGACATTGGTCTTCATGATCTGCGTTCTCGCCTCACCATTCTACCTCAGGTACGCCACTTTTATGAATATATCACATGATTCCCAAGTTTCGTCACAAGTATCACAGGTATGTCGCATGTCAAAGATATGCGTCACATATTTGAATAAGGCAGAATTCAAAATACAGAACGCGTCATAGGCCATTATGTGACATATGTGTCACATGTGATATTTACAATTATCACAAAACTTCTCTTTCTTTAACAAGCCATAACATCAGTGCATTTCTGTCAGCGTTTACAATTTCAGTCATAGGCTTAGAGTTATTTTACCGGGCCAGCGTTTGCAATTTCATTCATGTGCTTAGAGTAATTTTGCTGGGCCAGCGTTCACAATTTCATTCATGGGCTTAATTTGCCGGAAGTCAAATAGTATGTATGCCTTCATTCACTGACTGGCAAACATATTTGGAATTCCAATGAATATCAATACTTTTATGAATATCGCATTTCTCTGCAGAAGTACGAGTATCAAGTGCTATGATGTGATTGAACAATTGTTTGTTGGTCCCAGCGTATTAGTGCATTTTGAATTGCCTCCCTTATCATACTTTTATAAATAGCATGCACTTTCTGTTTATAGGATCCAGTAAATTATCTCCCTTATCCTACTTTTATCATTAACAGGCATCTTTTTGTTTATAGGATCCAGTTCTGTTTTCCGGGACACTGAGATTCAATCTGGATCCTCTTGGTCAATTTACGGATGAAGACCTCTGGTCAGTCTTAGAACAGGCACACCTGAAACATTACGTGGACAGTCTTGCCGAAGGACTTGATCATGAAGTTGATGAAGGTGGCCTCAATCTTAGGTTTGGCATTTATTTCAACATCGTGTCTATAGTTGAGTAATAATGCTTTTCTTTGATTTGCTGTTGATATTGTCTTGTAATAGTTTCATTTATTTGTGTTCTGTTGTTAAGTGTAATAGTTTCATTTATTTGTGTTCTGTTGTTAAGTGTAATAGTTTCATTTATTTGTGTTCTGTTGTTAAGTTTCGTATGTTTTCTCACGGAGACTGGGAAACACCTGATTTAGCTGACTGTTGCAAAGTGTTAAGATTTATGAAACATTACTCAGAGAGGCTTTGCCTCACTCCACCCCCGACGGAGGGCGGTTGAGGGTGTGCGCCAAACCTGTTTCACCCACTTCCGCCAGCCCTCCTGCCCTCCACCTCAGACGCACCGCGAAACTGGGTCTTCCCTATAAACAGCCCAAGTCTGAGAACATCGTGCAGGTGAAAGGTCTATTGCGGCTTCTGGGGTGAGAGCGTAACACACACACACACACACACACACACACACACACACACACACACACACACACACACACACACACACACACACACACACTCAAAGAAAGTCCCAGCTACCGATCACTCACGCACATATCTGTTACAGATTGTAAGAAAGCTAGATCCATACAGCATGGCTATTAATATTATTAGGTTATTCACTGTACTGGATGACATTCTTAACTTATTTATTTCTGCAAATAAACCTCTTCACCAGTTTGATACATAAATGATACATGTTTATAATACTCCGACCGTGGACTGTTCTCCTATGTTGTTTATCAATTTTAAATTGTTTTGGAAATTCATCTCGTGTCCAGTGTCGGGCAGCGACAGTTGGTGTGTCTGGCAAGAGCGTTGCTGCGCAAGGCCCGTGTCTTGATCCTGGACGAGGCGACGGCCGCAGTGGACTTGGAGACAGACGAGTTGATACAGAAAACCATTCGGACAGCTTTCAAAGAGTGTACTGTGTTCACGATAGCTCACAGACTCAACACCGTCATGGACTATGACAAGTACGTTTAGTAAACTGTATTATACATATACTTATTTCTTGCAGATCAATTTTGTTTATTGTAATAATTTTCTCTGTTTAAGAGAGTTTCTCCTCATATCTTTTCATTTCCCACTTTTAACGTGAAATGGTATGTATTCTTTAAACACACATATTGACAACTTACCTCTTTGTTTTGCTTATAAAGGACAGAAAATCAGCATTTCATTTAGGTAAATATGGAATAAGCTGAGACTAGATACTTTGCATTCAATTTTCACTACTGTTGTCATAAATCATCTCCTACTGACATATTCTTTTCTAATTGCCAGAATCATGGTGCTCGATAAAGGACGCATAGTAGAATTGGATTCTCCTGAAAATCTCCTGGAAGATGTACACTCAGTATTTTATGGAATGGCCAAAGAGGCGTGTCTTGTTCCCTTGCATTCGTAGCAATTTGAATGCAAAGCTGCCTATGACTATATGACTATAATCTACTAAAAACGGAGATAATGTTTGCCCATCCAAGCAGACAGTATAACCTACTAAAAAACGGAGATAATGTTTGCCCATCCAAGCGGACAGTCTGTCTTGCAACTAAATGGTAAATCCTTGTCATTTCATAAGTGTAATTATATAACGGGTTTTCATAAGTGTAATTATATAACGGGTTTTATGCCTTGCATAATAAGTAACCTACACTCAAGTTCAAGTTTTAGTTTGTCTATCATACTTGTTGTACTGGTTTAATCATGTTATGTATTTTTATAACGGGTATATAACGGGTTTTATGCCTTGCATAATAAGTAACCTACACTCAAGTTCAATTTTTAGTTTGTCTATCATATTTGTTGTATTCAATTTACTGGTTTAATCATGTTATGTATTTTTTCGTGCATGTATATTGTTTGAATAAGTGACTTCTAGTAGTATTCTTGTTTAAATGTCTGCCATTTGCCCCTGTCCTGTTTTATTAAGACGTCTTTTGCTGTAGTCAGCTGTAATTGCAGTGTTTAAATACGTGGTCAATTGTTTGCAGGGTAGGTATCTAATGCCATTAATTATAATATTTCAAATACAACTAAGTGCACATCAACCAAACCATTTTTACCCTCCCATTTATTATTAAGTGAATAAATTATCATTGAACATCCCGAGGGCTAGGACTTAACGTTAATTGTTATTGGACTTTCCATGGTCAGATCTTAATTTCAACTATGCACTGTTGTTTGTTTAGTTATCGTGTTGGGTAAAAGGTTCTCATTGAAGATACACCGTTTTACTTGTCAAATAATATTTCCTTTTCAGTTCTGTGTCAAAGTCGAAAAAATCTCAAATCATATCTAGTAAATGATTAGAAGCTCAAGAAGCGTATTCTGGCCACATTTATCATTCTTGATTTTATATGAAATCAAGGATTCGATTGGAACCGCTACCTTGCCTAAAGTAACAATTACAGATGTTCACTTCTTTAACCTGGTTGTAAAATGAATGTTAATTGATTGTGTGTCCGTTTTCCTCTTTGTTAGCATCCATTTCTTCCTTCATTAGAATTTTTTAATATCTCATTCATTTATATGTTCTGGCTACTCAGGTTTTGTTGCTGTGATGATCACACTGTGTTGTTTTCATTTTCAAATGCCGCATTAAAATAATTGTTTCTTAAATTAATTTAATGAATTATGAACTATTTATTCTGGTTACTAGCATGTTTACATGTTAGTAAAACTAGCTTTTTAATGAAAAACTACTTCGTATTGTGTTTTGAAGAACCATAAGAATTGGGGCAATATGCAGGTGTGACAGGTATGCCACTTAGTTAATGAAAATGATTATTATATATATTAATTAAACTTTTATAACTAATTGCAAGTGATGAGAGTCTTAATTTATTTTATTAATGATCCTCCAGCAGACACCACTCGTCTTTCTCACTTGGCGGAATTTTCAGCGCTGTAAAGGTTTTCTCTATTCCACAGCATAAAACAACATTTACAGTCACATAATGTTTCCATGAGTGGAAAACGTCTTACTAATGGAGAAGATAAGTTCATCTTAAATCTATATTTAGTGAGCCTCCATCCACCCACTTTCTTTTCCAAGATAAGATTATCAGTATGCATAAGAAGATCAAGAAATTTAACAATAAATTATTAAATGAACAATGAAATAGTCATATGACAATTACAATGAAATAGATTCCTTGACATCAAAATTCCATGAACTCAGTTTGGATAATATCTACATTTCACAGTCTTATATATAAAATATAATTACAATTTAACAAATAGAGTCAATACAAATCACAGGTTATGTCTATCAGAGAAAAGAAATGAAGTTATTAGAGGTATGTTATTAAGATATTTTACATAACCTTGATTTCACTTGTTTTTGCAACAATGTTACAATGTCAAAATGTCTGTCATCACACGTCTCCCACCATACACGTGGAAAATACTGATGCGACCTTTCCTCAAACTGCTTGAGCGCTCTGATCACCATGTCAGTTTGTTCAAGCAGAACTTGATCACAATAATTCCAGTACCTTCAATGTACTAGAATTTTCCAGAATATATCCAGCGTACTTTGCTCTGATACATCAAAAGTGTGTGGTGTACTCCCTTACACTCGCCACAACAGACGTTTTGCAGGTCTGCCCAGTCACTCAGGTTTATAAACTGATGAACACGTGGACTTGAAATTGAAGCTTGAAACTCAACACACAAGAATCAAAAGGCGAAACTTGACACTGAAAGGTCACTTGTTCACTGTAACATATATTTATGGAGCAAACCAAAGTTTCTTGTTTATCACAATATAACTTCATTCTATCTTACACTTCCTCCTCAAATTACAATTTCTTGCAGTTCATTAGCCCGATGCACACGTTGTAAAATAAATACAGCATATCAAACAATGTTAAGCGTTAGTTCAAATATTTGTAGAAATAAAAGTCAACTCACTTAGTACATTTCTATAAAAACACAAGTATCATATATAAATAGTAAAAATGCATGAAATATTCCTAAGTCCATTCTCTCTCAATCAGTTTTAACTCACCATCAACTAATGACTTACTTTCAAAACCAAACTTCTTCCTTCCACTCAAAATTCAAAAGTGATTAGAGAGTTGAATTTTCTACAGCATGTGAATTCTTTAATTTCTGCCCATTGTCTGATCTCGTTCTCGTAAATCACGATCATTGGATAATAGAAAACTACTTACTCAGTTTGCATTACGTCAGCAATCTAGAATGTTCTTGCCTGGAGCTGTTTACTTCAACTGAGACACTTTCAAAAATAGCACCTTAATGAGTGCCCAAGTTCGGGTCACTTTGATAATTTAATAATTTATATAACAATTAAATTTTAAAATAGGGAGAGGCAAATTTACTCTGCCACAGCAGGCAATGCTTACTAATCAAATTCCAATGGTCAAAGGTAAGAAAGCATTGCATTTGAAGCAGAAAATGAAGATATGTGAATCAAGTTCTAGATTAGAGTTTTCATGTTATTTATGCGTATGTTTATTGATTTTTGCATGTTAACTTTTGTCATTACATATATCTGAACAGTTATTGTCACTGTATTATATGTAAGTAGGAAGTATAGTTAGAAATTTGTGAACTATATAACAACTGACCATTGAATTCCACGAACATCTGTTGAAATACATATTCAGCACTAATCTATGGGAGATGATATATCTATTAAAGTGCTGCCTGAGAGGCTTTAAAAAAAAAAGTAAATGATTGATTGAGAAGAACGCTCGATGTTCTGCAAACAAAATGTATATAACATTAACAATAATTATAACTACATAGAAAATACATTTAAATTAACATCGCTGTGAGGAAACATATGTTATTATCTTCCTTTTAACAGTTACATTACATTACGTTGTGTTAAAATGTGTTGCCACGATGGGCTGTGTCATGTAAATGCTAAAGTCTATCAACACACTGAAAGCACTTGCGACTATTGTGTTGTTAGACTTCTCTCATAAAGTCTAAGGAACAACACTATAGAATCCTCCTAAAACACACACACACACACACACACACACACACACACACACACACACACACACACACATATATATATATATATATATATATATATATATATATATATATATATATATATATATATATATATATAACCCTATTCCCAGACTTAAGCGGACCAAATAAGCTTAAAAACCAGACTTATGTCGACCTACAGCAATAGGCAGACCGCCTCTTGGTCTGCCTAAGCTTCAGATTGTTCATTCTTATAAATAAAGCTTAATTTTGCCATTTTTCTCTCATAGTTTTATCTTTGTTGTTATTATCTTTGACATAAACCACTAAATTTCATATTTTAATAGTTTTTCCTGTGAGTTTTCATCGAAATTCGGGTGCGATTTTGAAGGTTGTATACTTCGGGCATTATTGATATGCTTAAAATCCAGAGTTATGTAGACCGTTGAAAAAGTGGTTGTAACTATGTAGTTTGCGTGTATACTATATACTTCCTAAATGTCATCGTTTAGAAAAGAATGTCTTTCATCGATATAACTGATTAATTTTACTAAATTCAGTTTATTTCTACATTTAATTAAGCGTGAGGTTAGAGTACCCTGTTGACAACGATTTTATGGTCACACTACGTACCTAATTAAACACAATATGGAAGTGAAAAGAATGCTCTGGAAAGGTAAAACTGAAACCGGCTGATATAATGTGTATATTAAAGTCATAATAATCAAATTAGAATCTCCATACACTTTAAAATAATTTTAAAACATATTTTTTGTAACTCGACTCGAACACGTTAAATTGGATTGCTTCCCTTTTCCTGTATCACTGTTTAAGGCCCCAAAATGTATATTTTTATTTTCTACAAACTGGCTTAAACTAACGATTCAAGTGGCCTTTCTCTAGGTCAAGAAATTACTTTTACATCTATTATAAACAAATAGAATGCCGCTTTTGTGGTTTAAAGATTAGAATATTGCTTAAACTCGCTCAATCGAAGAACTGATTTTTTTCAAAATGGCGGCTTACGATTGTCTAGTACTGTAAGTGTAAGTAGGTTGCACAGAAACTATAAACTAAAATAAAGGCTAAAGGCTTACTTAAATTTGATATTAATAATGATATTTAATTTCTCAAAGGAAAAAGCTACACAGTTTAAGAAGCATTATTTAAGTATTTTATTCTGAACTCGATCTCAATGTACAATGACAGCCTATATTAGTTATGCATGTAAACAACAAAGAGCAAATTAATTGTTTGGTTTAAATTTTAACAATTATTGTATTTCCAAAAACGAATAAACTGTTACATTAAAAAGTCTGCTTAGAAATCAGTAGAGGATTATTTGCATAATTTTCAGAGTTTATTTTCTTGAAATCACCATTAGCTATATAGATTTTGCAAAATTATTGATTAAATAAGTTGTGGAAATATATTAGATTTTATAAATCAACATCATATGAACAATAGAATTAAATGTAACATTAACTATTTATTTTTATTTTTTTATATGTCTATCTAATTATTACTCTTGTAATACAAGTTATTTCCATTTAAAGAATTGTGAAAGCACTAGAAGTAAAACTACTATTCAAAACAAAATTAAACCATGTGATACTTTGAAATATTTTTCAGATTTATACATAATATATTAATATTAGTATAATTGTAACACTGCAGATTTCATTAAGTCAGACCCATTTGGTACTCTGAAATCTTGTTTACAGCAGATGACATTTTTCCTAGTGGATATTACTTGCCTCTGAAATACACTCCCAACTGGTATTTATTTGGAAAAAATAATTAATTTCTATGCAACACTTTTATTAAATATTGACTTTTCCAAGGAGGATTGTGAGAGACTTGTGTAATATTCAAAATTCCTTTCAAGATAATATGTTCTTACCAACAAGAATAGCTATCCCACTTCTTTGTAATTAATTCTAATTTATACATGCATGTTTGTAAATCAATTTCTGCATCATAATAATACATTCCACCATTCATTTAACTGTGTACTGATGGATTTGACTTGTTATACATTGTCATAAATTTATAAATATCATTCAGCTTGTAAAATGCACTACTCAGTTGTTAAGCTCTCTAATTTATAGATGTATGTTGTAAATCCATTTCTGCACCATAATAATACATTCCATCATTCATTTTACTGTGAAATGATGGATTTGATTATTATACTAAATTATAGATATGTAAATATCATTCAGCTTGTAAGATGCACTACTCAGTTATTAAGCTCTTATATATTTCCAGGTCTTGAAAAAACACACTCTGCTATGTTTATAGCAGGAGTGCAATTATTACTGCTATGTAAATATAATAATTTCTAACAGTAGTAATAATACTGAAGTCCAAGAAACTGAAGAAAGATATGTCAATAGAAAAACTGAATATTTACTGTTTCCATTTAACAAAACTGTTTGAATAGTGATAGTGATAGTTAACATGTTCATAATGTATAACTGAAAGTTACAGGGCAATATTATATACAGTTAATACAGCTTATATAGCTACAAAATGATCATGGATTAGGAAAGTTGTTAAAAAATAATAGAACATACTACCAGACATATAATAGATAACCTGAAATAAGACAACTACCTTATATTCAGTTATTCAGTTAATAGTTAAATACACTAATAAAAAAAATAAAACATAAATAATAAGATTGTTGCATTGTATGAAGCAAATAAAGTAGCACTAAAGTGACAAATCCATTATGTTTTCAGCTTGTGTTGTATACAACACTTTAGACTCTCACTCACTGATCCACTATTAAAAATCACTAATCTTGTGAATACATATGAAATATTTTCTTAATAATAGAACTGACTCAGATTGGATTATGAGACTATTAAAAATATGTAATGTTGCAAATACATATGAAATATTTTCTTAATAGTAGAACTGACACATATTGGATTATGAGACTATTATTAGGCTAGTGACTTTAATGAGGGATGAGGTACAGATATAATGTATTTTAATGTAAAGGATATCCAGCAATATACAAATAAATAATAATTTAATTTGGAATATATTTTAGTGTTCCAGAATGTCAGTTCTAAGATATGAATTGATTATAAGAAATTGATAATAATAATAGTATATTACAAAATTTCACACTAAACAACAAAATTCACTAGCAAAAATGCCAAGTTCAGCATTTCAAATCTTACATATGCACATTGGATAAACTAAAAGATACATGAGAGCTATTAATAATATATGCCTACATGAGAAATTAAAACAATAATTATCATTTTAAAGTGGCTGTATCTCTACTGGTCACAAAGAAACTTTTTAAATCTTATATTTTTTAATTTGCTCTATGGATCACTATGCTATAATTGATTTATACATTTATGAAAACTAAATGTTTTCTTTATATTAGCTGCAAAAACTAGTACTGTATTAATATAACTTATGTATATACATATATATTTATTTCAAATGTAATTTAGAGTAAGGGTGTGCAGCAAGTATTATTTCATCCAAAAGTAAAAAGAAAAATTTCAATTCGGTTCAAGTTTAGGATGATTGGAAACACAACTGTGTACAGAGATGCAATGAATATTTCTTTACTTCTTCAAATCCTTTACAACTATGAACAATAACTGTATTAGTCTCAAGACTGTGTATTTACAGTAGCTGATGCAATAGAGTAACTTATGTGGAAACTATAGTTAGATTTAATTTCACTACAAAAAGAAATGACAATGTGTGCTATTTTTTGCAGTCCATAACGTTATTCAAAACTGTGTGGTAGTATTTAAAGTAATATTTATACTGGTAGTTTAAAAGTGAAATAGAAAAGATATAGAGCATTGTGAATGAAATGAAAATTGATTTATTTTTATAGATAAATAAAATACTTCTCCTTGTGGTTTTTGACTCGCACAAAAATGAAAGAAAAATAGAATACTCCTTTCTATCTTTTTTCTCTTAGCCAAATTATTTGACTATCAACTTTTAGCACTGTCATATAGGTGCTACGAACTTTCTTGTGTCAGTTTTGCACGAATAGTAATTAAAAGTTTTCATTCGAATTGCACTGCCCCTTTTGTCACGTGGAGAGCTAATTCCCTCAACTCTGTCGTGGTGGAGATAATGGGCTTTCTTTTGTCAACTCAAAGAGACCATCCTATTGTTCGTATCTTAACGGTTTATAGTGGGTTTTCCAAACACCCTGACCCCTGTCGTCTTCCTAACAGCCAGGCGGCTTATATCAAAAGTTAATCCTTCCTCCTCGCCTACACTCGTACACGTGAGAACAACAGTACCTATCTTTACTACTGACTGGCGATTGTTGTGCAAACATTTTTTTCTTCTTAGCAGTGTTAGTGAATGGCTACGCATTCTTTCGTACTTCCATCAAATCAACACTGCACACATTTATGTACACAAAGGTGTGTACGGTAGACCCAACAGCTCCATACACAATTGTCGTGTTTAAAAACAAGGGGGTCATTATACGTAATATCGAAGGAGAGAAGTTATATGACATATATCTAGATGCAAAGTGTTACTCGATGCTATTTTTACTGCAATATTTAAGTTATTAAAACACAAAATTTAACAGAAACAAAATCTAAATCAGGAATAAAAGATATATTCTAAAATTTATATTCGTTTTTTTTATTTACAGCTAATCCTAACCCTAACATTTCTCTTAAAAAAAAACACCAAAACTATCTCTAAAATTCCCTAACCATATTTTTTCTCTAACCTAAAACAAGAGAGTTGTGTATTGAGTCGCTTCTAATCAACGGTGAGCAATGAGCGGGAAAATATCAGGAAAAAAGTCACAGGAAAAAAAAAAAGTCATAGGAAATAAAATCACAAGAAAAAAGTTACAGGAAATAAATTCACAATATAAAGTCAAAAGTGTCAGAGTGTATATGTTATAATACTTATTAACAGTAAGTGAAGCAGGAAAAGGCAAGGAGGTTAACAGCTCGCTCAAAATGTGTGTGATTCAAGTGTATTTTATATACCGTATAAAAGCTTTGTAATACATACATTTAGTTAATTAATTTTCAGTGTAAGTCGGTATGCTTGCTTATTATTGAGTGAATAACAGTAAATGGAAGTAAGCGATGGCTCATTAGGATCCTCGTTCGATTCTCGCTCGTTGAGGGTAAATGTGTGTGTGTGTGTGTGTGTGTGTGTGTGTGTGTGTGTGTGTGTGTGTGTGTACTTGCGAAGTTTCAGTTCTGCGGTAAATTGCTTTATATGCAAGTTGCTGGAGTCCTTTCAAGTCTTCTATAAATGTTTCAAACTTGTTCTACCAAAATTGATCAGAGGCTCCCACTTTATACAGTTTATCAGCTATTAATTATTCACTGTGTTAAATTTGTAACCAGAAAACGTTAGTTTGCCTTCACTCGTGCGTATAATCCACCTAATCAAACGTAGGCATGACATTTTAAGGAGTGTGGCATCTTGGAAGAGCAAAGAGCACTTACTTCGCGATCAATCGATTCACCGCACTCCCTCAAAGGACTATGTGCTCTGTGTACATAGAAGCCTACATAACTTTTTCTTGTTTTCAGTGTTTCAAGCCGTAAGTAAGAAGGAAATACGCAATGTAATAACCAAACTGAAACTGAAACAAGCAAACTGAAACTTACTTAAAATCATGTGAAATATTGAAACTCGATTTGACAGTTATTTCAAAACTTTAATTAAACTAGTTTATTTGATATTAGGAAAAATATTAAAAGTTTAAACTAGTTTCATATATCATCAAATAATAAGAAAGCTTCAATTAATAAACATTTCTATATGTGCCTTTGTACTTAGTAAGAAGAAGTGGCAGGAGAATGACCTGCTGTTTATTAGTCATATGCTTGAATCATGAATCTATTTTTATTAATGCTATCATCCTTTTAGTTCATTCATATGTAATGCTTGTCTGTAAATGAGGTCGTGTGGTTTGCGTGGAATGTGTACACGTTAATAAAACAAACAGATAGAGAGAAACAGAGTAGTAATTTACTAGATTATATTGTAATAATTCAGTCAATACACAAATGCGTTCATTTTTAAAGACACAAATGACATATTATCTTGCTAATCAGTATTGGCATACAGCTTAATTTTCGCCAAACATTTTTATCTATCTCTCTATTGATTTGACGTTAAATTGCTCGTAACATTGAGTAAGCAGATGCATTTCGATACGTGAAGAAAAAAAATTTAAATGTGTAGTTTGTTTGTTTCCATTCTATTGGTTATTTTTTCTTTTCTTAAGGAAGATTAAATCAGCAAACATTTTTTTGTTTATAAAGTGAGTATGGAATGTCGTCTTTGTATTTAATAAAAAATGGCAAGAGAATGACCTTACAATAACTTTAGTATAATATTTTAACTTTATGCGCCCAATTATGAAAAAAACTACATTGTCTTCTTCTGCTTTGGTTTACAGAGTGACCAATAATATTTTAAAGATATCAAACGTAATACTAATTTACACCATCTCTGTTATAGAAAAATAAATATAGAAATACAGAATCTGAAATCAGTGAAACACGACTATAAAGAATAGAGTAAGCGATATCTTTTATTCAAATAAAAGTGATCATTGCTTAGAGAAACCTCTTAAAGCGTTCTAAAAGGAAATAAGCATTATTTAAACTTTTATTATGTTAATTAAGTAATTGATTTAATTAAAGAATATTAAGGCACTCTGATAGGTTAATTGTCTTCTTTTGTTGATTCTGATTCTGACAAAATGGAGCAATATTACAAATACCTCTTTGAACAAATAAAATGTTTCTGCGTGTGCTGAACCCGAATCTGAAGTTAGTTTTATTAAATTCCTCGTACTATTCCGCATAATTAGAAAAATAAAATTTTCGCAAAAAAAATCATAATTCGAGAAATATGAAATATTATCATTTCAAAATAAGCCACGCGTATTTCTGCATAATCCTGCAAAGGCTGTCAAAATTTCAGCGACTTTAGTAGAAAACGCGATTTGGCGCCAAAATTTCTTTGTCTCAAAAAATCGACTTTACCTACTAATAATGCAAGGCGCTAACTGAAGTCGACATTTTGACAAAAGCTGAATTTCTACAAAACTAATTGTCAGAAAAGGACTAAAATTGGTAGGCATGAAACTAAATCCTTTGTGACTCGGAATGTAAAATAAAAAGTCTGATATTCCAAAGAACTCTACAGAAAAACCCGTTCCTGCAACCCTTCTGCAAAAATTGAGTTTTCTTGATTTTTCGAAGCGTTCGTCTTTTTATCTGACGAACGCTTTACTCTACATGCATTAAATTCAGGTACCTAATGCACAACCATGGGTCTTATGACTTCTATTTATTGAGTATTTTTAGAGTAATCCATGTCGGAAATAATTAGGTTCAAACTACTTAAAATGGCCCATTTCCCGCTTCGGCTCGTTCGGATGGCCACAGTCACCTGTAATGTTACTCCTCAGCTCCGTTCTCAGGGATGATTTCGAAAGAGGAATCTATGGGCTACGTCCAGAAGTTAAGTGTATGATTGTATGTCTATAACTGCGCGCACCACAATAGGGTAATCACGATGACCAAACTTTGCAAATCGGCCAAAGGTGCGAAAATATCCAAACGTCAATTCTGACAAATTGGCGCAATATTACAAATACCTCTTTGAACAAATAAACTGTATCCGCGTGTGCTGAACCCGAATCTGAAGTTAGTTTTATTAAATTCCTCGTACTTTAAGAGAAATGCGCATAATTAGAAAAATAAAATTTTCACAAAAAAAATCATATTTCGAGAAATATGAAATATTATCGTTTCAAAATAAGCCACGAGTCTTCCTGTATTATCCTGCAAAATCTATCAAAATTTCAGCGACTTTAGTAGAAAACGCGATTTGGCGCCAAAATTTCTTTGTCTCAAAAAATCGACTTTACCTACTAATAATGCAAGGCGCTAACTGAAGTCGACATTTTGACAAAAGCTGAATTTCTACAAAACTAATTGTCAGAAAAGGACTAAAATTGGTAGGCATGAAACTAAATCCTTTGTGACTCGGAATGTAAAATAAAAAGTCTGATATTCCAAAGAACTCTACAGAAAAACCTGTTCCTGCAACCCTCCTGCAAAAATTGAGTTTTCTTGATTTTTCGAAGCGTTTGACTTTTTATCTGACGAACGCTTTACTCTACATGCATTGAATTCAGGTACCTAATGCACAACCACGGGTCCTATGATCTGTATTTATTGAGTATTTTTAGAGTAATCCATGTCGGAAATAATTAGGTTCAAACTACTTAAAATGGCCCATTTCCCGCTTTAGCTCGTTCGGATGGCCGTGGTCACCTGTAATTCTACTCCTCTAATTGTTAGAAAAGGACTAAAATTGGTAGGCATGAAGCAAAATAATTTGTGACTCTGAATATAAAATAAAAAGTCGGATATTCGCAATATCTCTTGAGATAATAAAATTCGTGCACCTGACCCCCAAATTTCTTTTTTTCAATTTTTTATTTGCTTGACTTTATATCTGTAAATAGAATTTTATACATATTTTTAATATAAAAAGACACTATCAAACAACTGAAATAGTTACTCTGATTTAGAAAGCAATATTAATCAGTTCATGCATAAAGAATATTTATTGACCCTAATTAGAAAGTCGTTTTTATCAGTCAATGATCAATCCTGCTATTTTTTTGTGTGTGAAATATATTTTAAACAACAAAATCCATCTGAATCCATCAAATTCAATATATGGTTGCAATAAAGTTATTGCATTGAGATAATTATAATGAATTTACAACCTCGTAATTTTACTCCTCAGCTCCGTTCTCAGGGATGATTTCGAAAGAGGAATCTACGGACTACGTCCAGAAGTTAAGTGTATAATTGTATGTCCATAACTGCGCGCGCAACAATACGGTAATCATGATGACCCAATTTCGCAAATCGGCCCAAAGTGCGTGTCAGGCGAAAACAAAACTTAGCCCGGCATCACTCCATAAACATTAAAAATTTAAAATAGTAAAATATAGATACACAAGGGGTATAGGAACAATAGCACAAAATACACATTCAAATCATTCAACCAAGACACAAATTACAAGACTGACCAACCACTCCAAGACATTAGCAGGATGTTAGAGTTATACAAGACTGACCACACATGGCTAGGGCACAGGAAATGGTTAGGGATCCAAGGGTCACTTGTAGCTAACTGATAGACTCACACTGAGCTATGGGCTAGGGTACAGGAAGCGGTCAGGGGATCAAAGGGCCACTCTTAGCTAACGGTAGAGGGAGGGGTTAGTTTTTAATTCATATTTAAATAACTGCAAATCAGAAAAAGGACACACCTGGTGGATCGCAGGAGAAATAATTCCTGAGTCATAAGGAAATGTGGAAATTCATATAACTTTAGAACTTCCCGACGGATCAACATCCTTGTACCCCACCCACCACAAAAAATTACAAACAAACACACACACACACACATACACACACTCACACACACGCGCGCGCGCACACACACACACACACACACACACACACACACACACACACACTCACAAACAAAATAAAAACATCTTTTACTCCGAACGAGAATTACACCATGATACTCTTGGGGGAGAGGTTATTAATTTCTGCACAATCACTTACTTCCATTTCCTGTTATTCAGTCTATAATATACGTGTTTATGGACACAATCATAACAACATATCTGAGTATGAATAAAATATATTATTAAATGTGTGAATTATAATATGAATTATTATATGTACACGATATACAAATCGCACGCACGCCTTTTTTCCCGTGACTTTTTTTCCTGTGACTTTTTCCACTCACCCTTAGATTGGACTAGATCGTATGACGTTATTTTTATTACTGATTTTCTGTAAGTGACATTCTGGCATAGCGAACTCTAAATAATATTACTGCAGCTATTTGGTATAAATTTGCGACTTCATTATTAGTAGTATAGATATCTCGATTTGAGTAGCTCTTTTTAATAGACTATTTCATCATCACCATTTCATTGCTGAAAAAGAAATGTCCATGAAAAACTAATATACAAGCCTCGACTTTAATTCTAAAGATGCAGATATTAAGTTTATATGAGCATTTTAAGTGTGAGACCATCTTTTAAGAGACAATGACTTGATAAATAGAGAAGCGAAACGGTGTAGTTAATTTGAACTGTGGGAGCACGACCGTACCACTGTAGAACATTAATTTTATATGTGAGTTTTGTAAAAGAGAAATTTTTTAGCCATGGATATTATTGACAATAATAAGAGCGGTTCAAAATTTGTGTTTAGCCCGACAAGAAACTCTGAATATAGAGCCATACTTTCTTTGAGGAGTCGTTTGGAACATTCGCCTTAATCATGAATATTTTATCAGAAACAAAATATCAAACACTAAAATCATTCATAAATCATCCTAGCAAACGCATAATGGTAACCATAAGTAAATGAAAATTGTTTTAAATCTTAGAATCTTCAGGTGTTCAATAGCACATAATAACTTAATTATGCAGAAATAGAAACCTCATAAATTTACCAAGTATGTTTTGCTAATGTTGTTGAGTGTATTTGAAAATACTGTACTATTTTATTGTATGTTTTAAACAAGGCTCTCATTGCTTTACTTATTTTAAAAGCAGGGTTTTTTTGTTTGATAACTATGATTGGTAACTGTGAGTATATTATGTCATGAAGTAAGCTCACTTCGAATGAACTATACTATTAAAAATATGAATGAATTATAATTTTATTTGACTGATGAAACTTGAAAATGCAGATGTATACGAATATAAGACTTAGTTTATAGTAAGGTGTCCGTGTTGTTTATGAACGGACGCGTAGTTCCTGTCAGTAAGTGAATGCAAAAGCATGCCTGGGGGGAATGACGATTGGGGATTATTCGCGTGGCGTGCTGTTCTTCAAGCTGCATTGCCTAACTGTACATCAAAGTTATACAAAGTACCGCCAGCGAGAAACCTCCCTCCAAGCTCACTAAGTCTCTTCTTTACTGAAAGTTGATTTCACTCACACCAAGGAAGGGTTGTTTAGCCAGCGTCTTTTGTCTAAGGATTTTAAGTGGTACACAAGGCGTGAAAGTGATGTTGGAAAAATACGACAACAGAATGAATCTCTGCATGAATGCATTCCAATTCTGAGAGCGAGTAGTCCACGCTATCTATCTATCTATCTATCTATCTATCTATCTATCTATCTATCTATCTATCTATCTATCTATTCTTATCATTAACGTTATATATTTGTCTCCTATCAATGTCAAAATCCCCTCTCTATCTGCCTGCCCGTCCGTCCACCCGTCTATCTGTTTCTTTCCTTTTCTTTTCTATCCATCCATCCACCCGTCTGTCTGTCTGTTTGTCTATCTATCTATCTTTCTGCCTATTTGTCTGTCGATCTGTACGTGCATCTGTCTTTCGATGGAACTGTCTACTCTCACATCCAAATTCTATCCATCTATTTATCTTACTAGTTACCAATCTACCTATCCATATATACTCGTCTATCTGATTGTTTTTATATTATTCGTACTGGTTGTCGCTTTGTTTGAATGTAGGATCTCAGCGAGTCTAGCTAGTACGTTATACGCAATTCGCTAGCGTTGCTTTCTATAAAAGCAGGAGGATTTTAAAAATAATAATATTGTTAAGCAGAATCAACAAATCAAAATAATTAACCTATCAGAGTGCCTTTATTTTCTTTAATTAAATCAATTACTTAATTAACATAATAAAAATTTAAATAATGCTTATTTCCTTTTAGAATCCTTTAAGAGGTTTCTCTAAGCAATGATCACTTTTATTTGTATAAAAGATATCGCTTACTCTATTCTTTTTAGTCGTGTTTCACTGTATTCAGATTCTGTATTTCCATATTTATTTTTCTAAAACAGAGATGGTGTAAATTAGTATTACGTTTGATATCTTTAAAATATTATTGGTCACTCCGTAAACCAAAGCAGAAGAAGACAATGTTGTTTTTTCATAATTGGGCGCATAAAGTTAAAATGTTATCTAAAATTATTGTAAGGTCATTCTCTTGACTTTTTTTTATTAAAAAATTCCATACTCACTTTAGAAACAAAAAAATGTTTGCCGATTTAATCTTCCTTAAGAAAAGAAAAAATAACCAATAGAATGGAAACAAACAAACTATACATTTTTGAAATGAATTTCTTCACGTATCGAAATGCATCTGCTTACTCACTGTTAGGAGCAATTTAACGTCAAATCAATAGAGAGATAGATAAAAATGTTTGGCGACAATTAAGCTGTATGCCAATACTGATTAGCAAGATAATATGGCATTTGTCATGATAAACGCATTTGTATATTCACTGAATTATTATTACAATATAATCTAGTAAATTACTACTCTCTTTCACTCTCTTTCATTTTTCTCTATCTGTTTGTTTTATTAACGTGTACACATTCCACGCAAACCACACGACCTCATTTACAGACAAGCATTACATATGAATGAACTAAAAGGATGATAGCATTAATAAAAATAGATTCATGATTCAAGCATATGACTAATAAACTGCAGGTCATTCTCTTGCCACTTCTTACTAAATACAAAGGCACATATAGAAATATGTATTAATTGAAGCTTTCTTATTATTTCAGGATATATGAAACAAGTTTAAACTTTTAATATTTTTCCTAAAATCAAATAAACTAGTTTAATTAAAGTTTTGAAATAACTGTCAAATCGAGTTTCAATATTTCACATGATTTTAAGAAGTTTCAGTTTGCTTATTTGTTTCAGTTTCAGTTTGGTTATTACATTGCGTATTTCCTTCTTACTTACGGCTTGAAACACTGAAAACAAGAAAAAGTTATGTAGGCTTCTATGTACACAGAGCACATAGTCCTTTGAGGGAGTGCGGTGAATCGATTGATCGCGAAGTAAGTGCTCTTTGCTCTTCCAAGATGCCACACTCCTTAAAATGTCATGCCTACGTTTGATTAGCTGGACTATACGCACGAGTGAAGGCAAACTAACAATGTTTTCTGGTTACAAATTTAACATAGTGAATAATTAATAGCTGATAAACTGTATAAAGTGGGAGCCTCTGATCAATTTTGGTAGAACAAGTTTGAAACATTTATAGAAGACTTGAAAGGACTCCAGTAACTTTTACAGTCGTCAGAGCCAAACTTGCATATAAAGCAATGTACCGCAGAACCGAATCTTCGCAAGTACGTACACACACACACACACACACACACACACACACACACACACACACACAATTTCAACACTTCCAGAGTGGTCATCGCTCTATCTGGAAAATTCAGACATATTCACATCCCTCCCTTAAGTTTTGATTCAAGTTGATTGAAGATCAGCACTCAGTCACTGAATACTCGCTAACAATTTCCCACCTGTGTTCAGTGGGTATTCCCAATCCTAAGCTGCATCCAGACAGATTAGCGCGTGCCACGCGTACACAACAATCACTGACAAATATCCGACGAGCAGCTCTCCCCCCTCCCAACCCTTCGTTATTTCTCCTTTACTACACTTACAGGACGACTTGGAGAAAACCATTTACTTCCCCAAAAGTTTTTATTGTCGTGGAGCGAACAATTATTTTGGACAAAAGATGCACTTGATGCACAGAAATATCTGAAAAATCTAAACACTCTTTGAATCAACATCACAAACCACTGTTCATCCACTAACTAATAAATAAATCGATAATTAATAAACAACGAATTATATTTAGAATTCGAAATTGACTCAATATGCATGGACATTCACATCGCCAAGTGTTGGATTTCGAGAGCCAGGGTGATAATGAAAATTTCGTTTCTAAATTGATACCTTATAGTCCAGTAGCATGAAGTTGGGGCATGTTGTGCACGGCTCCTTACACATAGTCTTTTGTATTAGGGGAACAACTTGAGCTCGATGATGTGTATATAGTTGGAAGTTAAAGTTCACCCTCAAGTTGCTTTCACCAAAAGCGAAAATCTATGAGTGATTTGCGAGGTATTTGTTTCGATATTCATCCATTAAAACCAATCACACACCCATACTCTGACTTTGAGCTAACAAATGAAAAGGTTAATTTAAACTAGGCTCTTTCCGGTCACTTGGATTATTGTAATACATTTAATAAGACCGAAACTAAAAACATGTTTTTGTTATGATAGATGTGTGGTAAGAAACATAAAATTACGTAATTAAAGAATGATTTATATAGGTATTTTCTTCATTAGAATTTATTTTTAATTTAATGTCTCTTTCTAATGTAAGCTGATTTTACAGAGAAGCGAATTGGTACATCACACGTCTCCATCAATCTTGCGATTGATACGCATAAGCAGAGTGGATATTTTATTGCACTCAGAAAGCAGCAAAAAGTAATAGAGAAAGACTGAGAAATTGCATATGAAAAGACAAATAGTTAAACATCGGGCATACCAATATACTGTCAAATATAAAAACAGACAGATGGATGGATGGATTGTTGGAGAGAGGGATGGATGGATGGATGGTTGGAGAGAAGGATGGATGGTTGGAGAGAAGGATGGATGGTTGGAGAGAAGAATGGATGCATGGATAGATAGATAGATAGATAGATAGATAGTCCTTTCCACCTGCGATCAAGAGATCATGTTTGCCTGAGGAGAGGTTCTCCCAGTGAGCAAAGTGTATGACGGATGAACTAAGTACAAAAATCACTAAACAACGATTGGGATGGTTTCGTGGATGAGCGGGGAAAAAATTCACGGGAAATAAAGTCACAAGAAAAAAGCCACGCATAGGAAAGAAAGTCACAATATATGTTAAGTGGAAGTAAGTGACGGCTCATTTGGATCGTGGTTCGATTCCCGATCAGGGTTAAGTGTATTTTTTTTTTTTAGAAACTTCAGTCTGACGAGCATTGTTCGACAACTCTTTTCTTGTTTAATACATACGGCTGGAATCTGTAGAATAAAATGTTCTTTAAAATATCACCTAAAAACACTACCAACAGATGTTTAGTGTGATATGACTGCTTAAAACAGGATTTCATTGATAACTTTTTATTTAGTTTCATTTTATGTCAATACGTCAGATTCTTTTCACTTCTGGAAATTTTTTCCCGATCGAAAGAAAAAAATGAGCCGTGTTAACCGTAATATTGATAGTGTTCTAATGTTCTTGTACTAGTGGGCGATAATAAAGTTGAAATATATAGTACTAATTGATCAAAACGGTCGTCATTTCTGTAAGTTATAATAACTATAAATTTGAACAGTTTAGCCCGTTATAAGTCTTCCACATTGACAACATGTTCTTTGTACATATTTCAACCACAGATTGGTTTTGCGAGCTGCATGCTTGGTTTACATAAATTCATCGAAGCATAATTATGAACCGCTCTTATTACTGTTAGTAATATCCACTGCTAAAGTTTAAGTCATATTTACTATGTAAGTTGTGTCGGAGAGATAAGAGGCACATTCTTTTAATTTACAGCCACACACATACACACACATACACACACACACACACACGCGCGCGCGCGCGCGCGCGAGAGAGAGAGAGAGAGAGAGAGAGAGAGAGAGAGAGAAAGAGAGAGAAAGAGAGAGAGAGAGCACACAAACATACATACACAAACACAAACAAAATAAAACATATTTTACTCCGAGCGAGAATCACAACCACGATCCTCTTGGGCGATAAGTTATTCAGTCAATAATATACGTGTTTATGGACTACAAGCATAAATCATGACTATGTTGAATAAATCATTTTATTAAAATTGTGAATTATAATATGGATTATAATATGTATACGACGGACAAATCACACACACATTTAATCCCGAGGAAGAATCGAACCGCAATCCAACTGAGCTGCCGCTTACATCCTTTTACTGTTATTCAGTAAATAATGAGCATATATATGGACTTACAAATAAAATTAATACAAACAGAACTAAATATATGATTTAGAATGCATTTATACGGTATATAAAATACACGCTCCTGCACACCAAAGACAAAAGCATATATTATTAATGTTTTTCACCACGAACGGTATTTGAACCACGCACATCTTCAGCGAGCTGTTAATCTCCGTGACATTTCGTCCTTCACTTACAGTTAATAAACAGTATAACACATACATACTGACTTACGACTTTATATTAAACATATATTGTGTCTTTATTTCCTGTGACTTTTTTCCTTGTGACTTTATTTCCTAAGACTTCATTCTGTGACTTTTCCCCACTACAAATGCAATAACACACTGGCCCTAGTTTTTTTCCTCTATATAAAACTTGATTTGATTGATTGAATGTAGGGGGGGGGGCGCTTCCGGCTTCCGCCGCTTTTGCTCTGGGTGGAGGGGTTGTGGGGGAAAGGGAGGGGTGGTTTACCCCCCTGGCTATGTCAACCTAGTTTTTATCTATTATTTCCAAATGGTCAGCTGTCCGCAAAGTTGTTTTTACTGTTTACTCATTACCTCATGTCTGGCCCGTCAAAATTTTCTAGGTCTCTGAGCTCTTGTTGTTCGGGTAATTATTATTATTAATTATTTTTAAAAAAAAAAAAAACAAACAATATATCCAACACCCTTCTTGTCTTTTCCTTACTTTCCCCCCTTTTGTCACGTGGAGAGTTAATTTTCCTCAACTCTGTCATAGAGGAGATAATGGGCTTTCTTTTGTCAACTCAAAGAGACCATCCCTATTGTTCTCATCTTAACGGTTTATAGTGGGTTTCCAAACACCCCGGACCCCTGTCTCCTTCCTAACAGCCAGGCGGATTATATCAAAAGTTAATCCTTCCTCCTCGTCTACACTCGTACACGTGAGAACAACAGTACCGATCTTTACTACTGACTGGCGATTGTTGTGCAATCAGTCGGAAGTCCTGCTATTTTTCTTAGCAATGTTACTCTTAGTGAATGGCTACGCATTCCTTCGTACTTCCACCAAATCAACACTGCAGGCATTTATGTACACAAAGGTGTGTACGGTAGACCCAACAGCTCCATACACAATTGTCGTGTTTGAAAAACAAAGGGGTCATTATACGTATATCGAAGGACAGAAGTTATATGACATACATTTAGATACAAAGTGTTACTCGATGCTATTTTTACTGCAATATTTAAGTCATTAAAACACAAAATTTAGCAGAAACAAAACCTAAATCAGGAATACAAGTAAAAAAGTTTTAGAATATATTTATATTTGTTTTTTTTTTTATTTACAGCTAATCCTAACCCTAACATTTCTCTAAAAACAACAAAAACAAAACTGTCTCTAAAATTCCCTCATATTTTTTCTCTAACCTAAAACAAGAGAGTTGTGTATGGAGTCGCTTCTTATCAACGGTGAGCGGAAAAAATGTCACTGGAAAAAAGTCACAGGAAAAAAGTCATAGGAAATAAAATCACAAGGAAAAAGTTACAGGAAATAAATTCACAATATAAAGTCATAAGTGTCAGAGTGTATATCTTATAATACTTATTAACAGTGAGTGAAGCAGGAAAAGGCAAGGAGGTTAACTGCTCGCTCAATATGTGCGTGATTCAAGTGTATTTTATATACCGTATAAATGCTTTGTAATACATACATTTAGTTCTGTTTTAATTAATTTTCATTGTAAGTCGGTATGCATGCTTATTATTGAGTGAATAACAGTAAATGGAATTAAGCGACGGCTCATTAGGATCGTGGTTCGATTCTCGCTCTGGGGTAAATGTGTGTGTGTGTGTGTGTGTGTGTGTGTGTGTGTGTGTGTGTGTGTGTGTGTGACTTGTATATCGGAACATATTATAATTCACGCATTTAATTATATGATTTTTTCATACTTAGTTATATTGTTATGCTTGAAGTCCATAGACAAGTAAATTATAGATAGAATAACAGTGAATGGAAATAAGTGATTGTGCAGAAACTAACCTCTCGCCCAAGAAGATCGTGGTGTGATTCTCTCTCTGAATTAAAGATGTTTTGTTTGTGTGTGTGTGTGTGTGTGTGTGTGTGTGAGAGAGAGAGAGAGAGAGAGAGAGAGAGAGAGAGAGAGAGAGAGAGAGACTGTGTGTATGTGTGTGTGTGATTGTAATTTAAAAGAATCTGCCTCTAATCTCTCCGACACAACTCACATAGTAAATAAGATTTAAACTATAGCTCTATGTGTAACCCAATACTACAAGTGTAATTCCAAGAAACGCCAAAGAACTACGCTAAAACAAAATAAGACACCAATGCAATCATAATTATGGTTATAGCATTCAATGCAATATAAACATGTTAGATAGTTGTATGGTAGGTGAGTTTTATTAATATTGCATGTCACCGTTCAAATTTATAGTTACTATATCTTACAGATATGCCGACCGTTTTGATCAATTAGTACTATATATTTCAACTTTATAATCGCCCACTAGTACAAGAACAATAGAACACTATCAATAATACGGCTAACACAGTTTAATTTTCTTTTATCTCGATCGAGAAATAATTTCCAGAAGTGAAAAGAATCTGACGTATTTACATAAAATGAAACTAAATAAAAATGTATCAATGAAATCATGTTTCAAGCAGTCATATCACACTAAACATCTGTTGGTAATGTTTGTTAGGTGATATTTTAAAGAACATTTTATTCACAGTTACCAGCCGTATGTATTAAACAAGTAAAGAGTTGTCGAACAATGCACGTCAGATTGAAGTTTCTAAAAAAAAAAAAAAGGAATACATTGGTTTTGCGAGCTGCATGCTTGGTATACATAAATTCATCGAAGCACAATTATGAACCGCTCTTATTACTGTCAGTAATATCCACTGCTAAAGTTTAAGTCATATTTACTATGTAAGTTGTGTCGGAGAGATAAGAGGCACATTCTTTTAATTTACAGTCACACACATACACACACACACACACACACTCGCGCGCGCGAGCACACTCAAACATACGTACACAAACAAAAACAAAATAAAACATATTTTACTCTGAGCTAGAATCACAACCACGATCCTCTTGGGCGATATGTTAATCTGCGCAATCGCTAACTGTCATTTATTGTTATTCAGTCAATAATATACGTGTTTATGGACTACAGGCATAAAACATGACTATGTATGAATAAATCATTTTATTAAAATTGTGAATTATAATATGGATTATAATATGTATACGACGGACAAATCACACACATACACACACACACACACACACACACACACACATTTAATCCCGAGGGAGAATCGAACCGCGATCCAACAGAGCCGCCGCTTACTTCCTTTTACTGTTATTCAGTAAATAATGAACATATATATGGACTTACAAATAAAATTAATACAAACAGAACTAAATATATGATTTAGAATGCATTTATACGGTATATAAAATACACGCACGTGCACACCAAAGACAATAGCGGACATACACGCATACATTATAATTATTAACGTTTTTTCACCCCGAACTGTATTTGAACCACGCACATCTTCAGCGAGCTGTTAACCTCCGTGACATTTCGTCCTTCACTTACAGTTAATAAACAGTATAACACAATCACACTGACTTACGACTTTATATTAAACATATATTGTGACTTTACTTCCGGTGACATTTTTCATTGTGACTTTATTTCCTAAGACTTCATTCTGTGAAAACGTGAATATGTTTCAAATGGGCAAGTTATGTGTGTGTGTGTGTGTGTGTGTGTGTGTGTGTGTGTGTGTGTAAGAGAGAGAGAGAACAAAAAGACAGAGACAGAAAAGAAATTATCAAGAGAAGAGAGAATCTAATCTCTTTGATTATCTAAGTTTCTGTGTCAACAATCACCTAAGGTAGCAAGTCTAGCTGGCGGTACTTTGTATAACTTTGATGTAGAGTTAGGCACACTCAGGCCTACGCTCGCGAAAGTGGCGGAAGCCGGAAGCGCCCCCCCCCCTACACTCAATCAATCAATCAATCAGTCCTACTCTCTGCTTTGTCCGAGTACCTTCTGTTCACGCTTCACAGCGTCTTGAACAGCACGCCAACGCGAAAGACCAATAATCTTAATCCCTAATCCCTAAAGGCATGCTTTACAGTTCACATCCTTATGCGTTCACTTGCTAACAGGAACTACGCGTCCGTTCATAAACAACACAGACAACTTAATATAACTAAGTCTATATTCGTATATATCTGCATTTTCAAGTTTCATCAGTCAAATAAAATTATAATTTATTTATATTTTTAATAGTATTATAATTCAATAAAAACAATAAACTGTTTCCCGAGTGGTACCACTCACGCTGATGATCCCTTGATAGTTAAAAATCGGAAAGAGAAAACGATATACCAGAGTTTGGGCTTAAACTCAACAATTAAACTCCATGCTATTATTTCTCTTCCTTTCAAACTATACATCTTTTTGTTATCCAGTCCGCAGTACCAAGCAATACCTACCAATAAAATTCAGGCGTTTTCAGTCCTAGGGATTTGGCATTGATTGATTGATGGTTGAATGCACAGTGAACCTTTGTTCCATCCAAACCACACCTTTCTTTTTAATTGTTACCACGATCTATCTGTTCTCTCTCTAAAAGTCTCATCTGAGTCTGTGGGAAAGGGTGAGATAAAGGAGTTTAAATTAGTCATCATGTTTCGCTCTGAATAGGGAGGGCATTAAATGAATGTAAAAAAAGAGAAAATGACTGAGTAGACCCGAACTTATCAGACTTTATTTCCAGTCTTTCGAAGATCAGCGGTTTTCATCATTCAGTTCTCACACTTAAAAAAAAAAAAAGATAAAGGATCTGTGACTGTACTTATTTCTGAAACAGAAAGCATGTACACTGCAGATCGATGTTTTTCAGCTAATCTCTGCAGTACTGTCTACAAAATAAGGTAAGAGATCATTTATTTTGATTACTTTATCATTTACATGTTAGCTTTCTTAATAGAGATAAATAGTCGGTGGCACTGATTGATGGCAAGAGCAAATACTTCTGTTCTTTTCTTCATCTTTTACGAGGCGGAGGGGTATCAATTTTATGTGCAATTATGTCAGGCAGTGAGTAACCAACGGAGACATTCTTCGCTCTTTAATTGCCAGGCTTGCACGAGCTTTAGTAAACGTAACTGTTTTAGTAAACTAACCATTTTGTTTGTCCTATTTGATGGACTAGATACAAAGCCTAGAACCTTATCTGGGGATGGGGTAAGAATCACACTATCCATCCTGGCACGAATCGAACTCAGCCCCTGAATTAAGCAAGAATTGCTGTGCCTTTGCGGTTGTTCTTCAGTTCAATAATATTGCTTCAGACACTAATTAAGTCCTTCAATTTATGACAGAGTATTTCTTAAATAGAAATTTTAATTCAAAATCCACTTCATTTTATAAGTTTTAACAGAATGGATCTTGAGGAGTCCATTCTACATTACTCAATTTTTATTTTAGACTTGCGACTTTACTGTTTTATAGTGCAAGAGCACTGGACAGTTTCTATCTATGGACAGTATAATTTACGTGTTCATTCGGCCTTCACCCATAAACAATTGTCGCCCCAAGCCTTATCGTTCTAAATTATAATCGTACTTAAAGACAGCTCTTTATAGTTATAATTTAATTCATCACCGCTGTTACATAAATAAATCTAAGTACAGTGAAATATCGCTATAAGGCGATAATTGGGGTCCATAAAATCGGATTGCATTAATAGTGGTCTTTTTACAATATTTGACTTTTTTCTGTGAACATATACGTCTATTCATGTCTAATGTAAAAGGTTGGGTTATTATGGGACGAATATTAAATGGAATGCATTATTAAGATATATTCAAAATAATGGACGGATATAATATCTATAGGTTTTTACTTTGCGTTAAATAGTTTTACTAATTTTTATTTGTTTGTACGATAATACACATTGTCCCATAATACCCCGAGTGACGTAATATCACGAATTAGGTTACACTGTATTGCAACACCGCCAAGCCCAGCCAACATGTTTGCGGCTTTAGTTCTTTGATGTTTATTAAATTGTGAAAATATTTTATCAACCACCGCATTGTCTGCTGTTTGGTTTGTGCAACAATTGTATAATAATTAATTAAATATAATCACTAAACTACTTACTGGCCTTACTCATGGATCAGTAATAAGTAACATATCCGATAATGTTTATTTTGGAATAACACTTCAAGAACCTGGTGAAATCCTTACATTTCGGATCGTTTTATATTAAACGTAATATGCGAACTCTTCCCCAAAATGATAATACACTTTTTACACACTATGTTTCTTTAGTTTATTGAAAATAATTTTAAATAAAGAAACATGTACATTATTTATTAGAGTATAATATATGCTTATCTGCATAGCACTGGTTTTAAGCAAATATTGTCCACGTACCTCTAGTTGCATTAAACATTAATTTTCCAAACTCATCACTAAATTACATTTACTGATTTAGTGTCTCGTATAACATGAATTTGAATCTAAATCTTGTATTAAATAGTGATAAATTAAAGAAGCATTACTTTATTTATTTGAGTGACATGTATGCGGTCTGCATGTTGCTGGTTTTTAAGCACTTAATGTCCACCAAAGGATGGTTTTAAAGCATAAACCTTTTACTTTCCAATTTTAATACCAAATTAAATTTGGGACTTTTCAACATACTTTAAAATTTGAACAATTTATTAAATAGTGATACAATAATGTTAAATAAAGAAACTTAGCTTTATTTATTAGAATGACATATACATGTCTGCGTATTGCTGGTTTTTAAGCAAATAATGTCTGCGTATTGCTGGTTTTTAAGCAAATAATGTCTACGTAAGGCTGATTTTTAAGCATACACTTATTTTTCACAAATTCAACACTAAATAGAAACTGTGGTCCTTTAAAATGATTTTGCATTTGAATCCTGCATTAAATAGAAATAAATTTAAGAAACGTTGCTTTATTTATTACAATAATGTTTAAGTTGCCTGCATATTGCTGCATTGCTGGTTTCAAAGTTTGCATTGTACAAGTAAGGGTGTTTTATAAGCATAACACTTTTACTTTCCAACTTTAATACCAAATTAAATTTGGGGTCCTTAAACATGATTCTGAGTTTGAATCTTTTTTTAAATGGTGAGAAATTAATAGTAAATATAGAAAAAATATAGAAAAATCAAGTTATTTCCAAAATTAACTTACAGGTATGATTACTTTTTTAATTTTTTAATAGCAAATTATGCTCACATAAGGTTGTTTTTAAAAGAAAAAAGCTTTTATTTTTGTAAGTCAACACTATATTGATTTTGTGGTCCTTTAATTTAATTTTGACTTTAAACCTGTATGAAATAGTGATAAATTAAGGAAACCTTGCTTTCCTTTATTTATTTGAGTAACATATATGTTGTCTGCATATTGCTGGTATGTAAGCACATAATGTCCACCTAAGGCTGTTTTTAAAACATTTACTTTCCAATTTTAATACCAAATTAAATTTTGGACCTTTTAACATGCTTTTAAATTTGAACAATTTATTAAATAATGAGACAATGGCATTAAATAATGAAATATAGCTTCATTTATTAGAATGACATATATGTCCACATATTGCTGGTTTTTAAGCAAATGATGTCTGCTTAAGGCTGGTTTTTAAGCAAATGATGTCTGCTTAAGGCTGGTTTTTAAGCAAATGATGTCTACTTAAGGCTGGTTTTTAAGCAAATGATGTCTACTTAAGGCTGGTTTTTAAGTATAAACATATATTTTTCCAAACTCAAGATTTAATTGAGTTTGGAGTCCTTTAACATGATTCTAAATGTATATCCTGATTTAAATAGTAATAAATCAATATAAAAACTCAACAATATACTTTTATTCATACCAAATTGTGGACTTTTAGATTATAAAATGAGATACATCTATACAAATATCTATTAAAGCAAATGTATTCTTCTACTTTTGATTTATATTTATAACCTATACGTTTATTTATGCAGAGTCATGGTTTTTAAAAAGATTCATTTGTTTACAACTATAAAATTGACCATTTTAACTAAGTGTCCACATAATGCTGGTTTTTAAGTACGAGTCCCATAATGCTGGTTTTTAAGTGTATGTGTTTGTCTACATAATGCTGGTTTTAGGGTTATAGGAATTAGGCAGACCACAAAACATGTATATTTTTTGTTATTTGATATTTTTTCTTCAAATTAAGTACGTTTGCTATTAGTGATGTCTAAAAGCAGAATGTGAAAAAAAAATGTTAATTTTATTATTATTATGGGATATACACTGTGTCCACCTAATGCTGGTTTTTAAGCATGGTCTACCTAACGCTGGAAATAGGGTTATATATATATATATATATATATTCACATACGCACAATCTCACTCATATTTACATACGCATTAACACATGACATTCTTTGGAGATACTACATAGCTCTTATAGAATCATTAAGTCAAAAAAGATAAACATCAACTAGTAAGTTTTAGTTTCACACAATTTCATAAAGGCTTTACTTTACAAGTGCATTATTTAAAAGCATTTTAACCTCTTTCTGAACGTGATAATCATTATATACAGATATTTTTATAAAACTTTTCTATAGTCGAAATATTTGAGATATAATCTTACCGCATACTTAACATGTGTACCTGTTAATTTAGGTACAAGTATTGAGATGCAATAGGGTGTACACGTATGCCTAAAACATGTTTTGTGACAAATATTATTTGTAAGTGAACCATTAAAATGGAATTATTAAGAGTGTACAATTATACTGAGTGTACACATCCGAACGGCAGTGTTTTAAGAAATAATGACGAAAAAATACTATTTTACATTTTTAAAAAACACTGAAATGTTTGAATTTTGTCAAGTTTATAATTTTTAAATTGTGCATCTATGTAATGTGTTTATTTATAATATGAATATTTGCATAGTGTCATCTGTTTGTTAGATTTTGTCCCAGTCTTTAAATATCAATGGGTATTTGAAACAGTCTCCTCAAAAACTTTTCATGGCCAAATCATTATTATTATTATTATTATTATTATTATTATATATATATATATATATATATATATATATCCTTATTATTAGTATATATTTTTATATCGTATAATACACTTTTTATTAATTTATTTTGAGTTACTTGTATCTCTCATTGATGTTGCATGATATTACATAGTCATGTGTTCTAATATTAATTTTCGTTTCTTAGTGAAACTTTACATTTCTGTACATAAAGATATGATCAAACATATTTAGTTCAATTCGTGTGTTGTTTAGCAACGTAAAGGACTCATTTTATTTGAAATGTAATAAAAATTATTATTTACTGTTAATTTCGATGTGTTTCATTATTCAAACTGTATTTATAAGCGTAAATATCGATATAATGTGCAAGCGCAGACTGAAAACCTCGTGTCGCGATTTAAATTAAGAAACACCTTCACTAAATGCGCGCACGAACAAACTTTTCAGACTCATTGGTCTATTTATGAAAAATTAGAGCCATGAGATTATAATTTATAGTCAAGTGTTTTGAGTTAATAATTAGAGCCATGAGATTATAATTTATAGTCAAGTGTTTTGCGTTAATAATTAGAGCCATGAGATTATAATTTTGCGATAATCATGAATAGAGGTGTACCTCGAGCTGATAACCGTGTACAAATCTCACACGTGTGTGTGTATGTCAATATGTGTGTACGTGTGCGTTTGACATAGTGCGTGCACGTATGTGCGTGCGTGCATGTTTATATGTGCACGTGTGTGCGTGCGTGCATGTTTATATGTACACGTGTGTGAGTGCGTGTATGTTTATATGTGCACGTGTGTGAGTGCGTGTATGTTTATATGTGCACGTGTGTGCGTGCGTGCATGTTTATATGTGCACGTGTGTGCGTGCGTGTGTGTTTATATGTGCAAGTGTGTGAGTGAGAGAGAGTGTGTGTGACTTAAAATCAAGTAAATTAATATCTTTTAGAGAGTACTTAAAGGTCAACATTGTATCGGTACAATTAACTCGCGTAGCACATTCAAAAGCAAATAATCGCTATCCCTGTTTATTAGAAGCAGATGAAGAATTATAACAAACAAAAAAATGCAAGCAAGCAAGTCAGCTAAATACCCTCTTTTAGCGTGTGCTACTTGTACTACATTTAAGATCTTGAGGACAAAGACGCAAAACATTAATTTTCTCAATTTTTTTTTAAAAAACAAAATTTAGAAAACAAACTACAGACTGTTTCATTTTCTACTCATTGATATTATTAAACACTTGGCAAGGAAAGTCTGCACTTTGTACTCTTTGTTATTATCAAACACTTGGAAATGAAGGATTACAATTCCTTTTCTAAATAGATTGCTCACAGCGAGGCAATAAAATTAACACTGCTTCTTCATACAATGCACCGTCACTCCCGACAAGTTTAATCAACAGTGACTTCTATTCGTTTTCTCATACGTACAGAAATTTTCTTACAACATGTCTGGACAAGAAGAAGTAAGCTCAATTCACCATTAAACAAGTCTAAGGAAAGTAACAAAGCACTGCAAAATAAAATGGCCTAATTATATTATGCATGGCTATAACACGTGGGACCGAAGTCACAAGCTGAAGATGAATGTAGGCCTATAGCACAGCACGTGATCCTTATTTGTCGTTTTCAGTCCTAGTTTCAGGTCAATTGTTAGAAAGAGTTGAATAGATGTACTAGAACTTAGTACCCTAAATCGTATGGGTCGATTAGCCTTAAAATGCTTAATATACTTAGATAACAGTAATATGCCCAATGAGTCAGCTAGCCCGTTGTTCGTCTTAATACAGAATAATGATTTCGTCATGAGACCGAATAATGATTTCGTCATGAGACAGAATAACGATTTTGTCATGAGAGAGAATAATGATTTCGGCATGAAACAGAATAATGATTTCGTCATGAGACAGAATTATGATTTCCGCATGAGACCGAATAATGATTTCGTCATGAGACAGAATAACGATTTTGTCATGAGAGAGAATAATGATTTCGGCATGAAACAGAATAATGATTTCGTCATGAGACTCTGTAAACCATTAAAAAAATCGCTTAATGGGAATCGAGACCATATGACGACTACCGGTCTATAATAGTATTGATTCATTTGTGCTTTAATGTAGTACAGATAACCTTGGCGTGTTCTTTTTTTAAAAAAAAATATTCATAAAAAAATAATATGACTCGTTCAGTGTTGGCCCACTGAGGGAGCGCCAGTTTTATCTGACTTGCACTGAATAGAACTAAATGTTTCGTGTGCTAATTCGTCTTGTCACTATGACCCGAAAAACGACATTTGAGTCACGTGAGTGGAACACACTGCCTGGGAGTTAGTGGAACATATATAGTTCACATCGGGGAATATGAATTGATGCCGGCTGTTACTTTGTGTGCGTGTGTGCGTGTATATACTTATGTTTGTGTATGTGTGTTTATGAATGTGTTTGCTCATCGACTGAGACCCACATCCCGAGAAGCAGGTGCTGTGTGTCGACGCATCAGAATAAGTTCGTGAGTCTTCAATCACCATGTCGTCAAACTTTTCGACATCGTTTTGCGGGGATTCCCCATTTTGGGTATGACTGTTTACTAACTCTTTATGAGTGAATTCATTCTATAATAGCATTGAATTTAAGCTTTTTGTAAATCACGTAAATGACTATAAGAGTGCTATTGCTGCAGATGCCTTGTACTACTGGCTTTCTCCATGGTATATATGTTAAAAGTGAAGCCTGATGGTCTGTCCCTCGCTATTAGTGTTACTCTGTATAGAAATGGTGGCAGGTCTCATTTCGTTTGTTGTTTGTTGTTCTTTTTTTTTGTTACTAAAAGAAAGGAAGAGCATTGTAATCATTAATGTTAATGGTATTATTGTTTACATGCCTATAATCTGTACTTTCATTAAATGTTTTTTTCTTTTAAAATTCCATTTACTGCCCAAATATGTCAGTATTTTGGACCAGCAAGGAGAGCAATTCCCGCTAACAACAATAAACTAATTTAGCATAGCATTTACACTTAGTGAGTAATCTTTTATTCGTGATTGATTTAACATCATGGTGTATTTAATTAACTGTTGAAAATTAGCTGAACATATTTTTATTCTATGCCGTAATTGATATTGAAATTGGTTATGTCCCGAATCGAAGTTATCGAATATTTTTTTTCTATCCTCACGCTGTTGACCCTCCATAACGAGAACGCGTAACCTAATATTATGATTTTGAAATAATAATTATGTAAAATAAGGTCATGTACTGCACTTGAACAGTATTTAAAGTTACACCACACACGCACGTTTGCGCTCTTTGTTTGTAACACATATGTATGTACTTTTACATATACCCCCACTATACGCAAACTACACACACACACACACACACACACACACACAACCATATACAAAAATTAACCTTACATACATAAAAATACAATCATATATGCACACATATTACTATAAGTTCATCCATGTACGTACACACACACACACACACACACACACACACACACACACACACACACGTTTGTATAAACATGAATGTACGCATACGCATATACAATCACAAGTACATAGACACTTTCGCAAAGGCACATGCATATTATCATACAGGTATAGGTTGTATGTGTGTGTGTGCGCGCGCGTGCGTGCGTGCGTGTGCTTCAATACATGCAATTGTGTATTTTATATCATTTTAGACATAATTATATACATCTAAGCGGAGCGTTGCGAATAAGATTTTATCAGTCTAGTCTCCATGCTTTTGACCAAGTGTGTAGTCTATTAGGTCTACGTTAACTAAATCGACTCTTATCAACTATATTATCGACGAAGAAACGATCTACCTTGTTAGCAATGATAATTAGGTCACTCTGTAAGATAAATGATGACGACCACGAATATGTCCCTACCGATTTTTTGTTAAATCACCAAGATAACATCCTAAGGTTTTTTTTCCTCTTATCGGCGAGTGACAAGCGCATCGTAACCAATCGGGAAAATAAATATAATGTGTCTCAGCCTTATGGTGCTCTATTTTTAGACATGTAAACAGGCATGACAGGGTGTTTTTTTAAAAAGAGTTTCCTTACTAAATCATCCCAGGAAAGTTTTTATTTTTTCTAACAAATTGCGGGGAAAATATTTTAACAAAGCGCTAAAATGTATGTGAGCTGGATAGTTGCTTACTGGCGTTGAAAGAATTATTTTTAGCATAGTTTGTCGAATGTTTCAATGTAATTTACTTGAATAGGAAGGGTGTTTTAAAGGAATTTAAAGTAATTATTTTAGCAAATTTTCTCAGGTAGTGCAATGCAAAAGCCTGCATATGTAGAACGGATGTTTTAAAGCATTTTCAAGTAAATATTTTTTTTAAGTTTGTCACTTTATGTGACACCTCTGGGTACCCTTCACTCGTTATAATTATTATTTATTAATTAATAACACAGAACTAATTACAAGTGATCAAGATTATTAATTTATAGTTATTAATCATTCTCCAACGAGACGAACCACTCTATCACTTGGAGGATTATAAGGGTGTCGTAAAACTCTACTAATTGTACAATAATAAGTTAGACGTTTTACTATCGCATAATGTTTCCGCAGGCAAAAACTTCTTACTAAATGAGTAATAAATATCCGTCATTAATTAATATTTAACGGGCCCCCTCCCCCATCCACCTCATCCAACATAAGGTTTTAATATATGTGCAAGAAGGTTAATAAATGTATTAAATCAACAATCAAATATAGAACATATGAGTATAATAAAAAAAAGCATTGACATTTACATCACTTGAAACAATGTTTGATTAAACTTTAGACACTCATTCAGTTATTCTAGCACAGACATCAGCTGTCAAATTTAGATAGAAAGATAGATAGACAGACAGACAGACAAACAGATAGATAGATAGAGAGATAGACAGACAGATATATAGATAGTAGATAGATAGATAGATAGATAGATAGATAGATAGATTGATAGATAGATAGATAGATAGATAGATAGATAGATAGATAGATAGATAGATAGATAGATAGATAGATAGATAGATAGATAGATAGATAGATAGATAGATATAATCTAGTTCATTTATATGATTTCATCATAGAAATAAGGGTGGAGTTTCAGAGAGATAATTATAGTCAATGTAAATAACCTTTTCAATGATGGCAGCTGTCCCTTGCATGTGTTCAAAATCACACAGTTTGCAACAAGTCACTTTTTTTCTTATAAGATGATGGTCCAACAAACCCTTTCTTATGCACATTACACAACTGTTCCAGATGCTTTGATGTGCTCACTAAGCACACCTTGGAGAATCATCCAGAACTTCGTTTGCTCTTTCAAAGCACATCATGAGGAGTGTTTTAGATCTTCATGTGCACTACAAAAGTACTCCACAAGAAATGTTAAAAATCTTCGTGAATTCTTGAGACCAAACTCAAGCTTCCATTTCTAACATATGGTTTCCAAACAGAATTCACAGGAATCAACTTGCAGTAACACTTTTACTGATAAGTTCGATGACAATGCTGGATATACAGCAATGTGATCCAGTAGAGTCTGATACAAGGTTGCAAAACATCAAAAGCATCAAAAGGCATACTCACCTCTGCAAAAGTCAAATCAGGGGCAGTGCTAAGTTTCATATTTTCAAGGCATATTTCATCTCTAAACTCCTTTCTCAACTTGGAAACCTTGCAACAACATTCATTAGCCAGATACACGTACAGTATAAGAAATTTAGCATAAATCAAAAACTCACAAGTATAATGTGCAGCGTAATCAAATTAGCGAACTGAAATAATAGAAATAATGGCTCAATTACATAAGCATTCTCCAATTCATATTAAGGTCAACACCAAATATGAACGGAATATTTCTTCCAAGTCCATTCTTTCTTTTTCAGTCAGTTAACTTACAGTAAGTTAATGATTGCCTTTATGACCAGACTTGAGTTACATCAAAACCAAAGTGATTAGAACTTTCTGCGAACAAAGTAATGCTCGATACATCCCCATTGGATGAAATTGTTATAAACAAGTATGAGACCAATTATCAGAAACACTACTCATCAGTTTGGAACTGGTTTGGATTACATCAGCAAATTCTAGAATATTCTCTACCTGAGTTGTGTTTTTTTTTTACTCTGGTACTTGCAAAAATATCAATCTGCGCAGTATTCAAGGTCATGTCACAAATATTTCACAAAAATATTTTCAACGTTTCTAGTGCTTAAATGTACGTCAGCTGGGACTGTTTCAGAATTAAAACCTCTCAGAATTATGAATTTCTAAAAAGTACAGACTTGTGTGTATGCATGTGTGTGTGTGTGTGTGTGTGTGTGTGTGTGTGTGTGTGTGTGTGTGAGTGTGAGTGTGAGTGTGTATGTATGTGTATATGTGTGTGATGTGAATGAGTGGATAGTGCCCAGCATATATGAAAATTATGGCATTCATGGTCTTGGATAAAGGAATATATATGCATTAGGTCTATAAATCACAGGACACATCTAACTAACAGTGTAGTGTATGAAACACAAGCTACTACATAAAAAGAAGAAAACAAAATATATATCAATACTAATAAAATTAACAAATGTCATTTATTTGTGCTTATTTTCCAAACTATGAGCGCTTGCAAAAATCTGATGCTAGTGTTCAACATGTGTGAAATATTCATTATGAATAAAACAAATAAAACAATAAATTCTCAACCGCAAGTAGAAATGCACAAGTAACCTGTACTCCTAAATCATATGTTTCAAATGCAAGCTGATGAAATAATGAAACTTGTTTTTGACTGACTTTAATGAAGGCGAAAAGTTGTTTGTTTTGTTTTTTCTCTATGAAACATTTCTGTTCGTTTCTGTGTTTTAGGACAAAGAGTTATTGATAAACAACACGTTCCCGCAATTTACGGAATGCTTTCACGTCTCGCTGATTGCGTTCATTCCCACTGCGTGGCTATTGCTCAGTGGACCTGTACATGTGTACTACGTCAAGCAGAACTACTCCCGCGTTCGAATCCCATGCAGCATGCTCAACATTATCAAGACTGTACGTTGCTCCTTTAATACAATTCTGTTGGTGTTATACCACGATGGTTAGCTTGTCTAAGTAAGGCGGAGATGGTTTCTAACATTAATATAATAAAAAAATAATAATAACATATTTCTTGTGAAATGCTCGAATGGAGTGGAAGTACACGGAAATAAAATGTTAATTTAAAAAATAAAAAAGTGTATATTGTGCAGAATGCTATTAAAATAATACTAAATCAAATACTGCTAATAGTACAATAAAATAGTAAGAGGACTAATCGTATCATTGCAAATAATAATAAATATTATTTCTAGCCGCGTTGCAATGTATTTTATTAGTTTTATAATATTAAGATTTTATTAGTTTTTTTTCTAAATATTACTACTCGCGTTTAAATATACCAAATGAAATGGTACCAACCGTAGTGATACTATAATAATATCCTATGAAATAACAGTGTAGGTTATTCTATATCACACTGTATTACAGTATAATTATAAAAGCTGCAATAATTTTCATGAAAAGTAACTTAGCTCAGTAATGGCGACACTATAGTAAATTTACAGGAATTTTAATTGTAGATACAATAATAATCATACCCATAGTACCACTGTATTGTTCTTGTCCTAGGGCTGCTTATATTGTACACTGTGGTCTTCTGTAATTATATACATTACATCTTAGACAACGACATGAACGACGGTCTTAAAATCAAATTGTGTAAGTTGGCACATCGACCTATAATTATTTCATTAACATATGATATGACAGATCTAATAACTAACAATTAAACCAGTAGAACAGCCTCCCCAACGCACATAAAATCGACTTTGTAAAATATTACACAATGACTAAATAAATATTTTACTAAAATAAATAAAGGATTTTTTTAAAGACCAAACAGACAATTGACTAAAATAAATTAAATGAAATTGTTTTGCAGGTCTTATGCTGCTTGCTTGTAGTTCTGACCATTGGAGAAGGTCTGCTGGAGATCAGAGACAAAGAGGCGCCTGTTCCGTATGGGTATTACGCAGTGATCGGAGTACAGAGTGTGACCTACGTAAGTTACTCGTGCTCGTCAGTCAGCACATTACGGAATTGTGAGCGGCGTAAATAGAAGGTTGCGAATTTCAGTCATAATTTCGTGCAAACGTACACGAACACACACACACACACACACACACACACACACACACACACACACACACACATACACACACACACAAACACACACACACACACATACTCACACGCACACACTCTACACACATACATACACATACATTAATTATGTGTGTGCTTGTGTGTGTGTGTGTGTGTGTGTGTGTGAGAGAGAGAGAGAGAGAGAGTCAAAGCGAAAAGGAGTGAGGAAAGATAGAGATACAAAGAGAGAGGAAGAAGAAGAAAGAGAAAGCAAGTAACGGAGAGAAATCGAAAGCAAGAGAGAAAGGGTTGTGGGGCGAAAAAAGAAAAATAGGAGTCTAGTAAAATGAAGATTATTTATTCCTAGATTTCCTTTCACACCAGAAATATAATTAACTGAATCGTGAACTTTTAATTTAATGTTTTTAGTTTGTGCTTGTTTTACATACTTATCACGTTGTGGTAAATGTACCTAAAATTTTAATTTTTACTTGACTCTGTTTTCAAAGGAAATCTAAATATGACTATTAAACTCACGAAAGGCAAACTAAATTGAAAACAAAATATAAGACATACCTCAAGAATCAAATGCGAAAAGTCATGAAAAATATTAGGAGTTTCTAATATTTCTGATTTAAGATTGAATGTTTCTAAATTTTCGTTGAAATTGACATCCTATTGGTTAATACTTGTAAATAACCGAACTAATTGTTCGATCGAATAAATATTGAATTTTTAATTAGTTGAATTAATGACTGATTGATGAAAGGATGGATGGATGGATAGGAGAGAGCAGCTTATTAGTGACCTTGAAAAGTAAAATATATATATAAACTGACTTTGGATATTTTCTGCTATTTCTTTACAGCTTTTTGCAGCCATTTTGACTGTGATATCTAGGAAGGCTTTGGTGTTTTCCCCATGTGTGCTCTTTATATTCTGGATGGTGTGTGTCTTCTCGGCCATTGTTCCCTTTTATCATTTTCTCAATGATGAGGTAGAGCAATTCTATATTTAAGACATATTTATTTAAAATAGTTTACTTCTAGTGTTCTCTTAGTAGTCTATTCGGGAATACTATTAATATTCTCTTAATGAATGCTGCTAGTCTCTCAACTTAAGAGTAAATTGCTGTTAGATTTGAGCTATTTGTACATTCCTGTTAGTAAGTTCCAGTACATTTCTTTCCTCAGACATACTCACTGGACAACAATCATTTCAAGGTGTTTTGCATCTGGTTTGTGATTCTCTGCGTTCAATTCATCCTCAACTGCTGGGCAGAGACATCTCTACTTCAAAACCTTAATCTGGATTCCGATAAAGTACGCCTAGATGCCTTCTTTACTTCAAGCATGATTTACTTTTTGTGTTTATGCAATTTACCCTGTGTGCTGTAAGATGGGTGACGTATGCGTCTGTATATATGTATGCATGTATATATACAATGTGTGTGTGTGTGTGTGTGTGTGTGTGTGTGTGTATGTGTGTGTGTGTGTGTGTGTGTGTGTGTGTGTGTGTGTGTGATATGCGAGCATGTGCGTACAGGTGTATGCGTGAAAAAGACATGGGGAGATGTGATTACTACACACTTAACGCGTCGTTCGTCCTGTTATTCATTATTATTCAAAATAACTGCGTGATCAAACAGACAACCAGGAAGGGTATTTGTAAGCAAGTCTTATAGCAGAGTTACCGTTACCATCTATAGGTACGATACTTGGAACCGTACAAAGTCATCACAAAGTCTAATAGCAAAATGTTTTATTTGCACTTGAAGGTCTGATGTTAATTATAACAAAATGTGCCAGTTATGTGCCAGATTAATACCTTCATTTACAATGGATCCACAATTACGCGTACGCACACACAAACACATAAATACAAATTAAATATACTTCTGAAAAGGAATACTCCACTACATACATATGACAATCATTTATTTTTTAACGTAGAGGCATAATATTTTACAATGCCTGCTTTTCAGTCACTGGCAGAAACGTTGAAACAAAATAAGCAAAGCACGGTGATATTTTGTAGAATGTCTGTACTTGAAGGAAATAATGTATAGTAACACATCAGCTAATGTAACAATATTTTGTAATGCTTTAAATTATAAAGTTTTCATAATTCTGTCATAAAATATATTTCGAGAGATCACTTTTTAAAAAACTATTCTTTCACCGCATTGTTATTCACGTATGAGTGTGAATAGATATGAGAATGCACATATATTTTTGTTATACTTTCACCTCTCTGTTATTCACGTATGTGTGTGAATAGATATGAGTATGCACATATGTTTTTGCAGATGTGTCTATTTTTAAAATTCAGAAGGCATGAAATTGTAGTTATGTAAAACATAATGACTTCACGTAAACGTCCTGTGCTGGAAATATAATTCATAATACATTATTTTCGCATCAAATCCCTTATGAACTGAAGGTTAAATAAAATAAATTAAATAAGAAAAGGAAGGAAAAAGGTAAATGTATCTCCCATCACCCAAGAAACGGCCACCATATTAACAAGAATAGCAAGTACAAGTGCATATAGTAAAACCCGTATTGTAAGAAAGAACAGCAGGTAACTAATAGCAACAAATAGCTCAACTTGGCAGCAAATCTCTGGAAATAAATACAGTTCGACAATGCCCCCAAAGCCAGCAAGAAAGTATTATCTTAATGTTATATTGTTTTTCTGTTGTAGCCTTGCAGTCCTGAAGTGTATGCGTCATTTCCGTCTAAGATAACGTTTCACTGGGCTACCAGGTGAGCAACAGTGACGTCATGTACGCGTGCATTTGTGAGTAAATGCCACATGTCCAAAATGAAGACGAACACATTAATTTCAATAGCGATTGTGGATAATTTACATTTAAAAGTAAAGAACACAAACTAAGTGCGTTTCATTACGTCTTTTTATTGATAAGTAACATTAATATTTGCTGGTTGATCTTGTTGGATAGAATTATTTTCGATGCGCTAGTACAGAATTACCCCACCCCCCCTTTCCTTCCATTTCTTAACACTACTGATTTTATTTCGACAGTTTGCCACTCTACAAAAGATATAAATAGAACTGTAGATTTAAAGCCACAATAACATTCTCTGTCCTCAAGAATAATTTACAAAGGATTCAGAAATGCACTCTTACCAACTGACGTCTGGGACTTGCCACCTCAATACAAGGGCCACGTCGTCACCGCCAAATTTCAACGCTCATTTCACAAGCTTTACAAGTCTCATGTTCTCAACACGTACGTGAAAACTAGATTGTGAAGAGTGTTTACGTAACGTTTATAAGAGTGTTTACGTAACGATTATAAGAGTGTTTAGGTAACGTTTATAAGAGTGTTTGGGTAATGTTTATAAGAGTGTTTGGGTAACGTTTATAAGAGTGTTTAGGTAAGTGCGAGAAGCATGCTTAGGTAGCTTGCATAAGTGTTAGGGTGACTCTCTAAGAGTATTTAGATATCGTTCAAAAGGCAAGTGTTAGAAATGTTTAAGGTAACTAACATAAGAATTTTTAGATAATACGTATAATTAAGTCCAGATGTCTAACACACACACGAACACACAAAGACGCGCGCACATTTTAGTAGTAGTAGTAGTAGTAGTAGTAGTAGTAGTAGTAGTAGTACACAGATACACGCACTTTAATGCATCCAAGCAAGTAAATATACAGACACATTGACGCTCAAGGCTAGGTATAGTAAGAACTAAATTAAGAATATAATATATAATATATAAGAATATAAATGTTCCAGATTTCACAAGCATATGTCTCGTTATGTTATTAATTCTCCTTATTGTGAAAATGAAATCAATCGACAATCCATCACATTAGTTACTATTCCTAATTATTGATGATTTATGATTAGCATTATCAAAAGAAAATAATATATTTTCTTTAAAAGGCAAAAAATCACTTCTACAAGTAAATCACTCGGAAAATCCTCTAATAAAGCAGTCTTCAACCCAAAGCTGAATTCAGCCGAAGAATCGATGGATTTTCAGGAAGATAGAGTTACCTTTCTTAACCATACTACAACAGAGAAGAGTACACACGTCAGACGAAAAGTGCCACTTGCAAAGATTCTTCTGAAGACATTCTACCCTGAAATGTTAATATCAAGCATAATACGACTTGTCGGCGATATTATTCAGTTTGGAAACCCTGCACTTTTGGGGTGAGTGTGTCAACCAGTACCCGGTGTTTACGTCTGATGCCGTTGTAATGGGTGTTAAAAGATGTATTAGCAATCTAAATTGATCAATGACTAAAACATTGACGGCTAACAATCACATCGCTATATCGAAATAACACTAACTTAAAAGAATTGTCAGCTTTAAAAGGAAGCATTCAAATGACATTCAAAGTCCTGAAAATTGCACGGTTTTAGGTGGGGAGTGATCAAGGAAAGATAATTCGGGAGAGAAAATGTAAACATAACAATATATAAAATATTTATTGATGATAAAGGATATCCCCTGTCAAATTATTTATCCTATCGCAAAGTAAACTAACATCAGAGTTTTTTCCCTTTGTTTGCACAAACACATTAAACAAACGGTGTGTGAATGTCGAGCATGACAGCTCTATAAGTGTAGCTATTAGATGCCATCATATGACTTGGTACAGAAGTGATCCACCAATTAAGAAAAAGGTCAAATGTGATTTGTATTTCACCAGTGTACTGATTGGCTACATACAAAACAGGGACGACTATCGAGATTGGCATGGGTATGTGTTGGTGGCTGGTTTCTTCACTGTTACACTCCTAACTTCCGTTTTCCAGAACCAAAACATTTACCTCTCATACAACACAGGCATGAAGGTTAAGACTGCTCTAGTAGCCACTGTCTACAGAAAGGTATTCCTAGAAATGAATTTGCTGTTTGTTTATTTTATCTTACTGTCTCTCTTTCTGTATTTGTTTTCTTTCTTTCTTCGCCGTTGTCTTTTGCAAAATAATTTCGTGAACTGTAATATTTTTCTTTTTTATAGTAAATTCCTGGTTTCGTTATTTCCTTTTCTACTTTTATTTTACATCAACTCATTCATACCTGATTGATTGATTGGGTGGGTGTCTGAGCGATACAATACGATAAGATATATATATTCTCTCACCACACATTTTTTACAATGGTGTTATATATAAATGTTTCAATTGTTTAATAGTTTTACGTCATTAATAAAACTATTCATATCCTTTGTAATTCTTTGCTTTATTGTGTTTTAAATCTTTATTTACATTACAGACATATTTAAGTAACAAGTCATAAGTGAGTAATAAAAGTAAAGGGAAACAATATGAGATAATCGGAATTGTTTACAAACGTATATTAACGGAGGAGAAATATCTAATATCAATGTTTGGCCAGCGTTCAGAACCTTTCAGCCATTCCAACTACCAACTATCTATCCCATGTCTTGTTTACCTAATACTGTATTTAAAAGAAACTCGAAAGTTTGAAGCATGAAATGAAGAAAATCATATTTTATATATAAAATATATATATTTATATATATTTTTCATATATAAATAGTGATTATCACAGTAATATCGAGCACGAAAGTAAGTAATTTTAATGTCCGGATCTTACAATGCTTTTATTTAGGCACTTAGCATGACCAACGAAACGAGGCGCCATTTTACCACGGGAGCCATTGTTAACTTCATGGCCATAGATTGCCAGAAGATGCTTGATGTCACCGCACAACTGTGGATCATGATCTCTTCGCCTTTCCAGGTACAACTCTACCGTTCTCGCAAGATTAAGCAAACAGTGCCACTCTCATTAGCAGATCTGCAACGTTTTTGCCCTGTACTAAAAACCCATCTGACATCATAAATTAGTAACTCGCTACAGAAATGTAACTCGACATTGACTGCTAAATTGTTTAATGGTGTGGGCTAGGTGAGCGAGATGTTAGATTTTAGCAAATTACTTACCATTAGAGTTCATCAGGGTGGGTGGGAAGTGAGAGAAAGAATGTTTATATTGGTTTGACAGGTTGAGAATGAAAAAGGCAGACAGATGTATATTGGTTTAAAGGGAGAGAGAGAGAGAGAGAGAGAGAGAGAGAGAGAGAGAGAGAGAGAGAGAGAGACAGAGAGAGAGACAGAGACAGACAGACAGAGAGACAGACAGAGAGACAGAGACAGACAGACAGAGAGAGAGAGAGAAATGAACATAAGAATGGTAGATTGGATGGGTGATGAGGCCGTTAACGGATGGACGGACATCTTTACAATATAATAGTTATATCGATTTGAACTCATCTCTTTCTCTTCTTTACAGATTGGACTAACCTTTTACTTTCTGAATGAGACACTGGGGCTGTCTTTCCTTGTAGGGGTTGGCATGCTTGTCATGTTAATTCCAATCAATTCGCGTGTTTCGATCGCGGTCCGACGATATGAAGCGAAGCAACTGAAGCTGAAAGATCAGCGTCTGAAGCTAATGAACGAAATCCTTAGTGGAATGAAGGTGAGTCACAAGAATCGAGTATGGACGTGAATTGTTCACATAATGAGCGCGTCTGGTGCAATTTCAAAGACAACAACCAAACTACCAGCAAATAAATTGTGCCCGCGATTCTAAAATCCTATTGCATAATATGTTACATTTGTTAAAAGCATGACTACAATTGCTTTATATCATCTATCAAAATGTTCAACTAGGAATCACTTATCCAGACGTGAGTTTAACTAGAAATATCCCGGGCAAACATCTGCTGAATTGTTTTAGGTAAAAGTCCATACGATTATTGTGTTTAATCTTTATCTACGACAGCAACAACACGTGTGTTTACAGAAGCATACAATTCACTTTTCAGATTAAGAGAACTTAAACTAAAATATTCTGCAGACGGTGGTAATGACAATAACTAGAACTGTTCCATATAGTCTATCAATTAATTATAATATTGTCACCATCCACTCTTCGTTTGTTTGTTTTCATTCGCTTGTATTATGGTGTTTTTATTTGTTCTCTTTATTTTTCTCATATGACTTTAGTAAAAGCATTATTTACATACGTTTTTGCGAATCTGTTGCTTCATATATATAATTGTTGTGTCCTTGTTATGTAAGAATTAGTGGGTACAATCAAGTATTTGTTCAATAATACGTGTCCACAGTTCGTTCATTAGATATGTTTTTCTATCAACTGTATACACGTGTCTAGGCGTGACCGAGTGTGACTCTCTATATCTCTTTATCGATCTTTTCGGTGTGTGACCAATAATGTCGTTTTATGATTGTGCTTAAGCCTGAGGTATGGGGTACGAGTGCACTGTCAGTGGCACGTGACCCCTATACCTGTAGTCGCATTCACTCACATATACATTTCTGTCGCCATGGAGACCGATACCTTTGCCGCTCACCTTTAAGCTAACAAAACAAACCGAGGGTAAAGCCTGAACTAATCCGAAATAAAATACGCGAAAGAAAACGTTTCACTGGAGACTTGAACTAAATAAATGTTAATTGCACTGTTTGTTGTGTTTTGGGGCTTTGTCCAGGTCATTAAGCTTAGTGCGTGGGAGGATTCGTTTCAGAAGAAGGTGTCCAAAACGCGAGATGAAGAGGTGAAGTGTTTAAAAACGGCTGCTCTGCTCTCAACCTTCGTCGTTTTCATTTTTACCTGCTCACCTGTTCTGGTATGTTGAGTACAAAGAGCAAGAATAGAGGGGTGAGAGTTAGCAATATTGACAGAGATATAGATAGATGGATGGATGGATGGATGGATGGATGGATGGATGGATGGACAGACAGATAGATATATAGATTGGAATGGAGGTACAAAGATAGATAGATAGACAGACAGACAGACAGACAGATAGATAGATAGATAGATAGATAGATAGATAGATAGATAGATAGATACATAGATAGACAGATAGACAGATAGATAGATACATAAATAGATAGATAGACGAATGGATGTATGTATGGATGAATGTATGTTTAGATGGATGGACAGATGCGTGGATGGGTGGGCGGATATAGAATTAGACAGTATGGAAAGATAGGTTAGTGTAGTGACTGAGTATTTAAGTAAGCATATACAAATGTAACAATATAATTAATTTATTTACACTAAAAGAATTTACTTCTAAAAACCTCATCTCTTATTTTCTTACATCTCTTACCTTGCCAGGTGACTACAGGTACACTTTTAACGTACACTTTCGTCTCCACGAATCGTTACCTTGACCCTGCCACAGCCTTCGTAGCTCTTTCGCTTTTCAACATCTTGAAGAATCCCTTAACCCAGCTTCCTAACTTCATCTCCGAACTTGTTCAGGGTCATGTCTCTCTCAAACGGCTGAGCGACTTTTTTTCTCACGATGAAATTTCACCTTCAGAAGTAAGCCACCAAACGCAGAAAGGTAAAGAGAGTTCACTGGCATGGCCTCCACTGATGTACTGACTGTTTCTTTTAACAGAATCCTGTTGAGAATAAGTACTATATGGAATTATTTTCAAATTTTTTATAGATATAGATCATTTGTACGGCTTGCAGTAATAAATTTATATTTACATCTTCAACTAACATCTGAGCAATATGCTTTTCATTAACATTGGACTTATTTGCATGCTGATGAAAATAATTTGTTCTTTATTTGAGTTTATTTTAAATCTGATTCGTAAGATTGTGACTGGAACCTTACTTGTGTGTATTTGTATTGTAATCGAAGAAATATATGTTGTATATATATATAAAGCATTCAGTGGCCATTTATACAAATTCATGTTCAGTGGACAAAGATCATTCTTGTCTATCTGATTTTCACGATAAATAAAACATAACTGTTCATAATAGCAACAAATGGACTGCACTTCGGGTGACAAAATATATAGTAAATTGTCATGTCCTTAATTATGTTTCACTTTTCGTCTCAGTAATTCTGACATTATTGTCCTTAAAATTATAAAGATTATTAAAATGCATTTAATTCTAATATTTATGCATTCAGGCATTGAAATATCAATCACAAATGGAACTTTCACATGGGATCAAACTCAATCACCAACGCTAAAACAGTATGTGAACATTTAGAGAGAAATATGCTTCTTTCGAGTGTTATTTTGCCTGTAATTATGATTGCGATGAATTTCTTCAGAGTATCAATGTAATGATTTTCCAGATGTGTTTTTGGCAAAATGTTTCGTCTTTGTATTTTTACTGTTGTTTTAAGAATTAGTTTTAACTCCTCAAACTGTAACTGTTGTAAATCCAAAAAATTCAAAATTTAAACATTAAAATCCCACAGCAAGTACTGATCAAACTGAGAATCGAATCAAGATGGTCATATAATTATATGTATATGTATTGTACTGAACATGTGTATCAAATGATAAAAAATTTAGACTGATTTTGATAGCTGCAATATTTGGACTTTGGTATATTTAGTCTAGTTTGTTTCGTATTAATGATGAATATTTTCTGTCTTTCGTTACGGTCATTATTGCACAATATATTTTATATAGTATGTTCAAGTACGTATGCTTTTGTATTTAAATGTAAACAATATGTGTGTGTGTGTGTGTGTGTGTGTGTGTGTCTGTGTGTGTGTGTGTATGTGGTGTGTGTGTGTGTGTGTATGTGGTGTGTGTTTGTGTATGTATGTATATGTATTCTTAAGATGTATTAGAATGAGAGACAAGAGAGAAAAAGCAAGAGTACCTCCTTTCATATTAGTATTTACAGGAATAATTTGTTTATTGTTCTCAGCAATTATGTAAAATAAAAACGAAATTATATGCTTTAGGGAAAAGGTTAATACGTTTAATAAAGATTTTAATGCCAAAACATTTTCCTTTTCTTCTGCAGAGTGAATCTTAGTGTGCGAGAGGGTCAGCTAGTTGCAGTCATGGGGCCCGTGGGCGCTGGAAAATCATCACTATTGTGTGCACTCCTCGGAGAGATGCATCGCCTGGAGGGTGACATTTCAAGGAAGGTAACTCTCACACGTCTTATGAGTACGATTGTGTGTTTCAGTCCACGATGGTTAGAATAACTCTTTCTTATCCGCACTTGGTAAGTTGATTAAAGCTAATATTAAGCACACGCAATGTAGGTCCACGCAGCAATCAACAACAACAAAAAATAAATAAATAAATAAATTCAATAGATTTGTTTTATATCTACACCACTAAATAAATTGACTTTAACATCGAAAAGTTTGTGGAAACGGAACCCATTTCTTACGTTACATTTTAATCATTATTATTTTACTTTTAGAATGCGTTATTTATATATATATATAAAAAAAAAACTATTTCGTAAATATTAACTTTTGTACGCAGTAAAATATGGAACTTCTTGTTGTTTGATTGCAGAGTATCTGTAAAAATATTAAAATTTATATTTATTTGTTTCTTTTTTATAAATCATCTTCATGACAGCTATTTGCCATTAAGTAAATGTGACAGTTCTTTCGCGATAACAGTTCTCATTCCCATCCACTGGTTGAGCCAAACACCAAAAGAACAAACAAACATTACTTATCAATTTTTTAATTAATTTATGTATTTGAAATATAGAAAAACCTTTCTCAAAATAGAATTTATTTGCACCATGTACATACACTAAGATACCCTCCCTCTTAAAATATGCCAATTTATATTAGGCTTACTGTAATGTAAACATAATTTTACTGTAATGTAAACATAATGTAAGAAAATGAAACATTCTGATTTATAAAAAGCCTGTTCTTGATTGTCCTATTTAAGTTGGCTTCTTCTTCAGGGTACCGTTGCGTACGTATCCCAGCAGGCTTGGATCCAGAACCGCTCGCTAAAGGATGGGGTCATCTTTGATAATCCGGTGGATGAAAAACGATACAATGACGTGATCAATGCCTGCGCACTGCAGCCCGACATTGAAAGTTTCACAGGGGGAGACAATACTGAGATTGGTGAAAATGTAAACACTCGTGCACATTTTGTCTTTGCTAATTTTAAGCTTTTGTTTCGATAAATGTAAAGGAAAAGTATTTTCCGTTCGCATAGACGACAGAAAATTGTGAAAAGGGAATATTTTTATTAACAAATTGGCTGTATGTATATCAGGTGATTGTTTTGATTAATATAATATACACTTTGCCACCGTATAAATGTCTCCATGATGATTTAAACATAAATCTTCCTTCAGAAATACTGAAGAATGAACATAATTAGCGTTATTTGTTTATAAAATGATTCAACTCGAAAATATTTCTTTGAAAAACTCCCCACTTTTCAATATATTTTTTAAATAAATATCCCCTTTTCTATTGAAATTAATGCCATTTCAAGCATGCAGCCTACCTTCCTATTTGCTAGGGAATTAACCTGAGTGGAGGTCAAAAGTTACGAGTGGCTCTGGCGCGAGCCGTCTACCACAACGCCGACGTGTACTTGCTGGACGACCCGCTGTCCGCAGTGGACTCCCACGTCGGAAAACACATCTTTAAGGAAGTGATTGGAAATACTGGAATGTTAAAGCACAAGGTGAATACCTTACTGCTATATTTTCAGGAAAGTAATGTCTCACTAAAAACAACGCAAACACAAGTTAAATATCATGAGTTTTCGTGAAGACAATTTCGACACCGTGTAACCTAAGATAAAACCGAATTGCACTGACAATGGAGAATTAAAAATGAACAGTACCTTGCGGCTATTTCAGATTCTAATTTCATTATTTTGAGTTTCAAATATAACACCAGTTGAGGGATAGAGTATTTGATATATTTGCAGATTCTTGCATGAACACACACACACACACACACACACACACACACAAACACACACAAACACACACACACGCACGCATGCACGCACGCACACACACACACATACACACATACACACACACACACGCACGCACACACACACACACACACACACACACACACACACACACACACACACACACACACAGCATACTAAGAGCTGGGCGAGTAAGCTCTGCTGATATCTTTCTCTCAATTGGTCATAAAACGTCTCTCACGCTCATTAGTGCAGACCAGACATCGTTTAATGCAGCACGTTACACATTACTTAACCTGATTCATACACAGACTACTGCAGAAATTAAAAAAAAATAATAAACCAGAGCCGTTCGGATCACTCTAAGAACCCCTTGATCTTAAAGCACTACTCCTTTCTCCAATTCCTTTACCGGCCGCCTGCTCACTCAATTCCCTAAACTTAAATTGCAAAATCAAACACAGTGTTTGTATCTCTTTGCTAAATTACGCTAGCAGGCGGTTACTTTATGTTAATCCTTTGGGGTATCGTATATATTTCTTTATGATTATTTAGCTTCGTAAAGAGCTTAGAACAAACACAGAAAAAGATCAAGCACTCTTGTAGATTTGCAGAATAGTGATTGTATCATTTAATCCTCTTATGATTTCTAGTTAGCTGTTTGTAAATTTTGGTCTTGGAATCTTCTAGGATTTTTGGAGATGCAAGGGTTTACTTTATTATTATTATTACTAGTAGTAGTAGTAGTAGTAATAGTGTTGTTGTCATTATTAGTACTATTGTTCTTGTTTTGGTGTTGGTGTTGGTATTATTATTGATGTTGTTATTGCTCTTCTTACTATTATTATTAAGTTGTATATCCTAGTAGTAGTAGAAATAGTAGTAGTCACAAACATTCAAAACCGGAAAAATGTCAGTATGAGAGACGGCAATCCTTATTACTTCTTGACTGATATATAATTCTGCACTACACTTTTGTTACTTAAGCATTGCTGTGTTAATATAGTGTTACTTAATTCAGTCTACCTGTGTGTGTGTGTGTGTGTGTGTGTGTGTGTGTGTGTGTGTGTGTGTGTGTGTGTGTGTGTGTGTGTGTGTGTGAAATTTTAACAGACAAGGATTATGGTAACCCATGGAGTCCATTGGCTGCCTATGTGTGACTACATTGTCGTCATGGATCAGGGGCAGATAATCCAAACTGGAACTTTTGATGAGATGATGATGCATGATGGACCGTTCGCCCAGTTTCTGAGAACTTATTTAAATCAAGAAATTGAAGAGGCAGATCCCGACAGTATGTCATAAATTAGCATGCTATATATAGAAAATATAATAAATACTAGTGTTGCTTTTCAATATTTCCTTTATACTATTCATTTCAGTCTTTTCTGTGTTATTCTTCCTTACTTCCTTTCTTTCTTTCTTTCTTTCTTTTTCTTTCTTTCTTTTTTCTTTCTTTCTCTCAACAAAAATTCTACATGCCTTGCTTTCTTTCTCTCTCTTTCTCTTTGTCTCTTAAAATAGAAATTATTCATGGAATATTAATTCTTTTTCTATAATGCTTGTTCATTCACTCTGTTTGTCTGTATTTCTTTCTTTCTTTCCGATTGCTTTTTTAAATATTTTCTTTCGTTTCTGTAAAGGCAATCCAAGTGTTGACAAATTTCAATTTTACTGATAGTTTCTGGGAAGTAAAACCATTTTAAAGATACTTGTAGCCATCAACCGTAACGACACTCTCATCTCGAAATGAACACGTTAATGTAACAGCTATTGAGTGTTATTAAAAATACATGTGCATATTGATGATTATTGCATAATTACTCCAATTTCTATTATACATATACCAAACTACATATTGTCCAAAACTTAAAGAGTGTTTGACCCCAAATCGATATACCTAGTAAATTGATACCTATTTCCGCTTTGAATGTTGTAGTTTTTAATATAATTGTTGCAAATTAGGGTACACAAATCTAATATGGTATGGTTTTAATATTCTAGATTTTGTAATAAATATGATAATCAAGATTACTTCTATTTATTTGGATTGTTTTGTAATTATTGTAAAATATTTTTATTCAATTGAATGGCCTAGAATCATTAATACTGCTCCTTGAACGTCTTATTTTACTTTGTGCACAGTTCAGCAAATTCTTGGTCAGATACATACCAGCCTGGAAAGTCTGACGTCAGTCAGCAAGAGTCCAGTAGCTGAGGTCCTAGGACACATTCACACCAGTATGGAAAGTCTGATGTCAGACAGCAAGCTCTCTGCAAGCGGAGATCACCACAGGCTTCAAACGCAATTCTCTGTGTAAGAGTTGCTTAATCTTTATTGTTTTGTACCTACAAATGATAGCTTGTATTTTGAAAATGAACATAATTAAGAATCGATTTGAACAGAAGAAAATTACTCTTATTGAGAGTTCAGTCTTTCATATTTCTTTCCTGCAAACAGAAACCCTTAGGCTACTGTATGTATAATAGGAAAGGAGCATAGTCAATGGAGAAATTACACCACTTTACACCTGATATTTAGGAACATAGTCAATGGTGAAATTAAACCACTTTACACCTGCTATTTAGGAACATAATTGAAAAATTACACTACTTTACAATTGCTATTTAGGAACATAGTCGATGATGAAGACAGTTCACTTCACAGCTAATACTTAAGAACATAGTCGATGATGAGGACAGTTCACTTCACAGCTAATACTTAAGAACATAGTCGATGATGAAGACAGTTCTAATACTTAAGAACATAGTCGATGGTGAAGACAGTTCACTTCACAGCTAATACTTAAGAACATAGTCGATGATGAAGACAGTTCTAATACTTAAGAACATAGTCGATGATGAGGACAGTTCACTTCACAGCTAATACTTAAGAACATAGTCGATGATGAAGACAGTTCTAATACTTAAGAACATAGTCGATGGTGAAGACAGTTCACTTCACAGCTAATACTTAAGAACATAGTCGATGGTGAAGACAGTTCTAATACTTAAGAACATAGTCGATGATGAAGACAGTTCACAGCTAATACTTAAGAACATAGTCGATGATGAATATAGTCCTCTTTACAACTGCTAGAGTTTTAAACTGTTCAATGTGTTCATTAATGATAGAAGATTAAAACGTTTAAACACTTGAACTACTGGTACAAGAATAAATACCGGAACTTTTGCGCTATTGATAATTAAATTTAAATATTTGAACATTTTCACAATATTAAACTATATGAAGACTTGCATTACAATTTTTAATACTTTCGCGTCTAGCATAATATAATGCGGAAAGCTTAAAATATATATTCCCTCATATTCGTCCATACAGGTTATATCAGACCTTTGTTCTGTTAGAATAGTCTGGCTGATGGTGTTAATGAATATTTATGTATATTTTTTATTGGTTGCAGTCAATAGTCAAGTTTAATAGTTATCCAATGGTTATCCAGTACCGCGTCTGCATTATTTCAACTTTAGAATGGCTATGTATGACTCAGATATACGTCTGCATTATTTCAACTTTAGAATAGTTATGTATAGCTCAGATATACGTCTGAATTATTTCAACTTTAGAATAGTTATGTATAGCTCACTTAGATATACGTCTGAATTATTTCAACTTTAGAATAGTTATGTATAGCTCACTTAGATATGCGTTTAATTTTTCTCTTTTCCCATTTCATATATCTTCACTAAACATAAACTTTTCATTGTATCTTTTCTTTCTAAGTGTCTCTAAGACAAGTGAAAAAGCTTCAGAAATATCAGAGAAAACAGCGGATCTTAAAACTAACTCTAAGGGGATACAACTCATTCTAGAAGAACGCTCAGAGACAAACAGGGTAATTAATATTTTTCAGTGAAATAAAGGTTCTTAAAACAAAAATAATCATTTAATAATTATATTCATGGAAATATATACTTCTATTATATTAATTCACCTTTCTTTATATCATTGTGATGTTTCTTTATAAAAGTTTTAATTTGCTATTTCTATAATATTTATATTCTATAATGTATTTGAAATCTGAATTATGCGTTTATGAGTGTATTTTTTCTGCAATGGGACTTTGTAATAAAGTAGTTATTGTTTGCATTCAACTGTGCTTATGCATTCTCTCCGATCATTGTTTTAATTGTTCGAAGAAATACTTTAGATAAAACGATAATGCGAGAGACAATCTTTAGAACAAACATTTTCTTGTAAAGTGTAGAGTTAATCCAGGGATTATCGTTATTATGATGTCACACACTTTATCCCTTTCATTGACACACGTAATTCAGCAAAATCGATTGGAAAAGATCACACACACACACACACAATCCATCGCGCACGCACGCACACACGCTTTAAAGAACTGTTGTGCATAATATATGATTACTTCAGTGTTAAAATGTATTCATTTGATTGCTAAACATTTAATTCAGAGATATCCCAGATACATCAATTCCGAAATTTTGATTTCAAATCAAAGACAAATTTATGATTGAGAAAAAGAGTAAAACGTGTACCTTCCCCAATCTAGGATGGTCAAAAGTATTAGGAGGTGCCTGTATACTTTGCGGGTGTCTAATCGTTTTAAAATCTATGCATATCTTCGCCCCTTGGAAATTTAAAATAGTTGAAGAAATAGATATTCCCTCTGCTTCTTATTACTTTTTCTGACGTGTTTGCTTGTGCATGTTAAAGCTCGCGTCTTTAAATCTCTCATGCTGGCGTTCGGCCTTGTCCCCTGTCATCTCTGTGTAGGTTTGTTTGTATAGGTCAAGGCTCACGTCATTAAGTCTCTTATGCTGGCGTTCGGCCTTGTTCCTGTTGTCATCTCTGTGTTTGTTTGTATAGGTCAAGGCTCACATCATTAAGTCTCTTATGCTGGCGTTCGGCCTTGTTCCTGTTGTCATCTCTGTGAGTTTGTTTGTATAGGTCAAGGCTCACGTCATTAAGTCTCTTATGCTGGCGTTCGGCCTTGTTCCCGCTGTCATCACTGTGAGTTTGCTTCTGCTTTACAACGGACTGGGAATCGCCGCGAACATTTGGCTCTCGCGGTGGACTGGAGACGAATTCTTGAGGAATACAACTCTTGCGGAAACACCAGAGTACAATCATCTGACGGTTGTGTATGTCGGCGTGTACGCAGTTCTCGGTGTATTACAAGGTAAGACATTTTACAGTTCTCGGTGTATTACAAGGTAAGACATTTTACAGTTCTCGGTGTATTACAAGGTAAGACATTTTACAGTTCTCGGTGTATTACTAGGTAAGACATTTTACAGTTCTCGGTGTATTACAAGGTAAGATATTTTACACAGTTCTCAGTGTGTTGCAAGGTAAGACATTTTACAGTTCTCTTTTGTGTTGCAAGGTAAGACATTTTACAGTTCTCAGTGTGTTTCAAGGTGAAACATTTTACAGTTCTAAGTGTGTTGCAAGGTGAGACATTTCACAGTTCTCAATGCGTACTAGGTAAGACATTTTGCATTCACTCGGCGTGTTACAAGGTAAACATACCATTCTGTGTGTTTGTTACAAGGTAACATTTCGCACTGTTCTCAAGGTTATCAGTTAAGAAATTTTGCACAGCATGAGGGTATTACAAGGTAAGACATTTTGCACAGTATAAGGGTATTACAAGGTAAGACATTTCGCACAGTATAAGGGTATTACAAGGTAAGTCATTTCGCACAGTATAAGGGTATTACAAGGTAAGTCATTTCGCACAGTATAAGGGTATTACAAGGTAAGACATTTCGCACAGTATAAGGGTATTACAAGGTAAGTCATTTCGCACAGTATAAGGGTATTACAAGGTAAGACATTTTGCACAGTATAAGGGTATTACAAGGTAAGTCATTTCGCACAGTATGAGGGTATTACAAGGTAAGACATTTTGCACAGTATAAGGATATTACAAGGTAAGACATTTTGCACAGTATAAGGGTATTACAAGGTAAGACATTTCGTATAGTTTCCCATGGGTGTTGTAAGGTAAGAAATTCTGCACAGTACGTTTTACAGTTGATTGTTCCTAATATATCGTGTACAATTTTAGATATTCTTTTTTTTAAAAAATAAATATTAAATGTATTTCTAAGTCCATGATTTTCATAGCAAGTGATTCTGTGTCGAATGAGTATTCATTAGCTTCAGTTTGTATATGCTACCAGTTTCGAGACTGAAGGGGAATGATTATAGTTGAGTATGATTCTTTTTCGGTCTCTCAATAACGTTTTTAAAAAAGATTTTTTTAATATACGTTACTGTCTCAAGATATCTTGTCTCTCTATAATTACTGCTTCTCATATGTCTTTGCATAAAATTTACTTTCATATGGAAACCATCAGTGGTTTATTACTCTGAATGTGATTATTGAGTTGATTATAATTATATTATTTTCTTTATGTTGCGATATTTCAATTTTGTGTTATATTTTTTTTCTCCAGCTGTTGCCACATTATTCTTCGTAGGAACCCTTAACGTCAGTATGATCACAGCATCCAAGCGTCTTCATAGCAACATGCTTAATACTATAATGCACCAGCCAATGGGATTCTTTGATACAAACCCATTAGGACGAATTTTGAATCGGTTTTCCAAAGATGTGGATTCAGTTGATATGTACTTGACAAGGATGATTCGAGTGTTTCTTCTGCAAGTAAGCACGTCTTAACGTCTTTATCCCTCTTGGGAGTAAAGATATATTGTAATGGTAATCTGTGGCACAATCGATTATTTTGTATATGATACAAATTAATTTCCTAATTATTAAAGTTACACAGTGTCACCATTTAACTTCACTCATGTTTCTTTGTTATTAGGCGTTTGATAGATGGCGTTTGCATTTCCTAGTGTATATTTTAAGTGAACAGAATTTATACACTTCGTTACTAGAAATGTTTATCATTGCTTCTAGTATGATATGTATTAGCAAAACTCCTCGGTGAATGAATGGACTAATGAAACTGCACACGGACGAAATCAACTAGCAATGGCAGTGGATATTAAACACAAAATCAAGCAATCTTGCAGAGGACCATAGGCAATGCTTTCTTTTAAAATAAAACGACCTTACACAGTTTCCAATCATTTGGGTGCACCTTTTTAATTACTGTTGTAAAATGCATGCTTTTATCACTTGTATGTAGCTTTATGTGTTTGTGGTGGTTTCCTTTATTATAAACTTACTCTCTCTCCCATTTATTTCCTGCTGCAGATATTCATAGTGATCAGTGTTCTGTTTGTCATCTCCTACACAACACCCATCTTCGTGGCAGCAGCTGTCCCTTTGATGATAATTTACTACCTTATGCAGGTAATGAACAATTTGTTAGTGAATTAAGTTTTAACGCATATATTTATTTACTTATGTTCTGATCTATCTATCTATCTATCCATCTATCCATCTATCTATCTATCTATCTATCTATCTATCTATCTATCTATCTATTTATCTCTCTCTCTCTCTCTCTCTTTCTATCTATCTATGTCTCTCTTATCTATCTGTTCATTTTAGTTTGTATTGTGTATGTGTTTGCCATTTTAATTATAGTACTAGAGAGGGTTAACGTAAATTAAAAGATTAGACTTAGTTTGATTTGTTTCCTTTTAAACAAGTTACTTAGTTATCACACACTTAATTTTACTAACTCCATTTTTGCGTCTTTATGTTTATTAATTAGTGTACTTGAAAATATATTGGATGATGAAGGTCTAATCTATGACAATTCTTTTCATAAGAAATCATCTAAATTCTAATGTATTTAAATTAACATGTATATATATCTCTCTCTCTTCCTCTCAACAGAAATTCTACATGCCTTGCTCACGACAACTTAAAAGACACGAGTCCACTTCTCGCTCACCAATCTACGCACACTTCAGTGAGAGCATTAGTGGCGCCATCTCCATTCGAGCTTTTGATGCCACGGAAAAGTTCAGGGCCGAGTCTGAACGACTTGTAGACCAGAACAATGCCTATTCCTATGCCATAATTTCTGCTTCCAGGTAAAGGTGATTCTGAATAGCAATTCCAATATATAGATGACATTTTATTTCTCAAGGAAAAGAATGTTTTAATGTTCAAGACATTTTCTTCAGAAGTTAAAAACAATCCATTTAGCAATCAGAAACAAAACTAATACACAAAATATTTCTAGTTTTCGGAACAAATTGTGACTAGGTTACAATATCTTAAACTGTTCAAATCAAAGCATATTATTGTCATCTTTTAAAAAAATATAATGTCATTTCTGTTAGGTATAAGTATTAAATATAATTCTTTTGCCTATTAGTAGTTTTCTTAATCCTCCAAATGTTTTCTTATGAATTCATGGTGTATTAAGACAAATTATGTTAATTAAATCTAAAGTATAATCAATTATTCAACATATTTAATGTGGAATGGGAAGAAAAATCATTATTTAAAATGTCTGAACACATTCTCTGCCCAGAAATTATTTGTGTCGTACAATAAAAAAAATAAAATGTGGAGGCAAGTGGCAAATAATTGTCAGAATAGTAAACAATTATTTTGTCTGAGCGATGTCCACTCGACGCTCGTGTACTAATGTTACCATTTGACCGGTGTTGTTCGTGCTTTTCTAATGTTTTATGTTCAGTGTTTTGCAGTAGATGCTCAGAGTTCTCTGCACTTTTCAAATGTTTTATGTTCAGTGTTTTGCAGTAGATGCTCAGAGTTCTCTGCACTTTTCGAATGTTTTATGTTCAGTGTTTTGCAGTAGATGCTCATGAATCATTTGAATCAATATTTTTAAGTTAGCAATCAAGCTGCATTAAGCATTGAAACAAAGTTCAAGGATGATGACTGAAAAGCCGGCGCTGGAGAGAAGCAATGTATAAACGATTACATTTAAACAAATAAAACAACTGTTACATTTAAAGACATAAAATAACAGTTACAAGACTGTACGGCAATGTCAAACGATTAATAGAAATCCTGTTGTCGTGCGATTATCTTCACTTAATTTGACGTGCTTCAACAACTCGTGCCTCTGTCCAGATGGCTGAGAATTCGATTGGAGCTTCTGGGGAATCTCATTGTCGTCTTTGCCGCCACGTTCGCAGTCCATGGTCACCTGTCAGCTAGCCTTGCCGGATTGTCCGTCTCATATTCCCTCATGGTGTGTACCTGTGTGATAAGATAAATAATTAATTACCAGTTGTAGTTTGTGTGCAAAAAGCGTTCATGTTTAACAGGAGTACCTGGCACGGTCTGTTTGCAACTCTTTCTCCCAAAACCTACCACAGACTCACAGCAGCCAAACACTAATTATGTAAATGTTTCTAACTTTTCCAATCATTATGTAATGCTACAGTTTAACCTTTAAATATTCAACTTCGCAGATGGAGAAATTAACGACTGCAACAACAACAAACCTAAAACTCTGTCGCGATAGCCAGCTGTATATATTCTTTAGGAGCAGTTTGACGCGATATTCATCTCTCTCTCTCTCTCTCTCTCTCTCTCTCTCTCTCTCTCTCTCTCTCTCTCTCTCTCTCTCTCTCTCTCTCATATCTATATATAGGAGCAGTCTGACATAATCCTCTGATAATAAATAAAGACGAATAAAACTAATAATATTGTATCTGTATTTTGTTTTGCAAAGATTCTCGTGAAATATATTTTTCACTTTATATTAGCTTTTTGTATTAAGTTATAATTAGTTATGTCATTCACATAAAGTTAAATAATTATGTAGGTTTTGAGTGGTTTTGAGTATCAAGCATGACCTCGTGAGTGAAGGGCAGACTTCAGTCATTGTTTTTTTTCTCTTTATTGCTTGGTGTATCTTGAATGCAAGGAATTCACATTATAACTTTATAATCGTTTTCTTATTTTCTTTGGCTTAATCGCAGGTGACTACTGCCCTCAATATGCTCGTGCAATTCTTAACCCAGCTGGAAAGCAGCATAGTCTCCGTAGAACGGATCGTTGAGTACTGTAACCTGAAGCAAGAGGTAACCAGTATGACTAATTAATTTAGCGTTGTTTACTACGAAGTGCAACATGAGTTGACCAATATAACTCAATTTATTGTTGTTGTTAAGTAACTGTATCCTGAAACAAGAGACAACTTATATAAGTAATTTATTGTTGTTGTTAAGTAACTGTATCCTGAAACAAGAGACAATCTATATAAGGAATTTATTGTTATTGTTAAGTAACTGTATCCTGAAGCACGAGACAACCTTTATAAGTAATTCATTTGTTGATTGCTGTAGCCTGAAACAAAACGCATCTTCTATAAGTGATTGCTTTAAACTATTAAGGGATGAAGAGGTAAGGTATGTATTATACATAATCTTTATTATAGAATATGCATTATACATAAGCTTTATTATAGAGTACGCATTATACATAATCTTTATTATAGAGTATGCAATTTACGATATTGGTTCCTGTCGATTTACATCAACTTTGCATCAACTTTGTGAGATGTTTGGAAATACTAAGGCAACATCCATACAAGGGGAAGTAGACGTTTTCATTTTGTGGGCTGACCTTGGGGTGACTTGGTTAGCACCCTTCCGTAGATATTCTTTTTTCTCAATCGTTTAATCGTTATGATTGCTTCAATAGCATATATATATATATATATTTATAAAGAGTGCAGGTTTTCCAGCAAAAGCAAAATTAATTAACAAGAAGAAAATGCATGAACACTACAAGAGACATCTTTTCAATACATTATTTATTCTCCCACTGTTTCTACAGCCGCCGTGGACAATTTCAGAGAATCAAGTTTGTAAGGACTGGCCCACGAAAGGGGAGGTCACTTTCCGTGACTACAGCACACGTTACAGGACGGGTCTCGACCTTGTACTGCACTCTCTGTCTTGTAGTATTCGTGGCGGGCAAAAGGTGAGAGCAGCTTCGTTTAACATTCCTGTAACATGACGTCGATATGTAGTAAAAAATGTAGGTCCGTTTTTTGAATGATATCACTCTGTATCGATGTATTGTTTGCATTTTCTGCAGAAACAGTTCTCCCAATTCAACTGCAACTTCTACTCCCCTCTCTCATCATTACACGAAATAAGTTATTGCAGAATAATGACTTTTACTTTACCTCCTACTTTATACAGTTCTAAAATAGTTCTTGGTAACACTATCAGAGAAAGGCGAGAAACGAAGCATATACGTTAATCGTGTAAACTTCTTAAATTAATTAATTTCTTAAATTCTTAACAGCTTCATAATTTCTCCTAACTGCGAATTACTCAGTACCATTTCCCCACCATTCAGTTTATTACATGGCTTATGTGCTCTACCATTATATTAACATTTTAAAATAGAGTAGATTTTACCAGATTTATAAACATCACATACATAGCGATAATAATAATAGTTTCCTTTACTCACTCCTTAGTAAGACTATGAATAAAATAGTGATCTTATTATATTATTACAATCAAAGGTCGCAGATAAGTTTTCTTTACTGTCTAAATAAAATTTTCAGATATTTTATACATCTATTTGTGAAAGTAACAGACAAATGCAATGAGTGTCTACAGAAACTTTATAAAATAAAACTTAACACATATATCCATGACTGTTTTAAGGTTGGCGTGGTTGGTCGTACTGGAGCCGGAAAATCTTCACTCTCCTTGTCACTGTTTCGTCTGATCGAAGCAGCGGAAGGAAGTATCGTCATTGATGACGTCACTATTGCAGACATTGGTCTTCATGACTTGCGTTCTCGTCTTACCATTCTACCTCAGGTACGCCACATTTATTATAAGAGTGTGATGTATAACACGTATGTCACAGTTATCATAAGTGTGCCATATATCACAGGTACGCCATAGGTATTACAGGCACGCCGCCCATATCACATGTATGTCAGAAGTATCACGGATATGCTTCATATATCACGCGCCTACAGTGCCACGTATGTTCTGTATGCCACAGATATGCTAGATACAAGTGTGAAATATGTCCTGCTTAACTAGAAACCATATAAGGAATATGTCTGGCTAATTATCACTTCATGATGACGTGATCTGATTTGCAACAGCCACTGTCATCGACAAGAAATTATACTTCTAACTTTCTTGATGAATAGTTTTTGTGCTTTATTACTTTTTTCACACATATGCCTAGTGTAATTTGAATTCTCTCCCTTGGCATACTTTTATCAATAGCAAGCATCTTTCTGATTATAGGATCCAGTTCTGTTTTCCGGGACGTTGAGATTCAATCTGGATCCTCTGGGTCAGTTTACGGATGAAGACCTTTGGTCAGCCTTAGGACAGGCACACCTGAAAAATTACGTGGACAGTCTTGCAGCAGGACTTGATCATGAAGTTGATGAAGGTGGCCTCAATCTCAGGTTTGGCGTTTATTTCAACATCGTACCTACAATTCATAAATTAAGCTTAACTTTGTTTCTACACATACTATTAATATAATTATAATTAGCTGCTTTGTTTAATTGTTGCCTGTTACAAGTATGAATGTACCCCGGAAGTTCATGAAACTCCTCGCGGAGCTAATCTATGAAGTATTTAAATTTATGACGTAGAGACCACGAGCTAGACACGTAGTTGGTGGATTGACAGTAAGTTGGATACAACTAATATTACGCAAAAGCAAATCCTAGTCAAAGATCACATAAGCTAATATTTGCTGCAGTCTGGCAAAAGTCTAGATCAGTTAGCAATAGACTACTTCACTGCTTGGTTATAAGTAGCATTGGTGTATGTAAAGTAAAAATAGTACTATTTATTTATTAAAGTAGCATTTGCTTATACAAAGTAAAAATAGTACTATTTATTTATTTATTAATGTAGTATTGGTTTATATAATTATGATGTAAAGTAAAAATAGTACTCTTTATACATTTATTAATGTAGTATTGGTTTATATAAAGTATAAATAGTATTATTTATTTATTAATGTAGTATTGGTTTATATAAAGTATAAATAGTACTATTCATTCATTAATGTACAAAAGTCAACTAGCACATACATTCTTCATTCATTTTCCATTGCTCCGACCACGAACATTTATATTTTGAGAGTTAAATTTGTTTTGGAAATTTATCTCTGTGTCCAGTGTCGGACAACGTCAGTTGGTGTGCTTGGCAAGAGCCTTGCTGCGAAAGACCCGTATCTTAATCCTGGATGAGGCGACGGCCGCAGTGGACTTGGAGACAGACGAGTTGATACAGAAAACCATTCGGACAGCTTTCAAAGAGTGCACTGTGTTCACGGTAGCTCACCGGCTCAACACTGTCATGGACTATGACAGGTAAGTGCAGTTAATTGTCTAGAATTAGGAGAATAATTGTTCTTTGGGGTTCAAATCTCTTGAAGAATTTGAAAATTAAAGTATGTCATGTTCAGTTATTGTTGTTTACTAAAACAACCCACATAGAAGAAGAATATAAAATAAAACAGTTATATACATATAAGCAAACTAAACATTTATGTAAATAACGTGTTTCAGCTTTATTGTGATGAGGGAAAAGGAATATACAATAAAAAATACACACACAAGTATATACGTATATGTGTGTGCGTGCATGCGTGCATTTGAGTGTTTGTGTGTGTGTGTGTGTGTGTGTGTGTGTGTGTGTGTGTGTGTGTGTGTGTGTGTGTGTGTGATTACTCTTTCTGTCACTAGGACATTCACATTCCTTCTAGTTCTTTCTGTCAATCACTAAATGACAAACGCCCTTTTCGTTATCGTATCTGGGATACTGTGTTCACTAAATGTATGAGTGAATGAATGCTGCATATTTTATGAAAAGAATATACATCATTATTACTTCGAACCGTGGTTTTTATTAAAATAAACGTTTGAGAAAAATTATAAAACTACTGTGTACTGTGATTGTTATTATCCAAAACGTTTGACCGTCTGCATCGTTTTGTCTGTCCCCACGACCATAAAACACCCATTTCCGAAAGTTAATGCTGATTTGTGATAGATGCTGATTATGGTATGGAACTATCGACCTTGTTATCGACAACAACAAGTATTGAATTTGAATTCTTGAGTAAATGTTTTATAGAAGTATTCTAAATTAGTGAGTACAGTGTCTTTAAGGTGCGGTGTCTGTGTTCTTTACTTTCTGCTATTTATTTGTTTTTATTTTACGTATCTGTTACAGAATCATGGTGCTAGACAAGGGGAACATTGTAGAACTTGACACCCCTGAAAATCTGCTAGAGGACATCAATTCCATATTCTATGGGCTGGCCAAAGAGTCTGGCATTGTTTCCTGAACCCGCTTACCTCTACTTTTATTTAATTGCGTGTACATATTTTTCCTGTGGAGATTTGTAGACTTTTCAACGCAAGTCTTCGAGAAGACAGGATCATATCTCTTCTGTGTGTGTGTGTGTGTGTGTGTGTGTGTGTGTGTGTGTGTGTGTGTGTGTGTGTGTGTGTGTGTGTGTGTGTGTGTTCGTGTGTATTCGCTAAATGTTTGAAACTATTTTACTTATACATGCGAACGTATAAATGCACTGACAAAATAGAGGGCATTGAATATTATAAAAAGTAAATTTATATTTTGTCAAATAAAAAGTATGTGTTACACGCAGCTTCATAGATGTTAATAATGACACTGAACCGCTCAAAATAAGTTACATTTTACAATATAATTATATCCATATTTTCCCACAAACCCCACTTCCTCAATATTTCACAAACACACATACACACACACACACACACACACACACACACACACACAAACACAAACACGCACACACACACACATACACATACTTGTTGACAGCAATACTCTTTCTAATTACTTTTCTAGTCAAGAAACATCGAATGTGAAATGTGTTTTGAGCTACTTGTGTGGTAATGTTGTCATGATAACGGGTAGAACTGTGACTTTAGCAACGGTCCTTCCGCTGTTGACGTAGATATTTTGACTGGATTTTGACTGCTTATTTCATTGCATCAGTATTAAATGACAATGTATCAAGATGCTTTAGCACACCAACAAAAATCGCAAGCAATCCCTTAGATTACGTTTTCTCGATGTTATTCTTGCTATTATTAAATTAAAATTTTTACGGTTTTAGCATACTAATTTTAATCCTGACTTACATCTGATGTTTTGTCCTTTTCATTATGTATAAATAAATATAAGTTTTATGTTCATTGCTGAATTTGAAACTAGTGCATAGGTTCTTTGAAATTAATTTTAATGATAAATTCAACCACAGTGCTAAAAAATGTTCTAAAACAAAATGAATGATCACAGCTATGTAACTATAAATAGGTGTATGTAGGCGTTTTATCTAGACATCGAGTTAGTCACAAAAAAGTGCAAGTTTAGAAAGTTGGAAATTCTGTCTAAACGTGAAGTCGAATATCCTTCATGCGTTCGTGGACGACCTCTCTGTTCAAAGAAGTGGGATTTAAGTTTCGGATTAAATATTATATTGTGCAGAAAAATGTTCCTATTTTAGAGCAATAATTATTGTTATTTTATTAGTATTGTTGTTATTATAATTATTGTAAATATTGTTCCTTTCTTTAAGAGAAAAAGAGAGAAAACAAAAGTCCCAGAGTTATAATATTTGCCTTGAATTTTCATGACTTTATTTATTTTCTTTGTGAGTAATGAGAACGTCATCTTGTTGACAGAAACCCACACCGTCCTCTCAGAATCACGACGTGTTCAGCATGTAGTCTTTGAAGTTTGATTAACCTTTTAATCAGATTCTACTTCCTTTCTCTGAGCACAGAAGTAGTGTTCTTTAATCTATGAGAATTTGTGATTGTGTGTGTGATCAATTATTCTCTTTTTAAATTCAAAATAACTCGGATAATTCCTTTGTGCAAAATTGTAATTTTAATCCTCTACCGTTTTCTACACTCTCATTAACATGGATACTTACTCAATGCCCGATTTGTTCATCTAAACACTTATCCCCTCTTTGTGCACAATTTCATTAACAATTACTTGTTGCAAATTTGTCATTTAACCACTTATCAGAAAATGAGGTCATCATTATTCCAACTATGATTTAAGCAATTATTTCCCTTTTATGCACACTTACAATAACTCGTATAGTTAGGTCTCTTTTGTGCGAATTGTACTTTAAGTAGTTATCTTCCCCTTGTTTGTGAACCACAGACAACTTAACAATGTTCACTTTATATTTGTATTTGTATTGGAAGTTTTCTCCAAATAGGTTATTACCTTGGATTTGACAGCCTTACATGAACTCTCGCGTTTACTGTTTCTCTCTCAGTCCTGGCCATTTTAGAAGAACAATACACACGTTAACCACTTCAGGATAATGTTCTAATTGAGTCCTTTGACTTTTGTCCCCCCGAACTAAAAATAGCTCACTATTCGTGATAATTAGCTAGCTGTACGTAATTGATATAGACAAACCTAATGTAACAGAGATATAGGACACAGGAGAGCTTGGTAGATGTGATATAAAATTTATTTTAAAAAAAACAACCCTATCCTCGCTTGCGGAAGGCCAAAGGTTCAAAACCAGTCCTGGCCATTCGGAATATTTTCCAGATCAATCCTCACCCCACTCACAGGATTGTGAATTCTGGGCGAAGATTATAGCACTTAGAGGTCACTCAAGAATTAGAGAAAATAAATGCCCACTATTATTAGAACTTGACTGTACAGCATATTATAATATTTCACCTAGAATTTTATCGGAAAATTTCCATTCCTGCTTAAAATAAAGACACGTGTGCATAGTGAGTAATAAAGTGGATTTTTTGTATAAAATTATGATTTGTCATTCTATACATAAAATTTTACATATCAAAATAGTGATTTATCAATGTACGTAAACGCACAAAACAATAACTCATTATTTTATGTACAAACAAATGACTTCCATTTTGTTACAAAGTAAAAGGACTTGTCAATTGTTCGCAATGTTATAAATATTGACTTATTTCAGTTATTTAGGAAATTTCTTTCAAAATTTTACGTAACAATGATATTTATCGCCTTAATTTAAAGGGAGAAACACAGTAATATTTTTGTAAATGATTCTACAAATCTCTTGTTCATATTACATTAGATTAATGTGTTCTTTTTCACAGTACCGGTGACCGAAATTTGTAAATAAAATCATTTATCATTGAAATTGTATACGATTTTGCTTTGGACTTTTATCAACATCATCTTTTACAGATGATATGTGAAATAAGAAAATGTGATTGGCATATTTTTATTGTTAAATGACTTAATTGTTCTGGCAAATATATTTTATTTGAAACGTTTCTAAGCCTACATTGTTTTATTTTCTGAGGAGAAAAAGGTGACGTGTTATCAGATTTGATTGTGTATTTAACTGAAGCATTCCATTTTACTGTGAGTGAATTTTACTGGGGGATTTTACCTAAATTATGCAATTCTCCATTGATATCAGCCGGTATTGTTCTTAAAATAAACAGAATTAACAAATTATAAGAGATAGTATTAAATAGTATATAAACTTCTGGTGTAGATGTACATAAGAATGTTTATTTTTTAAATAGTTTTCTTCTTTGTTAAAGGGACTTTATTTGTTCAGCTCTTGGGTCCATTGTTCGTGTGAACACTTTCATTGGCTTGTTAACTAACTTATTTTATAGGGAGCGCTTGCATTTTCAAAGTAAATCAGCTGTCTTATAGACACTAGTTTAACTGCGTGCATGTTTATGTGATATGTGTGTGTATTAGTATAACAATTTTCAATTAAAATATTTTACTGCTTAACGAATTATTATTTGAAATGTCACAGTTATTTAACTGCACGTGACTTTACCAAAATCCTCACCTGCAATCGCCTCCCTTGCCACATTGACATTTTGTCCACTTACACCTAGTCCTACTGTAGTAGTGGACGCAAGACGTCCTTTAAATTCTCCCTACACACACACACACACACACACACACACACACACACACACACACACACACACACACACACACACACACACGCGCGCGCGCGCGCGCATACAATCTTTCCCTCTTTTATTTCCCCCTTTCTCCCCCCACTCTCTTTTCATCCTCTCTCTCTTAAGCATTCTTGCACAGCAAGTAGAGGCGAATCTGAAATTAAACTCTCTTTTCATTGCATGACTTCATCAACTTTGCACTATGCTATCAGATTTCCTTAGTTAAAATTTCAAATAGCCACTGTCTATAATATAGATGGACATGGCGTAAATCACAATCTCGGTTTCATGCATAGCCGACCACTCCGGACTGTATAATTTGAAACGTCAATACGTAACTAGACGGGCTTTATCAAATTGCATTAGCCCTCTTTATTAGTCAGCTGTAGTTAATATTTTACAATGAGGATAGACTTAGGCTTTTGCTTATTAATAGACTTCCGGGCTAGTACGTCTTTATTGCTTTGTTTTGTACTGAAGGGTCACTAATTGCCTGCTGTTTTAAAATTCTTAATCAGACATTGTCTTTTACATTGTTGACTAAAGAATAGGTGAAAATTTATATATAAACTATACTGATATGGGTCACGTTATTTTAGGCTGTAAAAAGAATACTTTGTGTTGACCTAGAAAGAGCGCTGACAAAGCGTCACGTGAGGAAGCACGGGGTTAGTGGGACGTGAGTGGAGGCACGAATGATTTCATCGTGTACACGTGTGAGTGTGTTTGGAGAGAAAAAAAAATCCTGCAAATCTTGATACTATTTTTTCACCTCCAAAATGGCGATTAAATGTATAAAGTACCAAATGATGGATGATTCACTTTTGAAATTATGTCTCTGTATGATGACCTTTTAACACGACAATCATTATGCCGCAGAATTACTCGGCATCTTTTTGCGGGGATTCCCCATTATGGGTAAGTATTTTCCTTTTCTTACCGTATTGTAATGAACCTGAGGTTAATGATGACTGTTCTCAATGTAATACAAGAACGCAATGTTTCTGTCAAATTGTCTGAGGTCGATTAATTAATTCTAGATAATTAAATTATTATCAACTAATGTCCTTTTTCTTTCATCGGTCACGAAAGGGCAGCTACTCTATTAAACGATTGTTATTGAGCTCTTGTACTTTCCCTTTGTGTTTCTGTCAATATTTTCCCTACCTTATCAGTTCCATTACTTTGAACAGCAACGAAATAGTCTGAGAACATTGTAATATAACAAATTTGAAGCGGTTTACCATTTTGTTCATGTAGTACCTTAGTTATACTTTTAAAAATCAATTGCTATCTTATTGACTAATTCGTCTGGTGGGAGTACTGTTTTACAGAAAACATTTACCAGTATTTCTACACTAAGGATTTCTAACTAAAGAGTCCCATGTTCACTTACTGTGTCTAGAGAGGCTGTAAAATGTGTAAAATTATTTACGATGAAAGCAAATGAAATGACATTAATTGATCGTTGACTATAGCTATTAAGAAACTGCACAAAGGAGGAAACTTGGATCAGTGCGGGCCGAGGTGACGGGTGCCGTTAAAGCAGAAGTTGTAGATAATGTAACTGATGTTTTGTCTCGTGCTCAAGATCTTCAGAATAATGGAGAAATAGTGAATGTTGTTTGAAGGCGTAGGTGTGCGACCTGCACTCCACTAGCCTCTATCTCTAATCACTGACTCAATTGGTCTAGTGTCTAACGTGACTCACTGGCTCAATTGATCTAGTGTCTAACGTGACTCACTGACTCAATTGGTCTAGTGTCTAAGGTGACTCACTGACTCTACTGAATCTCTCAAGATCTCAAGACTCAATAGGTGTAAGACTGTATTAACTCACTGACTCTAGTTGAGCATGTCAAATGCTCACGACTCTCTAGTTAATAGTTTCTATTAACACAATGGCTCTAGTTTAGGCGCTCATGAATGTAATTAACTTTTGTCTTACACGTCACATCATAAAATTTGACAAGGAAGTATTGTAAAGCGATAATCAATCAAGCATTTAATTTTACTATTTCCATCACTTTAGAAAGATGTACCTTTAAGCATTATATAATTTTAAAAGCACAAATATAAAAAAATAGCAGGAATAATATTTAGCTAATATGCATATTTAAATGGTTCATAAGGTTTAGTAATTATTTCCATTCTTCGTTTTCACTTTTAAAAATAGAAATCACCGTTTCAATATATTATATTATATATTATTTTTTAATTCGGACTTTTAAAAAATCTGTCTGTGAAGTCTTCACACTTTTCATCTTTTGTTTGTTTTTGTGCATATGTGCATGATATGAATGTATAAGTGAGAGAGAAAGTGTATGTGTGCGTGCGTGTGTGTGTGTATATACATGTATGTGCGTATATGCGAGTGTGTGTATTTGTGCATGATTTGGAGAATGTGTGTCAGTGCCGGTAAGTGTAATAGTATTTTAATGCACTAAAGTATAAAAGCTCGTGTTATCCACCTAGCGATCTCTTAAAAAACCTTTGTCTTTAAAGTGGCAGAACTGTGCCGATGGACTAGTTATCCAATGACCTCTTGAAGGAGTGCATAAAGGGCGGGAAGGGTTACTGGAATACGCGTTTATGCGGATATAATTCAGATCTATGAAATATAACACATATACTTGAATATAATGTCCTGACTTTTACCTTAAAGGTTGTTTTTGTCTTTTTCTATCTTGATGGTTTTGTTTTTAATCTTGATTGTTGTTGTGGTTTTTTTATCTTTATGGTTGGGGTTTTTAATCTTGTGGTTGTCTTTCTATTTTTTAATGTTTGTTTTTATCTTGATGGTTGTCTTTTTATTTTGATGGTTGTTTATTTTAAAAATTTTATCTTGATGATTGTGATTTTGTTTGTGTATTCACATTGAAGGTTGTCTGTTTATCCTGACGGTTGTGTTTCAGGACCAGGACCTCTTGGTGAACAACACGTTCCCGCAGTTTACGGAATGCTTTCACGTGACGGTACTTGTTCTCGTGCCGAGTGTCTGGCTGTGGTTGGCCGGGCTTGGTCACGTGTACTACGTCAAACAGCACTACTCTCGAGTTAAAATCCCATACAGCGTCCTCAACATTTCAAAGACAGTGAGTCGTCCTCATTGAGCCGATGATCACGTGCATTTGTTATGCAGTTTGTCCGTTTTGAAAGACGGGCAGAGAGTCAGATAGATAGATAGGGGATGGATAGTCCAACAAACAGACAGAAAATAAACAGAGAGATAATTAGCTAGAAAAACAGATTTATAGATAGGTCGGAAGACGGAGTGATAGAGAAATATTTATTGAATGGCTTGAATAATAGATGAATTGATGGACTAATGGATGACTACTTAGCAGTAAGATAGAGTGATGAGATTAAACTAGTATTTAGTGCATGCTTGTTGTTAAGAAAACCGGTTACACTATTTTATTGTTCGCTTTCAGCTTCTGCAGTGGGTGAAATATATGAAACACGGGCTTTCTTTTGCAGATATTGTGCATTCTGCTCACAGGGCTTAGCATTGCGGAAGGTGTACTGAGGATCAAGCAGAAGGTCGAGAACGAGGCTCAAGTCCCGCATGCGTACTACGTCATGGTTGGTGTTCAGTGCATCACATATGTAAGTAACACGAATCATAACACGCTTTTATTTTTAACACAACCAATATTCCATTCAGTTTTCCCCCAGTGTAGGGGGCGCTTCCGGCTTCCGCCGCTTTCGCGTTAATTTGCAATAGTACTTCAGTATATATATATAAGATTGTAATTTTGTAATTATTATTCTTGTTAACGTAGCAGAAAAGAATAAGTTGGTAGAACGAATTGATAATTAACAGATAAAGTAAAGAAGGAATGAACTGATAGTAAATGAATGATGAAAAGACAATGGATAGTAGATATGGAAAATACGAGGTCCTTGAGGAGAGATTGAATATTGCAGGTTGGAATTAAGAGTTGTTGAAGAGTCGCGGACTAGAAAATAGACATAGCATTGTGGAATATTTGAGGTGTTTGAAGAGCGATAGAATGACGATTAAATATTTTGGAATGTATGCATTGGGTGAGAAGCGATGTAAGGACGAATATTATTGCATTGTGATAAGCATTACTTTGGTGAAGAGCGATGGAAAGACGAAATTATTGCAACATGAAAAGCGTTCTTTGATGAAGAACGATGGAAGAGCGAATATTATTGCATTGTGAAAAGCATTCTTTGATGAAAAGCGATTGAATGGGTAGAGAACATTATGGAAAGCATGAGATGCTTGAGAGAAATGTTACATTGTGAAATATATGAATTTATTTCAAAGGGATGAGGTGACGGGTGGGTATTTTATTTCCATTAGTAACTAATATTCGTATTTTGTAATATTTTTGTTTGTAATTGTGTAGCTGTTTGCTGCTGTCCTGACCGTAATTTCAAGGAAAGCACTGATTGTGTCCCCTTGCGTTCTCTTCATTTTTTGGTGTCTCAGCTTAATAACGGCTATTGTACCGTTGTATCACATTATCAGTCTGGAGGTGAGTTCCGTCACTTTACATAATTTCTTTGTTGAGGCCAAATGTAATGCTGTTGCAACGTTTGCTCACTTTTCAGACAATACTTTTAGCGTTTTCATTGATGTGGAGAGTGTTTGTTCACTTTTCAGATAACATTATTACCGTTTTTAGTGATGTGGAGAGTGTTTGTTCACTTTTCAGATAACATTATTACCGTTTTAGTGATGTGGAGAATGTTTGTTCACTTTTCAGGTAACATTATTACCGTTGTTAGTGATGTGGAGAGTGTTTGTTCACTTTTCAGATAACATTATTACCGTTTTTAGTGATGTGGAGAGTGTTTGTTCACTCCATTTGGTCAGTGTGTTCTGTTGTTGAAAATTACGCGTAGAAGACCCCACATTATAAATATGATATATGTATGATATAGTCACACGTACTTTCCGTGGATTTTATTTTAAATCTCTCTTTAATTTTCTGACAATGAAATACTGTAAGAAGTGCCGCGTTTGTGGTAACAGTCTAGTGAAGGAGAAATCTATTACTGATGCCAACTGAGGCCATATTTACCAAAATGAAGATGACAGATGACAGATGATCTACAATGCCTTGCACTTGTTTGTTTCTTGTGCAATTAAGATAATACATATTACTAATTGCAAGCTCCGAGACCTTTAGAAAGTCTCTCTTTCAGTTATTTACTTAAAGCAGACTAGTATTTTGATAATGCCTGTATGCTAGGCTGGATAATGATTTGAAACAGTGAACTAATAAATGCATATTGCTCCACCGTGACCTTCTTATACATGTTTTCTGTGATAGAGCGTGCTTATCAGTCTTGAAGTTTTTTATTATATTGTTCATGCTTTCAGATAGTTTTCCTTTTTTCCTTCATATGCAGGCACACACAGCGAACAGCGCCCACTTCAGTGTCTTCTGCGCAATGTTTGTGACGTTGTGTCTTCAGTTCCTGTTGAATTGCTGGGCCGAGACGTCTGTGCGCCAAAACATCAGTGTTGATTCCAGCCAAAAGGTTTTCCTTTTAATGAGCTCCATCCTAATTATTCTGTACCGTTTCCTTCATGGTTTTATATAATTATAATTGCATTTACTGATACATGGTTTAAATTATAAGTTCAACCTGACTGATCCTTCTCAGCAAAAATGACCTTTTTACCAGTGTCTTTTCTGGGAGAAGATGGCAGGATGGTCTTATTGCAATGTCGTCAGTCTGCATTCTAAAACATGGAGCGATTTTTCCGCACAAAGAGGGACAGTCACGTGGTCAGACTGGCAAAAAAATTTCTAGGATGTTATTACAACCAGACCCAGAAGACGGGCCGGGTTGGATAATATCCCCAGGGCCTCTCACAAGAGGGTAGGTGGCATGTAAATGCGAAGACGCGAGATCTAACTTTCGACCTACTTATGGCCCGTGAGTTTGGCAGTAGATTCTAACGCTAGAGTCTAAAAGATGAATTCAAGTTAGGCGTGACACGATGTGCATAAACGTTTACTTGTATCCTTCTATCACCAAGGACATATAGCCCTTTAGTATGTGCATTGATTTTTACCTGTATCCTTCTATCACCAAGGACATATAGCCCTTTAGTATGTGCATTGATTTTTACCTGTATCCTTCTATCACCAAGGACATATAGCCCTTTAGTATGTGCATTGATTTTTACCTGTATCCTTCTGCCTACAAGGGTGAATAGATCTTTTCTTGTTTTCATTCTGCCTACAAATGTGCATGGATTTTTCTTACTTAATTGTACTATATCTAAGTCGATCTTTAAAGCTATTAATAGAAACAGTTTGTTGCCATAAATTTGAACATTAACACTTATTGTTTGATGTTACTTCTTTATCACAGCCGTGCAGCCCGGAGGTGAATGCGTCATTCCCATCCAAGATCACATTTCACTGGATGACCAGGTGGGAAGAGTGTAACCAGAAACAAATTAATAAATATAAATCATGACCAGCGAATAATTATGAATTGTTAAAATACTATAAAATCTAATACAATACATAGCATACAATACGGATACGTTCATAATGTCACCAAATGTAGTGCTACGTTTTCTAATTGAAAATGTATATGTGAGTGGATGTGTGTGCACTTGAGTTACTAGGTGAGTGTTATTGTGGGTGTGCCAATGAAAATTTCTCTTTCGTCATAAGCACATGTGTTGGATAAAGAGTGTTTTTTGTAAATGCCATACTGATGCATTCCATGAAAGCTTACTTTATGTTCATTTATAGGTTTCAATTTTGTAAAAATCATTTAATTGTTAATATCACTTAATATACAAACATATTTTATCGTTTAATGGTGAAATTGCAGGTGTTTGTATAATAGTAAAATGTTTTTTGCAGACTCATTTACACAGGTTTCAGAAAATCTCTTGCACCGACCGATATTTGGGACCTACCACCACAGTACAAGAGTCAGGCTATCACCTCTAAATTTCTTCATACATTCCAGGAGTACTATGACGCCCTTGTTGCTCAAAGGTACGCCATAGTACACAATCTATCTTAATGTTCCAGTGAAATAAATTGTTTAACCAGTATCTTTACAGAACTTTAATTCTTACGAATGTTTCCTGGTTTTCCATTACATTAATCTTTACAAATGTATTTTTCTTTGGTGGGGGGTAGGGGGTGGGGTGGGGTGGCGAGAATACATGGGAAGAGATCTGTTTGCTCTTCTCCCTCCCGATGCACTAATTAGTGTTTGGTGAAAAGTCGATTACCCCCTCACACAAAGCACACACACATGCACACACACACACACACACACACACACACATAAACCATACCTGCAGGCAAGCACATAGAGGGTGTTTTCTACGTCACGCCTACACGCAATAGAATCAGAAAGAACAGAAAACATGGCTAATTAGTATCTTATTATTTTCAGATCAGTTGTGGGGGTTTTGGTGGGTTTTTTTTTTTGTTTGTTTGTTTTTTTTTTTTTTTTGGGAGAACGTGATTATGCGTTAAAAACTGTTCTGTCCTAATTGCGAATACGCGAATTGTGACATTATAAGTCACTTGTGAGAACGAAAATTGTTATTTGGGCTGTCAAAACGTTTGTCACGCTTCATGGGTTTTCACTCCACTCAAAAACAAATCATCAACACTGACTCGTTTTTACTTCAAGACGTATGTCACAGATATCATCTCCCTCCCTCACCCTTCCCGTAAATGAAAACAATGTCGTACATGACTGAATTGCTTCTGGCATTGAATTTAAACAATGCCTAAAGGGCATAGAAAGATTGTCAGAATTACTCTCTATATTGAATACAATGAGCATGTAAAACGTTTGACAAACATAAGAGTGCCCGTTTGTAAAAGGAAGACATGTCAAATTATATTCTAGTGGTGCAACTCCAACTCATTAAAATGTACAAGTAGGAACTAATAATAGTACACTAATTTAAAAATAAATAAAAAGACATAAACGATTTTTTTGTACAAGTTACAACATTTTTTCAAGCTCTCATTGTTCTGTTTGTGGTTACACTTATCAAATTCTATATGATAATGTTATGTTTAATTATTTTACTGTAGATATTTTTGTAGATAGCAAGCATGCTTCATAAAATTGTTGTGAGCCTTGATTGTCAAAATGAATTCCTGTAACAAGTTAACACAAAAATTTAACTTATAGTACTTCGACACAAAATCTTAACTTATAGTAGGTTGACACAAAGTGATAGAAAATATATTTTTGTCGATTAGTTGGTCAGAAACCAATGAAAAACTACAAACCCAATTTTAGAAAAATATTAAAATGTATGTCACAAGTAATGGCACTCTTCCTTTCACCTTTTCAATTCCCACTCACCAGTCTGCATGACATAATTTGTAATCGGCCTTTTAATATCTTATATTCTATATAATTTCTAATTTGAAGCATCATTCGCTGCCTTTCACGTTTGGCATATATGTTTTACAATAATGAAACATTCACAATACTAAATAGGTAAAAGGTAAAACGTCAGCTATCGTTTAATAGGTTGTAAAGTAGAAATCAATTAACGAATCCAAACGTCGATCCCGTGTGGATTTGAACCATACTCCTTTTTGATTGAAGCAAAATGTGTAGTGAAATCTGCAAGTGCTAACTGACAAGTATTAAATGTACATGTATGAATGAGTCCTGAAAAATAGCAGAAAATAATCTCTCTGTTGTTTTCAGACAATCTGTTTTCTGTTGTTTCTAGAAAAGGGTCATCAGCCTTCAAGCAAGGCCGAAGCTCACACAAAGCAAGGTTCGCAAACGACAAGAGCCACAAGGATGATGAAGTGGTTTTCAAGGACGAGACAGTAACATTTCTGACACCCGGAGAAACGCTCCTAACCACTGACAGTAAAGAAACTGAAGTTCGAAGACAAATCCCGCTCTTCAGGTGTCTCTTACGGGCTTTCTTCTTTGAGTTGCTAAGCGCTAATTTAATTAGGCTTGTCGGCGATTGTGTCCAGTTTGTTAATCCCGTGCTTTTACGGTATGTATATAATATAATATAATATTTACGGTATGTATATAATATAATATAATATAATATTTACGGTATGTATATAAAACATTTTCTGCGTTTCTTCTCCAGCTTAATGGTGAGTTGACTGACTGATTAAGAGAGAATGGACTTAGAAATATTTCGTGCATTTTTGCTATTGATATGTTATAATTGGGTAGTATGTAGAGATGTGCTATTTGAGTAGGCTATTGTTTCTACAAATGTTTGGACTTTGATGCGTATATGTAGTGTGCATTTAACACTGACACTTAACATTGTTCTAGTGAAACCACTCATAAAACTATAATGCTATATTTATTATTATGTCTGCGTGTATCAAGTTAATAAATACTGTTGCAGGAAACTGTAAGTTGAGACGAATGTATGAAAGAATGTAGTTTTAAAAAGTGATAAACTGGAACTTAGTGTTTGCTCACTGATTATATTTTTCAGGCTAAAGCAGCCTTTCTTTTGCGTATGATTTGAACCTCTGGTTTATTGGTTATAAGCCTCTATGACTGGTAGATGAGGGGAGCCTCTATTGCAGTTTGTAGGTGTAAGAATACACTCCATTGATGTATGGTGGCAAGATATGATGACTACATGAGTAATTTCTAGTACAAGGAAGTACTAGAAATCACTAAGATTGTTGTTCTGCTTGAAAGAGCTGGTATGGTGAATGAATGCCCAGGTTAGCTTCAGAGAATAGCAGTGGAAAAGTGTTTTCAAAGTGTGAGAGCAAAAGCAAGCAACAGACTGTTGAGATAAGGTCTAAATCAGATTATGTAGAAACTATTATTGCTTATGTCAAATAACTCCATTTCTGCTCTCTGATAGAACTATCCTGTGATTTGAATTGACACTAATGCTGAATTGTAGTTTTTAGATAAGGTTGTGTAGTATTAAAATTATTCAAATGTGGTTTCATGGAAATATTAATCTCAAGTAATCTTTTTCATTGTATTTGTCACATGTATATTTGATTGTTGATTTAATACATTTATTGATAAGTTTATTGACCTTCTTACACATATTGATAACTTTAAGTTGGAGAAGAAAGTGGATAGATAGGGGCTAGCTAAATATAGATTAAAGATGGATTTGTTGTGGAAGAGAGTAAACGTTTATAGCGCCCGCATATCCGCCAAGTGAGAGAGACGAGTGGTGTCTGCTGGAAAATTAGTAATAACATAAATTAAGATTCTCGTCACTTGTAATTAATTGAAAGAAAGATTAATGAATAATCATCATAATCAATATATTGGCCTCACAATAATCATAACCAGTAACAAAAGGGGTGCGCGGCATATAAAGTTCGTAACACATCAAAATATTTCTAGCTTGTAACACGTTGACACAAAATTTTAGTTTGTAACACGCTGACACAAAAATACTTGGTAACATGTCAAAAATTATTAACTTGTAACACGTTGAAACAAAATAATTATTAATTACTAAATATTAATTCTTAGTTGGTAACTCATTGATACAAAATGCTTTCAATACCTACTCAGTCAACTATTACATCAATCAATTAAGTAAGTAAGTATAAGTTAGGAGGAAGTGGGACTCACACCAAAAGCGTTTTTGTAAGCTATGCTGATATATATTTTCAAGTTTGTTATATTACTGTTTTCTGATTTATTTTTAGTTTACGATTATCATATCATGTGTATCTTAATATTAAGGCGTTGTTTTTGTTTTCCTTTTCCAGAGCACTTATTCGCTATGTTCAAAAGAAGGAAGATTATTACAGTTGGCAAGGCTACGTCCTGGTGACTGGTTTTTTCGTGGTTACATTCATCACATCCGTGTGTCAAAATCAGAACTTCTATCAAGCAAACAACACCGGCATGAAAATCAAGACAGCTTTGATCGCGGCAGTTTACAAAAAGGTACCAGGTTTCTTTTATTTTTAGATTTTGTTCATTCTTCTTTCTTTCTTATTATTTAAAAAAAAATAACCATTTCGATTGTTCCTCGTTCTTATTTTTTAAAAACGTTTCAATTTGTTTTTGTTTTATTCTTACTTATAAACATTATCGATGTCGTACTTTTCTTTTGTTAGGCAATGAACATGACAAACGAGACAAGGCGTCATTTTACTATGGGCGCCATTGTCAACTTTATGTCCATTGACTGTCAGAAAATGCAGAGTGTAGCGTCACAGCTATGGATTTTACTCTCAGCACCTGTTCAGGTATAAGTACATCTTATGTTCAGGTATAAGTACATCTTATGTTCAGGTTCATACAGTGTGCTCGCACAGAAGTAATTTAGTTTTCCATATTGACGGTGTATATGAAATACAAAATTCGAATACACTTCAAAGAAAATCTGATCAGCAAGTTAGTATAAATGTACATGAATAATCTGATGACAAAAGGGATAGTATGTGTATGTGTTGGGAGGGGGGGAGAGAGAATGAATTCTTGCCTGTTTACTAGGCACAGTCACATAAACATACGTTTGATTGGTGTATGTCATGTGACCAATTTAACAGACTTAACAGGCGGTCCTAACCCATAAGATCTGTAAAAATAGTTCTTATAATGAACTTTAGTTGTTCGTGTAATGACGTGTACTCGGTTGCGTAATGACCTGCAGTCAGTCGTGTAATGACGTGCAGTCGTTCGTGTAATGACATGTCCCATTTCGTTTGGAGATGTTTTATTAAGACTCACTTGCCAAGAATAATATCCTACAGCGATGAATGATAGCTGAGAGAAATACCAAACTCTTGAACCAGATACAGTAATTTTAAGACAGAACACTTTTTTTTAAAAAAAAAAAAAAAACACTTTTCATGCTAATGTGGCGGACCTTCAAATAATGTTTCATAGCTATTAGGATTATTTTAAGTAAAATCGTCACTATTGTTATCATTTCATATGTATCTGTAATATTGTGGAATAAATAAGTTGTTTTATTTCATACTGAGCAAGCCTATTCTATGTATTTCGTTTGTTTGTTTGTTGTTAAACAGATCTCGTTGGCATTTTACTTCTTAAATGACGTACTGGATCTTTCATTTCTGGTGGGTGTTGGCATCATCGTCTGTCTCATCCCAATCAACGCCCGCATTTCTGTCTCGGCTCGCCGATACCAGTCTCGGCAACTGGTATTGAAGGACCAGCGACTTAAAATGACAAACGAGGTCCTTAGTGGAATGAAGGTAATAATTTATTTTCAAGGCTTTCTAAGTTTTGTTATATTATTATTAATACATGTATGAAGAAAATATATATAAAGCATATATCGAAATTTTTTTGTCTGATTCTAACTTCATATGTGGTTGCAGTTAGTGTTATACAAAAACGATGAATACAATAGATTTTTGAATTTTAAACTTACACACAGTGCATTTATAAAAGTTTACACACTCATTGATTTAATATGCTCATAGTTTTCTTGTATTTTATTTTTTTATAATTTATGATAGGTTTACAGAGTATCTTAGTTTACACACTCATTATTTCTCGTACTTATCCACGTTTACCTAAATTAGTTTATTTAAAACTCATATATAATGCTGTATACATTGTTCACCGTATAGCTGATATGTGTGCACACAATTTACTTTTAGTAGTAAATTATTCACAGTTTTCATGTATATTTCACCTTCTATAAACAATATACATTTTTATATAACGCTCATTTGTGCGTGTATACTCTTTCAGTTGGATGTGAGGGCATGTTCACTTGTAAATAAGTACATTGAATCAAACCTAGATTACCTGTACTAGTTTTAATAATATTGTGATGTCATCATATCTCGTTTTAGTTTACACATAATCTTTCTTATTTACTGCGGATTGAGTTTACGCTTATTGCACGAACATTATTGAATTGAAGAATGTATATTTCTCTGTGTTAGCTAACACAGTTTTCTTAGATTTTAAGCAATCGTTTTTACCCTAACATATTTCACAGCACCATAAATATTAATGTAATTATCATCCTTCACAGGTGATTAAGCTCAGTGCTTGGGAAGAGTCTTTTTTAAAACGAATTTCTGAAATCCGAGACCAGGAGATAAAATATCTCAAGAAAGCAGCCATGCTGTCTACCATTACTGTGTTCAATTGGATCTGTGCTCCGGTTGTGGTAGGATAATATTGATAATTATCATGGTTATCATCTTCATTGTCATAATATTAATTCGAGAAAACGAAATGTGGCGTATCTCTTGCTTACTCGTATAAAAATCTATAAGTGCTTTACACAACAAACATTTTCATGCAAACTGTTCAAAGTCCCTTTGAGAAAATTAAAGATTTTTTAATACAAATCTTTAGCAAATAATGAATCAACATGCTCAATGGCAGCATGAAAAGGATACAAAATATACCAACACAAGAAACAAATGAAAAAATGACAAAGTCCGATTTGAGCAATGACAAAGATAAACAACGCTAGTGTTGTTGAAAAAATAAATATCTTTGGAGTGTCATGAACAACCATAGTGTGTGTGTGTGTGTGTGTGAGTGTGTGTGTGTGCGTGCGTGCGTGCGTGTTAATGATGATCGCGATGAATCAAAGACAGAACTCGAAGATTTTAAAATGGCTGAGTAAAGATATTTACTTAATCTTTGACGGTAAGAGTAACGTTTGCAAATATGAACAGCTGTCCTCGCTTCTTTCATAATTCGGTTTTTTTTTTATAATTTTCATTTTAAATAAAGGTGAGAATAATTTGCAAAAAACAAAACAAAAACAACAAAAAAAAACTTATCATTACCCTACCAATACGTGATATGATTGTATGTACTTGTGTATTGCGTGTATTAGAGTGTGGGTGCATGACAGTCACTCTGCCTCTACGTCAGGAGCGGCAGTTTTCTGCTCTTGAAGGTCTCGATATTTTTTTTTTATTAAAAAATTGTAGGCCTTCTAGACTTTGTAAATTAGTTGTATCTGATTTATATATCAACACTTTTTTTCCTAAATGCCTAATAGAAGTTCAGAAATATTAAATAGCTAAGTGTTTATGTTGATCACTATATCGGCAAGCAGGAAATGTCGTAGATAAAGAAAGTACTGGAAACGAATCAGTTATTACATGACAATTTCAATTTCCCCTGAACAGGTGACAACTGGAACTCTGCTGACATACACCTTTGTCTCAGGCAGCCAGTATCTTGACCCCGGTACAGCGTTTGTGGCCTTGGCCTTGTTCAACATCCTGAAACAGCCAATGAATTTTTTGCCCAACTGCATCTCCGAGCTCGTGCAAGGTCACGTATCGTTAAAACGGTTGCGAGATTTTCTCTCCTATGAAGAACTGTCTCCATCCGATATAAACCGCAACACAGAGGAAGGTAACTGCTTTTCACTTAATAAACTTTTTGTGGCCACTGTTCTGAATAATACAGTCACTCTTTCTTAAATAAAATAGTATATGCAATGTTTATTGTAGTCGCCTTGTCATAAAAAAAACATCATAAATATAATGTAAAACTATATCTATGTCTTAAGTAAAGTAGTACATACATTTTTATTCTATGGTGATCACCCTCTCTTACATAAAATAATTCTTGTAAAGTTAAACCAACATTCTGTTCAAATTACACGATTCTCGTTATTCTTTCGTATTAAAGAAACGAATTTTGAATATGGTCCTTTAAAATAAAAATAAAAATTATGTGAATAGTTAATATGGGTTTTGAGGGAGTGATATGTCTTGATTAGTTGGCCATTGGACAAGGTAGTGATGGTTTATATCAATAATCCCAAACTGTTGTGGGTATGGGCAGTCAGCTTCTGGGTCTTCTGTTATTTTATTTTCCTTAGTCACTGCCTTGTGTTGTTAAATTAGGTGGGAAAGTGCTGATAATGTGGAACAAACATTAGCAAATAAAAAGTCAGTTAGAGAATGTGACAAATATTTCCACCTCTTCCTTTATTTGTCACTTCTTTCTGTATTCTGGATGGAGGGAGGGAGTGAGGAAGGGAGTGAGAGAGTGAGGGAGGTTGGATGGATGGATGAGTTGGTGGAGGGTGGATGGATGGATGCTGGATGATGATGGATGATACTTACATCAATTCATTTAATATATTTAGGCGTTGCAGTATCTGTTAGTGATGGGACTTTCACATGGGATCGAAGTCAAGAGCCTTCACTTAACAAGTAAGTTGTCAGCATATATGAAATTTGAAGTTGTGTCTTTATATTGACTGGCTTATTTGTTTGATTTCTTATCTGATTTACGTTTCATTTATAAACCTATATTTTGAAAGTGAGAAGGTTCTTGTTTTTGAGCATTTCTGAGCGAGGATGAAAGGGTTGGGCGTTTGGAAAACAGAACACTTCTGTTCTTTGATTAATTTAAATCTGTAATATTTTTTTTTAGGCTTAGTAACTTTCATTCTAGCAGGATAGATTATTAAAACATTTCAAACTTGCAGGATTTATCAAATACACACTGAATTTATTTTCCTAATATGTAGTTACGATTTAGTGCCTCATCATAATGTTTTTTAGCTTCTTTCGGTACACATTACAAGACACAGCAAGTGATATAATACATAAAAGGCGCCACGTTTACTTAAATCAAACAACTTTGTTATAATATATTTAAATGCATTACATGTCAAACCAGATTTTATTGGTAAGTGTCCTTTACATGTCAAACCAGATTTTAGTGGTAAGTGTCCTTTTACCAGCAAGAACACATTCTTGATTATGAAGAATAGTTTCGTATTTTCTATCGGACATTCATACTTTATATATTTTCTACAAGGGTGAATCTGAGCATTCGCGAGGGCCAGTTAGTGGCCATCATGGGGCCCGTGGGAGCTGGAAAATCATCACTCCTGTGTGCACTTCTTGGAGAGATGCACAGACTGGACGGAAAAGTGTCAGTTAATGTGAGTTACTTAACGCTGGCTTTTTTTTCATGATTAATGTTTTCATTGTGTCATGAGCGCATTTCATTTATTAAATGCTCCATCTCTATAATTTAATTCCATGTGCTAGATTTTTATAATTTCCTTTTGATTGCCTCGAAAGTTTGTTTATCTTTTGTGCTAGCCAAAGATAGTTTCCTGTTCCTGGGATAAATTCTCCTTGAGAATTAGAAAAAACAATTCAATAAAAAGTAATTTAAGTCAGTCAGCAATCATGCATAACAGTGGATCATGGGTGATGTTATTTATCCAAAATGAAGATCCTTATAAAACTTTGAAACCATTTGCAAATGATTTCTGCTACCTTTAAATGACTGGCTACTCTAAATAGAGATGTTGTCCGTGAAGTACAATTTTAAAAAATATTTTTTTGTAAAATAAATTTTGAATCTTTAAAAATAAATATGCAAACAAGTGTGCTGCCTTAAATAAATAAATTAGTATCAATCAGATCACACCATCATCATAAATTAACTTACGGGACGACTATAATGCTGCTTATGTAGATATAATCTATCATGGGCAATAATGCTGTGTATATAGATAGGATTTGCCGTAAACTGTAACGCTGTGCATGTAGAAAGAATGTACCGTAAAATCTGTAACGCTGTGTTAGTAGATAGTATATAACGTAAGCTGTTACGCTGGATATGTAGATAGTTTATGGTAAACTGTAACACTGTGTAGGTAGAGTTTATTGTAAAGTATAACGCTGTGCATGTATTTTAGAATTAATTGTAAACTATAACGCTGTGTATGTATACAGAATTTATTGTAGACTGTAATGCTGTATGTATGGATAGAACGTATCGTAAATTGTAGCGCAATGTTTGTGATAGAATTTCCCACAAATTGTTATGCTGTGCATGTATATATAATTTATCATAAACTGTAACGCAGTGTATGTATGATACCGTCAAACGTAACGCTGTGGATGTAGATAGAATTTATTGTCAACTGTAACGTTGTGTATGTAAATTTTCTTCAGGGTTCGGTGGCATACGTAGCTCAGCAAGCTTGGATCCAAAACCGTTCTCTTAAAGATGGCGTCATCTTCGACAATCCAATTGATGAAAAGCGTTATAAGGATGCAATCAGTGGTTGTGCACTTCAGCCTGACATTGACACATTTGCTGCAGGTGACATGACGGAAATTGGCGAAAAGGTATTGTGGTGATTAAAAGTCAGCAAAGGTCAAAATGCGTCTTTTCTCCTATAAAGAAAAATAATTAGAAATTTTAAAATTGATTTAATATTGTTGTCACAGGAAATGAGGGACAGAAATTATATTTTATTTCATTTTTAAAAAAAACCGCTAACAAAACTAGTTGAAGTAACCCGAGTTTTGTTATTTTTCATATTATCATGTGTAAACTTCCAGTAACGGTCACCTAAGATCTCTTTAGTAGACAGACGTTCGTGACGCAGTGTGTGTTATTATATCATATTGAATATATATATTAGTTAGTTTATGAAGGATATGTATATTGAACAATTGGGACAATTGCGCATTACTGGTCACATGTTGTTTACGAGAGAAAAGGCCAGTGCGCATTAGAATTGACCACAGTAAAGCGTACAGCACGGACAGCACTTAATATCCAAGGGAAAATTGAGCCACAGGACATAGCTTTGGAAGTTTCTGGAAACCTTCAGTGAAGCTATATAAGAGGCAAAAGGAAGATTTTACTCTCAATGTTGAAAACGTCGATTCGTCTGAAGCCAGTCTAACTTCACGTATGAATTATCTCATGTACAGAGATTTCATAAAGGAAAGCTGCAAAAATCTCTTTCCATCCGTTTTCCATCCGTCTGATGCCATATATTGAGTAACGAGGCAAAATTACTCAGTATAATTTTTGGCAAAGTGGAAAGTTCACTGTCAAGAAAAACTGATGTATGCGACGCTGGTTGTATGCAGTTAACGACACGAGGGACCAATTTGTTCTTCCTCCCCTGTCTGAGTTTGGTTTGACACGTCTATCCCGCTATTGAGAAGGCTAGCACCGAGATAATCTTACAGATATCCGGATTTCTACACTCAATGTAATGCGACGACACATCCCACTGGACGACTTCATCCGATAATGCTAAACGTCGTTGGGGTGTCTGTTTCCACGACAACCAAGAAACAACGACAGTTATCGAGGCTGACAACAGTCAGCTAGATTTCAGATTTCTCCCCAGTGATAATCTGAAAGTGGTGCCTAGATTCTGCAGAATCTTCACCTGTAATGCGACACCGCAATTGCGTCGTGGTCTTCACTTTGAAGTGCCGCTTATAAGTGACGTGTGAGATTACGTCATCTCCTTGGAACTCTGACATTAATAGTGAGTAATAATTAGTACGGCTAAAGCGCACATACTTAACTCTAGGACTCTAAGAAAATGAACACTATTATATCATTTGTGAAATACGAACTGTAATGTTAAAATTAATGCTTATTCTATATGTCAACTATTGTTAAAGCGGCCCCATTTGCCGCATAAGAATTGTGTAATTAATCTTTATTTTATATTTTGAATTTCATCATTTTCATCCCCCCTTATTTCCCATAGAGTGTATGACATTGGAAAGTTGAATGAATGATTAATCACTGTGCGAAAGAGTAGTGCCCCTTTTAAATCGGGAAATAAATATCCTGATTTAACCATCTTTCAACTCTCTTGTTATTCATAGTTTTTGAGAGGGACGAAAGAGTTTGTACTATTGTTTTGCACCGTTCATCTGTTCGTCCATTTATTCACATTCATGATACTCACTCACAACACACCGCCAATGAAACGTTCCTTGACATGACATAAATAAACTGGGCCCCACCCAAACATCAATGGTGTATGTCATGTGTGTCTATGTAACAACCTGACGCAACGTAGTACTGGCATACGTCACACGGGCTTTTCTTGGAGGTGCACCGGAGCAGGCCAAAAATAGACTTCACCCCTTGCATCTCTAACTTCAGCTCGGGTCGGCTTTAACTAGCCTTCCACTTTGTGACAATTGTTCTCTCTCTCCCCCTTCTCTCTCTCACACTGACACATACACAATCTAACTTACACACATATACAAACATATGCACACAAACATTTATACACATGCAAACACAACCCAAAACATGTTTCGTGGATTGTATTCTGCTGTTTTGAATAAAATATAATTCTGTAAAGTGGAAAATGTAGAACAATGACTAGTAATTGACTTCCTTCATACAAGTGTAAAGTAGTCATAAAACTTTCGATATTTGCTTTACATATAACAATTTATAAATGTTTCTCGACTTTTTTTTATATCTCTTTGATACTTTATATAACAAAAAAGATCAATTAATTTAAAGAATAGTTCATGCGCACTTTAGCAGAAAACATGTTTTAAAATATTCACTATCTCGTACCGTATAACGATTTATTATAATAATGCTGGGTATGGAAAAAGTAGTGTCAGTTCAGCCAGCTGCTACATTCTTGAGCATATATTCCATTCCTGTGTCTCGGAATCGTCATATTTATAAAACCGGCGATTGCAACAGGGCTTTGAATGAATGCATTTCTCTTCTCAAGGGAATCAATTTGAGCGGTGGTCAAAAGCTACGCGTGTCCTTGGCGCGTGCAGTTTACTGTAACGCTGACGTTTACCTGCTCGACGACCCGCTGTCTGCTGTGGACTCACACGTGGGCAGACACATCTTTGAGAAAGTGATCGGCAACTCTGGGATGCTGAAAGATAAGGCAGGTGGCTATTTGCCATTTTTCGGTTAAGCATCACAGGCCTGTTTAAGATATAAGCAACTTTTTCCCATTCTTTCTTGTGTCGCGACAAATCAGGTACTGAGGGGGTTGCACACTCCCAGTACAATGCAAGTAAGTTTTAGGTTTGATTTTATCGATACTGAAACATTCATTCTCCAGTGCTTATCTACTGCTTTATTTATTTATTTATTTATTTTAAAACTGTTTATGCTTGAATGTGTTCTTTGATTTTGTTTTGTTTTACTTTTCTTGATAGTACGTTATTATTTGTGTTTTAATATTGATCTGTGTATTATGTTCATAGACCAGAATCATGGTTACGCATGGCGTTCATTGGCTACCTTTGTGTGACGTCATCGTCGTAATGGATCAAGGGCAGATATTACAAGTTGGATCTTTTGAAGAGTTAATGGCGCACAATGGACCTTTTGCCCTCTTTCTAAGAACGTATCTTTGCCAAGAGGTGGAGGAGTTAGACCCAGAGAGTACGTTTCTATAAATAGATCAGGCAATAGAGTGACATTCCTTGTTTGTTCTCACATATGGTCTTGTAATAAATTTCTTTCAAATTCCTGCTTGTTCGTACCCCTACCTCGAGAACTGTTTGGATGTGTGGCAATTAATAACTTAATGATTTAACTATATTTCCCCATTATTATACTACTGGAAAACAGTTGAGTACAAATGTATGTTGCTGGCCCGTACATAGCAGTCAGTACTAAACTTTGTCATATGTTTGTTCATTCTCAATCTATTTTTTAATGCATGGGATTAGCTGTTGATAACTGAATAATTAATTAGTATATTTATGATTTTATATGTACGTACGCATTTGTTCTTAGAAAAGTGATGCTTAACATAGAGAGTGAGAAATCCCACCATCTCTGATTCTGGGGTTAACAGTGTTTCTCTTAATGTTTGTGTTTATACGTGTGGTTTTGTGTTTATAATATCAGACTGTTATTACACGTGACTGTTGGTGGTATGTCGTATTGTAAAAGTAATATATTTGGTGACGAAAAGAAATAAAATTTGGGAAATTAACTATGATCTTTTTACAATTTTAAGGTTATTGCATAGAATATTCTGTGATCGCTGATCTGCCCCTTTCTTGCAGTCCAAGAAATCGTCAATCAGTTGCACGCCAGTGACGACAATTTGGCACTAGACACCAACTCTATTTTGAAGGATACAGAAATATTCCAACGAAAGATAAAACGCTCAAGGTTTGATATTATTTTCTACCACTTTGTTGACAAGTTACGATTTCCTCCTTACAACTAATTAAGGCCATGTTTAACGAACTTGCAATGCGCTAAAGTTTGCAAAGAACTCAGTGCATTGTAATATTTGAGGGATGGTACTAATCTATTTAATAACACAAACTGTGCACACGTCCTTTTCCATCAAGCCGCTGCTGGTAGCCGCATACTACATACCAGTCATCACACGTATTTATGAAAAATAAATGTCGAAATGAATGAATAAATACTGTAACAAGATCAAAGACAAAAAAATACATTAAAATTATACAGTGTTCAATGCGTTTTTTCCTTAGAACTATCACAGTGCCAAGACTCATGTATTCCATCACCAAAGCACAAGCAATATATAGTAAACACGACAACCGGTTTTATTTTATAAATTTCCATTTATATTATGGAACATATTAACACTAACAAAATGATATTATAGCCCCTAAAAGTAAATTAATAGAGTGTGCTACAAATATAATTTGGGAAGAGAGATTTGTACCGATTTGACAGTTCATAAACTGAGTAGTAATTTGGCGGATGTGTGGATTTGCCACAGTGACTTAATCATTTGCGACATGCATGTTGTGTGTTTGAGAAAATGCTAAGTACACTAATATACATTCATTGCAAAATCTGCTAATATGTATTATTTCTGGATATTAAATTGAATTACAGTTATGTTTATTTTTAATTCTTGTTGTGTTTTATACGTATTTAGTGAAACAGAGCAAGACGTAAAAAAGGGTACAGAGCACGATGGACTTGAGCGGTCTAAAAAAGGTTCGCACGGGAGGCAACTCATACAGGAGGAACGATCACAAACAAGTCACGTATGTAGGCCTACTGTAGAGTATAGCAGAATACAACAATATTATTCGTCAAGAGCTACTATTTTACTCTCCATTGCTTCTATTTACATGGGAAAGAATGAACACAAAAATCTTGCCTCTCGAAAACAAGAATGGAGTTTTGCCATTGAAAGCTAAATTAAGACAGAACTTGGGTTGTTATCATGAAAGAGATCATTCGTTTAAATTCAATAAAACCCTATTTCTTCACAAACTGAATTGTAGGCGGTAAATTAACAATTTTCTCATGGTTGTATGATAATCTACAATGTGTCTTTGTAAAGTATGTCGTATGTACCAACAGGTGAAAACCCACGTGATCAAATCTCTAATGCAAGCATTTGGATTAGTACCTACCATAGCTACAATCATACTGTTGTTACTTTTCAACGGTTTGGGAATCGCGGGGAACATCTGGCTCTCGAAGTGGACAGACGATGCATTACTCAAAAACACCACCCAGGCAGGATCTCCCGAGTACAACGAACTAACAGTTATGTACGTTGTTGTGTACGCTGCATTTGGCTTTCTGCAAGGTAATTCCCAATACAGTACCTATTTCAGGTAGTCTTCTGACTTATTATATCTGTCATGTGACTAGCTAATTCGTAGAAGTTGTAAGATACCCACTTCAGGGGCTAATGTTTGTCTGTGTAATGCATTAACCGGTCATTGTTAACAAGTTAATTCCTTGTAGTACAGCTGTACCTGTCTAGAAAAGCTCTTCGTTTATTTATACATCATAGCAAACAATGACCTCTTTCGAATATTTGGGTTTTTTTTTACTGCTTTCTTGATTAAAGTTGGACAGGTAAGATTTGTAATCATTAAGAAAATAATGAAATAACTAATATCGATTCGAGATTTATAACCTACGTTAAGTTGACAGATGGAGAAAATAATCAGAAATGTTTTAACTATAATGAATAATGTAGTCAACACTCTCATTAAATATCAACAACAAAGTGCAAGAGTAAAGAAACAACGCTATAGAGTAGGTTGATATGATGAAGAAGCAACAGTACGATAAACATATTAAAATATTTTGCATGGAGTAATCTCATCTCAACGCATGCTGTTTTCTTTATCTGATTGTGACGTGTGTAACAATAAATGCAATTAGAGATCATCAAATGTTCCTTAGAATATTGTTTTTATATTTATAGGTTTTGCTGTTGAAATAAGAAAAATAAAATTAAGCCTATCAGAATGGTTGCCATGAAAATTCTACTTTTGAAACTATAGTAAATAAGTATTATAAGACTTTATGTTAATTTATTGTCCTCTGAGGCTTTATTTTGATACATAATGGTATTGAATTGTGAAACTTTAATTTAATGAAGTAAAACATAGTATTTTGAGACTTTATTATAGAGTTAAATGAATATTTTATTGTACAACTTTATTTAAATTGTGAGGCTTTGTCTTAATGAAATGAAAACGTATATAAAATTTAATTTGGTTAAATGAAACCTTGTATTGTGAGATTTCATTTAGATTAAAATCAGTGTATTGTCAGACTTCATTTAGATTAAAATCATTGTATTATCAGACTTCATTTAGATTCAAATCATTGTATTGCCACACTTCATTTAGATTAAAATCATTGGATTGTCACACTTCATTTTGATAAAATAAAAGCATTGTATTATCACCCTTCATTGTGTGTCGTCACACAGCTGTCACCACATTCTTCTTTGTCGGCATCATCAATGTTAAAATGGTTTCTGCTTCCAAGCACCTCCATAGTGAAATGCTGAACTCAATAATGCATCAGCCAATGACATTTTTTGAGACAAATCCACTGGGTAGAATCTTGAACCGGTTTTCAAGAGATGTGGATGCAGTTGACAGTTCCATGGCAAGATTGGTCCGAATGTTTGCTCAGCAAGTAAGTAATCTTTAAGTGACCTTTTTCGTTCGTTCGCTCTCCTCTCTCTCTCTCTCTTTCTCTCATTTGAGTGACAGATTGGTGGATTGATGGATAGTTGAGAGGGTTACTATCAGTATACAGATGAAAATTGTGAGCCTGCTAAATATACCAGACACAAGAACTTGCAAAATTACATTTTCAAAATTTCTAATTAATCTTCCAAATTGTATCTGCTTAATTAACTTTTGCTATTGCAAATGAATAGTAGAGCTTGAGAAACCTTTAGACAAAAGAAGAAGAAGTTTTGAAACCTGAATTGCATAATCATTTTGAACGTGGAGCACAAGTAACAGTTTGTTAGTGTGTATATGTATTTACAAAACTATTTTTGAGTGCTTTTGGTTGTTGCTTCATTACAATTTTCATTTTCAGGTGTTCACAGTTTTCAGTGTCCTGTTTGTTATATCGTTCAGCACTCCAATGTTCCTGGCAGCAGCTGTCCCTCTGATGGTCATTTACTACTTCATGCAGGCGAGCTAAAAACAAGAATATATTTTTCAAGTTGTACTGAGTATTGAAATTGACATACTGTTTAGTATTTCGAAAACGACATTGGCTTGTTTAACAATCACTGCTGTTTGCTTGCCTGATGAAGCTAATTACTCCTATTGTGTTTAAGATTTGCGAATATCGTCAATAAGTCACGGATCTCTCATTGTTTTGTTACTTTCTCGCTAATGTTTAAGTAAACATGAATTAATAGATTTTAACTGTAATATGAATGGAATGATCCGGTATCAAGCATATGCCTATTATTATTTTGTAAACTCTTTTCTGAATGGTTCAAAATATTAAATAAATGGGCTGTGTAACGTACGAAGCTTTCTATAGCCATGGGATAAGAGTATAGTGTGTTATCCTCTACTTTTAAACTTTTAGTATTGTACTGGTATATATATGCGACTAATTTTTATTCGCACAATTACTTGTTATATTCAACTTGCTAGAAACATTTTACATTCGAATAACATTTGTTGAAATATTACAGAAATTCTACATCCCTTGCTCAAGGCAGCTGAGACGGCACGAGTCCACTTCTCGTTCTCCAATCTACGCACACTTCAGTGAGAGCATCAGTGGCGCCATCTCCATTCGAGCTTTTGGCGCCACGGAACGGTTCAGAGCAGAGTCTGAGAATCTTGTAGATCAGAACAACGTCTACTTCTATGCCTTCATTTCCGCTTCCAGGTAAGGATGCTTTCGTACTGTGCAAACCTTACTGGTTTATTTCAAGCATAAAGAAAAGTTTGTTACAACAAAAGTGTTGGCGATTTGGACTTGATTCTCTTAAGAGGCACAAGTGTTGTGTCTTCGTAGTTCACATAGTACGCTTTTCAGCTTATGTCCGCTGGTAAAATATATATAAAATGAGAAAAGAAACATATTTAAAGGTAGATATGTACACAAAAATATGAAATGGCAATGATAAAGGTGATTTATTTATTGCATGTGATATATTTATTATTCGTGTGGAAAGGATACAAACAATTCCTGTATAAACATACGTGTCCTCTCCTAGAAACAGTACAATTGTAACGCTGTATCTGAAACGTCATGCTTATTGGTGGGGGTTGGGGTGGGAGACTTCAATATTGAGCGGTCCATGTGACTCCAGAAAATAGTGAAAGGAACCAAGTCCTTCAAGAGCTCTCCAGGACCGAGAACACCCCAAAGATTAAAGGCACCACACAAACTCTGGAGAGGAAGGAAGCCAAAGCAACCATCACCTCTTCTTTTTTTTTTTTTTTTGAAGAAGGGGGAGGGGGGTATTCTTGGCAACTTGAGGTGGTAGGTTCCCAAATTCCAGTGAGGGGTGTCAGGTCCCCACCTAGGCCAACCCTTAACTAGCAACGTCAAAGTGTTTGCAGGTAAAGTAACGGTATAAGTGGGACAATGTTAGAAAAAACATTCTAACCACCACCTAAATCGCATGTACCTTACTGTGTTTGGACAAAACAATATCTCTGAGTGCAGGTGGCTGAGGATACGCTTGGAACTGTTAGGAAATCTGATTGTCGTCTTCGCCGCCTTGTTCGCAGTCGTGAGCAATCTTACCGGCAGCCTGGCAGGGTTGTCCGTCTCCTATGCACTGCAGGTATTGTACTTGTGTAAAGCTCTCTACATTTCTTCTAGAAATATGTGTTATTAAGAGTTGCTTTTGTGTAGTTTGAACTAGTCTGCAACCTGTGCTTTTGTTCCGTTGCAGAGGTATGTAATAGCGATAAACAGTATTAATACTTTGATAAGACTTGTCCGTTTCTTATATATTGCAGGTGGTATACCTTTGCAAACTTGACTGTTTTATTGTTATAAATATTTGAAATTAAGAAATTTTACAGCAAAGTGTATTACTTTTGTACTAAATGCCTGTAGTAGTGGCAAGTAGTGTTATCTTTCTTAAGTGGAACGATCCAAGGTTGTCTACTTGAGAATAATTAGGTGAAGCTGTTGGGTGGATCTGAATCTTTGATATGGTCACATGTCTGCCATTTGATTCCTGACACCAGTCATCCTAAGCTCGAAAAGGATCTGTCAGATCCACAGCACTCGAATCATCCTTGTGGAGGGATCAGTTCTTGCAGTCTAACCGATGAGTTAATTTGTGAGGTTGGCTAGATAAGTTCTGTAACTCTGGGTGTTGTAGTACTCTTGCCACTTTTCTGTAGGATATATTCGTACCATTTAATATGCTCATGTGCTGGGTAAATACGGTTGTAGCTCACATATTTAGAAATATTTTCGTTTAGTTTTAACTAATGGGAAATCATTAATATCATTTCCTCATTTCGTGGCGTTAATCATTTCCTAATTTCGTGGCATTAATCATTTCCTCATTTCGTGGCGTTAATCTGCATATATGTAGAGTGGTTGACAGGATGTTATTTTGATCATTAATTAATAGATACAGCAATTAATACTTAGCCCTGGAAATACACACTTCTCACCACACATTCAGAAGTTATCTGTCGAGTTGCAGAATCCTTAAATAATATCAACAGATTAAACGAACTCTCATCTCTCCATATCAATTATAGCCATATTCACAGGAGGGAAGAGATAAACTAACCATAATGGATTAAACTTAAACAAGGGTATGGTTTCTATAAACAATTACATGCTGTTTTAAGTCTTGTGTTTCATAAGATTCCAACCATTTTTTCATCATACTAGAAGTGTTTTAAATTACTATGTCCAGTTTGGATCTGGCAGGCTTTTGTCTTAAATATGAAATGTCAAGCAGAAGCTGTCCGGCTTTTTTGGAGTGGCCCTAAATGGCGGCTTCAAAATAAAACTGCCGACATAGTCATTGTTCCAGTATTAAATCGTTGCACCATTTTCAGGTAACCATGGCACTGAATATGTTGGTTCAGAACGCGACCCAGCTGGAGAGCAACATTGTGTCAGTGGAGCGAATTGTGGAGTATAGCAGATTGACACAAGAGGTATGACAACCGATATATTTTGAGTTATTCATCTTTAATGCCTGCATCTGACCTCGTCTATGTTAAAATTGTTGGTTCGTTGGTTGATAACTTTTTTTTAAAAAATATTTTGTTGAGAACAGGGGGTACTATTAAAGTCAATCTCATTACTATGATTTAATGTGTGCACATAAATGTTGATCTACTGAGCATGTTAGTGTGAAATATTTATGTTTATGCATTCGCCTGTCTATCTATCTATATATAATGATTAGGGTGTGCATATTTAATTACTAGTAAATAAAGTAGACATCTAGGAATTAAAATATACGATATAATTAAATTTATTTCTCTTTTTATTCTCTTTTACCTTTTAATGTTGCTATCTTTCTCTAGCTCACTTCTTATCTCTTTCTCTCTAGTTCTCTCTAGCTATGTTCCTAATTTTTATTTCTGTTAACCAGTGGCTCTGGATCTCTAATTCTGTCCCTGGCTCTTTGCCCGGAATCTGATATTCATATTGATTTTCTATAGTACTAGTACTGAACACACATTTCAAATTTATTTTATTATTTAAAAAGAAATTATGAATATTAAAGCTTTATGAACAACTAGAAAATTTGCCATGAAAAGGCCCACCGCGAAAATTATAATTTCGATATAATAATATAATTTACCTTAAACTCCTTCTTTCTTGTCCTTTCTCCTTAATTTCGTAGCCAGCTTGGATAATCCGAGACAAACGCCCGGATAAAAAATGGCCGCTGAAGGGGGAGATCATTCTGAATGATTACAGTACTCGTTATAGGTCTGGTCTCGATCTTGTGCTGCACTCGCTGTCTTGTGTAATTCATGGCGGTGAGAAGGTATGATATATGGTTTATCAGTCGACAGAGACTAAACAAACAGATTAGAACTTTTTCGCGCAATTAGCTCACACGTGACATTTTTTCTGTTTCCTGCTCTCTCTCTGTTTCTCTGTCAAAATATGTTAGTTAATAATAATAATGTGAGACGATAATTAAGTAATATTACATTTAATTATAAAGTGTAGAAAGAAGGAAGTATCATGTCCTCATTTATATTCTGAGTGAAAGGCTTAAAACACCAGAGTTTGTCCTAGGTGTTGTATTTGAAAAGTCATTTTGTTCTTGTTTCTCGTTTGTAAATACAGTTATTTGTTAAATGTTGCCATTCTGCATGTAGATTCATTTCGGTGGGTTATTTTCAAAATTGCCTCCTCTAGCTTTCTTAAGTGTTTCAGTAGTTTCTACAAAGAACTTCTGTATATTACGTGTAATTACTGTAGCTTGGAGCCTTTGTAAGATTAAACACTTTATCAAGTGAGAGATAAAAAATACTTGAATGTAATGCTCAAGTAATTAATAACAGGCTATTTAATTATTCTTCCAGGTTGTAAGATTAAACACTTAATCAAGTGAAAGATAAAGAATACTTGAATGTAATGTTCAAGTAATTAATAACAGGTTATTCTTCCAGGTTGGTGTGGTGGGTCGCACTGGAGCGGGTAAATCATCTCTGTCGTTGTCGTTGTTTCGTCTGATCGAGGCAGCAGAAGGGAGTATCGTCATTGATGGTGTCGTTATTGCAGACATTGGTCTTCACGACCTGCGTTCTCGTCTTACCATTCTACCACAGGCACGTCACATTTATCACCTGCATGCGTCACGTTAGGTGTGTCGTACATGTACTGATGTAGTCACAAGTCAGGTTTTACCATGTGTGTGGTGTGGTGTGGTGTGGTGTGTGTGTGTGTGTGTGTGTGTGTGTGTGTGTGTGTGTGTGTGTGTGTGAATGTGTACATATGTGAACCATATTTGGAAGCATATGCAATTAATATTGCTTGCCTATTTTCAGGCGCTTTGAGAGAATATTTTAACACCATGCATTTGCTTGAAAAGCCAAGAAAATATTCTATTCTCAGGACTCAAGTAGATTTCAGAACACGTTAAATGCAGTATATACTCTTATTTCAAATGTACTTAATCGTTAGTCTAAGACAATCACATTAGAGGAGAAATAAATTCAGTGCAAACTTAAGAAATAGGGCGTACCCTTGAAAACTATTGGGGTATTTTTCTTAACATTTCATACTAAATTCATATACACAGAAGTAAAGGATAAAGAGATATCTATCGACATCTTGGAGCAGTGTCTTCATTCTATAATATTTTCTGTTAAACCCGAACAGCTGTCTACCTTTTGCTTCTTGCCCTTACTTTGTTGCAAATTCTTTTTCTACGTAAAGCGACTGCGGCAACTATCCAATCAGAAATGTGCTTCGTTTAATAATATAAATAACTATAAATAATTATAGGATCTATCCCATCAGAAATGTGCTTCGTTTAATAATATAAATAACTATAAATAATTATAGGATCTATCCCATCAGAAATGTGCTTCGTTTAATAATATAAATAACTATAAATAATTCTAGGATCTATCCCATCAGAAATGTGCTTCATTTAATAATATAAATAACTATAAATAATTCTAGGATCTATCCCATCAGAAATGTGCTTCGTTTAATAATATAAATAACTATAAATAATTCCAGGATCTATCCCATCAGAAATGTGCTTCATTTAATAATATAAATAACTATAAATAATTCTAGGATCTATCCAATCAGAAATGTGCTTCATTTAATAATATAAATAACTATAAATAATTCTAGGATCTATCCAATCAGAAATGTGCTTCATTTAATAATATAAATAACTATAAATAATTCCAGGATCCTGTGCTGTTTTCGGGAACGTTGCGTTTTAATCTTGACCCTTTGGATGAATTTAGTGACGATGATCTATGGTCAGCCTTGCAGCAGGCACACCTTAAGAACTATGTTGATGGCCTCTCGGAAGGACTGCAGCATGAAGTGGATGAGGGTGGTCTCAATCTCAGGTTGGTTTTTGAGCGAACACGTTTTGTCTCATGATGCGTGAATTTTTGTCTCATGCCGCACGCATGTCTTATTAGCGCTTATAAGAGCAGGGGTGTATGTGGTAGGGAGAGAGATATATATAATTAAAACAATTTTTCCAACAGTATTTCATTAATCTTAACTCTAAAATAAATTAAAACATAAATTAAATGATTCATTATTTATGACAGTTTTCTACGGTTGAAAGTTTCGCTTTAAGATATAAAATTTAAATTAAAACTATAATTATTTGTTGAGTCCAGCGTCGGACAGCGCCAGCTGGTGTGTCTGGCAAGAGCCTTGCTACGTAAGTCCCGAGTATTGGTCCTGGACGAGGCGACGGCCGCAGTGGACTTGGAGACAGACGAGTTGATACAGAAAACCATTCGGACAGCTTTCAAAGAGTGCACTGTGTTCACGATAGCTCACCGGCTCAACACCGTCATGGACTATGACAAGTACGCTTCTTTTATTCCCTCATTCAGTGGACATACAGAAGTGTGATTGTGTATATTTAAACGTGTCTGAACTTAAGATTAATATGTGGAGCAATTTTTACAGATTTTGAGACATACCTATTTTTTCAAAGCACTCAAACAAATTCGAAGGCCCACTATGCACTGCATTTCCATCTGTTTAAATAAAGAAATTAATGTTTTACAATAGCTTAACTTCTTGTTGTAGAAATTCGTTTCATAGAAACACGGCCATATTTATTGGAGGTTTGCTGTAACTGAATTTAGTGACGTCAGTAGTTTTGCCTCAAGACCGTTTATTAATAAGATGAATTATGAAATTAATGGCACATTAGAATTTTGTGCCATGGATTGAAATTATTTGAAAAACGCTAAATTTATTCTTGCAAATTTCGTTTTTCACCCCCAGTTACGTCTAAACAATATTTAGGCAAACGTATTAAGTGTAATAGTTATTTTTTATAATTTTGTTGTGCTATTGCATAATCATAGTGCTGGACAACGTATTAAGTGTAGTAGTTTATTTTTATAATTTTGTTGTGCTATTGCAGAATCATAGTGCTGGACAACGGACGCATAGTAGAATTAGACTCACCGAGCATACTGCTAAAGGACGATAAGTCGGTGTTCTATCGTTTGGCAAAGGAAGCGTCCCTCGTTACATGATGTAGATTTGAATAGAAAACATGCATTATACTCTCTACTTTGACCAGCTAAAACAAATTCAACGAAAAGAAACCAACACGAAGACCATATTGTATTTCAACAATTCAACAAAACTGGAAATGAAAACAACGGAGACATTTTTGCGTGGTGAAAGCAATGTTTAATTCATATCTCTCACAGGTGAATTTTGAAGAGTAAAGAGCATTATATATGTACAAGACAGTAACTTTTGCACTGGCATGTTCTGTTTTGCACGCATGACGTAACCTGTTACTTAAACAGCGCCATAATTATGACGAAAGCAGCATTATCATATCATCGCACGTATCGTTGAAAAGAAAACAGCTATTTTATTTTTTAATTTAACTTTCCTTTCACATTTCTAAAGGATTTTAGAATCTTTGACAAATAATTTCAGGTGTTGCATTTATATTAGGACGGTGTCGTTTTGTTTTGTTTTTTATGTATTATATCACCGTGTGTCTTGAAGTTTGAGTCACATCTCTTCTTTTTGGTCAAGGTGCATTTTCAGGTGTAGCCTTTGTCAAGATGGAAATACTGGTCATTTGCAAGTATTTTCGTCTGGCTATCAAGGAAATATATAGCACCGAAGTAAGAAACAATCTGTGATACATGACACGACATTCCTCCTCCTCCCCCCCCAAAAAAAAAAAAAAATCATTCTTTGACGGATCAGCGAGACGTTTGATAAATATATGTTTATTTATATACGAGTGTTTATGTGTATCATATTTTTATTAATTATTTTCATTGTCTTTGAATGAAGATATAATTTGGTTTTAATTTAAATTTAAAAGAATTCATGAACTCTGCATTTTTTTCGGAAACTTTTACAATCTGTCTCCACGATCACATTATTGGTATTTTTAATTAAAAAAAAAAAAACTGTTATATAGATTTGTGTGATTTTTCTACTTCAGTCATTAATGAACTTATTTATTATCGTCTATTTCTCTAACTGAAGACAAAGATCTTGAAGAAATATTATTTTATACAGATATAGTTTACAAGTACCTGTGTGGTACGTAAATTCACCATTTTATTAGTTGATTTTTTTTGTTTGGTTTTTTTTGTGGGGTGGTAAATATTTCCAAAGTTGGATTATTATTTTATTTAAAACGCACAACTAAAAAATAATAAAGGTTTATATTAGATATATTCACTCGACAAATTAAACAGTTGAGCGGAAAATATATTTTTTATGATTACTTCTTATAAGAAAGATTATTTTTAATGTACCGGTAACTAACATTTATATGCTTATACATGAACACAATTAACAATCTAATTTATATTTTTATCCGTTCTCTAATGTACGAAATATTGTTTAGTGTATATAAGGCTGTAACTGCAATAATTATAAACTCTCTGTATAAAAATCTATTTTACTTATTGTTTTATAATTTGAATAACTAGCCAAGTTTGGAAAATTTATAAGTTTAATATTACAGTGGAACATCTGGAATAAAAAGAAAAGAAAAACAATACGCCAACGTGTATGTTGTTAATGACGTATGGTTTTGTCCACTGCACATATTGGAATCAAGATGCGATGTCACACTGAATGTGGCAGTGACTGTAGTGAGAAATGAATGTCGTCAGTATACATGTCAAACATAATCTGATCAAAAGTGTTCGTGCTACTGAAGAAATGTACCGAGAACTACATGAATAATGATGAATCAGTTTTAGTTTCGGAAAATCAGTCTAGCGTACGATGATCAGGATCTCGTAGATTTATATATGACAACGTGATGCTGCATACAGATCACGTTTATGACACTGTCATTGAAAAATAACGTCATCATGATCCTGCGTACAGATCACGTTTATGACACTGTAATTGAAAAATAACGTCATCATGAGTGCTGATCACGTCTTAGCCACAGTGCATTTGAGGATAGCTTATTCGTGTATGTAGATCGTGTCTTTGTCACAGTTTAACTGAAGACCACACATCGGTATGTGGCCAAAAGTAATTACAGGCAGTGTAATCTTCAACGTAGGTCACATCTTAGTGGTAGGTCAATAAAGTACACTCTAAGCGTATACGTAGATATCTGTTGTATGATGGGAAAATATTCCCACATATATATTTTATATAAATTTTCATTTGTGGAATGAGTGCGTATTGCGTCCTGTTTACAGAGAAGGGAAGCCCTGGAACGAATGAGAGACATGTGTGGAAGATTTAGGGACTGGCGTTTGATGTCTGCGGTGTTTGAAGTCTGCGAGCGAGGCGGCCAGCGTGTGGTCAGTGCGTACGCTTAGCGGGTGGTTAGAGTTGTTAGAGGGACATAATCATCTTAGAGCTAATGAATTGAACAGGTCAGAAGCTGGTCTAAGCAGGGTAATAAAAACCACAGTGAAAATGTTATCTTCACTACTTCCTGAAAAATCGTCTGAGGGTGACGACTGAAAGGGTAGTCCGCCCAAAACAACACTGGGTCGTATATGAGAGAAGAAAACCCTGGCTATATAGGTAAAAGCGTCTTTGTATTTGTGTGAATGGTTAAGTTTTATTAGGATGTTATATACTATGTTTTATTTTGAAAATGTTAATATTCTTCCTTTCAGAGGCCTATGCCAAACTTAGTACTTATTAATCGAGCACTGGACTGGACACTTAGGCTTTGCAATTGTTTGTGTTGCAGGGTTTTTTCTTGCTATTGTGTATTCTCGGCTGCTCGTTTATAGCTGCCTGTTGTTTGCCTGTGTGGCTGTGCCTGTGTGGCCGTTCTACTTGTCCCGGCTGAATTGGGACGTGTCGATCTATTGACTGGAAAATTCAAGTCTACAAGACTGACGTCATTTCTGTGCTTAAGCTAAGTGCCTATTCAGACAGTGACTTCAGTCCAATGAACTGGCTTAGGATGAACTGAATTTTCTAAAGCTTGTTAACTTTTTCTTTTATTAAATTTCTTGTTATTATTTTTAAAACGCGAGTTTGTTAGTTCTATCGTTATTTTCGTAGTTCAAGTGATAATGTAATGAGTACGTCTTGTCCTCTGTTCGTTAATTGTAATCATTATATATATATATTATTCATAAACATTAAATCTCAGCTGAATCTGAGTTGGGGGCGGAGCCAAATTGGCGACGTACCAGTATATCAGCATAACAGTTGCAGATATACATATTTAACCAGTGACCCATGCTCTGCACCGGCACTTGTAGATGTCTTGTATCATAACTAATTATACAGAGTTGGTATAAGTCATTATTACAAAGTCACCCCAGAGTATAGCGGCGACATATTGTCTTAGTAATAGCGTAATGAAGTTCACGTCATTATTGTCACAGTGTAACAACAACAACAACAACAACAATAATAATAATAATAATAATAATATGTTATCGGGGAGCACAGATGTGTCACTAATGTTGGTATATTCTTTAAGGGGCTCACCCTGCACATAAAATACACAAGATCATTATACAATCTACTTAAATACATAGGAAAACTGAAGACAATATAAAGACAACAATTAAAATAATTAGCAGGTAATTTAATGTACAAAAGAAAAACAAATATATTTACAAATGTGCAAATTGAACAAACAATGAAGAGAAGAGAAAACAATATAACTGCCGATAGATGGGTCTTGAAAATGGCCATTGTCCCTTTGTATCTTAGATCAAAACGGCAAATTCCAGGTAGATGTATCCTGGTTATCAAATAAAACGATGACCGTACACTTATTCTTTGCTTGGAGAATGTTGAAAATGCGTGTGTCTGAAGATGATCGCAAGAATCTTGCATAGACACGATAGGACAGACATTTAAGGATTGGAACCAAGCTTCGAAGCATTAACCATGAACTGAGGTTACGTCTTTGTCACTGTTTAATTATAAGTGGAGGTCACGTATTGAAGTGACGTCTTTGTCACTGTGTAAGTATAAGTGGAGGTCACGTATTGAAGTCACGTCTTTGTCACTGTGTAAGTATAAGTGGAGGTCACGTATTGAAGTCACGTCTTTGTCACTGTGTAAGTATAAGTGGAGGTCACGTATTGAAGTCACGTCTTTGTCACTGTGTAAGTATAAGTGGAGGTCACGTATTGAAGTCACGTCTTTGTCACTGTGTAAGTATAAGTGGAGGTCAAGTATTGAAGTCACATCTTTGTCACTGTGTAAGTATAAGTGGAGGTCACGTATTAAAGTCACATGCTATTCACAGTGAGTTGTAGGCAGGTTAAACTAGTTAATCCTTTTCAAATATTAATGAAAGCAAATTAATTTTACGCATAGGTCACGTCTTACCCGCAATAAAATTGAAGAAAGCTTAATCATGGCGAGTTCATATCTTAGCCATATTGTAAATGCATACATCATGATCATGAATGGAGGTCACATCAGAGACAAACAGTTTCAAAATATAAGGAGGTTATGCCACGTTTTAAAATTAAAAACAAGAGTAATTATTTATCGCGGTCACGTCGGATTCACATTGATAACTGGAAAGAGAGTAACCATTTATCGAAGTAACTTATTAGTCTCAATGAAGAGTGTAACCTTGTATGGTAGCCATTCGTTCAAAAAGCAATTGAGGACAATGTAATCCTACGTGTAGTCAAGTCTTGGATTGTTTTATATCTAGTGATAAACAGGAATTCACGACTCTCAGTGTGTAAATAAAGACAGCATAATCACGAGTGGTGGTCGCGTCTTAGACACACTCTAAAGGAAGACAGTCATCATAGGCTGAGGTCACAGTATATAGACGCTTCAGTTACAGTTTAACTGATGATATCATGCATTCGAATCGAGGTAACATATTCACACCAAAATGACATTGAAGACACAGTAATCAGTTATGAACGTCACATTTCAGTCAAAATTTAACTGGTGACTTCATCAACATGTAAATCTCACGCATTAATCAAATTCACTTAAAGATCGCGAAACTCATGTCACGTTTGAGTTACAGTGTGACTGAGGACAGGTCACGTCTAATGTCTAAAGTCAAATACGTAATTTATTTTTTTTTGTCGAAATAAACCATTTTTGTTTGAGATATTTATTAGTATAATTCTGAATGGACATACAGTTGTGTGCAGTTTTTACAGTTATCCACGAATAAGTATTTCTTGAGACAAAAATGATGAAGTACATGCAAGAGAAAGCAAAAAATAAATAACCCAAACTACCAACTAACAATTATATAATCAGACAACATTCTAGGCGGTGATGAGCGCGCGGTAGGCAATCTAAACAATGAAAGGCTTTGTACATCACTAATGTAGTTCCTGAGTTTTAAAATCATGGCCGTCTTTCGGTACTAAACGCGTACTGTAGCTTAATTGCAACGTATTTATCTTTAAAAACCAGATTCAGAGTTTCTCCTTTAAGCAATTAACAGAAAGGGAAGTAACTGTTATTCGATTGGGAAATTAAAGTTATAGAAACCGAAGGCACAAATGTCAATTAACAGAAAGGGAAGTAACTGTTATCCGATTGGGAAATTAAGGTTATAGAAACCGAAGGCACAAATGTCAATTAACAGAAAGGGAAGTAACTGTTATTCGATTGGGAAATTAAAGTTATAGAAACCGAAGGCACAAATGTCAATTAACAGAAAAGGAAGTAACTGTTATTCGATTGGGAAATTAAAGTTATAGAAACCGAAGCACAAATGTCAAGTAAGCACTTGAGCTAAAGCAAACTAAAACAAACTGTTATAGAAAAGGAAACAAACATAAGAAAGAACTAAACATGATCTCTTGTGGCGTATATAATCTGCTAGATTGCTTCAGCAACATTAAAACGACGCAAGCTCTATACAAAATGCTAAGATGGAAATAGCGAACTTGTAATCTGCTTGTCTCCGCAACGTTGCATATATTTCCGTGATGCCATGTAGCGGTTTTGCTTGTGTGTCTAGCTTCGTTCTTCTTACGACTTCTCCGTTATATGGACATGGTTTAATACCATCATGGAATGCTTTTAAATGTAAAAGACTCAGAACATCTCTGAGAACTTAAAGTAAATGTCTGTTAAGGAATGCTATTATGATCTCATGATTCTGGCAGGGTTATACGTTTGCTTGAAGCTGTGTCTCTACTGTAGGTAATCCTGTTAAAGTGCACATGTTGCTGAAGTAATAATATGAAAAATACATCTACGCGCCATGTAATCACCGTTCATAATTATGGAAACTGCGTACGTTTTGATAATGATAATAATAGTAATAAATAATAAAATATGTTTGTATTTTTACATCGAGTCAATCTTGTAGGTTATCTCACGGCGGGAAATAGTAATACCGTTCGTATTTAAAACATGTTCCTATATGTAATCGGGAAAAAATGTCCCTTAATATTCCAAATTATAAGTTAAACATACAACATACTCATAAACACACACACACACACAAACAAACAATTTTAAAAGATTGAATAGTCATTTACATTTGCTTCAGTTGCATATCTATAGAATAACTGCATTAGTCACTGTCAAACATAACAAACACAAATTTCACGCTCACTTCTCTGCGCACCTGCAAAGAAAGAAAGAGTTGGCACTAGTCTCTGGAGTGGAACTGTTAAATCTATGCCGCACGGAGGTGGGGGGGGGGTTAAGAAGTTGCTTTATATACCCCACGCGAGATTTCATGCCACTGCTTTAAGGGAAATATTGTCACTGTTAAGACATTCTTCATTAAAATGGCTCATTTGTACAATCGAAAGTCGCAATGAAAATGAAAAGTTATGTCCTAAATGAAAGGATGAGGAGAGTAGTATTCCTTTTAAGAGCACAATTGAATAGGGACGGAAGTGGCAAGAAACACAGGAAGCTATGCGCACGTCAGAGTTAGTGGACTTTTCCTCAACATATGGTAATGCGCGAGAAAGAGCTTAGGAAATGTTTAACCATCCTGCTTTTACTGAACACTTATCTCGGGGTTAAATTGCCAGGTCATTTATCAGTAAGGCGCGTGTCGAAGTCTGTGGTCTCACTGGAGGAAACAGATTAAATGTAATACTCTTAATCGGCCTCATTTCATAGTTTGAAAGGAATTGTCATTTGGTTCTTAAATCTTCCTCATCTGGTTAGTCGAGAAATGTTCATTGTATGTACGTCACATAAGAGAAACGTTTGCTTATCATCATAGTCCTTGACACTTTGTATATCCATTCTAGTCCAATTTCGCGTACGCTTTTATCTTCATATAAGTAGCCATTTTTAATACTTTCTGGACCTTACTAATCACAAATAACTTGTGCGAAGTTCATCTCTGAACAAACAACAGAACGTATATCCAGTATTGTACATTACTATATAAATAGCCTTCTTGAATATTTTCTGGACCTTACTGATCACAAACCTTGTGCGAAGTGCATCTATGAACGGCAGTTTTGGCACTGGTTGTAGAGTTTTGTGATGACACTTAAACAATAAACCGGAGCTTTTCTACACAATTGTATCAGCTGCGTTTTCGTGAATTAATTAATATATATTACAATAATGTTTTCTTCAAAAACAAAATACATTAGTTGTCCAGTATAAAGAATCATTTTTCAAAAAAAGAGTCGAGAAACATTTTTCAATCTTACAATCAGCAACTTGGGAGAGACAGACGCTAATAATCGCAGAGTTTGCAACCTGAGACAAAATTCAAAAGAAACAGTTCAATGTAAGTTAGTTTAACAAAAACATTTTACAACTATAAGTACAAAAAGGTTCAAATCAGGGACAATATCAAGTCCAACAAAGGATTCATTCCAGGCAAAGAACCACTTTCTTGGTACAGTGAGCAGCAATAAGACCATCGATGAATGAGCAGACAACTTCTGCATATAACTGTGTGTATTTGCTGGTTGAACTCTCGGTTCTCTCAGTTCAGTCATCCGGAACTTCTCACATATTTTCTTCTTTTAAAAAAATGTACGCCAACCAAACCTTTGCCGACGCTTCGCATGGATCACACAAGCTGTGTATTGGCATACAGAGATGTGTCTCGGTGATTCTTCGACTCAAAGAGAGTGTTCTCGTAGTCCGCCTCCACGTCATCTTGCGGAAATGAGTCTTGGTTTAAATACACATCGTCATCGGTGACATCATCTTGAGCTGCCCAATCCAGTTTGGGAACACTAGGAGGCTTGACTTCTCGGCCAGTGTCTGATCTGTTAGCAAAATAAAAAGTGGAAGGTTCTCAATTATCAATTATCAATAAAATTTACGTTTTGATAAGATATTCTGAAAACCTGAGTTTAATTTGCATTTGTTGTGTATTGCTTTTATTTGTATTTTATTTAACTGGTATATTATAATCATACTGACACCTGAATAAATTAGTTACCTTTAAGTGCAATCATTCAATATATTCATCAGCTAAACGTGGGGACAATTGCTTCCTGTTTATTACCATGTCATCTTTCATGCTATTTTTTAATTTATACTTTGGTTTTTTTTGTCACTTCAGATAAACACAATCATAATGTTCCATAACATTAAAAAAATCATTTTCTGGATTAATATAAAACTATTTCATTTGATTGTCAGAATTGCACAAATGAGATGTACAGAAATGCTTATATCATACCTTTTACGTTGGGCAGAGGTATCCAACAAAGTAGGCAAAGGTAATTCAGCATGAGGACGGGTTTCTGAGGGGAAAGGGTACAGAACCGGAGGTGTACGCTGATCCTCGTGGAAATGTGAAAAATTGATCTTGACTGGTTCGACTGAGTACCGTGTCTCGTCTTCATTGACGGACTTAAAGCTCTGGATGACGAGGTCTGTGTCGTTGCCATCACACTCTGGTCTTCGCCTTCTTCGTTTCATTCCAGTGCAGAGAGTCACCTTCCGACCTTGTACTCTGTTACAACTGTTTAAAACAGGAATTATTTATGTAACTCACAAGCAAAGTGCCCTCTCTCAAAAGTATGTGTAGTGCAGAAAAATGCAAATAACTATTTTAATTAATTTAAATATATTTTCCAAATATTTTTAATTTAATTTCCTTGTGTTACAACAAAATCCATTTCAAACTACCATGTGAAATCTTTGTAAACAATAGCAGACAGCCGACTTTGGTCTTGACTGAGAGCTATAGTACAAAGTGGTTAAACTGAATGGCAACAGTTCAACTGGCCAGACGGTTCGAGACCTCGCTCACTGTAGAACACTCAAATTGCGTAATCGCTCATACATCTCAGGGCATGCAAAGGCAACTGAATGCACTTTCGGTCACCTTCTAAGGAACGAGAGTTGTCTAGAGGAGCAGTCTTTGAGTACGGCCAGCCAACCGTGACTATTTCACAAAGGGCGAGACAAAGGGGTAAATTACACCTTGAGGCTAGAAAAGCAGTGCGATACCGATGCAAAACCCAAATAGTATATATACCCCAACAGATCCTAAAATTATTACTCAATTAATTCGTGGCCCGTGAGTCTTCCCGCGATGATTGAAGCAGAATAAGAAAACGTCTGAAATGGTAACATACGATCTTTGTAAATAATGAATTTTGTTAAAACATACTTATTGCAAATTGTATTTTTTATTAATATTATATTTTAAAATAATTAAGAAAACTGTAATGTTACTTTTGGTGACAAAAAAGGAAATTAAACAATGAATGTCAAAGAAATTTAATATGAGAACCAAGGAAAAAATTACAGGTTTCAACCTGTAGTATAACACGAACTGATGTGCAGAAAATCCTTTATATATTTTCATAGCTTTGGAAGACAAAAGTTTCATGTTAGACACAAGTTCCACCCATGAAGAGTTGAAGTTTCATCTTCGAGCTTAATACAGTTTTTTTGGCTTAGAGATCTTGGTACTGATTCAACTTGGTCTGAAGTCAATAGTCATTTGGGTACTCCCAGACTACAGCAAAGATCCTAGTTCATCATGTAGACAATGGAACGGATAGCTGAGCATGAAATTCGCAAGAGCCGGAACCAAGGAGACATAGAATGCCACGTTGGTGTTATGCGTGATGCAAGCAGGAGTTTTGTGAGTTAACGTATTCTCGACCTGGAGGGTGCTATCTGGGAGATAGGCACTGGTGCATGAATTCACGGGTGACAAGATGTTTTCTGTCAAGTGGGGAAGCTAACGAATGGATGTACTGATAGAGAGAAGTGACTAGATGTTGAAAGCTACATATGTATAATACGTCATTGAAAAGATGACGTGATGTTTATTCGTCTCTAAACTGCATTTAAAATGTTTTCACATGTCGAGAAGGAAGAAGTGTATTATACAAGTACAAGACGTCGATCGCCATATCCATGTAGGATTTTTTTTAAAAAATATAATGGGAAAGTTTAATATTCGAATTTGCTGATAAAGGGCCAGTTTCCACTTAAATGTGGATTGCATGGCAATGTAGTTTGACTATTTCAACCAATCAAACGCCCTTTAACAAAATCATTCAAAATGGCAACTTCACGAACAGCTGGTTTTATTGTACTGAAAATAAAATTGTAGTCTTTGTTTAAATCGACAGATCTAGTGTTGAAGTGCATATTAATCCAGTGTATAAAATTAGATTATTAAAGCAGGCATAATGAGGCTCAATTAGCACTGAAATTCATGAAAATTGCTCGTTGTAATGTTTTTGTCTACACAAACTAGTCATCTCTCGGAGTCATTTATTTGTTTAATGATGTAAATTTTGTCCCAATGTAGAATTTAATGGTTGTTGGTTTATATCGAGCAATAGTTTAACAAATTAAATCTTACTCCAACTGAACAGCAGTTGTAATGAACAGGCGAATGTAAACAATCACTGATGTTCGACATATTTTGCTTTGTAATTAAACGCTTACGTGCAGATGACTTATATCCTTCTGTTCAGATTCACAATTCATGCTACAGGTACGGTACAGGTATCTATATACGTGATCATGTAGTCCATGGGTAACGTAGTGTAATTTGTCAAGACTTTAACCATTCTACCGTTATAACCAGAAAAGTTTTAGATTGTTCGGCAAATAGCACAAGGAAGTGAATGGCAGTGTAGTGGAAATATGGAACATCATATAAGTGACCTTTGTTTTGCCAGTACAGACTGCTGTATCGCCATCAGTATGAGTGCGGAAGGTCTCAAAAGTTCAGCTAGATTTTGCTTCGGGGTCCATATCGGTCCGAGTGCGATCATAGGATTATTTCTAGTCTAATCTTGTGCTAAGTAAAGGTCGCATTTCTCATTTAATTTGTACATATAATATCGACGCTCAGACAATGTGTAAATGTTTTTGAAACGCCATACATATGGTGTGTAAATATGTATGCGGGCAGCATTTTCTATTTATTTATTTCACACGTTTGCGCGCACACACACACACACACACACACACATTCTCAAGTGCACAAACACAAGCAAGGTTGTATTTGACACGACATACAAGTAGATGACGTACCTGACTTGGCAGCACAAGCACAAACAAGGACGTATTTGACGTATTTGACACGACATACAAGTAGATGACGTACCTGACTTGGCAGCACAAGCACAAACAAGGACGTATTTGACACGACATACAAATAGATGACGTACCTGACTTGGCAGCACAAGCACAAACAAGGTTGTATTTGACACGACATACAAGTAGGTGACGTACCTGACTTGGCAGCACAAGCTGCACACGCAAGCCGCAACTGTCACAACGATCACACAGAAAGCGCAAGTGAAGCCAACCCCTATGAAGACAAACTCTCGGTGCTCCCAGATACGTTCAAGGTACGTACCTGGAAATGTATGAGTGAGTGACGTCATATGCAAGTCGTATAGGAGTCATGCATTCTATAGCAGAATCTATATACATGCGCCATTAATACCAAAGCACAGATTATCAACGTGAAAATTTACAATTATTTCCCAAAAGATAAAACTAGTTATTCGCATTAAAGTGAAGTAAAAAAGGGAAGTATATATCACCTTGAGAATACTAAAACTTCAACCTTACCCTTTTGCTGAGAAAGAAGTAGATAAAATAACTGTAGTCTTCTATATTGTTTCCTTAGTGTTACGTTATTACTTTATTACAATTTGGCAATCATTTTAGCTTCCTGACATTTTACCAAAGAATTAATGAAAATATAGAAAACTAATATGATTCAAAATTATGCTAAAATTGATAGTTACCGCACGCCACAATAAATGAATACAAAGAAGTTAATAGATTCTTAGTTCCACAGAAAAAATGTGATTTATTCGAGTAGTGGCCCTCATTATAGTACAACAAACATCACCATCTCTAGCAAAACTGAAAGAGATTCATGTAAATAAATTTATTCGAAATGTAGTCGAAATACAACAAGTATTTTCAAGCCTATTTTCATTAACACATTTTAGTCTTGTTAGAAGACACATCTTGATTTAATGTTGTATATAGTATCCTTTGTCTCATATCGTTTGAGTACTAAGGGTTAACAAGAAATAGTCTGGATCGATGGGGGGGGGGAGGGAATGAGGGGATGGTAATAATGTTTAAGTTATCTGAGGCTATTTGGATTTCAGATCCCTGATAAAAATATCTCGCTGGAAGCATAATTTGAATATTGTATAACGTTACAATTTACTACTTTTAAATTTTAAGTAAAGACAATGATAATATTTGCTTACTGCTCTCCTGTGGCAGTGTTGTTACTGTGATATTGTTTTTACTATTCAGCTCATAACTAATTCCTTTGTAGTTGCTGGACACTTTCACGATGTAGGTTGTGTTTGGCTCCAGACAGGTAATCTGAAATCTCGTAGAGGTGTTTGCCACCCGGTAGGCTACAATAAGAATATCGGATTCGCTGTGCACCTTTACACGATACGGTTCTCGAGATTCACTGGTATTGATGGGTGGCAGCCATTCAATGAGAAGAGTTGTACTTGTAACGGCCAGTTGACTCACATTCCGAGGTTTAACTGAAAATAGATTACAATAGTGTTACGTCAACTTTTGCTGCACTAGAAAAGCCATGGTTCGTCGAGGTTAAGTAGCAAATTGCATTCTGATTATGATTGTTTGAGAGGAGTTTGGATTCTAATATCCAAACAAATTTAAAAAGGAGTCACTTCCAACGACAAAACAACAGTCAATATCTTACTGTGTACATGTAAAATATTTTTTAAATGTACTATTGTTACGAGCGAACACATTCATGTTGTTACATATTATACAGGTTCATTAGTAATCATTATTTCGCGTGTAAGCTGTCGTATAAGGTAAGGTAATCTCTTTGGTTACGTGTAATTACTTCATATAGTTATCTCCTCCTCCACATCACAGTTGAGAGCTGACTGTGTTAATGCCCTTTGTTCTGGTGGGTGTTCTTTGTTGAATTCAAATTGGCATCATGTTTTGTCACAGTCGTCTAGATTAGACATTGTACTGTATGACATGATTGTTATCATGCGTTGGTTTACAAGTGTTACTGTTGTAAACTATGTCAATAATCGGTTAACGGACTACTGTTGATTATCCATGTTCCATGCTGACAGGGCTTAGGGAAGATCCATTGATGTCAATTAATTTTCCAACTTCCACCCAGAGACTGGACATTACTTTGCTACAAATTTGCTCTGTCCAAATCGAAAGGAAAAACTCTTTGACCGTTTAGTGTTCTACATTTTGTTAATATACGTCATAAGATATTATTACGTCATGCAAACGTTAACTGATCGTCCTGATCTGTAAATTAATGCCTCAAAACTGCCAGCGCCCGTCAGCAATTTACCCCCATTTCCCCCTCCCCTTCTTTCGCGAGTGACACTATTTAGTTTGAAGTAGATATTGTTATTGAAGTGTGCAAAATGGTTTCACTTATCTCATCTATCACATAAAATTTAGTAATTTTATCTCTAATTAAGCAGTTTGAAGGTAAATTACTTCAAATGTCTTCATTAAATAGAAATATCGTCGGTTATACACGTATATGTCGTTGGCGTTTGAGAGAATGCGTGTATAGAAGAGAGTGGGTCTGGTACCCATCAACCATATAAAAGGTAAAACTGTGACATTCATACAACCTCTGACAACATCCCGCGTTACACAGTCACACTAAAGACCTCTATATGGTATTGAAGAACACCTTGAAATCCCATAAAGGGTCGCATATCTGTATCACGTGACCTCTGCAGAAGCACAAAAAGTCCCTCAAATAAAATGGCGAACATCTACGATGGAAACAATGACTGTGCAGAGTAGAGGGCTTCCAACAAACATTGAAACAAGCACCTTATCAACCACGACATTTTCTCGCATACCATCTGCACCTGGACTCATGTACTGCTACAACAGCGGTGGATACACACAGAGTAAAATCATACAAAAGGTAAGGACATAAACGGACAAGACATGAACTTTCAACACAGAAGCCCTGACACAACCAAACCAAATACGATCCAGATATTTCGGGAAAGATAGCGCAAGCACCGAACAGACACACAAAACAACAAACATCGAGAAAAAACAACCAACGACTACTACAAACTAGTACACACACAAGGCCACAACCCACAAAAATATAACCGTTTGCCCCTCATACTAAAGACGACAGGAGATATTATGAGGAGGTTCTCAGTAAATAAATGCCCTCATCAGGCTTAATTATGAGACAATCATCTTACCTTATAATTTCCTAGTAGCTTGCAGTGAACATAAAGTCTTAAGGGGTGCTACGATTCCAGTGAAAAACCCTCCCACAGGACAACCCAAACCAGTAATTGATATTTTACCCCCATCCATTCCTAACCCCACCAAAACCGGTGGTATTAGTGAAAATGACAAAATAACTCTATTAGTGAAAACGGCAAAGAAAAGTAACGGTGTTAATAGTGAAAACTACACAGTACCGGTGTTAATAATAAAGCGCTAAAGAAAAGTCACAGTGTTGTTAATGTATACAACAACATAAATTAATAAAGTTAATATTGAAAACTATTCAGTATTGGTGTTACTAGTGAAAACGATAGAGTAAAGGTGCCACTAATGGAAACGACAGCACAAAGTACGGCATTCATGAAATAAATACCGTTGATGATGTTACAGAAATCCCGTTATGCTGTAAAGTTGATGATTTCTCAGGACAGATCCTATCTATCTTCTTTCTTCATAAAAGTTATACGATGACGTCATGAAAAAAGGCGCATAAAATAAAACAGAATAATTTGTCCGGATGAAGATTTTGAAAACATAGTTACAAGGAATAGACGATTTAAAAGCCTGCACATCTATAAATAGAAACGATGTCATAACTACGGATGGAACACGTCACTTTGGGATGTCGAACTGGACTAAGCCCGGTAAGTTTAAAAATTACCTTCGGCCAAGATTCATGATTGTAGAATATTCATCATTTGTCTTTAGTATTAATTGCTTCATATTGTGCGGTAATTGATAATGTATTGCTTTAGTCTGAATTCTACAAATAGAAATTGACCTAAGCAGAAAACTATTTCAAGGCCGCCATTTCTTCAGAAACAGACATCAAGCCTATTGCATGTTGCTACTTTCAGATTTAATTTCCCTGTATATAACATTTGAATTTGAAATAAAAAAGATAAAGAAATACTTACAGTTTTCGTCTCCCTGGACACAGTTCAGTATGAAATAAAAGCAGAGAAGAATGAACGCACGCATGATATGTTAGAGCGCCGTCCGCTGTGGGAATCACTTCAGTTTGTGAGAACTTACAACGGGATGTTTATAGACCACGTGACATATATCACTATCCGGTTCTGAGGCGATTAGTAAGTTATGAGACAAAACCGTATTCCTAACTCAGGAACAGAGACCGCGCGCGCGCGTTTGTGTGTGTGTGTGTGTGTGTGTGTGTGTGTGTGTGTGTGTGTGTGTGTGTGTGTGTGTGTGTGTGTGTGTGTATGCGTATGCATGTGTGTTTGTGTGTGTTTGTGGGTGGGTGAGAGTGCGTTCTAGAGTATGATGGTTCAACAAGTTTTAATTCTTGCTGTGTGAAAAGGTCACCCTAGAAACACCAATTCTAATTATATCTTTGTAAATGAACTCTTCGATAGAATGCATAGTTTTGCAAAATGATCGTCGGTAATAATACATCGTAATGGGCCACTAATTTCTTATTTCTTAGGAACCTTGTACAAATAATTATCCGATTAGACCCCATTAATTGCAGTGTTGTTATTGTTACTATAACGTACGTGTTTCTTTAACAGTTACAAAACCTAACATAATTTTCTCCTATTCTTCTCTTGTATCGTCTGTTTTATTGCTATAATGCATCAATGTTTATACAAACAACTATGCTGCTGTTATTTCAAGTCAAATTTACTGTAGTTATTAAGTAATGTTTGTATTCATTATTGGGTTTTGTTAGGTTCTTATTATTTTTGCTTCAAAATTTCTGACTTAGCTTGGAGTTGGTCGTTCATTACTCTAAAAATAGTTGTTGCTACTTGTTACTAGTTATAAAATCAATAATGAATATTATTAAGTGACAAATGTAGTCAGTTTCCTTCATGTGGTCTTCGTTTGAAGATAGCAAGCCAAACACGTTTTCTCTGAGGAATTATTTAGCAGAAGCAACTTCCTCTCTCGCAATTACCATCGCCTTATCAGCCTCTAGCCAGGAAGAGCTCACACTAACGATTACAAGTCTTGGGCTTAATAATCTTGGGCGTTATGTCCGCGCACGAATTGTCTTATACCAAACTACATTTATCTCCCTTCGATGCTAAACAGATTCAACAAGGAAGTGTACAAATATTAGCTTGACGTAAACAATAGTTAAATAAATGCTGTTCTTAGAAATAGGTTGGGGGGGGGGTGTTTTTTCTGATTTACTTATCCCACCTCCAGAGGATAATCCTAAACTGTTCCATCAGGGACCCAGAATCTCTTGATATCCTGTTTATGTCTATGGAGATGGCACGTTTATCTTGAGAGTTGTGTGACAACTGTAAGGAATCATGGTAGCCATAAAAGCAAACGTTTCTCTTCCTGTTGTTTGAGCTCCCAGGCCTAAATCTAGCGATATATAAGATTACAAGAAACTCGTTATGTGGTACCATACTTATCATAAAATAATTAAAAATAACCCTATTAATTACCAAAAAAAATGTTTAGTTAATATGCATAATTTTCCTAGAATCCTGGTAAGTGCTTGCGGATGTGAAAGCCGACAATTAATTCAGAAACGAATGCTTATACACACGACTCTGTCACAGCGCTGCATGCAGTTTGCAATTGTCCACTAGTGTAACATCCGCGAAAAAAAGGGAAGTTAGTCTTTTCGTAGGCAGGCGGAGATCTTCCTGTACAACTCCTATGTCAAGTGCAAGTCAATGGCTTCTCAGTCGTAAACAATTTAAAACTCAGAAAAATGTCATCTAGTCAAATGTAAATTTAGAATGAAGATTAATTTTTTTTCACTTTACAAATACATTTACACTGGCTTAGTCAACACTCGCAAAACAAACTGTGGATTCGACCGTAAATAAAACATAGACGAACATAAACATTTCGACGCTGATTAGCTGATGAAGTGAAAAATTCCCCAACGTGGTTATGCCTTTCGTGGTTAACTGCTATGGGTAAAAACAGATTATCGCTTGATGGTACGTTAATAGCTAGAATTTGTCATCTGAAAGCGATGATTACGACGAATTTGAATGACCCTGATGACAACGTATATGAACTTATTTCAGCGGTCAACTACAAATTCAATAGCACTGACAGTTCTATTGAAATAACCGTTTAAAATTAACATTTAATTTGAAAGAAACCTATGTGAGCAGGGATGTACTTTACATATTTGCTGACTATTCAGAAATGAAATAAAACAAAACTGCGTGTTACGATAAATGGAATACACACAAAAGACTAAAAGGTCTCTAGGTCAGCGAGTATATTCTACCACGTCACGGCACGGAACGCGAATGACTAAATTGACTGGGCGTCTCGTATCCGGCTAGCGGTTCCCCCGTCCTTCACCCTTTCGAGTGACCTACATCTTAATAGGTCTTAAACACCTATTGCACCACAGGTATGCAACCTAGATAATGGTACCATACTTATAATAAAACAATAGAAAACTATTAATTAGAAAAAAATGTTTAGTTAATCGGCCTAATTTGCCACCACATTTTTTTCTAATTAATAGTTTTCTATTGTTTTATTATAAGTATGGTACCATTATCTAGGTTGCATACCTGTGGTGCAATAGGTGTTTAAGACCTATTAAGATGTAGGTCACTCGAAAGGGTGAAGGACGGGAGGGGTAATGGGGATGGCAGGATGGGGGAACCGCTAGCCGGATACGAGACGCCCAGTCAATTTAGTCATTCGCGTTCCGTGCCGTGACGTGGTAGAATATACTCGCTGACCTAGAGACCTAGAGACCATTCATAATTACGTATCAATGACCATGTTCGCAGACGCACATTCACTGCACCCACATGTCCAGGGGTCAATTTCTTGCGTATGTTGATACCGAGCACGAATTAGGAGAGTGGTAAATATAATTGACTTCTCTAAATTATTGTATATATTATTGATAGAATGTTGTGTAAAATATTCATGTGATTTGCTAAATGATTGTGTGAACTAATGTATTTCTTCTCAGAAATTAGTGGCATTAGAGATGATTACGTTTATGTAGGAATGTTGAGACAGCATAAACACGTGTATATGCCATGCTCATGCATATTTAAACTATTTGTAGCCGGTATAGCTTAATAGAGAGAAAATGATTGTCTAATGAATATTGCTGTGAACCACTTGTTGGATGTATCATATCTACAAATATATACAATTGTAGGAGTAGAATCATTATTATTTACTTATATAATATTTCATTGAATTTATGAATTGTAAGATAGCGTGCAGATAACGAGTTCTGATGAACTTGTAAAGAGTAGTCTATCACATTGACCATTTAGCCCAAATAATTATTCATGCTTATAGATTGCTATAGAAGAAAGTTGTTCATTACAGCCAGTTCCAGGTCTGATAGTATACTGGTCTCTGAATCCTCTGACGACAATGTCTAGCACACCTATTCAACACAGAGTTGGTCATACCTGGAAGACAATCGCAACGTGATGACACTTCTGTCAGGGATGCTGTGAGCTGTTACAAGTCTTCCTGACACTCTAGTTAAGTGTGCTCTTTCCAAATAAACTGATCAGGCAAATACAAACTTTATACGAATAATCGGGCAGGGCAGGATAGACAAACTCTCATGTATTCCATGATCAAAAATTGATGTCTTTTTTTTACCATTGTTATTAAATTTTACTTATTTGTCTTCACCCACATTGCATAATTTGTTGTAATCATCGACTAAAGCTGTTATGGAGGCTGAGCCAGTAGAATAATATTATAATAACTAATAAAAAGGGGGAGATGACGTTACCATCTTGGGCATGTCAGCTGATTTATCTGTCGGTATGTCATTTGAGTAATAGTCGGAATCTTTGGCACATTAGTGGAAAGATAGGTCAGGCCGTCAGACTGTCGCTAGTATTAGAAGTGAAACGATAATCTAATATTGATACTTGGGAGTTCGATATAGTGACAGTTTCGTTAAAGATAACCAGACACGTGACATTTTGCAATAGCATAAACCTACTATTGATTAAAATAATTATTAGTGCTAATACCCGGTTAGTAAAATTGTGAAGGGTACCCGTGATAATGTGGATGATATGACTATACACCAGCTATGGCACTGCACAACTGAGGATGATGTACTAAAATGGATAATGCAAAGGGGGTGCAAAGAAAACTGACAGGGACAGCATGCCAATCACGCTTTAGATGAGAGAACTGACACTGGTGGCTGATACACTCCCTCTCTGGTCACACTACATTACTCACGTAGATTTCCGTCTGCTAAATCGTGCCGGTGTTGGAAAATAATTCCCTCCCCCCACCAATCCCAACAGTCTCCCTAAGGTGGATTCATTTTAAAATAAAATCTCCGAGAGGAAAATAATGATTCTCTCAGATTAAAATAAATCACCCATGGATGTAAAATAAATCTACCCAAAAATAAATTTGCCGGGGGGGGGGGGGGAGATTCAGACTTGAATCAATTAAATTTACGTAGTAGCTTCAGTTTTAAAGGCCGAGCTATTCCGTAATTCTTTGTTCTAGGCTGCTCTCGTTGAGTTGTTTATAAAAATCTAACAGTCTGAGAAGTATTTTGAGTGCAGTTAAACTTGCATCTAATCCTCGCCCCATCAGCAGAGAGCCAGAGTACAGAGCTGGATAGTGGCTACGTCATCCGGATTCGCGACGTCATTACTTCAGAGCCCTGTTGCCTTATGCAGTGCTTTGCTAATACAATTAAAGGGGTTATATTTTAATTAGGTGCTTTTATTTTAAAACAAAATATCCGTCAAAGAATTTGTTTATTTGATGACACCGGCCGTGGGTAGGCTCACGCACTGAACACCCGCTGTACCTAGATCTAATTATGGACGACACGGATCACCATAGCTCGCGACCTTCCTTTTTCTTGTATTAACACGTGTAGCATGTTAACATGACTTCAGTAAACAAACTTGTCAGTATTTTAACGTCAACAAATTAAATAATAATGTAATATTTTTAATATGGGTAAGACATCGTCTGGTGGAGTCACGCCAAGTGATTGTTGGCGAAATGTAATCTGTGCGATGAAATTCTGTCGGTGAAGTTTAGTTTATGCAATGATTGATCATATTAAAAATAAAAGTTTGTGCTGTACATATAAAGATAATAACTAATAGTAAGTCACTAGATGCATACCATTGGCTACTGTGTGAAATAGAGCGCATACCTAATGGTTAAGTAGCTTTGTGTAGCGATCACGAGTTGCGATGGAGGTTATGCTAATTTTCAAAATCTGGACGGGTAACCGAGCAGCTTTTTTAGAAAAAAATTGACAGCCCTAGTAATTATATTGGGTAAACTGTTACAACAAATCTATAATTGATAGGAAAATACAAACACTCATAAGCTTTATTATTTAACAATTTTAATTTAAACAGCTAAGCAATTGGACGGCCCCTTTACAAACCCCTTTGCACCCCACCCCGACTCTCACCTCGCTAAATAATCAAGTTAAAATAGTTCACGATCAGCAAATATGATTTGTATGGGACAATTACTGCAATCGTGCATTTTTATTTTATGAACCCTATTCAAATCTCTAATCAAAGTTTTAATAACCTTTGCCCTCAACGATTATACACCACCTAACCATAGGAAGTGACTGAGTATGTGCGTATACAAAGTATTCTGCAACAATGACCTTTGCCCTCAACGCCTATGCACCATCTAACCATAGGAAGTGACTGAGTAGGAGCGTATACAAAGCATTCTGCAACAATGATGTCCACATTGTGTTCGCCAATGAGCACTTCAGTAAATGATCATACTTATGTTCTGGTACGCCATTGACAGCATCTTAGGTCTGTGCAGAAACGTTCTATATTTTAAAGATGAACACCCAGTCCTTTTGAAGTGAAAAATAAAGGACATGCTTTCGAAGAACATCGGGACAATGACTGTGTCATCCCCTGAGATTATAAACAAGAGTGTTTTTACACAAAAGGCATGATAGGTAGATGTTTGTGCAATAGTACCACTGTCAGTGGAACGTAATGTTAGATGATATGGAAACATAAATTGTGTTGTTATTGAGGATGTTATTGGGGTCAGTGATTGGAGTAGAGCTTAAATGAGGGGGTCTTGCTGGGTCTAAATCGAATAGTTCTTTCTGTTGATACAATTGGTACACAAAGTCATCCAGGTGTGACTGAAGCAGTTCGTATTTGCACAGATCACCTTTGTATTTGTCTCAGTAACAACAGGCATGTTAACCATTTGTCTCTTCTCTGGCAACCTTCACAAACTAAAGCAGCAATGAAAACAGACAGAAAGACAGAGAAAGGAATAATACAAACTTAAATAATAGTAACTAAAAGTCTTATGTGTATACAATTATTAAACACTCAATTCGGCATATATAAATAAATATATGTATACATATATACATCAATAATGCTAGCGTGCATACAAATACATATGCATACACATTCGTACATAAAATCGGATTTCCTATACATTATTCATACATCTTAAACTGACACCTCAGGTCACTTTATCTAATCAATGTGCTCTAAAAGCTCGATACATAACTAGAGATGAATGATTATAATTCAAGCAACAAAAACAGCAAAGAGGGTGGAAAACAGTAGGCTGTTAGCAAGGAAATGTTGCGAATCAAATCGCTCTATGTTTCACTCTAATTGCATTTTCTCATTGTGGATATTAGATTTTATGTTGTAGTAAATATTTTATTTTTTTGATTTTGGTGGGTTGCATTATGATGTGTAGTTAGCTCTTATATAGCAATGCCTCTGGAAAGATTAAATCATATTTTCTTTCCATAATTCTTTCTCTCTCTTTCTCTCTCTCCTTTTATCTCTTTCTGATTCTATGTTTAACTAAATCATATTTTCACTTTCTCTCTCTTCAACTATCACATTTTCTCCTTTCCCTTATTATCAGTCTATCACTTCTTCCATTCTCTTCATTTATCTTTCAGATGATGCTTACTTGAACAATGGAGAGAACAAATATATATTTATACATGAAGGAAGTTCTCATTCAATTAAAACTCGTGCACTGTTAAATTAAAAAATCTAACAATTGCATTGCGTAAATTTGCGTCAGAGGTAAACAGAGGTAAGGTAATAACAAACAAGCAAACAAGTATTTACAGCTTTCTAAAAATAATCAACACTTAATTAATTATATATCTTAGCGTATATATTGAACAATTCATTGTACATTCTTCACGACATATCTTTATGTAATATATTGAACAATTCATTGTACATTCTTCACGACATATCTTGGGGTAATATATTGAACAATTCATTGTACATTCTTCACGACATATCTTGGGGTAATATATTGAACAATTCATTGTACATTCTTCACGACATATCTTGGGGTAATATATTTACAAAAGAAATTGTTGTGCACATGAGCCATTCTGTGATATTTAAAACAGGACAGCTCTAAATAAAACGATAGATATATAATAACTGATAAAGCCTACGTAATTTTCAGTAATTAATGGATTCACTGCAAGTATTTTTCATTTTATTACTATATACCTTTTTTTAAAAAAAATATTTACATAAATATTAAAAGGTTTCGATAACTGCTGAATGGATAAGTCCCTACTACGTAGTTACTTCCCTTTGATGCAGAAGTTTGATAAAATCAGCAGCAAGAGCATCAGCAGGAGTTAAATGCAGTTTACATTTTCTAACTATATATATATAAAGCCATTTCTTTTCTATTCCTTAGCACTGTTCCACCGAAAGTTGTAGTGGATACGAAGGTAACTATCTTTCTTGCAATAAATTGTGTCTAGTGTATGTAGACAATTATCAGCTTAAGTTGACCATGTTGTCTCGTCTGTGTAGATAATTCTCTGCTTGAGTTGACCATGTTATCTCGATATCTGTGTAGATAATAATCTGCTTGACTTCACTTTATTGTCTCGTTGTCTGTTGTTGCATTTCTCTGTTTGCAGTAAGAGTTGTCTTGTCCGAGTAGACAGTTCTCTTTTAGAGTTGACTTTTGTTGCCTATGTAGATGATTCTATGTGTGTTTGCTCTGAAGTTTCGTCGTAGCTCTATGTAGAGGAATCTCTGCTTAAGTTGATTTTGTTGTCTCGTTGTCTATGCTGATATTTTTCTGATTGAGTTGATTTTGTTGTCTCGTTGTCTATGCTGATATTTTTCTGACTGAGTTGATTTTGTTGTCTCGTTGTTGTTAGGTTTTGTCTTAAGCAGTAACGACGACATACTGCTGAATTTCTGTCTATTTAAATGCTGAATACGTTTGTTCAGAAATGTTTAAAATGACATCCTGGTTAGGAAGGTCCAGTAGTTCCTTTTGTCATTGTAAACAAATCAATGTCCACTTGTTAAGTGTTTCCAAATGCAAACAGTAGTAGTTTATTAAAATATTAACACCAAATTTTGCCTGCTAAAAACATGATTGTCACGGAATATTCCTTCATTTCTCATTTTAAAAAGTAGTTTACTTCATGAAAGATTGCTATATCAAGATTAATCCGATCAAAACAAGAAATTGCATTTGATTAAAACTCGAAAACCCCGCTCTATGAATACGGTTTGCTGTAGTTGACGTCATCAACAATGAACTGAAGAATGTTTTGGGTACTCGTTGAGTGCAACGTTCTGGTAAATTAAGGGGTCATTTCCATTTGTTAAATGAGCTTGCCAACTGTCGCCCCTATGGCAAAAAAAAAAACAACAACAGAGAATGAAAAAATGCTATTTTGACACAATATGAGTTTCCACATCAATTTGTACATACACATACTGACAATCGCTTACACATGATGGACAATGACATTGTACTTGCAATACTTCACACCACAAAAATAGAAATGTATACAATAATACGTGCGAATGCTTATGTTTATTTTTACACAAATTTCTTGTTCGTTTTTATAAATAGTTCAAAAATTAATTAGGATATCTAATAATAATTTAAAGATAAAATGAGTATTTTCTACTTGCATACATATTACATAATTGCACGCTTGAGATTTTATTGTTGGTTTTTAAGAAAGAGAGTTGTAACTGAATTATAAAGTTATTTAAAAATTGTTAGTGTGTGTCTGCGCTGTACGATCACGGTGTGGTACATAACCAGTTATGTCATAAGTGAATTCATAATGATCTACTTCAAAAGTTCCCTCATCCTCAGACGTCCATTTCAACCTGCGTTTATTTTGTGCCTTTCAGTCCCCTTGAACATTACTTTTCTTGCTTATCTCATTTTCCTCAAACCATCTCAGAACTGCTTTCAATTTTCTCACCTTTCTCACACCTTCCCAAAGCTCTTCTCAGAATTCTCATTCATCTCACACGATCTCAAAATTCTCCTCGTCTGTCACTTATTTTACATCTTCTTAAAGCTGTTCTTGTATCTCCTTTGTCTCACATCTTTCCCAATCAGTCCTAGTATCTCATTGATTTCACACCTTCTCAAAACTGTTCCCGTATATCATTTATCTCACTTCTCAAAATTTTTCTCGCATTTCATTTATCTCACAACTTCTCAGAACAATTCTCGCATTTTATTTATCTCACAGCTTCTCAAAACTCTGTCACCACATTCTGTCAGACTCAGCGTTATCAGACATCTTCCTTCTTACTATACGTTCATACATAGCCTTAGACATTCATTAATTAAATCAGTTTCCAGTTTACTGAGTCCGCCATCAACCTCACACACACACACACACACATACACACACACACACACACACACACACACACACACACACACACACACACACACACACACACACACTGCACACACATAATGCCCTTATTTTTAATTATAATAAGAAACAAATACAAGAAATTGAATGAAAGGAAAAGACAACTCGAATACATACTCCTGCTCTGGACATGGCGAGAGACATGTGGCAGACACAGATGGGGCGATGACGGAGAAAAACGCCGATGGACGCGACGGCTGCAGAGTTGCATAACGGAACTGATTATTTCCAGCGGGAACAGTGGGCCCCAAGGTCGATGTTTGGAACTTCGTGTCCTGCACTTTCGGTTCACACGAGATATCTGAGGGTAGCTTAGGTTTGGCTTCTACAACTGTGTTCGGAGGTGGTGCTCTTGATGCTGATGTGTCCACATTTCGATCAGTCATGCGATACTTTCCTCTGCAGCTGCCCACGAGTACAGTTTTAAAAAAATATATAGACAAATAAATAAAGAAAATGAAAGAATTAATTGTTTTACTAAGAATTATTAATTATCTTAGTATACAACAAAGGCTACAGACCTAGATGTGTATGGTTATTCTGTTTACGTATTGTTGCAATCAAAGGCTTGCTGAGTGTTTGTAAAACGCGTGTTACGTATTGTTGCAATCAAAGGCTTGCTGAGTGTTTGTAAAACGCGTGTTACGTATTGTTGCAATCAAAGGCGTGCTAAGTGTTTGTAAAACGCGTGTTACGTATTAATTCTCATGCGTACGACTAAATTTTCTACGAGATTAACCCGGCAAGCTCTATATTCCAGACATTTTATCTCATACGACAGTTTAGCTTTCCTAAATTAATTGACCCAGCGAGTTCTATATTTGAGACACAGTGTATCTCGTAAGACAGTTTAACTTTCCTAAATTAATTGACCCAGCGAGTTCTATATTTGAGACACAGTGTATCTCGAAGACAGTTTAACTTTTCTAAATTAATTGAATCGGCAAGACCTAGATTGCAAATATTGTTCATCTCTGGTAAACCAGACAGGACACAAAAGAATGAGCAACTAAAGAAAAAGCTTGAGCTAGTATTCGAAAATATTAAGTATTTTAATGCTTTACCGGGAAATTCAATTCGACTCATAGCCCCCACTCAGTTATTAAACCGAGAAATACATTTTATTAAATAGGTACTTAAATAGATGTATAGATGGACAGAGAACAAGACATATTCATAAGAATATCACTACATGTTATGATAAAGTACAACGCATTTATGATTTTATTAACAGATACGCAAGAATGAACAATTAAAAAAATAATAATGGAACAGTTTAACAATCTTTAGAAGAATAAGTAGAATACATTATGCACTAGTTTATCATAATACAGCAATTTTGATTTTTAAAAAATGCTATCATGTTCAAGTCCCTTTACCAAAAGCACACATGACGTAATGAGACAATATATGGGGAGTCACGAATCATAATTTTAAAGAAATTTCACGAATTTATTAAATTAAATAAAATGTAAGACAATGAAGTAAATAGCCAGATAGATCAGGATAAATGGTGGTTCTATAACGTCATCATTATTAATGAGGAATTTTAGTGCACAGGGAAATTACAATGCTAATGTAATGCAAATGCAATGTCCTTTGAGTTTCTTGTTTTAACTTATGTTTTCCTCAGATGACCAAGAGAAACCTGTTCCATTGGCTTATAATAGTGTCGGTGTGTTGTCTCTGATCTCTAAGTATAAGGGATGGTTTGACATCTTTCTTGACAGACTGTGGAATATAGCTCTAGTAGTTGAGATGAACAGATTTAGCTGGGCCAACAATGTGCACTAATTTAAATGGTGTGTTAGGAGTAATGCCTTCAGGAGCAGCTTCTTCCCTCAGCTGGTCAGACCGTACAAAAGTGACGGGCTGGAGATACTGACGCTAATATTGAATGCATACTCATATCAGCAGGAGTGGACGACAAGCTGGACCAGGAATTACATAAGTGGCTGTAAGTCAAGTCTAATTAAAATATCAGAACTGAAAGGTTTCAACTTGAAGACACATTTTTAGAAAGATTCAAAGTAATAAATTCAAACAATTATGACTATATTAGTTATTATTATATTTAAAATGTATTTATTATGAATTAAGATATTTTTTCCTATAAATATCTTAATAAACGTGTGAGCAGATGGGCGGATATGCCACAGTAGTGACAGCTGAAATTATATATAGCAAGCGAGGAACAACCAACAGAGTCTTAATATATTTAAAATGTGTTCAAACATTCATTAAGATGTGTGAGCAGACAAATAGAAATAAAGTAAGCTGTCTGGAGTTTCATGTTATGTCAGGTTCAACACATCTGCCTCAGACAAATGACCAAACAATTTACAAAGTAAACAAGATGCTAAAACCTCTGTACGTCCTCAAAAGACAATTGTCACACCTTATACAAATAACTCAAAATGTTTTCCTCAAAGAAAAAATCAAAACTTGTGTTTTTTGAAAATTAGGGCAAAAATGCTCAAGCACTATATATCTACCGATTTTGATATCCACTAACAAAGAGAATTATACAAAGTCTTTAGAAGATATATTGCAGGATATTTATTAAAAGGAAGATATTTGCTCAATCCCCTGCCTTGAGAAGATGCTAAACTATATTCACCAATTCCATGATTGGACTTTACAACAAAATTAAACTTGCAATCAACAGCTCCGTGATTTGACTTGATAACCAGTTAAACTTTTTTTCATTACTTCCATTATGTAACTTAACAACAACTTAAACATTTACTTACCAATTCCATGATTTGACTTGACAAGTTAAAGTTTACTCACCAGTTACAGGATCTGATTTTACAGCAGCAGCAGCATAGGAGGACAGTGATGATCACACAGCCGACAAATCCAACACAGATCCCAAACACAACGAACTTGGCATGTTTCAATAATCCCATGATAAACTCCTCTAAGGAATACAACACACACACACACACACACACACACACACACACACACACACACACACACACACACACACACACACACACACACACACACACACACACACACACACACACACACACACCCCTCACATTTTTAGTTCGGTATCATAATATCAAGGGTAAATACTTGAACAATGGCAGGGTTACGAAGTAAAGACCCAAATCAAATATCCAAGTAAAGATGGGTTCCTTAAATTTTAATAACCAGAATGCGTGTGGAGTGATAGGACACAATACGTTTCACTATGGCTCTCTAATTTGCTATTGTGTTTTCGGAATTGCAGATGATACGTATGTAATGTTCCTGGTAAATGCGTTTACAACATCAGTGTCACTAGTCATCACACACTGCAATATGGAATGATTGTCTGTTTTTACAGACAACCTGCAAATTTCTTGGAAGCAACTGTACCTTACATGGCATGAGGTGTACTCTTGAATGTGTACTGCAGAGGAATCAAACATAAAATCGTTTCTGTTGGTCTCATTCACTTTTCCTGATTAGCAAGACAAGACCACTTTATGGGCATTATAGCAAAACAAGACCACTTTATGGGCATTATAGCAAAACAAGACCACTTTATGGGCATTATAGCAAGACAAGACCACTTTAAAGGCATTATATTTATTACTGAAAGAAAAGGTTTAAAAATGCATCAAAAGCGCTCGAAAATTAATATTGCTTTTGAAATGTTGTTATAGACTGCACCCGATTTACTTCAACTCATTTCATGGAATGTTGCAAGACATAATTCAATCTTGTTGATTGTATTTATGCATCTTCTACTCATTTCATGGAATGTTGTTGCAAGACATAATTCAATCTTGTTGATTGTATTTATGTATCTTCAGTTTTGCTTTGGGAAATGGAAATTTAGGTATGTAGTTAAATAAGTTAAATAAAATTAATTAAATTAGTTTAAATATTAATTGATGGATTGATGAAATTTAATGAGATCAAAATTAATCATTTAAGAAGGTTAATATTAAATTGCATAGCAAAACACTTTCCCTAAGACTTGCCGGATCATTTCGTTCTCACTACACCATTAAGAAGCCCACAGATATGTGAAAGCTTGCCCCTTTCTTTCTTAGCTGTACACCCTTAAAGGCGCTCGGAAATGTAAAAGCTTGTCTCCTTTCCTTCCCTGTGTACAATACCGGGATGTACCATTGTGACTGTTACAAAATTTTATTTCTATTTTCAATCATATCCCCGTTTGTATACAATCAGGCCACTTTTGAGAGGAAAAACATAAAGGATAAACTAAACCTAGCTAGAGAAAATAATGCGCTGGGTTAAAATGGGTTAAATAATATTTTGCTGGATCAGTACAGGTTAGTTTGTTCACTGTTTTCGGATAGAGACTTCTGACGTGTTTCATCCAGTGCCTTCTTTTTCGCATGTTTATGCCATATCCCACCAGGTTAAAGTCTCTATCATATCTGCTGGCAACTCGTCCCCTATCGGTTTCTGGGCGCTAGAATTAGAATCATCTCTTTATAGCTCTGTGGCTTGCAGGAACTGCCTTCAAACCGTCAGCCCCTGACATGATAACACCTCTATTGGGGGTACTGAACATTGCTTCTCAATCCCTCCCAAATAATCGTATCACACTTTGAAAAATAACTTTGGGAAGAAAACAAGTGTTAGCAGTATTATGCCTAGACTGTTTTTTCTCATAGTTCTAGAATTCTGATGGATTCGTACGTCACCCTCTGTCCTCTCAGTTTGGAATGACGTCTTTGTTCTATCGAATTAATAATCATCTATTCCCCGCATAAATTAAATCGCGACCATCAGGTTTGCCAACACTGTAACGGATCTGTGCGTTACTGTAAATCAACGTGTCCATCATATAGTGACGCGTCCGTTTCCTGTCCGTCCATAACCACAGTGACACATGATCAGCTGTTTCCTGTTCAGTCAAGCTTGATCACGCACAGTTCATTGGGGTCCATTAAGTGGTTTTCCACAATGAGTTTTCCGAAAACATATAGGTACAACGCTCAGTCATGAAGTTCAATTTGTATCCTAGCATATACGACAAACATTTGTAAAACACATGGGAGGAAGAACAAATGGATAAAGGAACAAATGAGTGTAAATGGAAGTGGCTTCATTGATGGAACGTTTAAGAACACTTGTAGACTAGTTAGAATTGCTTAATTAGTTATTATTTAATTATTATTAGAAGCTGGGTTTTGACTTATTTTTAATTGTATTTGACGATGGTGGTGGTGATGATGATGATGATGATGATGATGATGATGGTGGTGGTGGTGGTGGTGGTGGTGGTGGTGGTGGTGATGATGATGGTTCGGGTGGTGGTGGTGATGATGGTGGTGGTGGTGGTGGTGGTGGTGGTGGTGGTGGTGGTGGTCATGATGATGATGTATTACATTAGCAACTCACCTTCATTACTATGAGAAGATGTTGATGTCGTGTCGGGTATCGGCCTACCAGTTGTCGTCACAGATGTTGGTTTGGCATCAGAAGACTTAACACCAAGTGGCTGGAAACTAGATGTCTTAATAGCCACGTATGTAGTCTTGGAGTGCATGGTAGATGCCTCGGTCTTTACATCAGATGTCTGGGCGTGTTTCACAGTTGTCGTGAACAGCTCTTCAGCAGTTGTTGCATTCGCACTGGTGCAGTTGTCGTCCAATGCTCTGTTTTCACTAACACTTGTGCATACATGTACCATGTAAAATGTATTCGGTTCCAAGCACTTTATAACAAAATCTGTGACGTTGGTTTTCATGTCGTACGTCACACGAAATCCGGAGAGATTTTCAAGTATGATGAATGTGAGCGATGGTGGTGTCTTGTCTGTCTGCCACTGCACGTGAAGCTTGTTGGGAAATACTTCGACGGTAACGCTTTGCGGTTTTACTGCAGAAAATACAGGTGAGATATTTCAACTTAAAGCGTAATACGCTCTTCAACAGCGGAGGGAGGAGGGAGACAGGGTAATACGGTTGGTGGGGGTTGGTGGGTATTGATTTAATTATGTTGTTTACAAGTACGAGACTATCGCCATCAAACCACTTTCGACTGAGAGTAGCACTTTGCGTGTCCAGAGACTGCGCGTTTGTTGGGTACTTTAGAACTCTAAGAATTGGGGAGTGGTTTAACTTACTTAATGCTGACAAATGTCCCATGGTTTGCAGTCAGTCATACATAATCAAGGAAGGTTTCATTTTTTTAAAAAACAAAATATGCTCTCCTGAAGCTAGCAACGTAAACATATTGTCACGAATCCTTTGCTATGCTTGGAATTGTCACTAATAGCGGTTACATTTTACAACCACCTCAAACGTTCAGCAAATTTCCCACCATCTTCCCTCGTATATGTCGCCCCATTACTGTCACAATGGCTCTCCCGTTTGATAACATTGCGATCTAACATGGTTTAAATTGATAGTTTGGTGATGGAAACAATGAAGTAAACTTTGACCTTTTCGACAGGAAAAAGAAAAACGTTTTGAGATGTGAAATAAAATGCACTGAAATATATCGCACGGTTTATCACCGTAAGCAATATTTACCGAAGAACATTAATTTTCGTAAACATTACTATTACAATCTAAGAAAGATGTTGCAAGTATATATAGCACGTTCAGAAATATAGCATAGTCAGTAATGTACCACAGTCAGCAATATATCACAGTCAGCAATGTCGGCCAAAGAAAACAATTGGAACTTCCACGACGCAGGAAACCTTATCACGAAGTCGGCTGATTATTAATGAGCAAGATAAAATTAAAGTCATCAATAAATATTGAATTATAAACCAATAAACAGTGAAAATGGAGAATGTCAGTTTTGTATGGGGAGTAAATTATGCCCCACTCCTACCCACTTTAGAGGAATTGTTGTGACATTACACACATCGTGATGTTTTCTCGGGAGTAAATTATGCCCCACTCCTACCCACTTTAGCGGAATTGTTGTGACATTACACACATCGTGATGTTTTCTCGGGAGTAAATTATGCCCCACTCCTACCCACTTTAGCGGAATTGTTGTGACATTACACACATCGTGATGTTTTCTCGGGAGATACGCTACACACAAACTAGTGCGCTGTGTAAGAGCACAGCATGCAGTCAAAAATAAAAAAAACATAAATACTAAATCGTCAGTGAATACTGTCACACTGTGTATCGTGACTACTACTCACTTTAAAGTTTAAAGTTTATATTTAATAAATGAAAAGCGTTCTAACGTGTGCTCTACCCATAGACACCAATCGATACTAATATCTTTCTTTGTTTATGGTTCTACTAGGAACGTATATAAATCTTTCAAGAGATGTGTACGACGATATAACCTTTGACCCAATCTTTACGGAAAAGTCCGAGCTGGCAATCGGAAAATACATAATGTTAATCACACAAGTCGTCAACTAGTTCTTTTGACTCTCTTATCGAATTTGATTATTTACAAATAGTTTTATATCCGAGAGTGCAGATAAAACCTAAAGGTTATTTAGAGTGCTGGTTTGGTCAGTTAATACTAATTATTTTTCTAAAATTCTCTGTGTCTTAGGAGGGTCATTGTGGTGTTTCTTCAAGACTTCTATGAATAATTTATGGCTGAATTGGTGCGTAACTTAATTGTATGATTGCTCTGAAGAAGTGAACCTATAAACAGTTCTTGATCATGTACAATTTACAGAAGAACGGAATGTGGAAATTATGTCTCCTGTAATGATCATCTGCCTATGATGAAAATAAATAATCTAAATATCCCAGTCATCTAATAATGGCTAAAACAATAACCATAAAGCATTAAAAAAAAATATTAACTATGCCTGGTTGCTACTCACTGCCTAGCCTGCAACATAGAAACATTCTTTAACTCTTTTCTTTATTGGGGTGATGATGGTAAGACAGTTATTATTGACAAATAAAAATTAAGTAATGACCACAATTTGATTGGATCAAGCGTGAATATATGTAGAATGGTCTTGGTTTCATGTGCTTTGTCCGTCTCTACATCTATTTATGTATCTATTGTATAAAATTTATTTCTCGGTTTAATAACTTAGTGGGGGACATGAGCCAAATTGATGTCGGCGCACTCGCATATTAGCGTAATAGTTGCAGATATGCATATATAACCAGTGGCCCATACTTTGCTTCGGCACTTGTAGACATTTTGTATCATAACTAAATGTTCATATTGATTCCATTATTACAAAGTCAACCCAGAGTACAGCGATGATAGTCTTATTGAATAATTATTGTTCTCTCCGTAAACAATTCAGTCTACATTTATGCATTTGTAACCTTTCTTGTGTGTATCGCCCACTCATCTAACGAGGAAAACTTACAAACAGTTGTTTTATTTAGTTTCTAAAGCAAAACTGTCAGGAGAGGGAAGCAATTGTGTTTAATTGTACGATGTGCATAAATTATTATTATTATTATTATTATTATTATTATTAATAACAATAATACTCAAATTACTACTGCTACAACTATTATTAATACTGCTGATGGAACTATATTTAGTTTCTAAAGCAAAACTGTCAGGAGAGGGAAGCAATTGTGGATTTTCGTGCGTCAAGATCGTATGAAAGAGATATTAATTAACGAAACAACTCATAGCTATAACACATCAAAAACTACCCTTGCCTGCTTGTATTTTTCTTTCTGCGTTTTACGTAATATATATTAATGTCATTTGCAATATTTTAATTGCGATTATAAGCTTTCTGCTTAAAGCTGTCTGAAAGTGATAGTTCCTCAAGTGTCTGAAAGTGATAGTTTCTGGGTGAATCAGCGTGCATGAGTAATATTTACGACAACAAAATGTACGTCTGCAAGTCATGCATTGCTTTCGTCTCTCATCTTTTCTTCCTGGTCAGCGTCGTACGTGAGCCCATCCGTTCATGTTCTTTGCTGTGACAATTTTTATTTTCTGTTTGTAACATAGTGACAAGGTTATAAAGTAGTTTTTTGTTGAATGTATATATGTATGTTGCAGTTACACATACGTCAAAAGTAATTATGGTGTACATCATTAAACGTATTTCTGAAACCGAAAAGGCAAATTACGGAAAGGCCATTAAAATAAGTAGTAGTAATAGCAGTACTGGAAATTATTGTAATAGTTCAATCAGCAGTATTAATAATAGTAATAATATATGCACATCGTACAATTAAACACGTATGCACATTGTGTGTATGTGTGTGTGTGTGCGCGTGTGTGTGTATGCGTACGTGCGCAAACGTATTCAAGAAACACAGCAGTGGAAAATACAAATATTTTGATAAACAGATATTTAGATATATATTGTGTTCCTGAATTGTTCATTTGTATTTAAATTTATATAGATTTTCACATTGATCTTAAATGTATCTATCTATCTATCTATCTATCTATCTATCTATCTATCTATCTATCTATCTATCTATCTATCTATCTGTCTCTCTCTGTGTGTCTATCTACCTGATTGTTTGACTACCAGTCTATCTTCTTTCTACTTTCTCTCTCTTCCCCTCTCCCTTATGTATAAATGAATCAACTAAATAAAACCTCTTCTCAAAGACTTACTTTCACGTTAAGGAAGAGATCAAAATTAAAAGAGGAAATTAAAGTAGATTGTTATATACCAAAGCACGAGTAATCCATAAATGATCATAATGAATCTTAATGTACGTTTGCTGGTTTATGTGTGTATGTAACAAAGTGTCTAGAGCAAAGAAACATTGTAACACATGTTGGAAAACAATTTAAAAACATTTCGAAACCAATATGTACACTTTACTTACATTCATTTCCAGAAACAACACTGACTGCCACTGGAAACACGAGACAAAACAGAATGAGAGTCATGATTTCTCGATTGTCCCAGTCAATGATAAGTTGTGGGCCTTCTTTTTTTACAGGTCTTCGCATCACAGAACCGATTGTCGCTGTCTAGCTGATGTCCCTCGCGAAAACTTTTGCTTCCTCGATACAAGGTCAGTGGTGCACTCTGCAGTGCGTCACAGGCGTTTTATAAGAGTTTTGTAAATCAACCAAAACATTAGTCATATCTCTATCGCGAGAATTTCTCTCCGAAACATGTAACTCTAAAAATAATCCATAGCACAATGTGTAACTCGCAGAGTGCGGAAGAAGCAAGGTGGTACAATGTATATCTATTATACTTAAATATAATCGTATATGGGTGAGTGGATGTGTGGGTGACTACTTTTAATAAACGCATTGCTAGATAGATAGATAGATAGATAGATAGATAGATAGATAGATAGATAGATAGACAGACAGATAGATAGATAGATAGATAGATAGATAGATAGATAGATAGATAGATAGATAGATAGATAGATAGATAGATAGATAGATAGATAGATAGATAGATAGATAGATAGATAGATAGATAGATAGATAGATAGATAGATAGATAGATAGATAGATAGATAGATAGATTGGGAAGGAGGAAGAAATAAACAATTTGAAAGAGAGGAGGATAAACACAAAACCACAAAATGGGTATAAAACGAGTTGTTGAATGAAATCACAGCTTAGCCTTATAAACAAAGTTCAGAAGGAAATTTTAAGCCTAGCCAAGGTCAGCAAAGGAGACAAATGAGAGCAAACTGGTCACCTTCCTGAATGGCGCACTTTGTTTTGTATAGTCAGTAATCGTAATAGAGTCATCTGCCATAGATTCCCTTGTGCTTATAAATTTATTGTGTAATGGCTATACCTCTTCATATCTCAATGCTATACCTCTTCATATCTCAAGACCTATTTGTTTTCCCTTTTAGGACGTTTACGAAAGTCTTGTCTCACATCGTTGTTTCACTTGCTTTACGTTTGTATAGAGAATGTGCCATTGTCCTATTTTTCCAGTGAGAGGTTTTGAACTTTAACAGCCCACTGGGTTAAATAGTCCATCGAAGTGTTTGTTCTATAAATAATGCAACGCTACAACAGTTAAACTGATACTTACAGTGGCGTAAGCCTGAAATTCACAATAATACTTTTTATATATAAAAAAAGTATAGATCGAGTCATTGAAGATCCATATCGTCCTTATATATCAATAGTAAAAATAAGGGTATTCTAGTAATTTATTTCTTTTCATAATATTCAGAACATTGTTGAAATAACAAACAAATCTGTCCGGTGTATATCTGAGTTTGATGTATATCTGTCAGTTTTGCATGTATGTGCGTTTGATGTATACTTGTGTGTATGTTAGTGAGTTTGATGTGTATTTGGTGCGTGTGTGTGTGTGTGTGTGTGTGTGTGTGTGTGTGTGTGTGTGTATGTGTTTGTTTCTGAGTTTTATATGTTGCCTGGTGTATTTTTGTTGTGTATTTATTTGTGAGTTTGATTTGTATTTGTGTGTATTTTTTGTGAGTTTCATGTATATTTGTTGTGAGTTTCATGTATATTTGTTGTGTTTGGTGATAAGTTGTGTGATTCTTTGTGAATTTGATGTGTACCTATTGTGTGCATTTTTGTGACTTTAATAGGTATTTGTTGCATGTAATTTTGGGAGTTGGATGTGTATTTGTTGTGGGCAACTCAAGTGAGCTTGATGTATATTTCTTATGTACGTGTTTGTGAGCGTACTTGTTTTGTATGGTTTCTGTTTTATAATTGATGATTGTAATGTGTTAAAGTTCGGTTAAAGCGAGACGGTTAAAGTGAGACAGTTAAAGTGATACGGTTAAAGTGTGACGGTTAAAGTGAGATAGTTAAAGTGAGACGGTTAAAGTGTGATGGTTAAAGTGTGACGGTTAAATTGAGACGGTTAAAGTGAGACAGTTAAAGTGTGATGGTTTAAGTGAGATGGTTAACGTGTGACGGTTAAAGTGAGACAGTTAAAGTGTGACAGTTAAAGTGAAAGGGTTAAAGTGTGACGGTTAAAGTCAGACCGTTAAAGTGAGACTGTTAAAGTGTAACGGTTAAAGTGAGATGGTTAAAGTGAGATGGTTAAAGTGTGACTTCCTAATGATTTTTCAGTGATCTGTCTCATGTATTTGCAAACCATTCCATGGACAAAAGAAACCTGATGGTAAATTAATTGTGAATATATTTAATATGTGTATCAAGCTTGCATTTAATCTGCATCATTCATTTTCGATGAAATATTGACTTTCTAACTTTCTACCTTGCTAACATGGACAACATTTGCATACAAACATCAAATAAAATCCAATTTCTGTGTTTTGACCACTGTAAGTCAAAGCCTGAAAGTGTAAGGCAGTCCTAAGGTTAGACATTTACTTTATATTGAAATAATTAGAACATAATGTTTCTGCTTTGTTAACATTAGTATCCATATTTTGTTATATTTAAAATAAACACACAAAACAAGCAATTTTGTTATATAATTTACAGCTATATATGTGGATGTTGCATTCCTGTAAATGATGCCACAAACATGCGTTGCTGTCGAGAATTACGCAAAATAAATGAAAGAATTGAAAGATGTGTATAGAATCATAATACAAAATTATTTATGACAAAAACTATTTTAATTTGACCTGATATTTATTATCTTATATCTTTTGACTTCATCCAGTAATAGTTAAGTGAAAAAGTACTGACACTTATCTGATATATAAAAGTTAGTTGTCAAATTTATCAAAGAGCTATATGTGAAGCATTTAAAACCTTTTTTTTTCAAAAAATATGCTTTACATAATGTCATCAATTTATCCGTTGGTGTCTCTGTAATTTGGCAAAATAAAGTTCCTTTATCATCATGCTATCCATAAAATATGAACTCCTTCCTTCAGATGGTGTCTTACTGGTTTCAAACTTGATGATAGGAGTAAAACAAACATTTAGTGAAGCAGTGCTCAGAAGTGAATATTACATGAACTGATTCTACCAGTAAATTAAGTCTTGTAGAATTACAGATGTGTGAAATGTTCAATTAATGTTTCGAGAGATTATGATGTTTTACAATGTGTGGAAAATATGTGCAGAGTTGATATTAACCCTAACTGTATTAAAGCTCAAGTTGCGTTTGTGTGCTTGCAATGCAACCCCTTGAGGTAATCACTTTGTTTTGGCTGCTAGTAATGGGGGATACTAAGCTCTTCTTTCAGCCAAACTTTAAAAGAAGTCCATTAGACTCTGTGTGAATGCTTCAAATAGCAACGGTTGAAGTTCTGACATATCCTAAAATGAGGAAAACCGTACTGCCCTTATTTAATACAATACTCTGCATATTTACAGGTATTATAAATATTATCAAGTCCCAAATTGCGTATTCATGTTAATCACACACAGTTCATTATTATTATAATTAGTAGTACTAGAAGCAGTAGTAATAGCAGAAATAGTAGTAGTAATACAATAATAGTAGAAGGAGTAATAGTAGCAGTAGTATTAGTAGTTCAGAGAGCATTCTAGGATATATTTATGCAGATGACTATTGCTATAGGTTAATTAGAAATAAAACGCCCACAGGTATTGAAAAAGTCAATAAATATTAAATGTAATGATAACATGTTACCAAATTTTAAAATCTGCACAGGTGAGAGCAATATAATTTGTATTATCTATTCTGTCGCATTCCAGCAACCAAAGGTCTGATAATAATCATTACTAAGATGAGCAGAGAATAATACTGTATAGATATTGACGGTCGATGAAAAAAACAATATGTCTATTAAGTCTCAGCAAGCTAAGAGTTTGAAAAATATGAAAATGCAGATGAGACTTTTGTCTGATTACTTCTGTGTAAATATGGCAGAGGATTTTTAATTGGTGGAGATCGCAAATAACCAACAGCAAATATTGTGAGGGGCTCATTTGATACACATATATGGAATTGCATTTCTTGCCAAGAGATGTCTGCAAATCTATCTTAGATTCGTATGCATTTTTGTCGTGGATAACATATAATGACTGAGACTATAATTCTGTTAAGTGAGCAAGGGGAGTATTTTTGTAAAGTTATGAATAAAGAAATCGTATTTATAAGTAAATGGCTAATAAGAGTGTTATACTGAAATTTCAATGAGTATGAAGTGATGTACGCGATTTTGGTTAAGGTACGTCACATCCGGTACTCAAATCTGGAAAAAAGCAAGCTGCACTGCCACTTCCTACAAGTGATGGTGGCTTGTTTCCCACTATTTATAGTGTAGTTCATGAAGCCTGCAAGGTGCCTGACATAATTTAAAACGGCAGATTTACTGATAAAAAATATTTTAATTAAGAAATAGAAATTTACAAGATGATGACTGAATCATTCAGAGTGCAGCTGTTTTCGTTTTTGTTAACTTTTAGCTCTGAATAATAATGCCCTTGTTTTAACTCTTGTTTATTTTTTATATACAACCCTGACTAGATGTTAAATGATAGTATTTTATTAATATTGTAGCTGAAGTGTAGTGGTGTAACTATGTAAATATTGTAGTAGTTACACCACTGCAACGTTAAAATCCAAACTGCTTTGTGTTAGTAAGTAGCTGCCAACTATTTAGATACGTTTTTTATGTCTAGTAGACTAAACATTTTTCATTGTTGTTATGTATATTGTCCTGATGTATACTATTTAATCAGAATGCCAAGTCTTGTAAGTTGGTTTATATTGTAAAGCAACAAAACGTTTTACATTTTCATACAGTGTTTGGTTTATTATTTAATGTTTAATAATATTGTTGTGTATATTGTAAAACATGTACAATGATAGAAGGTGTAGAAATCAAATCTTGAAACATCTCTTAAAAGATACTCGTCTTTCAGCACTTTCTCAATGGTAATGTAGACTATTGATACAATAACACATAAAATAAAACTATAAACACTGTAGTTTTAAGTGGAAAGGAGTACTTTTCACACAGAATTAAAAGAGGCATTCTTCATCTTATAACAAGATTATTAAAAAGGACATACTTCGCCACAGCCATAACTTCTCTTTTCTTTTGTATATTCTCTTGATTGCAAGCAAGATATAGTGGATATGGTAGGAATTGTTCTTAATAGTTTTGTCATGAGAGAGGATAGATAGCCATTTTGACTAAACCAAACACTGAATCTTACAGCCATCATCTTTATATCGTTTTTATTCTCCCCTGAGACTTAGCGTATTGGTCAGTGTAGAGAAGTTTGGTGAAAATAGAGAAGAGCTACCAACAATCAACCAATCAATGAAATTCTTATATTTCTAAATGTTGTGATATATTTGATAAATAACTATTGATACTGTAAATTTCGTTAGTGAAACTATCAGTTTTGTTTTCACTGCAATAAAATTAGAATTAAATTTAAACAGAAATGTATTTTATTTTTTTGATTTAATTACTTTTGCCTTGACATGTTGTTTTCAACACATGAATAACTAATTATATGATTAAAGATATTTAATTTGCTGTTATGACGCTTTTACAAAAATCTTGAAAAGTTTTAACAGTATATAAATGACAGTTAATTATACTTTTTAAAACATCTTAATCCAGTCCAGATACCTGCATTTGCTATCAGCTCAAGCACTATAATATCGCTGATTGTGAAAACGTAAAGTATTTACTAAAAGAAAAATGTCGGCAAGATAATTAGTATCCGTAAGCTTTATGGCAAGAGAATATATAGTTATTACATAAAACCGACAGAGGTAAGGTACGTCTCTTGTCTCTATTTGTGTGATATCTACTTTTCATCATAAGACGGTCTTATATAATTATAGTATTTGCTTTCTTTTGGATTTACGGCATCTTAGCTGTCGGACATTTTGTTGTCCTGGAGCGGGAGCAGACCATGGACAATGATTTCGACTTCACAGCTAGCACAATGTTTGGTTTCAGAACTGAGTATTTTCAAAAGTGTAATAATTCCCTAGGGGTAATCCATTTCAGTTGAACGTACACAGCGGTCCCATTCTGGCCAAATATCTTTTACTAGTTGGTAAAATAAAATAACAGAATTCTGGCCAAATATCTTTTACTAGTTGGTAAAATAAAATAACAGAAGATTGGCCAAATATCTTTTACTAGTTGGTAAAATAAAATAACAGAAGATTGGCCAAATATCTATTACTAGTTGGTAAAATAAAATAACAGAAGATTGGCCAAATATCTATTACTAGTTGGTAAAATAATATAACAGAATTTTGGCCAAATATCTATTACTAGTTGGTAAAATAAAATAACAGAATTTTGGCCAAATATCTATTACTAGTTGGTAAAATAAAATAACAAAATATTGGCCAAATATCTATTACTAGTTGGTAAAATAAAATAACAGAATATTGGCCAAATATCTATTACTAGTTGGTAAAATAAAATAACAGAATTTTGGCTAAATATCTATTACTAGTTGGTAAAATGATATAACAGAATTTTGGCCAAATATCTATTACTAGTTGGTAAAATAAAATAACCCAGAATTTTGGCCAAATATCTATTACTAGTTGGTAAAATAATATAACAGAATTTTGCACAAAACAATGCTGCACCACACATTAGTGCTAGAAGTGGCGGGGGAGTATATTAATCAAGGAAAAACAATAGCCATTGACAGGCATTCAAGAAAGGCAGGAAGGAAAGGGTTTACCCATCATTAATTTCGGGAAGGAAATGAAAAGCATTGAAAAGAATAAAAACATTTATTCATGTTTTTTTAAAATTTGTATCTACATTCTTTGTGAGTGCACACTTGCCGTCGTAAATGTTTCCTTGGTACGGTGTGTCTTGTGCAAAAAGACACGATTTCTTTTCGTGACTCCTTCTTCAACCTTTAAATTCAGGTACTTTTAGTTGCTAATTGTATCAGTCTCCCCCATGCCCCGTCCGCAAAAAAAAAATTGTTATCACAGATATCGTGTCCATAATACTTAATTTAAAACTCCAACCATGGTTATTTAATTGAAAATTCGACATAGCACCATTTTTTAAAATCGTTCTAGACGATTTACAAATCAATTAATAAATTTTATTCATATACATTTTAAATTAAATACTTTAACAAATACTACGAAGACGTAAACGAATTTTAAAAAAAGAAACAATAAAAGAGAAAATAAATTCCAAAACTCGAACCCAAAAGTTTCAGCTTGAAAAGGCATCAGGCCCAGACGCTAATCACTGTGCCATCAAAGTGTGCCTTACTTTCATACATATAAAACAGCAAATTGTAGGTGTTGATGGCAGACTCACTACTGTGATTTTTACTACCAGTACTATAATTAAACGCACAAACACAAAATTAATAAAACCACTATTAATGATTGTGCGGACATGGTATACATTTATTGAAACACTTTGTAAATACGTGCTACACATGCATATAAATAGGTCAATTAAATACATTTTATTCGCGTACCAATGAGCTGGAACTTCTCAGTATAATTAATTTGCAACTTTATGGTACAATTAATGCCATTTTAGAGTACTTACAATCCGAAAGATTACTGCTAGCTTTCTGGACAGGAATTTATCACCTCAAATGTAAAAGCATATACTTAAATCAGATTTGAGATGTTATAGTCAAAAGCGTCATATTTATCACCAACACAAATAAGAAGGTATGTATTTACAAAAGTAAAAATGTATACCCAAAAATATTGATAGGTGTGTAAAGTACTAAGTCATCAGGGCTAAATATCGAATTGGCACGCCTTCCAACTGACGTATACGTGTTCAACATGAACTGTAACGTTATTATCTCTGGAGTAATGGGACAGAAAGCCCCGGCTGTTGACGTCATCGACTGACACGTGGAAGTCCAGAGCGTCACTTCCATTGCCTGGGAATCCAGACGTTGTGTTGTAAGCTCCCAGATAGGCTTTGAAGCCGACTACTGACACCTGTACATTGGGGGTGGTCGAGAAGACAGAATTGAATGTAATATTGGCGTCACTTCCATCATCGAGAATTGCCAGACCATATTCGCCTAAACAGAGTAACGAATATTTAGGTATTTTAAATCAGAAGTGTGCACAATAATTACCTGAAACAGGACATCTTAATTTCTGGTTAATATTGATTTAATTTCATTGGAGCCTGTTACACTTAAAGTCGTTCTTATGTGTGTGTGTGTGCTTGTGTGTGTGCTTTCACTAAATGAGTCAGCTACATATAGTCACTTAATCAGTCACTGTTTACTACATTTAACAACAATAAGGCAAGAGCTAAATTTTCATTCTTATTAAATCGTTATAACATTGTATCTTTGAAATTCTGTTTCCAACTATATATCTCATTAAAAGATTAAACGTGTCTCTTAATAATTTAATGTGTATGAATAACTTTTGCGTCTTTTTGCTGTCGTTCATTCGCAATATATGATAAAGTAATATAACGCTTGTTGATCATAAAATAAGATAATATTTAAATCAGAATACTCAAGACAAAACTAATGTTAAAATACATTAACCAAGCCTCTTAAGATATATTCTCAAAGAGATTGGTAAGAAAAATATCATAAGACAAGAATCTTGAAAACGATACAGCGAGATACGGTGAAGAGAGATTCGGATACTAATCCCGAAAGTACGAACTCACATGTTCTATCGTCGATGGAATTGAGGAGGTTGGTCGCCTGCAACATCTGATCTTGAATTTGGGCAGAACATACCCATTTCTGAGTCTCGAAAATGTTCAGCACCGTGCTGGTACAGTTGGCCGTTTTCTGGAGGAGAGTGGCGAATGCCCTGTCCTGTTCGTTGTTGGCAATGACGTGTTCTTCCAGACTGTTCGCCTGGGCCTGCAGCTGTAGGAAAGATCCGTTGGCGACAGTCTCGGCAGCTTGGACAGTTGAACACACCGAATCTAGTCGGAGGTGAAGGTCTTTGATCTGTAATGGGAAAGCGAGCGGTTTAATGCTTTGTCTTTTTTGTACCAAAAGCGGATTTGTTTCATTAGTTAACGTCCATTTCAGAACAGTTTAATGCATTGTTTTGTATACCAACAGCGGTTGTGTTTCATTAGTTAACGTGTATTTAAGAGCTTCTGAAATCTGACAGCTGAGAAAAAGGGACCACGACGTAACGTAATAAATAAATCATATCGTGTGATTTGAAATCTATCTATCTATCTATCTATCTATCTATCTATCTATCTATCTATCTATCTATCAGTCTGCATGATGTTAAAAGAAAATATTCAAGGAAAGGCCCCGCAAATAAAAATCAAACTAAACCAGTTTAATAAAACAAACTCCCCTTTAACCCCCACATATAGGGGAATGGATCACAACATAGTTGCTACATCTTAACAGTTTGATAGTGAATATTCTCTGACTCTTGCAAGCAAACATATTCAAACCTCTGTTAGATAGATAGACAGAAAGACAGACAGAGGGATAGATAGATAGATAGATAGATAGATAGATAGATAGATAGATAGATAGATAGATAGATAGATAGATAGATAGATAGATAGATAGATAGATAGATAGATAGATAGATAGATAGATAGATAGATAGATAGATAGGTAGACAGGTAGGTAGACAGAAAAAGAAAGACAAGACCTGATTTGGATTTGCTGTGCTTCAATTTTCTCTATCAAGAGCGGTATCAAATCGTTGGATTAGATGTGTCAAAACAGAGAAGTTAGCTTTACCACAACATGCAGCGAATCATTTCTCACAGCGCACAGTGACACAATAGAGTTGTCTTAAATCATTTCTCACAGCGCACAGTGACACAATAGAGTTGTCTTAAATAACATTCATATAATTGAAAACGCCGAAACTGAGTCATTTCTCGCTGATGGTGATGAGTGCAGAAATATGCAAAAGTGTAATCGTTAAAAAAAAAATAGAAGAAAATTAAATGCAAATTATCAACGTCTTTACCTCTGTAAATAAACACTCGGCTTTTTCGCTTTGTTGAGAGTTACTTCTCTTTAAACTTGGAATCAGTCGATCAATGAGAACGTCCGCGCGAGCAGTGACAATGTCCAACAGTGTGCGGGTTGAGGCCAGATCTTGCGTCATCGTATAGCACTCTTCGTCCAGGGCTGGATTTTTAATTAAGACGAAAAATAAAACGAAATATTGGAGGGGTGGTGGATGACGCAACATTAAGTGGATATCAATTTTTAATTTAAATTTCTTGAGGAAAGATAGAATGGAACGTTGCAGGATTACATGGAATTAATTCTTGATACACTTAGAGCAGAGAGTGTAACAAAGTAGAGGTGAAGCTTCGTTACAAATAAATATGGGTCTGGAGAGGATAGAAATAAGAAAAAAGAAGACGAAATAAGGGAAGACGAAGTAGAAGACATAGTAACATAAGGAAGAAAAGGAGAAAGCGATGACGATATAATAAACATAAAAAAGAAGAAAGAAAGAAATGCAAAAATACGGAAAGGAAGAAAGAAATGCAAAAATGCTGAAAGAAAGAAAGAAAGAAAGAAAGAAAGAAAGAAAGAAAGAAAGAAAGAAAGAAAGAAAGAAAGAAGAGAGAGAGAAAGAAATGACTGAATGGGATGTGACATTGATGACTTTGGTAATGATTTTAATATGACCCTAACAAAACACTTATACTCTTGCGAGTTTTAAGTCTATTTAGGTTGGATTCGAAAACGTTATGGATCCGGGTATGATAGGATGTATGTAAGGGGACATTTCTCAGTGGGACATAGTCCCATTGCATCAGCAGGCCTGAGTCTATTAATGTTACATTAGAGACTGTTTCAGCGAGCCTACGATAAAAGATTTTTATTGGCGATCCCTAACGTTAAGTTATTGAAGACGTAGGAATAAAATACATTACTTATATTGAACATTAAAGTATCAATCTTGGACAATTTAGTTATTAACCATGTTTCAATGCGTTTGTTTATTTTTTAGAGTAAAATCGGGGAAAGAGCTACAATGAAGCTTTGAATTCTTAACAGAAACTTCAAAGATGAAAAGAGCAGAATACGAAACGATCGAAAAGAGGCCAATGTACCACAAAATATCAAAACAAAAACACAATGGGTGCACTCAGTACGAAAATAACAATGAGAGTTGTTTCCGCTAAATAACCGTTGTCAAAACAATACATTTACATCAATGGCATTTCAACAATGAAATGAGAACACATATTGGTGACAAGAACAACACATATTGGTGACAAGAACAGGGCATCTCTTTCAATTGATTTTTCTTTCTGTATTTATATACGTGTAAAGTGTTTCTAATGTACACGTCACATTCGTTTGAATAGTAAAGTTCAGTGGTCATTCTTTGTGGATCTTTGACTAGTAACCCATTCACAGTATTTTGACTTCTTCTGTTTTGGGTGACTGCTTCTGGTTGGTGTGTCCATGCTCTTTCTGGGGGTTTTACGCCACACTTCCCACATATATTTCTCTGTATGAATCTTGCCCCTTCGTTGTGTCTTTTGGTGCATTATCTGTTCCAGATAGAACTTGACATCCAGATAGTATATTTTCTGTTGTTTCATCCATGGATTTGCAGAGTCTGCATTTCGAATTATCTGCGATTTTCAAGATTTTTAGTTATGTACAACTTCGTGTCTAATGCTTGGTATTGTGCAGCTGTTATGAGTGCTTCTGTTTCTGCTTTCAATCCTGCCTCTTTCAACCATCTGTGTGTTGATTGTTTTGTCGTTATTTCAACAACTTGTTGCGCATACTGAACATGGAGAGGATGTTGTCTCCAGTTATTTGCTAGCGCCTGTTTCGTTGTTTCCTTCCATGTTTGTTTGTCTGTATTGGGAGTTGGTATAATCCACTCATATTTACTGCTTCTATAAGTGGCTCATTTTTGTTGTCTTTCCAGATGTAGTCCATAAGGCCTATAATGTCTCCTTCAAAGACAGGTTTGACTTCCTTAAGATCTGTGCTTTCCATTTTCCGAAATACATACCGCCTCTCTACGTCTGCTTTTGGATGTACGAATTCGTGTATTGTGAGTACTTTTACTTGTTTTCCTGTTCAGTTCATTTATTTCATTTGTTGTCCAATCTATGCTACTTCCAGTGTAGCTGACTGCAGGCAATGCGTATGAGTTAAGGTCTTGTATTTTGTTCGCCCCATTTAGCTTGGACTTCACGACTTGTCTAACCCGATTTTCATACTCTCTCTTAACTTTGTACTTAACTTCTCTCTGCATATTTTCTTGATGTTGCAGTATCCCCAGGTATTTATATCCCTTTTCCATTAAATCATCGTTGATTTTTCCGATGTCGAATTGTAGGCCCTCTGTTGTTTTGATATAACCTTTGTGGGACGATAAATCGTCCACATTTCTTAAGGCCGAATTTCATATTAATATCGTCACTGCAGATCTTGATAGTATTGATCAGTGAAGTGATGTCAGTATCATTTTTACTGTATATCTTTAGATCGCTCATGTATAGTAAATGGCTGCTAGCCTGTCCATCTTTCATTTTATGTCCTAATTGACTGAGATGATTAAGGGCAATGCAGAACAGCAGTGGTGATAGAGAATCAATTATTTGTATGTTTTCCTCTTGGTTTATTTCCTTAGAGTTTTTGGCCAACGTTTCAGCAGATAATTTTGTCACTAGAAAACATTGAAACATCTCTGCCTATCGCAGACTTTGTTAAGCAAGGCGACATCTGATCCGGTATAGAAGCAAATTTTCCTTTCCATATCATGAATGGGATGGGTGTGGGTGTAGTTTAGAGGGAGCCACTATTCCCTCCTTCGATAGACACAACTGAGGTTAGCTTAACTTTGTAGTCCACTATTCACTGGACTACCGATCCACCTATTATTATTATTATTATTATATTATTATTATTATTATATTATTATTATTATTATTATTATTATTATTATTATTATTTCAGCCTCTTTCCACGACTTCTGTTTTTGACTGTCGGTTGTGATCCAAAGTCTTGGAATCTCACCAAGATTCTGGGAAATCCAAGGTTTTACGGATTAGTAGTAGTAGTAGTAGCAGTAGTAGTAGTAGTAGTAGTAGTAGTAGTAGTAATAGTAGTAGTAAAATTATTAGTATTATATTTGCGTTAGATTTCATTATTATTATTGACAGCTGTGGTATGGTGATTTCTATTTCCAAGACGACGACATTTTAAGATGTTTGTGTGTTAGTGTCTGTGTATTATTAATTTTGTGGCAGCTCCAATTTTCGACCACGACACTCCACGTGTGTGAGAACGATCGAATATAGCAGAGAAACATTCGTTTCTGTTCTAGTTTGTTAAATTTATTTTGTTATTGGAGATTACAAAAATTGTTCCTAGTGTCCTTTCCCTAGTGTGTGTTTTGTTGGAAGTGACATATAGAGTTTATTATATTTTTTAATCCATTCTTATTTTATCTAGAGTTAAAGCCCACCCACCCAACCCTAACCGTCAGTGCAGCCATCCTACAAACTCTTGTGAGGAAATATTAATATTTTTCTCGTGAAAAAAATGATAATAACTAGGAAAGAGAGATTAATCGTCTAGAGAAGCTATTCAAACTCAGCGAACAATTTCATACAGCACGCAATTGCATCCAGATTAAAAAATAAACAAAAATTAAAAATTAAATCGAAAGACAAATTTAAAAACTGAAGGAAAGTGTCAAACCTCTCACCATGTAAAAGTTTCATAGCAAGGTGGGCTGCAGCAGTGATATTCGAGTCACCTCGACCAGACATCTGGTATCCAGTGGAAGGAGTATACAAATGTTCAGAAGAAGACATAACTGACGCAGATGTCAGAGAGGATGCGTACGTTGTTCGTTCCGGCATCGGCGATGATGATTTTGTAGTTCTATGCATGATATGTTCAATAGTACTGGGAGTCCACGAAGTCGTAGTAGTTAACGTTATGGGAACAGTAGAGTGTGATGATCTTACAGATGTACTAGCGGGGGTAGTTGTTCCAGGTGGTGACGTTGAAGGAGTGGTTGATACTGCTGTTGATTGACTAGTTGGTTCCATTGTACTAACTGTCAATTTAGGCGTTGCTGTTACTGTCGAGAGCACTAATGCTTCAGAAGTACCAGTTTCTATAGTGGTTGGTGATCTTGATGGTGAATGAGCGCCTGTTGATAAGGATGATTCTGAGATCCTATGTGTTGTGTGTTCACTAGTGCTGTGAGTCGTTGAAGATATCAATGATGTTGGGACTGTATGGGGCACTGTTGTTTCAGACGAAGAAGATTCTGTAGTGCTTTGTGCAGTTGCTGTTGTTGAATGGGCGGCTGCATGTGTGGATGGCGATGTAGAATGCGTACTTGGTTCACTTGTACTTTGGGAAGTTGATGATATAGTTTTTGATGTTGTGGGAACAGTAGTGTGCCGTATTGTTTCAGATGTACTAGCAACTGCAGATGTGCGTGGATGTGACGTTGACGTATTGGTTGATTCTGGTGTTGACTGACTAGTTATTTTGTGTGTAGATATAGACGTCGTTGGGACTGTCGTGAGCACTATTGCTTCAGATGTACTGGTTTCTGTAGTGGCTGGTGCTCTTGATGATGATTCTGCGGTTCTATGTGTTGAATGATCGCTAGTACGGCTAGACGTTGCAGTTCTCATTGCTGTTGGGACTGTAGTGGGAACTGTTGTTTCAGACGAAGCAGCTTCTGTAGTAATATGTGCTCTTGATGTTGTTGAAACGGTGGCTGCACGTGTAGTTGGCGATGTTGAAAGCGTACGTAGTTCACTTGTACTGTGAGACGATGATAAGGTTGTTGTTGACGTTGTGGGAACTATACTTATGTTAAATTTCGGTGTTGTTGTTTGCACTATTGATGATTTTAATGTTGTAGTTGTATTACTGCTTGATGCAACCGGAACTAGTTTCACTGATAATAGCTTGATTCCAGGTTTAGAAACATTTGATGTTGTTTGATTTGATGGTACAACTGTACTCATTGTAGATGACGAGAAATTAGCCGATGCAGGTGGGACTGTTGTAGGCAGCATGATTTTCGATGTACTGGTTGATGCTATAGTAGAGGTGGAGGTTGCAGTTGTAGTTCTTAGTGGTGGTGATGTTGAATGAGATTCTGATTCGGGTGTTGTAGGTCTCGTTGGCTCTCTTGTACTGTGTGTTTCGGAAGTGGTTGTTCTCGAAGTTGCTGCGACTGTCGTCGGCACTGGTGGTTCCAATGTAATGGCTTCTGTAGTGGTTGCTGCTCTTGATGTTGAATGAGCGACTGTCGGTGATGAAGGTTCTGAGATCCTATGTGTTGTGTGCTCACTAGTACTGTGAGTTGCTGAAGTTTGCAATGTTGTTGGGACTGTATGGGGCACTGTTGTTTCAGACGAAGCAGCTTCTGTAGTAGTATGTGCTCTTGATGTTGTTGAATGGGTGGCTGCATGTGTGGTTGGCGATGATGAATGCGTACTTGGTTCCCTTGTACTTTGGGACGTTGATGATGTAGTTGTTGACGCTATGGGAACAGTAGTATGCGGTGTTGTTTCAGATGGAGTTGCATGTGTAGTTCTTAGTGGTGGTGATGTTGAATGAGTTTCTGATTCGGGCGTTGTAGGTCTCGTTGGCTCTCTTGTACTGTGTGTTTCGGAAGTGGTTGTTTTCGACGTTGCTGCGACTGTCGTCGGCACTGGTGGTTCCAATGTAGTGGCTTCTGTAGTGGTTGCTGCTCTTGATGTTGAATGAGCGACTGTCGGTGATGAAGGTTCTGAGATCCTATGTGTTGTGTGCTCACTAGTACTGTGAGTTGCTGAAGTTTGCAATGTTGTTGGGACTGTATGGGGCACTGTTGTTTCAGACGAAGCAGCTTCTGTAGTAGTATGTGCTCTTGATGTTGTTGAATGGGTGGCTGCATGTGTGGTTGGCGATGATGAATGCGTACTTGGTTCCCTTGTACTTTGGGACGTTGATGATGTAGTTGTTGACGCTATGGGAACAGTAGTATGCGGTGTTGTTTCAGATGGAGTTGCATGTGTAGTTCTTAGTGGTGGTGATGTTGAATGAGTTTCTGATTCGGGCGTTGTAGGTCTCGTTGGCTCTCTTGTACTGTGTGTTTCGGAAGTGGTTGTTTTCGACGTTGCTGCGACTGTCGTCGGCACTGGTGGTTCCAATGTAGTGGCTTCTGTAGTGGTTGCTGCTCTTGATGTTGAATGAGCGACTGTCGGTGATGGAGGTTCTGAGATCCTATGTGTTGTGTGCTCACTAGTACTGTGAGTTGCTGAAGTTTGCAATGTTGTTGGGACTGTATGGGGCACTGTTGTTTCAGACGAAGCAGCTTCTGTAATAGTATGTGCTCTTGATGTTGTTGAATGGGTGGCTGCATGTGTGGTTGGCGATGATGAATGCGTACTTGGTTCCCTTGTACTTTGGGACGTTGATGATGTAGTTGTTGACGCTATGGGAACAGTAGTATGCGGTGTTGTTTCAGATGGAGTTGCATGTGTAGTTCTTAGTGGTGGTGATGTTGAATGAGTTTCTGATTCGGGCGTTGTAGGTCTCGTTGGCTCTCTTGTACTGTGTGTTTCGGAAGTGGTTGTTTTCGAAGTTGCTGCGACTGTCGTCGGCACTGGTGGTTCCAATGTAGTGGCTTCTGTAGTGGTTGCTGCTCTTGATGTTGAATGAGCGACTGTCGGTGATGAAGGTTCTGAGATCCTATGTGTTGTGTGCTCACTAGTACTGTGAGTTGCTGAAGTTTGCAATGTTGTTGGGACTGTATGGGGCACTGTTGTTTCAGACGAAGCAGCTTCTGTAGTAGTATGTGCTCTTGATGTTGTTGAATGGGTGGCTGCATGTGTGGTTGGCGATGATGAATGCGTACTTGGTTCCCTTGTACTTTGGGACGTTGATGATGTAGTTGTTGACGCTATGGGAACAGTAGTATGCGGTGTTGTTTCAGATGGAGTTGCATGTGTAGTTCTTAGTGGTGGTGATGTTGAATGAGTTTCTGATTCGGGCATTGTAGGTCTCGTTGGCTCTCTTGTACTGTGTGTTTCGGAAGTGGTTGTTTTCGACGTTGCTGCGACTGTCGTCGGCACTGGTGGTTCCAATGTAGTGGCTTCTGTAGTGGTTGCTGCTCTTGATGTTGAATGAGCGACTGTCGGTGATGAAGGTTCTGAGATCCTATGTGTTGTGTGCTCACTAGTACTGTGAGTTGCTGAAGTTTGCAATGTTGTTGGGACTGTATGGGGCACTGTTGTTTCAGACGAAGCAGCTTCTGTAGTAGTATGTGCTCTTGATGTTGTTGAATGGGTGGCTGCATGTGTGGTTGGCGATGATGAATGCGTACTTGGTTCCCTTGTACTTTGGGACGTTGATGATGTAGTTGTTGACGCTATGGGAACAGTAGTATGCGGTGTTGTTTCAGATGGAGTTGCATGTGTAGTTCTTAGTGGTGGTGATGTTGAATGAGTTTCTGATTCGGGCGTTGTAGGTCTCGTTGGCTCTCTTGTACTGTGTGTTTTGGAAGTGGTTGTTTTCGACGTTGCTGCGACTGTCGTCGGCACTGGTGGTTCCAATGTAGTGGCTTCTGTAGTGGTTGCTGCTCTTGATGTTGAATGAGCGACTGCCGGTGATGGAGGTTCTGAGATCCTATGTGTTGTGTGCTCACTAGTACTGTGAGTTGCTGAAGTTTGCAATGTTGTTGGGACTGTATGGGGCACTGTTGTTTCAGACGAAGCAGCTTCTGTAATAGTTTGTGCTCTTGATGTTGTTGAATGGGTGGCTGCATGTGTGGTTGGCGATGATGAATGCGTACTTGGTTCCCTTGTACTTTGGGACGTTGATGATGTAGTTGTTGACGCTATGGGAACAGTAGTATGCGGTGTTGTTTCAGATGGAGTTGCATGTGTAGTTCTTAGTGGTGGTGATGTTGAATGAGTTTCTGATTCGGGCGTTGTAGGTCTCGTTGGCTCTCTTGTACTGTGTGTTTCGGAAGTGGTTGTTTTCGACGTTGCTGCGACTGTCGTCGGCACTGGTGGTTCCAATGTAGTGGCTTCTGTAGTGGTTGCTGCTCTTGATGTTGAATGAGCGACTGTCGGTGATGAAGGTTCTGAGATCCTATGTGTTGTGTGCTCACTAGTACTGTGAGTTGCTGAAGTTTGCAATGTTGTTGGGACTGTATGGGGCACTGTTGTTTCAGACGAAGCAGCTTCTGTAGTAGTATGTGCTCTTGATGTTGTTGAATGGGTGGCTGCATGTGTGGTTGGCGATGATGAATGCGTACTTGGTTCCCTTGTACTTTGGGACGTTGATGATGTAGTTGTTGACGCTATGGGAACAGTAGTATGCAGTGTTGTTTTAGATGGAGTTGCATGTGTAGTTCTTAGTGGTGGTGATGTTGAATGAGTTTCTGATTCGGGCGTTGTAGGTCTCGTTGGCTCTCTTGTACTGTGTGTTTCGGAAGTGGTTGTTTTCGACGTTGCTGCGACTGTCGTCGGCACTGGTGGTTCCAATGTAGTGGCTTCTGTAGTGGTTGCTGCTCTTGATGTTGAATGAGCGACTGTCGGTGATGAAGGTTCTGAGATCCTATGTGTTCTGTGCTCACTAGTACTGTGAGTTGCTGAAGTTTGCAATGTTGTTGGGACTGTATGGGGCACTGTTGTTTCAGACGAAGCAGCTTCTGTAGTAGTATGTGCTCTTGATGTTGTTGAATGGGTGGCTGCATGTGTGGTTGGCGATGATGAATGCGTACTTGGTTCCCTTGTACTTTGGGACGTTGATGATGTAGTTGTTGACGCTATGGGAACAGTAGTATGCGGTGTTGTTTCAGATGGAGTTGCATGTGTAGTTCTTAGTGGTGGTGATGTTGAATGAGTTTCTGATTCGGGCGTTGTAGGTCTCGTTGGCTCTCTTGTACTGTGTGTTTCGGAAGTGGTTGTTTTCGACGTTGCTGCGACTGTCGTCGGCACTGGTGGTTCCAATGTAGTGGCTTCTGTAGTGGTTGCTGCTCTTGATGTTGAATGAGCGACTGTCGGTGATGAAGGTTCTGAGATCCTATGTGTTGTGTGCTCACTAGTACTGTGAGTTGCTGAAGTTTGCAATGTTGTTGGGACTGTATGGGGCACTGTTGTTTCAGACGAAGCAGCTTCTGTAGTAGTATGTGCTCTTGATGTTGTTGAATGGGTGGCTGCATGTGTGGTTGGCGATGATGAATGCGTACTTGGTTCCCTTGTACTTTGGGACGTTGATGATGTAGTTGTTGACGCTATGGGAACAGTAGTATGCGGTGTTGTTTCAGATGGAGTTGCATGTGTAGTTCTTAGTGGTGGTGATGTTGAATGAGTTTCTGATTCGGGCGTTGTAGGTCTCGTTGGCTCTCTTGTACTGTGTGTTTCGGAAGTGGTTGTTTTCGACGTTGCTGCGACTGTCGTCGGCACTGGTGGTTCCAATGTAGTGGCTTCTGTAGTGGTTGCTGCTCTTGATGTTGAATGAGCGACTGTCGGTGATGAAGGTTCTGAGATCCTATGTGTTGTGTGCTCACTAGTACTGTGAGTTGCTGAAGTTTGCAATGTTGTTGGGACTGTATGGGGCACTGTTGTTTCAGACGAAGCAGCTTCTGTAGTAGTATGTGCTCTTGATGTTGTTGAATGGGTGGCTGCATGTGTGGTTGGCGATGATGAATGCGTACTTGGTTCCCTTGTACTTTGGGACGTTGATGATGTAGTTGTTGACGCTATGGGAACAGTAGTATGCGGTGTTGTTTCAGATGGAGTTGCATGTGTAGTTCTTAGTGGTGGTGATGTTGAATGAGTTTCTGATTCGGGCGTTGTATGTCTCGTTGGCTCTCTTGTACTGTGTGTTTCGGAAGTGGTTGTTTTCGACGTTGCTGCGACTGTCGTCGGCACTGGTGGTTCCAATGTAGTGGCTTCTGTAGTGGTTGCTGCTCTTGATGTTGAATGAGCGACTGTCGGTGATGAAGGTTCTGAGATCCTATGTGTTGTGTGCTCACTAGTACTGTGAGTTGCTGAAGTTTGCAATGTTGTTGGGACTGTATGGGGCACTGTTGTTTCAGACGAAGCAGCTTCTGTAGTAGTATGTGCTCTTGATGTTGTTGAATGGGTGGCTGCATGTGTGGTTGGCGATGATGAATGCGTACTTGGTTCCCTTGTACTTTGGGACGTTGATGATGTAGTTGTTGACGCTATGGGAACAGTAGTATGCGGTGTTGTTTCAGATGGAGTTGCATGTGTAGTTCTTAGTGGTGGTGATGTTGAATGAGTTTCTGATTCGGGCGTTGTAGGTCTCGTTGGCTCTCTTGTACTGTGTGTTTCGGAAGTGGTTGTTTTCGACGTTGCTGCGACTGTCGTCGGCACTGGTGGTTCCAATGTAGTGGCTTCTGTAGTGGTTGCTGCTCTTGATGTTGAATGAGCGACTGTCGGTGATGAAGGTTCTGAGATCCTATGTGTTGTGTGCTCACTAGTACTGTGAGTTGCTGAAGTTTGCAATGTTGTTGGGACTGTATGGGGCACTGTTGTTTCAGACGAAGCAGCTTCTGTAATAGTTTGTGCTCTTGATGTTGTTGAATGGGTGGCTGCATGTGTGGTTGGCGATGATGAATGCGTACTTGGTTCCCTTGTACTTTGGGACGTTGATGATGTAGTTGTTGACGCTATGGGAACAGTAGTATGCGGTGTTGTTTCAGATGGAGTTGCATGTGTAGTTCTTAGTGGTGGTGATGTTGAATGAGTTTCTGATTCGGGCGTTGTAGGTCTCGTTGGCTCTCTTGTACTGTGAGTTTCGGAAGTGGTTGTTTTCGACGTTGCTGCGACTGTCGTCGGCACTGGTGGTTCCAATGTAGTGGCTTCTGTAGTGGTTGCTGCTCTTGATGTTGAATGAGCGACTGTCGGTGATGAAGGTTCTGAGATCCTATGTGTTGTGTGCTCACTAGTACTGTGAGTTGCTGAAGTTTGCAATGTTGTTGGGACTGTATGGGGCACTGTTGTTTCAGACGAAGCAGCTTCTGTAATATTTTGTGCTCTTGATGTTGTTGAATGGGTGGCTGCATGTGTGGTTGGCGATGATGAATGCGTACTTGGTTCCCTTGTACTTTGGGACGTTGATGATGTAGTTGTTGACGCTATGGGAACAGTAGTATGCGGTGTTGTTTCAGATGGAGTTGCATGTGTAGTTCTTAGTGGTGGTGATGTTGAATGAGTTTCTGATTCGGGCATTGTAGGTCTCGTTGGCTCTCTTGTACTGTGTGTTTCGGAAGTGGTTGTTTTCGACGTTGCTGCGACTGTCGTCGGCACTGGTGGTTCCAATGTAGTGGCTTCTGTAGTGGTTGCTGCTCTTGATGTTGAATGAGCGACTGTCGGTGATGAAGGTTCTGAGATCCTATGTGTTGTGTGCTCACTAGTACTGTGAGTTGCTGAAGTTTGCAATGTTGTTGGGACTGTATGGGGCACTGTTGTTTCAGACGAAGCAGCTTCTGTAGTAGTATGTGCTCTTGATGTTGTTGAATGGGTGGCTGCATGTGTGGTTGGCGATGATGAATGCGTACTTGGTTCCCTTGTACTTTGGGACGTTGATGATGTAGTTGTTGACGCTATGGGAACAGTAGTATGCGGTGTTGTTTCAGATGGAGTTGCATGTGTAGTTCTTAGTGGTGGTGATGTTGAATGAGTTTCTGATTCGGGCATTGTAGGTCTCGTTGGCTCTCTTGTACTGTGAGTTTCGGAAGTGGTTGTTTTCGACGTTGCTGCGACTGTCGTCGGCACTGGTGGTTCCAATGTAGTGGCTTCTGTAGTGGTTGCTGCTCTTGATGTTGAATGAGCGACTGTCGGTGATGAAGGTTCTGAGATCCTATGTGTTGTGTGCTCACTAGTACTGTGAGTTGCTGAAGTTTGCAATGTTGTTGGGACTGTATGGGGCACTGTTGTTTCAGACGAAGCAGCTTCTGTAATAGTTTGTGCTCTTGATGTTGTTGAATGGGTGGCTGCATGTGTGGTTGGCGATGATGAATGCGTACTTGGTTCCCTTGTACTTTGGGACGTTGATGATGTAGTTGTTGACGCTATGGGAACAGTAGTATGCGGTGTTGTTTCAGATGGAGTTGCATGTGTAGTTCTTAGTGGTGGTGATGTTGAATGAGTTTCTGATTCGGGCATTGTAGGTCTCGTTGGCTCTCTTGTACTGTGTGTTTCGGAAGTGGTTGTTTTCGACGTTGCTGCGACTGTCGTCGGCACTGGTGGTTCCAATGTAGTGGCTTCTGTAGTGGTTGCTGCTCTTGATGTTGAATGAGCGACTGTCGGTGATGAAGGTTCTGAGATCCTATGTGTTGTGTGCTCACTAGTACTGTGAGTTGCTGAAGTTTGCAATGTTGTTGGGACTGTATGGGGCACTGTTGTTTCAGACGAAGCAGCTTCTGTAGTAGTATGTGCTCTTGATGTTGTTGAATGGGTGGCTGCATGTGTGGTTGGCGATGATGAATGCGTACTTGGTTCCCTTGTACTTTGGGACGTTGATGATGTAGTTGTTGACGCTATGGGAACAGTAGTATGCGGTGTTGTTTCAGATGGAGTTGCATGTGTAGTTCTTAGTGGTGGTGATGTTGAATGAGTTTCTGATTCGGGCGTTGTAGGTCTCGTTGGCTCTCTTGTACTGTGTGTATCGGAAGTGGTTGTTTTCGACGTTGCTGCGACTGTCGTCGGCACTGGTGGTTCCAATGTAGTGGCTTCTGTAGTGGTTGCTGCTCTTGATGTTGAATGAGCGACTGTCGGTGATGAAGGTTCTGAGATCCTATGTGTTGTGTGCTCACTAGTACTGTGAGTTGCTGAAGTTTGCAATGTTGTTGGGACTGTATGGGGCACTGTTGTTTCAGACGAAGCAGCTTCTGTAGTAGTATGTGCTCTTGATGTTGTTGAATGGGTGGCTGCATGTGTGGTTGGCGATGATGAATGCGTACTTGGTTCCCTTGTACTTTGGGACGTTGATGATGTAGTTGTTGACGCTATGGGAACAGTAGTATGCGGTGTTGTTTCAGATGGAGTTGCATGTGTAGTTCTTAGTGGTGGTGATGTTGAATGAGTTTCTGATTCGGGCGTTGTAGGTCTCGTTGGCTCTCTTGTACTGTGTGTTTCGGAAGTGGTTGTTTTCGACATTGCTGCGACTGTCGTCGGCACTGGTGGTTCCAATGTAGTGGCTTCTGTAGTGGTTGCTGCTCTTGATGTTGAATGAGCGACTGTCGGTGATGAATGTTCTGAGATCCTATGTGTTGTGTGCTCACTAGTACTGTGAGTTGCTGAAGTTTGCAATGTTGTTGGGACTGTATGGGGCACTGTTGTTTCAGACGAAGCAGCTTCTGTAGTAGTATGTGCTCTTGATGTTGTTGAATGGGTGGCTGCATGTGTGGTTGGCGATGATGAATGCGTACTTGGTTCCCTTGTACTTTGGGATGTTGATGATGTAGTTGTTGACGCTATGGGAACAGTAGTATGCGGTGTTGTTTCAGATGGAGTTGCATGTGTAGTTCTTAGTGGTGGTGATGTTGAATGAGTTTCTGATTCGGGCGTTGTAGGTCTCGTTGGCTCTCTTGTACTGTGTGTTTCGGAAGTGGTTGTTTTCGACGTTGCTGCGACTGTCGTCGGTACTGGTGGTTCCAATGTAGTGGCTTCTGTAGTGGTTGCTGCTCTTGATGTTGAATGAGCGACTGTCGGTGATGGAGGTTCTGAGATCCTATGTGTTGTGTGCTCACTAGTACTGTGAGTTGCTGAAGTTTGCAATGTTGTTGGGACTGTATGGGGCACTGTTGTTTCAGACAAAGCAGCTTCTGTAATAGTATGTGCTCTTGATGTTGTTGAATGGGTGGCTGCATGTGTGGTTGGCGATGATGAATGCGTACTTGTTTCCCTTGTACTTTGGGACGTTGATGATGTAGTTGTTGACGCTATGGGAACAGTAGTATGCGGTGTTGTTTCAGATGGAGTTGCATGTGTAGTTCTTAGTGGTGGTGATGTTGAATGAGTTTCTGATTCGGGCGTTGTAGGTCTCGTTGGCTCTCTTGTACTGTGTGTTTCGGAAGTGGTTGTTTTCGACGTTGCTGCGACTGTCGTCGGCAGTGGTGGTTCCAATGTAGTGGCTTCTGTAGTGGTTGCTGCTCTTGATGTTGAATGAGCGACTGTCGGTGATGAAGGTTCTGAGATCCTATGTGTTGTGTGCTCACTAGTACTGTGAGTTGCTGAAGTTTGCAATGTTGTTGGGACTGTATGGGGCACTGTTGTTTCAGACGAAGCAGCTTCTGTAGTAGTATGTGCTCTTGATGTTGTTGAATGGGTGGCTGCATGTGTGGTTGGCGATGATGAATGCGTACTTGGTTCCCTTGTACTTTGGGACGTTGATGATGTAGTTGTTGACGCTATGGGAACAGTAGTATGCGGTGTTGTTTCAGATGGAGTTGCATGTGTAGTTCTTAGTGGTGGTGATGTTGAATGAGTTTCTGATTCGGGCGTTGTAGGTCTCGTTGGCTCTCTTGTACTGTGTGTTTCGGAAGTGGTTGTTTTCGACGTTGCTGCGACTGTCGTCGGCACTGGTGGTTCCAATGTAGTGGCTTCTGTAGTGGTTGCTGCTCTTGATGTTGAATGAGCGACTGTCGGTGATGAAGGTTCTGAGATCCTATGTGTTGTGTGCTCACTAGTACTGTGAGTTGCTGAAGTTTGCAATGTTGTTGGGACTGTATGGGGCACTGTTGTTTCAGACGAAGCAGCTTCTGTAATAGTATGTGCTCTTGATGTTGTTGAATGGGTGGCTGCATGTGTGGTTGGCGATGATGAATGCGTACTTGGTTCCCTTGTACTTTGGGACGTTGATGATGTAGTTGTTGACGCTATGGGAACAGTAGTATGCGGTGTTGTTTCAGATGGAGTTGCATGTGTAGTTCTTAGTGGTGGTGATGTTGAATGAGTTTCTGATTCGGGCGTTGTAGGTCTCGTTGGCTCTCTTGTACTGTGTGTTTCGGAAGTGGTTGTTTTCGACGTTGCTGCGACTGTCGTCGGCACTGGTGGTTCCAATGTAGTGGCTTCTGTAGTGGTTGCTGCTCTTGATGTTGAATGAGCGACTGTCGGTGATGAAGGTTCTGAGATCCTATGTGTTGTGTGCTCACTAGTACTGTGAGTTGCTGAAGTTTGCAATGTTGTTGGGACTGTATGGGGCACTGTTGTTTCAGACGAAGCAGCTTCTGTAGTAGTATGTGCTCTTGATGTTGTTGAATGGGTGGCTGCATGTGTGGTTGGCGATGATGAATGCGTACTTGGTTCCCTTGTACTTTGGGACGTTGATGATGTAGTTGTTGACGCTATGGGAACAGTAGTATGCGGTGTTGTTTCAGATGGAGTTGCATGTGTAGTTCTTAGTGGTGGTGATGTTGAATGAGTTTCTGATTCGGGCGTTGTAGGTCTCGTTGGCTCTCTTGTACTGTGTGTATCGGAAGTGGTTGTTTTCGACGTTGCTGCGACTGTCGTCGGCACTGGTGGTTCCAATGTAGTGGCTTCTGTAGTGGTTGCTGCTCTTGATGTTGAATGAGCGACTGTCGGTGATGAAGGTTCTGAGATCCTATGTGTTGTGTGCTCACTAGTACTGTGAGTTGCTGAAGTTTGCAATGTTGTTGGGACTGTATGGGGCACTGTTGTTTCAGACGAAGCAGCTTCTGTAGTAGTATGTGCTCTTGATGTTGTTGAATGGGTGGCTGCATGTGTGGTTGGCGATGATGAATGCGTACTTGGTTCCCTTGTACTTTGGGACGTTGATGATGTAGTTGTTGACGCTATGGGAACAGTAGTATGCGGTGTTGTTTCAGATGGAGTTGCATGTGTAGTTCTTAGTGGTGGTGATGTTGAATGAGTTTCTGATTCGGGCGTTGTAGGTCTCGTTGGCTCTCTTGTACTGTGTGTTTCGGAAGTGGTTGTTTTCGACATTGCTGCGACTGTCGTCGGCACTGGTGGTTCCAATGTAGTGGCTTCTGTAGTGGTTGCTGCTCTTGATGTTGAATGAGCGACTGTCGGTGATGAATGTTCTGAGATCCTATGTGTTGTGTGCTCACTAGTACTGTGAGTTGCTGAAGTTTGCAATGTTGTTCGGACTGTATGGGGCACTGTTGTTTCAGACGAAGCAGCTTCTGTAGTAGTATGTGCTCTTGATGTTGTTGAATGGGTGGCTGCATGTGTGGTTGGCGATGATGAATGCGTACTTGGTTCCCTTGTACTTTGGGATGTTGATGATGTAGTTGTTGACGCTATGGGAACAGTAGTATGCGGTGTTGTTTCAGATGGAGTTGCATGTGTAGTTCTTAGTGGTGGTGATGTTGAATGAGTTTCTGATTCGGGCGTTGTAGGTCTCGTTGGCTCTCTTGTACTGTGTGTTTCGGAAGTGGTTGTTTTCGACGTTGCTGCGACTGTCGTCGGTACTGGTGGTTCCAATGTAGTGGCTTCTGTAGTGGTTGCTGCTCTTGATGTTGAATGAGCGACTGTCGGTGATGGAGGTTCTGAGATCCTATGTGTTGTGTGCTCACTAGTACTGTGAGTTGCTGAAGTTTGCAATGTTGTTGGGACTGTATGGGGCACTGTTGTTTCAGACAAAGCAGCTTCTGTAATAGTATGTGCTCTTGATGTTGTTGAATGGGTGGCTGCATGTGTGGTTGGCGATGATGAATGCGTACTTGTTTCCCTTGTACTTTGGGACGTTGATGATGTAGTTGTTGACGCTATGGGAACAGTAGTATGCGGTGTTGTTTCAGATGGAGTTGCATGTGTAGTTCTTAGTGGTGGTGATGTTGAATGAGTTTCTGATTCGGGCGTTGTAGGTCTCGTTGGCTCTCTTGTACTGTGTGTTTCGGAAGTGGTTGTTTTCGACGTTGCTGCGACTGTCGTCGGCAGTGGTGGTTCCAATGTAGTGGCTTCTGTAGTGGTTGCTGCTCTTGATGTTGAATGAGCGACTGTCGGTGATGAAGGTTCTGAGATCCTATGTGTTGTGTGCTCACTAGTACTGTGAGTTGCTGAAGTTTGCAATGTTGTTGGGACTGTATGGGGCACTGTTGTTTCAGACGAAGCAGCTTCTGTAGTAGTATGTGCTCTTGATGTTGTTGAATGGGTGGCTGCATGTGTGGTTGGCGATGATGAATGCGTACTTGGTTCCCTTGTACTTTGGGACGTTGATGATGTAGTTGTTGACGCTATGGGAACAGTAGTATGCGGTGTTGTTTCAGATGGAGTTGCATGTGTAGTTCTTAGTGGTGGTGATGTTGAATGAGTTTCTGATTCGGGCGTTGTAGGTCTCGTTGGCTCTCTTGTACTGTGTGTTTCGGAAGTGGTTGTTTTCGACGTTGCTGCGACTGTCGTCGGCACTGGTGGTTCCAATGTAGTGGCTTCTGTAGTGGTTGCTGCTCTTGATGTTGAATGAGCGACTGTCGGTGATGAAGGTTCTGAGATCCTATGTGTTGTGTGCTCACTAGTACTGTGAGTTGCTGAAGTTTGCAATGTTGTTGGGACTGTATGGGGCACTGTTGTTTCAGACGAAGCAGCTTCTGTAATAGTATGTGCTCTTGATGTTGTTGAATGGGTGGCTGCATGTGTGGTTGGCGATGATGAATGCGTACTTGGTTCCCTTGTACTTTGGGACGTTGATGATGTAGTTGTTGACGCTATGGGAACAGTAGTATGCGGTGTTGTTTCAGATGGAGTTGCATGTGTAGTTCTTAGTGGTGGTGATGTTGAATGAGTTTCTGATTCGGGCGTTGTAGGTCTCGTTGGCTCTCTTGTACTGTGTGTTTCGGAAGTGGTTGTTTTCGACGTTGCTGCGACTGTCGTCGGCACTGGTGGTTCCAATGTAGTGGCTTCTGTAGTGGTTGCTGCTCTTGATGTTGAATGAGCGACTGTCGGTGATGAAGGTTCTGAGATCCTATGTGTTGTGTGCTCACTAGTACTGTGAGTTGCTGAAGTTTGCAATGTTGTTGGGACTGTATGGGGCACTGTTGTTTCAGACGAAGCAGCTTCTGTAGTAGTATGTGCTCTTGATGTTGTTGAATGGGTGGCTGCATGTGTGGTTGGCGATGATGAATGCGTACTTGGTTCCCTTGTACTTTGGGACGTTGATGATGTAGTTGTTGACGCTATGGGAACAGTAGTATGCGGTGTTGTTTCAGATGGAGTTGCATGTGTAGTTCTTAGTGGTGGTGATGTTGAATGAGTTTCTGATTCGGGCGTTGTAGGTCTCGTTGGCTCTCTTGTACTGTGTGTATCGGAAGTGGTTGTTTTCGACGTTGCTGCGACTGTCGTCGGCACTGGTGGTTCCAATGTAGTGGCTTCTGTAGTGGTTGCTGCTCTTGATGTTGAATGAGCGACTGTCGGTGATGAAGGTTCTGAGATCCTATGTGTTGTGTGCTCACTAGTACTGTGAGTTGCTGAAGTTTGCAATGTTGTTGGGACTGTATGGGGCACTGTTGTTTCAGACGAAGCAGCTTCTGTAGTAGTATGTGCTCTTGATGTTGTTGAATGGGTGGCTGCATGTGTGGTTGGCGATGATGAATGCGTACTTGGTTCCCTTGTACTTTGGGACGTTGATGATGTAGTTGTTGACGCTATGGGAACAGTAGTATGCGGTGTTGTTTCAGATGGAGTTGCATGTGTAGTTCTTAGTGGTGGTGATGTTGAATGAGTTTCTGATTCGGGCGTTGTAGGTCTCGTTGGCTCTCTTGTACTGTGTGTTTCGGAAGTGGTTGTTTTCGACATTGCTGCGACTGTCGTCGGCACTGGTGGTTCCAATGTAGTGGCTTCTGTAGTGGTTGCTGCTCTTGATGTTGAATGAGCGACTGTCGGTGATGAATGTTCTGAGATCCTATGTGTTGTGTGCTCACTAGTACTGTGAGTTGCTGAAGTTTGCAATGTTGTTCGGACTGTATGGGGCACTGTTGTTTCAGACGAAGCAGCTTCTGTAGTAGTATGTGCTCTTGATGTTGTTGAATGGGTGGCTGCATGTGTGGTTGGCGATGATGAATGCGTACTTGGTTCCCTTGTACTTTGGGATGTTGATGATGTAGTTGTTGACGCTATGGGAACAGTAGTATGCGGTGTTGTTTCAGATGGAGTTGCATGTGTAGTTCTTAGTGGTGGTGATGTTGAATGAGTTTCTGATTCGGGCGTTGTAGGTCTCGTTGGCTCTCTTGTACTGTGTGTTTCGGAAGTGGTTGTTTTCGACGTTGCTGCGACTGTCGTCGGCACTGGTGGTTCCAATGTAGTGGCTTCTGTAGTGGTTGCTGCTCTTGATGTTGAATGAGCGACTGTCGGTGATGAATGTTCTGAGATCCTATGTGTTGTGTGCTCACTAGTACTGTGAGTTGCTGAAGTTTGCAATGTTGTTGGGACTGTATGGGGCACTGTTGTTTCAGACGAAGCAGCTTCTGTAGTAGTATGTGCTCTTGATGTTGTTGAATGGGTGGCTGCATGTGTGGTTGGCGATGATGAATGCGTACTTGGTTCCCTTGTACTTTGGGACGTTGATGATGTAGTTGTTGACGCTATGGGAACAGTAGTATGCGGTGTTGTTTCAGATGGAGTTGCATGTGTAGTTCTTAGTGGTGGTGATGTTGAATGAGTTTCTGATTCGGGCGTTGTAGGTCTCGTTGGCTCTCTTGTACTGTGTGTTTCGGAAGTGGTTGTTTTCGACGTTGCTGCGACTGTCGTCGGCACTGGTGGTTCCAATGTAGTGGCTTCTGTAGTGGTTGCTGCTCTTGATGTTGAATGAGCGACTGTCGGTGATGAATGTTCTGAGATCCTATGTGTTGTGTGCTCACTAGTACTGTGAGTTGCTGAAGTTTGCAATGTTGTTGGGACTGTATGGGGCACTGTTGTTTCAGACGAAGCAGCTTCTGTAGTAGTATGTGCTCTTGATGTTGTTGAATGGGTGGCTGCATGTGTGGTTGGCGATGATGAATGCGTACTTGGTTCCCTTGTACTTTGGGACGTTGATGATGTAGTTGTTGACGTAATGGGAACAGTAGTATGCGGTGTTGTTTCAGATGGAGTTGCATGTGTAGTTCTTAGTGGTGGTGATGTTGAATGAGTTTCTGATTCGGGCGTTGTAGGTCTCGTTGGCTCTCTTGTACTGTGTGTTTCGGAAGTGGTTGTTTTCGACGTTGCTGCGACTGTCGTCGGCACTGGTGGTTCCAATGTAGTGGCTTCTGTAGTGGTTGCTGCTCTTGATGTTGAATGAGCGACTGTCGGTGATGAAGGTTCTGAGATCCTATGTGTTGTGTGCTCACTAGTACTGTGAGTTTCTGAAGTTTGCAATGTTGATGGGACTGTATGGGGCACTGTTGTTTCAGACGAAGCAGCTTCTGTAGTAGTATGTGCTCTTGATGTTGTTGAATGGGTGGCTGCATGTGTGGTTGGCGATGATAAATGCGTACTTGGTTCCCTTGTACTTCGGGACGTTGATGATGTAGTTGTTGACGCTATGGGAACAGTAGTATGCGGTGTTGTTTCAGATGGAGTTGCATGTGTAGTTCTTAGTGGTGGTGATGTTGAATGAATTTCTGATTCGGGCGTTGTAGGTCTCGTTGGCTCTCTTGTACTGTGTGTTTCGGAAGTGGTTGTTTTCGACGTTGCTGCGACTGTCGTCGGCACTGGTGGTTCCAATGTAGTGGCTTCTGTAGTGGTTGCTGCTCTTGATGTTGAATGAGCGACTGTCGGTGATGAAGGTTCTGAGATCCTATGTGTTGTGTGCTCACTAGTACTGTGAGTTGCTGAAGTTTGCAATGTTGATGGGACTGTATGGGGCACTGTTGTTTCAGACGAAGCAGCTTCTGTAGTAGTATGTGCTCTTGATGTTGTTGAATGGGTGGCTGCATGTGTGGTTGGCGATGATGAATGCGTACTTGGTTCCCTTGTACTTTGGGACGTTGATGATGTAGTTGTTGACGCTATGGGAACAGTAGTATGCGGTGTTGTTTCAGATGGAGTTGCATGTGTAGTTCTTAGTGGTGGTGATGTTGAATGAGTTTCTGATTCGGGCGTTGTAGGTCTCGTTGGCTCTCTTGTGCTGTGTGTTTCGGAAGTGGTTGTTTTCGACGTTGCTGCGACTGTCGTCGGCACTGGTGGTTCCAATGTAGTGGCTTCTGTAGTGGTTGCTGCTCTTGATGTTGAATGAGCGACTGTCGGTGATGAAGGTTCTGAGATCCTATGTGTTGTGTGCTCACTAGTACTGTGAGTTGCTGAAGTTTGCAATGTTGTTGGGACTGTATGGGGCACTGTTGTTTCAGACGAAGCAGCTTCTGTAGTAGTATGTGCTCTTGATGTTGTTGAATGGGTGGCTGCATGTGTGGTTGGCGATGATGAATGCGTACTTGGTTCCCTTGTACTTCGGGACGTTGATGATGTAGTTGTTGACGCTATGGGAACAGTAGTATGCGGTGTTGTTTCAGATGGAGTTGCATGTGTAGTTCTTAGTGGTGGTGATGTTGAATGAGTTTCTGATTCGGGCGTTGTAGGTCTCGTTGGCTCTCTTGTACTGTGTGTTTCGGAAGTGGTTGTTTTCGACGTTGCTGCGACTGTCGTCGGCACTGGTGGTTCCAATGTAGTGGCTTCTGTAGTGGTTGCTGCTCTTGATGTTGAATGAGCGACTGTCGGTGATGAAGGTTCTGAGATCCTATGTGTTGTGTGCTCACTAGTACTGTGAGTTGCTGAAGTTTGCAATGTTGTTGGGACTGTATGGGGCACTGTTGTTTCAGACAATGCAGCTTCTGTAGTAGTATGTGCTCTTGCTGTTTGTGAATGGGTGGCTGCATGTGTGGTTGGCGATGATGAATGCGTACTTGGTTTCGTTGTTCTTTTGGACGTTGATGATGTAGATGTTGACGCTATGGGAACAGTAGTATGCGGTGTTGTTTCAGATGGAGTTGCATGTATAGTTTTTAGTGGTGGTGATGTTGAATGAGTTTCTGATTCGGGCGTTGTATGTCTCGTTGGCTCTCTTGTACTGTGTGCTTTGGAAGTGGTTGTTTTCGACGTTGCTGCGACTGTCGTCGGCACTTGTGGTTCCAATGTAGTGGCTTCTGTAGTGCTTGCTGCTCTTGATGTTGAATGAGCGACTGTCGGTGATGAAGGTTCTGAGATCCTATGTGTTGTGTGCTCACTAGTACTGTGAGTTGCTGAAGTTTGCAATGTTGTTGGGACTGTATGGGGCACTGTTGTTTCAGACGAAGCAGCTTCTGTAGTAGTATGTGCTCTTGATGTTTGTGAATGGGTGGCTGCATGTGTGGTTGGCGATGATGAATGCGTACTTGGTTTCGTTGTTCTTTTGGACGTTGATGATGTAGATGTTGACGCTATGGGAACAGTAGTATGCGGTGTTGTTTCAGATGGAGTTGCATGTGTAGTTCTTAGTGGTGGTGATGTTGAATGAGTTTCTGATTCGGGCGTTGTATGTCTCGTTGGCTCTCTTGTACTGTGTGCTTTGGAAGTGTTTGTTTTCGACGTTGCTGCGACTGTCGTCGGCACTGGTGGTTCCAATGTAGTGGCTTCTGTAGTGGTTGCTGCTCTTGATGTTGAATGAGCGACTGTCGGTGATGAAGGTTCTGAGATCCTATGTGTTGTGTGCTCACTAGTACTGTGAGTTGCTGAAGTTTGCAATGTTGTTGGGACTGTATGGGGCACTGTTGTTTCAGACGAAGCAGCTTCTGTAGTAGTATGTGCTCTTGATGTTGTTGAATGGGTGGCTGCATGTGTGGTTGGCGATGATGAATGCGTACTTGGTTCCCTTGTACTTCGGGACGTTGATGATGTAGTTGTTGACGCTATGGGAACAGTAGTATGCGGTGTTGTTTCAGATGGAGTTGCATGTGTAGTTCTTAGTGGTGGTGATGTTGAATGAGTTTCTGATTCGGGCGTTGTAGGTCTCGTTGGCTCTCTTGTACTGTGTGTTTCGGAAGTGGTTGTTTTCGACGTTGCTGCGACTGTCGTCGGCACTGGTGGTTCCAATGTAGTGGCTTCTGTAGTGGTTGCTGCTCTTGATGTTGAATGAGCGACTGTCGGTGATGAAGGTTCTGAGATCCTATGTGTTGTGTGCTCACTAGTACTGTGAGTTGCTGAAGTTTGCAATGTTGTTGGGACTGTATGGGGCACTGTTGTTTCAGACGAAGCAGCTTCTGTAGTAGTATGTGCTCTTGATGTTGTTGAATGGGTGGCTGCATGTGTGGTTGGCGATGATGAATGCGTACTTGGTTCCCTTGTACTTTGGGATGTTGATGATGTAGTTGTTGACGCTATGAGAACAGTAGTATGCGGTGTTGTTTCAGATGGAGTTGCATGTGTAGTTCTTAGTGGTGGTGATGTTGAATGAGTTTCTGATTCGGGCGTTGTAGGTCTCGTTGGCTCTCTTGTACTGTGTGTTTCGGAAGTGGTTGTTTTCGACGTTGCTGCGACTGTCGTCGGCACTGGTGGTTCCAATGTAGTGGCTTCTGTAGTGGTTGCTGCTCTTGATGTTGAATGAGCGACTGTCGGTGATGAATGTTCTGAGATCCTATGTGTTGTGTGCTCACTAGTACTGTGAGTTGCTGAAGTTTGCAATGTTGTTGGGACTGTATGGGGCACTGTTGTTTCAGACGAAGCAGCTTCTGTAGTAGTATGTGCTCTTGATGTTGTTGAATGGGTGGCTGCATGTGTGGTTGGCGATGATGAATGCGTACTTGGTTCCCTTGTACTTTGGGACGTTGATGATGTAGTTGTTGACGCTATGGGAACAGTAGTATGCGGTGTTGTTTCAGATGGAGTTGCATGTGTAGTTCTTAGTGGTGGTGATGTTGAATGAGTTTCTGATTCGGGCGTTGTAGGTCTCGTTGGCTCTCTTGTACTGTGTGTTTCGGAAGTGGTTGTTTTCGACGTTGCTGCGACTGTCGTCGGCACTGGTGGTTCCAATGTAGTGGCTTCTGTAGTGGTTGCTGCTCTTGATGTTGAATGAGCGACTGTCGGTGATGAATGTTCTGAGATCCTATGTGTTGTGTGCTCACTAGTACTGTGAGTTGCTGAAGTTTGCAATGTTGTTGGGACTGTATGGGGCACTGTTGTTTCAGACGAAGCAGCTTCTGTAGTAGTATGTGCTCTTGATGTTGTTGAATGGGTGGCTGCATGTGTGGTTGGCGATGATGAATGCGTACTTGGTTCCCTTGTACTTTGGGACGTTGATGATGTAGTTGTTGACGTAATGGGAACAGTAGTATGCGGTGTTGTTTCAGATGGAGTTGCATGTGTAGTTCTTAGTGGTGGTGATGTTGAATGAGTTTCTGATTCGGGCGTTGTAGGTCTCGTTGGCTCTCTTGTACTGTGTGTTTCGGAAGTGGTTGTTTTCGACGTTGCTGCGACTGTCGTCGGCACTGGTGGTTCCAATGTAGTGGCTTCTGTAGTGGTTGCTGCTCTTGATGTTGAATGAGCGACTGTCGGTGATGAAGGTTCTGAGATCCTATGTGTTGTGTGCTCACTAGTACTGTGAGTTTCTGAAGTTTGCAATGTTGATGGGACTGTATGGGGCACTGTTGTTTCAGACGAAGCAGCTTCTGTAGTAGTATGTGCTCTTGATGTTGTTGAATGGGTGGCTGCATGTGTGGTTGGCGATGATAAATGCGTACTTGGTTCCCTTGTACTTCGGGACGTTGATGATGTAGTTGTTGACGCTATGGGAACAGTAGTATGCGGTGTTGTTTCAGATGGAGTTGCATGTGTAGTTCTTAGTGGTGGTGATGTTGAATGAATTTCTGATTCGGGCGTTGTAGGTCTCGTTGGCTCTCTTGTACTGTGTGTTTCGGAAGTGGTTGTTTTCGACGTTGCTGCGACTGTCGTCGGCACTGGTGGTTCCAATGTAGTGGCTTCTGTAGTGGTTGCTGCTCTTGATGTTGAATGAGCGACTGTCGGTGATGAAGGTTCTGAGATCCTATGTGTTGTGTGCTCACTAGTACTGTGAGTTGCTGAAGTTTGCAATGTTGATGGGACTGTATGGGGCACTGTTGTTTCAGACGAAGCAGCTTCTGTAGTAGTATGTGCTCTTGATGTTGTTGAATGGGTGGCTGCATGTGTGGTTGGCGATGATGAATGCGTACTTGGTTCCCTTGTACTTTGGGACGTTGATGATGTAGTTGTTGACGCTATGGGAACAGTAGTATGCGGTGTTGTTTCAGATGGAGTTGCATGTGTAGTTCTTAGTGGTGGTGATGTTGAATGAGTTTCTGATTCGGGCGTTGTAGGTCTCGTTGGCTCTCTTGTGCTGTGTGTTTCGGAAGTGGTTGTTTTCGACGTTGCTGCGACTGTCGTCGGCACTGGTGGTTCCAATGTAGTGGCTTCTGTAGTGGTTGCTGCTCTTGATGTTGAATGAGCGACTGTCGGTGATGAAGGTTCTGAGATCCTATGTGTTGTGTGCTCACTAGTACTGTGAGTTGCTGAAGTTTGCAATGTTGTTGGGACTGTATGGGGCACTGTTGTTTCAGACGAAGCAGCTTCTGTAGTAGTATGTGCTCTTGATGTTGTTGAATGGGTGGCTGCATGTGTGGTTGGCGATGATGAATGCGTACTTGGTTCCCTTGTACTTCGGGACGTTGATGATGTAGTTGTTGACGCTATGGGAACAGTAGTATGCGGTGTTGTTTCAGATGGAGTTGCATGTGTAGTTCTTAGTGGTGGTGATGTTGAATGAGTTTCTGATTCGGGCGTTGTAGGTCTCGTTGGCTCTCTTGTACTGTGTGTTTCGGAAGTGGTTGTTTTCGACGTTGCTGCGACTGTCGTCGGCACTGGTGGTTCCAATGTAGTGGCTTCTGTAGTGGTTGCTGCTCTTGATGTTGAATGAGCGACTGTCGGTGATGAAGGTTCTGAGATCCTATGTGTTGTGTGCTCACTAGTACTGTGAGTTGCTGAAGTTTGCAATGTTGTTGGGACTGTATGGGGCACTGTTGTTTCAGACAATGCAGCTTCTGTAGTAGTATGTGCTCTTGCTGTTTGTGAATGGGTGGCTGCATGTGTGGTTGGCGATGATGAATGCGTACTTGGTTTCGTTGTTCTTTTGGACGTTGATGATGTAGATGTTGACGCTATGGGAACAGTAGTATGCGGTGTTGTTTCAGATGGAGTTGCATGTATAGTTTTTAGTGGTGGTGATGTTGAATGAGTTTCTGATTCGGGCGTTGTATGTCTCGTTGGCTCTCTTGTACTGTGTGCTTTGGAAGTGGTTGTTTTCGACGTTGCTGCGACTGTCGTCGGCACTTGTGGTTCCAATGTAGTGGCTTCTGTAGTGCTTGCTGCTCTTGATGTTGAATGAGCGACTGTCGGTGATGAAGGTTCTGAGATCCTATGTGTTGTGTGCTCACTAGTACTGTGAGTTGCTGAAGTTTGCAATGTTGTTGGGACTGTATGGGGTACTGTTGTTTCAGACGAAGCAGCTTCTGTAGTAGTATGTGCTCTTGATGTTTGTGAATGGGTGGCTGCATGTGTGGTTGGCGATGATGAATGCGTACTTGGTTTCGTTGTTCTTTTGGACGTTGATGATGTAGATGTTGACGCTATGGGAACAGTAGTATGCGGTGTTGTTTCAGATGGAGTTGCATGTGTAGTTCTTAGTGGTGGTGATGTTGAATGAGTTTCTGATTCGGGCGTTGTATGTCTCGTTGGCTCTCTTGTACTGTGTGCTTTGGAAGTGTTTGTTTTCGACGTTGCTGCGACTGTCGTCGGCACTGGTGGTTCCAATGTAGTGGCTTCTGTAGTGGTTGCTGCTCTTGATGTTGAATGAGCGACTGTCGGTGATGAAGGTTCTGAGATCCTATGTGTTGTGTGCTCACTAGTACTGTGAGTTGCTGAAGTTTGCAATGTTGTTGGGACTGTATGGGGCACTGTTGTTTCAGACGAAGCAGCTTCTGTAGTAGTATGTGCTCTTGATGTTGTTGAATGGGTGGCTGCATGTGTGGTTGGCGATGATGAATGCGTACTTGGTTCCCTTGTACTTCGGGACGTTGATGATGTAGTTGTTGACGCTATGGGAACAGTAGTATGCGGTGTTGTTTCAGATGGAGTTGCATGTGTAGTTCTTAGTGGTGGTGATGTTGAATGAGTTTCTGATTCGGGCGTTGTAGGTCTCGTTGGCTCTCTTGTACTGTGTGTTTCGGAAGTGGTTGTTTTCGACGTTGCTGCGACTGTCGTCGGCACTGGTGGTTCCAATGTAGTGGCTTCTGTAGTGGTTGCTGCTCTTGATGTTGAATGAGCGACTGTCGGTGATGAAGGTTCTGAGATCCTATGTGTTGTGTGCTCACTAGTACTGTGAGTTGCTGAAGTTTGCAATGTTGTTGGGACTGTATGGGGCACTGTTGTTTCAGACGAAGCAGCTTCTGTAGTAGTATGTGCTCTTGATGTTGTTGAATGGGTGGCTGCATGTGTGGTTGGCGATGATGAATGCGTACTTGGTTCCCTTGTACTTCGGGACGTTGATGATGTAGTTGTTGACGCTATGGGAACAGTAGTATGCGGTGTTGTTTCAGATGGAGTTGCATGTGTAGTTCTTAGTGGTGGTGATGTTGAATGAGTTTCTGATTCGGGCGTTGTAGGTCTCGTTGGCTCTCTTGTACTGTGTGTTTCGGAAGTGGTTGTTTTCGACGTTGCTGCGACTGTCGTCGGCACTGGTGGTTCCAATGTAGTGGCTTCTGTAGTGGTTGCTGCTCTTGATGTTGAATGAGCGACTGTCGGTGATGAAGGTTCTGAGATCCTATGTGTTGTGTGCTCACTAGTACTGTGAGTTGCTGAAGTTTGCAATGTTGTTGGGACTGTATGGGGCACTGTTGTTTCAGACGAAGCAGCTTCTGTAATAGTATGTGCTCTTGATGTTGTTGAATGGGTGGCTGCATGTGTGGTTGGCGATGATGAATGCGTACTTGGTTCCCTTGTACTTCGGGACGTTGATGATGTAGTTGTTGACGCTATGGGAACAGTAGTATGCGGTGTTGTTTCAGATGGAGTTGCATGTGTAGTTCTTAGTGGTGGTGATGTTGAATGAGTTTCTGATTCGGGCGTTGTAGGTCTCGTTGGCTCTCTTGTACTGTGTGTTTCGGAAGTGGTTGTTTTCGACGTTGCTGCAACTGTCGTCGGCACTGGTGGTTCCAATGTAGTGGCTTCTGTAGTGGTTGCTGCTCTTGATGTTGAATGAGCGACTGTCGGTGATGAAGGTTCTGAGATCCTATGTGTTGTGTGCTCACTAGTACTGTGAGTTGCTGAAGTTTGCAATGTTGTTGGGACTGTATGGGGCACTGTTGTTTCAGACGAAGCAGCTTCTGTAGTAGTATGTGCTCTTGATGTTTGTGAATGGGTGGCTGCATGTGTGGTTGGCGATGATGAATGCGTACTTGGTTTCGTTGTTCTTTTGGACGTTGATGATGTAGATGTTGACGCTATGGGAACAGTAGTATGCGGTGTTGTTTCAGATGGAGTTGCATGTGTAGTTCTTAGTGGTGGTGATGTTGAATGAGTTTCTGATTCGGGCGTTGTATGTCTCGTTGGCTCTCTTGTACTGTGTGCTTTGGAAGTGGTTGTTTTCGACGTTGCTGCGACTGTCGTCGGCACTGGTGGTTCCAATGTAGTGGCTTCTGTAGTGGTTGCTGCTCTTGATGTTGAATGAGCGACTGTCGGTGATGAAGGTTCTGAGATCCTATGTGTTGTGTGCTCACTAGTACTGTGAGTTGCTGAAGTTTGCAATGTTGTTGGGACTGTATGGGGCACTGTTGTTTCAGACGAAGCCGCTTCTGTAGTAGTATGTGCTCTTGATGTTGTTGAATGGGTGGCTGCATGTGTGGTTGGCGATGATGAATGCGTACTTGGTTCCTTTGTACTTTGGGACATTGATGATGTAGTTGTTGACGCTATGGGAACAGTAGTATGCGGTGTTGTTTCAGATGGAGTTGCATTTGTAGTTCTTAGTGGTGGTGATGTTGAATGAGTTTCTGATTCGGGCGTTGTAGATCTCGTTGGCTCTCTTGTACTGTGTGTTTCGGAAGTGGTTGTTTTCGACGTTGCTGCGACTGTCGTCGGCACTGGTGGTTCCAATGTAGTGGCTTCTGTAGTGGTTGCTGCTCTTGATGTTGTATGAGCGACTGTCGGTGATGAAGGTTCTGAGATCCTATGTGTTGTGTGCTCACTAGTACTGTGAGTTGCTGAAGTTTTCAATGTTGTTGGGACTGTATGGGGCACTGTTGTTTCAGACAATGCAGCTTCTGTAGTAGTATGTGCTCTTGCTGTTTGTGAATGGGTGGCTGCATGTGTGGTTGGCGATGATGAATGCGTACTTGGTTTCGTTGTTCTTTTGGACGTTGATGATGTAGATGTTGACGCTATGGGAACAGTAGTATGCGGTGTTGTTTCAGATGGAGTTGCATGTGTAGTTTTTAGTGGTGGTGATGTTGAATGAGTTTCTGATTCGGGCGTTGTGTGTCTCGTTGGCTCTCTTGTACTGTGTGCTTTGGAAGTGGTTGTTTTCGACGTTGCTGCGACTGTCGTCGGCACTTGTGGTTCCAATGTAGTGGCTTCTGTAGTGCTTGCTGCTCTTGATGTTGAATGAGCGACTGTCGGTGATGAAGGTTCTGAGATCCTATGTGTTGTGTGCTCACTAGTACTGTGAGTTGCTGAAGTTTGCAATGTTGTTGGGACTGTATGGGGCACTGTTGTTTCAGACGAAGCAGCTTCTGTAGTAGTATGTGCTCTTGATGTTTGTGAATGGGTGGCTGCATGTGTGGTTGGCGATGATGAATGCGTACTTGGTTTCGTTGTTCTTTTGGACGTTGATGATGTAGATGTTGACGCTATGGGAACAGTAGTATGCGGTGTTGTTTCAGATGGAGTTGCATGTGTAGTTCTTAGTGGTGGTGATGTTGAATGAGTTTCTGATTCGGGCGTTGTAGGTCTCGTTGGCTCTCTTGTACTGTGTGCTTTGGAAGTGGTTGTTTTCGACGTTGCTGCGACTGTCGTCGGCACTTGTGGTTCCAATGTAGTGGCTTCTGTAGTGCTTGCTGCTCTTGATGTTGAATGAGCGACTGTAGGTGATGAAGTTTCTGAGATCCTATGTGTTGTGTGCTCACTAGTACTGTGAGTTGCTGAAGTTTGTAATGTTGTTGGGACTGTATGGGGCACTGTTGTTTCAGACGAAGCAGCTTCTGTAGTAGTATGTGCTCTTGATGTTGTTGAATGGGTGGCTGCATGTGTGGTTGTCGATGATGAATGCGTACTTGGTTTCCTTGTGCTTTGTGACGTTGATGAAGTAGTTGTTGTCGCTATTGGAACTGTAGTATGCGGTGTTGTTTGTTCACTAATACTTTGTTTTGTTGAAGTTTTCCTTGATGTTGGGCCTGTATTGGTCAGTGTTTCAAAGGAATTGGACACTGTAGTGGTTCGTGCTCTTCTTTCGTTCGAAGTGGTTGCACCGTTTGTCGTTGGCGATATTGAATGCGTACTTGCTTCTCTTGTACTATGTGATGTTGGTGTGGTAGTTGTAAACGTTTTTGGAGCAGTAGTTTGCGGTGTTGTTACAGATGTACTATCATGTGTAGTTGTTCGTTTTGCTGATGCTGAAGGACTTACTCTTTCTGTTATTGTATGACTAGTTTGGTTTCCTGTCTTGTGTGTCGTTGACGGTGTTGTTTTCAATGTTGTTGGGACTTTCGAGGACACTTTTGTTTCAGAGGAGCTTATCTGTTTAGTTGCTGATTGTTGTTTTGTTGAAGGAAAGCTTTTTGATGTTGAAGATTCTATTGAAATCTGAGTAGGTTCACCTCGTGGCCTTTCTGTATCAAATATTGCTTGAAAATCTATGACTGCGTTATCGTCTGAGGTTTTGGATAATGCCTGATCCATTTCAAATGTAGTTTGTTGAGTCGTGATATGTGTACTTTGTGCAGATTCTGTTGATGTTGTTGCAGACATAATGGTGACTGGAACTGTTGACGACCTACTTGGTGCGCTTGTTGAAGTTTCTACTGATGTAAAATAAACTTTCTCCGGGGCTGTAAATATGTCTTTTGATGCCGTTTTATTTGTTTGTTCTACTCCTCTAGACAAAGTCGCCTGTTGGGACTCTAGAGTCTTTGTTGGTTTAGTGATGTAAGGTGATTTGGCTGATACTGTAGTAACAGGAAATGTTTCTTGTTTATTTATATCCTCTCTGTCTTTTTCGATTTCTGGGTATGCATATTGATAATTGCCAGTTTCTGGCTTTGGGTACATTGCAGATCCATGTCCATAATTGTAAGTGCCTTTTCCATATTGTGCGAACATTCTAGATCCGTGTGCGTATTGATTATTGTCTGTTTCTTGTTGTGGTTGCACTACCGGTCTGTATAAATATGGATCATTGTCTCTTCCTGGCTGTGGGTACATTGCCTGTCCGTATGTATGTGACTTATTGTCTCTTACAGGTTGTGGGTATATCGCTGGTTTGACAGTGGCTGGCTTAGTGCCGTCTGCTGAGTGTTGGTCACTACCCTGTGGTGACAAATTGTAAGGAATTTGATTTCTTACTTGTTCGTTCTTGTTCCCGAAGTAGTGGTGCCAGTACTCCTTGTAGTACCTTGGAGGAGCACGGTACGCGTGTCCGGACGCTGGTGAACAGTGAAGCAGGAAGCTGACGACCCATGCAACAACTATTCCTCCGTGACTCACAGCACGCGAATCCATGGCGTGGAACGCAGTCTAGCCCCGTCAGCAGACGAGTCGATATTAACCATGCTCCACTCATTTATACGTGTCGTGTACTGGTGTGAGTCCGAGTGGTGTGCCAACAAGATTCCATTATCTCCCCATCTTGAAATAAATAATTAATTTTAAAAATTGTATAATACTGATGCGATTATTTCTTGTTTGCGAGAAGTCGGGAATGTCATCAGACGAACAAAGCTTTGCCTGCGGTGTACAATTAACGCAAAATGGCTGCGCACGCAGAGTAGTAAAGAAACACACCCACAGTTTTTGGATTTGCTCGCCCGTTAGGTTTCTATTAGAGGCTGACTGAAGTAACAACCCTAACACGGCGATAGTCCTTAGGCAAACACACAAAATAACAGAGAGAGAAAAAAAGCGCAATGCCGGGTAGTTCAAAGTCAGGCCTTTCAGCTAAGCTGATGGTTTACTTTGGCCATGCAGCTGTTTTTAACCTTTTACTTAGCGATTGATTGATTGATGGATGAGTTCAAGACCTGAAGAAATCAAGCGTGTAAACGTTGCACGCGGGGAGGCTCGTGTTACCGATGAAGCTGTTCTGAAACTGCAAAAGTAATAATGTCCAAACTAAGTCAATAACCTGTCTCTACCTTAGATAGATAGATAGATAGATAGATAGATAGATAGATAGATAGATAGATAGATAGATAGATAGATAGATAGATAGATAGATAGATAGATAGATAGATAGCCTTCGTATTGGAAAATGGAAACTAGGCGTAGTTCCTGCAAATGAGGCCATTAAAACTTTTTTTGTTAGCTGAAATCTAAAATGTCATTTCGGTTTTACCTTGTTTGTTAAGATATTTTTTTAATTAATTAATTTGGGAGGCATGTGTGTGTGTGTGTGTGTGTGTGTGTGTGTGTGTGTGTGTGTGTGTGTGTGTGTGTGCATAGGAGTTGTAGAATCAAAATAAGAAATTAAGCAAAAGCTGTTTCACTCAGGACATTAATAGAAAAGCATTGTTTATTAGAGGATGAGACTCGTCATTGTTTATTAGAGGATGAGACTGATCTTTGTTTATTAGTGGAAGAGACTGGTCATTGTTTATTAGTGACTGAATATATGACTAGGTTATACTTTCTGGACTTTTCCCGTGTATCTGATTACTCAGTGAAGGACTTGTCAGTTTCGTGTTTTCTAGTTTTCTGATTGGAAAAAGGAAACAAACGTTTTCGAGGTAGTCAATTTTCTCAACAAGTTCAAAAGAAATAGGAAACAAACTTTTTCGAGGTAGTCATTTTTCTCAACAGGTTCATAAGAAATGGGAAACAAACTGTTTCGAGGGGGACATTTTTTCATAAGACAAGATTCCATACGAAGTGGTTCTAAGCATAAATCTTTTGTTGGCCCACATGAGTGTATATATAAATGTATAAATGTGTGTGTGTTGTGCGCGCGCGCGCGTGTGTGTGTGTGTGTGTGTGTGTGTGTGTGTGAGTGAGTGAGAGAGAGAGAGAGAGAGGGTAGATTGTCATGAATAAATTGTGCCATCATTTAATTTAATTCTCTATCTTCTTCTCCATTTATTTATTTCCTCTGCCTCTCGTTTTTCTCTTTATTCTATCTAAATTCACTTTCTCTAAATTATTTCACTTTCACAATAATTTTACTCTGACTCTCACCATCGGTCTGTGGGTTTGTGAACTGGTGTGTATGTGTGTTCTTATTATTATTACGTTCATTGAAGAATTATCAGCAAAAGGAACTTCGCCTTAAAAATAATACATCCCCAAGTGAATTAAGTTCAGAGAACACAATCCGTCTGAAATTTTGAGTTGTCAGCAAAAGTGGCAGAAGGTGGACTATAAATAGAGGCAGTGGCGGAGAGGTTCTCATCTGTCGATTTCGATATTCGGTAGATTCCGTGGAGAATGGTTCGACTTGGAAGACAAGATCTTTGTCGCTCGATATCTAGCGAGATCGCCACCAATTTGAATACAAAACTGTGATTACTTTTCGATGTGCTATTTATCTCAGGCCTCAGAAGGCTTCAAGTTTCGTTTGTTTATCTTTGTTGTCATATAGGTTTGGACTATTTAAAAACCTGAAAAAGACAGAATGTTAAATTAAGACATATGGTTTACATATAAGAAATACAGTTGGTTTGCCGGTAGATGTGGAATATGTAAAGAGTAATATAATCCACATCCACTTATTTACTTTGCTCAGTGAGCAAATCATTTCATCATCATATGAAGATGCAAAGTGACCTTTTATTGAACAGAGATGCCCCATGCGAAGAGGATTTTGAATCCTTAAGTCCGTAAGTGGGCATAACTTTCTACTTTAAGAATCCATATGAACCAAAGGACAGCAAGAATGTTGTTCTTAAGCTAAATTCTGCTAATTGTCTTTATGTACTATCATATTGTATATAAGCATCGCTTTAAGGATGGAATAAAACTTTATTTTAAAAAAGCATGCCTTATTTTAAACAATTTAATTAAAATTCTCCACAAGAATATGTACATTTGTTACATCGTTCATAGTCATGCAATAATCCAAGTAGCAACCACTAAATTTATTAATGAAAATTCATTAATTTGTAATAATGCTCATCATTAATATGTATTTAATATTATTCATTTACACGTTGTTTATTGCGTCATCACAGACGAAATGTTAATGTCAGTGTGTTATCTGTCCTTGCAGACATTAGAGCTATTATTAGTATTAAACATTTTGTTCAGTATTTGGAATAGAGACAGATAAGCACGAATGTCTTATTTTTTCCAAAATGTCCTCTATGAATAATATGTTCGCTATGAGTGGAAATGGATGTTTGTACTTAAAGTATCTCTACAAATATAAGGACTGTAAGTATAGTGGGAATAGATGATGGCACATAAATTATCTCTATAAACTATCTCTACAAATGTATAGATTGTAACGTAAGTGTAGTGTGAATGGTTGTTTGCACATTAAGTATCTCTACAAAACTACGGACTGTACTGTAAGTGTTATACGTGAAGATTTTTCCTGGTACATGAACCATATTAGTCTAGATTACCTTATCCCCACCCCCACCCTACAAAGTGAACGTCTTTATTAGAATTAGTGTCAGGTACAATGCCACTTATACGTTAAGGGAATAATCTTGTGTGATATTGTTGATTCCATATTTACGTATTTCATTTTGTTTTCTAGCGGGAAATTTGATCTTTTAGGATGTTATTACTTTGTATGAAGTATTTTCATCGTCTCAAGGTCATTCACGTAGGAAAGTGTATGAAAATAGCCTGAAGCATTAACAAAATATCAGATAAAACGTTCACTATGGTAACAAACTGTACAATGCCATACTTTTTAACTTTGAATGCACATGATTACAAAATGTAGCTAGAGCCTTTTAAAATGGAAATGTGTCGACCAACAACATTCTATGACTGTCATAAGTATTAAATAGAGGGCGTATATTGAAATAACATGTATATAATATCGGATGATATGAACTTGTTGAAATATTTTAAACATGATCTACGGTTGGCTAATTTCGTTTCGCGAATGTTTCAATGTCACCAAGACTAATGTATATATAGATTAGTGCGATACTATTTCTTGAGTTTCATTTGGTGACTTAGGTAACGCGTAAGTACCTCTACTAATATATATATATATAGTGAGAGAGAGAGAGAGAGAGAGAGAGAGAGAGAGAGAGAGAGAGAGAGAGAGAGAGAGAGAGAGAGAGAGAGAGATTAGTGCGATACTATTTCTTGAGTTTCATTTGGCGACTTAGGTAACGCGTAAGTACCTCTACTATTATATATATATGTGAGAGAGAGAGAGAGAGAGAGAGAGAGAGAGAGAGAGAGAGAGAGAGAGAGAGATTAGTGCGATACTATTTCTTGAGTTTCATTTGGTGACTTAGGTAACGACTAAGTACGTCTACTAATGTATATATAGATTAGTGAAATACTATTTCTTGAGTTTAGTACCTGTACAAATGTATATATAGATTAGTGAAATACTATTTCTTGAGTTTAGTACCTGTACAAATGTATATATAGATTAGTGAAATACTATTTCTTGAGTTTAGTATCTGTACAAATGGACCGACTGCACTGTAAGTTGTTGTCTGTGATCAATCTTCTGTTTGCCTGAACCATTATTAACGTTGTCCCCCATCAACAAACTAAACACCTTTATTAGTATCAGTATCAGAGAGACCAGTTATACTTTAACAGAAATATATCTGTACGATTTAGCTGATTTCTTATTAAATGTGTTTCTTTGTTTGCTTTTTGCTTTCAAGCAGACAATGTTACCTAAGACTTTAGAGACTTAATGTAAAACTACGTATGTCTGACATTTATAGGTGTATGGAAAACACAAACACGCATTTATAGTCTTGCAATGACATTTATATCCATAGGCAAAAGTGTTTTTATGGCACGGTTTGTCGTAACGATTGACTTCAAGACGAAGAGCTTACGGCAAGGCTTGCCCACAAAGTAACGCTCTTCTTTTTCGTTCGAGTCGGAGCTTTGAAGTCGAGTTTTTCATGAGAGACAAACATTTATTGTTCAAATTAGAAAGGTGGTGAATGGATACTATAGAAATGACTAACATCCCACAAGGCGCATATTTATGTGGTGAGTGTGTGTGTGTGTGTGTGTGTGTGTGTGTGTGTGTGTGTGTGTGTGTGTGTGTGTTTGAATGTGGGTATTGTTGCTCTGGTGTATGTATGTGTGAGTTTGTTTGTATATGAGTGAATGTATTGTTGTGTTTCTCTCTGTGATGAAAGTGTATACAGATCAAAATTGGAATTATGCAAAGTAATGCACTGAAGCTAATTATTGCAGAAAAGACTAATACTGATGCATCTATAGGATGAACTTGACATACTAAAAATTAAGTGAAGATAGATAATTTTAAACACATTGATTTGGTTTGTTGCACAATAATAAAATAGGAGTACTGTCTGTTGTCAGCTTGTACAGAGAGCCAAGGTAGAGAACTAAAAGTAGGAAGGAAGTATAAAAAATGAATAGTGTATGGATTGATGTCAAAGATATAAGTGTCAGTTCGAAAATCTGTGAAGTCAGAGATATCAGAAAAACAAACACTTTTTTCAAGATTACTAATTGTCATTATTATATCAAGTATATAGATACTTTTATAACAAAAGATTTTCATTATTACTTCAATAGTTACTGTCATTACTAAGTCATCTATATAGACACTTAGATGTGTCCGGGACGCTAAACATCAAATGAAAGATAAAATCCGTACGTTGAAGAACCGAGCTATCATAAAGGGCAAAAGGAATATAGTTTATGTTATCATTCTAATAATAGCCTGTGAATTTGTTAACGAACACTAGCACATTGTTACTAAATCAATAGCTTCAGGTGACACTAGATACACATACTGAAGAACAAAGCAAGATGTTGAAATTCAATGTCGTAAGTAGGGCTGAACTTACTAGTGTTTTGGAAGTTTGGCCATAATTTATGAGTGAAAGTGAAATCAGCCCACCCCCCGGGCCAAAAGAATACAATAAGCACTGTATCAATCTATCAATCGGGTTTTTCTCTTTATCCTGTTTTCTCCCTCATGAAATGCCCTCAACGACAAGATTTGTGATTAGAACGGAAAGTGGTCTGGACTTTAGGGAAACAAAAAATGTATAAACACTCTTTAAGCAACTTAGAGTATCTCTTTCCCTTAAAAATAAAATCAGAATACTAAATGTATATATATACCCAAAGCCGTTACCATTTTTTAATGGTAATTAAATTTAAATTAGTTTTACTGCATAGCTGTGTCAGTTTTATTGTTTGGTTGTATCACATTTACTCAATGAATCGGTTTTACTTTATGGCTGTGTCACATTTACTTCAAGGCTGTGTCAAATTTATTTTATGGTTGTGTCACATTTGCTCTATGGTTGTTGTGTTACATTTACATTTTGGTTGTTTCACATTTTTGGTTGTGTCACATTTATTTTAATGCTGTGTCAAATTTACTTTATGACTGTCAAGTTTACTTTATGGATGTCACATTTACTTTATGGTTGTATCACATTTATGTTATGGTTGTGTCAATTTTACGTTATGGCTGTGTGAGTTTTACTTTATGGATGTGTCAAATTGTCAGTTTTACCTACGGCTGTGTCACTTTTACTTTATGGCTTATGAGTTTTGGCTGTTAGTTTTACTCTACGGCTGTGTCACTTTTACTTTATGTTTGTGTCACTTTTACTTTATGGATGTGTGTGTATTACTCTATGGCTGTTTCAGATTTACTCTATGGCTGAGTCAGTTTACTTTAAATCTGTGTTAGTTTTACTCTATGGCTGTTAGTTTTACTCTGGGGCTGTATTAGTTTTACTCTATGGCTAAGTCACTTTTACTTTATGGCTGTCACTTTTACTCGTCTGTTACTTTTTCCTCTATGGCTGTTAGTTTTGCTCTATGGCTGAGTCAGTTTTACTCTATGGCTTATATTCTTGTATTCCTTTGTTAATCTATGCTTCATCGTAGAGATGATACTAGGTGTGCAAGTTTCAGGTTTCCAATCTCTATGTTTCTTCTCACAGATCAGCACCTTGCCGTATCCTGTTCTGTTTTGGAAGACTCCCTTCAACCTGACCTAAAGTTAACGAAGATACTGGCCATTCTTAAGCAGACCAATGGGCCAAGACTGGACGCAAAGTCAAATGCACCCAACATCCTTTACATCTCTCATATTGCCAGATAGAATCGTCTTGCATGGACAAAAACGTCGGGGAAGCTGGAAAAAACAGATAACAGCTTCTTTCCTTACGACTCTACCCACATCTGTGATTTTAAAGCGAGCTTTATTTATCCTTGTATCCACTTAATCGAATTTTTACTTCCTTCTGGTATCCTACATTCGTTATATTCTATTTTCTTTCTTGACATATATTTGTTGTTGATACTAAGGTTCGCTCTTGCTGCTGTGACTTATTTTCATGCTATTAACAGGTCACATCAGTGAGATAACCTTGTCTGTCACGTCTCGGGGTGTGAGGGGTGGCTCTGAACTTTCATTTACGCCTAGTCACTTTTCTATTCTATCGCTCGATCTGTCAAACACGGGTGAATTGCCAGAAGGTGCGCTGTGAGTCTGGCCTACGGTTACGAAGAGTCCGGGGTGGAAGTATAAATTAACTTATAACAAAAAACACACACACACACACACACACACACACACACACACACACACACACACACACACACCACCCACACACACACACACACACACACACACACACACACACACACACACACACACACACACACACACACACATTCACACGCAAATTAGATGTGATTGGGGCAGATGAAAGCGTTATTCCTGTGTAGGATCTGGTGCAGTGAGGTTAAAATGAAAATTAATTTGCAAAACATACTAGCTCTGATTCACGACAACACATGCAAATTCAGTTTTTGTACAGCAGCATGTCTGGAGTTCGATTAGCATGCTCATCACTGCTGATGCTACATAAACCTATTGTGTGTTCACTGGCACTTGTACACTTGGTTACTGTAAGTCTTTTCTCTGATCTACTATTGAGTTGTTCAATTGCACTTGTACACCTGGTTTACTGTAAGTCTTTTCTCTGGTCTACTAATAAGTGTTCACTGGCACTTGTACACCTGGTTTACTGTAAGTCTTTTCTCTGGTCTACTATTGAGATGTTCACTGGCACTTGTACACCTGGTTTACTGTAAGTCTTTTCTCTGGTCTACTATTGAGTTGTTCACTGGCACTTGTACACTTGGTTACTGTACGTATTTTTTCTCTGGTCTACTAATAAGTGTTCACTGGCACTTGTACACCTGGTTTACTGTAAGTCTCTTCTCTCTGATCTACTACTGAGTTTTTGCTTTAAAATAATCACTGGATTTACAACACAGTGACTAGGATTGTTCTCAGATGTTCAAGAGCTGATCATGTCAGATGGTCTTCATTCATGTTGGCAGCAGAATAAAGATTTCTTCTCTTCGTTACGCTTCACTATCTGGCTCCAGCTTCAAGTTTCTGACAATTTTCACACATCTGTACACTCCTTCTAGAAGCTTGTGCTCATCAACATGCACACGCGTTTTTCCACATTCCGGCACAAGGTATGTCATATGATAAACCTTCCTTCCCTTGGCTGTCGAGATGAGATCCATGAGACGAATAATTTTCAAGAGGGATTTCAAAAATTAAACACTCCATTCGTCAGCAAGAATGGCACTGCGGATTCTCTGTCCCTGTTTAAATTGTACATTTGTAAATTCATTTTACTTTTTTTTATTTTGTAAACACTTGTGTTTGTTATAGTCTTTTATATTGTGTGTGCATTGAATTTGTTCGGTTATATTACCGTATGATTTCATTTTTAAGCAGTTCGAATAAAAGCTCTGTCTATTTTAAAAGTACACTTAAAATATTTTGGGGAGAGGTTGTTGTCTCAGTAAGCGTTTCATTATTATTCTCTTTGTTTTATTATAAGTAGTATCTCGACTTCTATAATTTGTGACAGATCCGGTATTTGTTACTCGTTTTCTCTCCTCGACTTATTGGATAGCTATTTATTTTCTAGGTTTCATCTCGACTGTTATTATTTTCGTGACGGGTTAGCTAATTATTTCTGAGGCTTCATCTCGATTCTTATTATTTATGATAGGTTAGCTATTTGTTTTGAGGTTTCCTCTTGGCTCGCATTATTTGTTACAGGATAGCTATTTGTTTTGAGGTTTCGCCTTGGCTCGCATTATTTGTTACAGGATAGCTATTTGTTTTGAGGTTTCACCTTGGCTCGCATTATTTGTTACAGGATAGCTATTTGTTTTGAGGTTTCGCCTTGGCTCGCATTATTTGTTACAGGATAGCTATTTGTTTTGAGGTTTCGCCTTGGCTCGCATTATTTGTTACAAGTTAGCTATTTGTTTTGAGGTTTCGCCTTGTCTCGCATTATTTGTTACAGGATAGCTATTTGTTTTGAGGTTTCGCCTTGTCTCGCATTATTTGTTACAGGTTAGCTATTTGTTTTGAGGTTTCGCCTTGTCTCGCATTATTTGTTACAGGATAGCTATTTGTTTTGAGGTTTCCTCTCGGCTCGTATTATTTGTGTTGACAGTTTATTTCTGAGGTTTCATCTCAGCTAGTATTATTTGTGACAGGTTAGCTATTTATTTCCGAGGTTTCATCTCGACTCTCGATATTTAATTAATTTAAAACAATTTGTTAATTGTTAAAGTTGCTTTTTCCCTCTCTCGACTTTCAGATTTCGTGAAACTTGGCTCGTTTTTTTCTTCTCATATTATGCTTGGTCAGATTTGACATTATTTTCTGGAGATGTCAAGTAATATGGGATTTCTTAGTTCGTCTTCAGGGCGCGTGGGATTTGTTAACGTTAAAGTCTTTCATGAGAGACATGTTAAAACTGTCCCAACATATGATTAAAAAAAAAGTATCGTGTTCATTGTTTCAGTAATCTTTATCCATTTCTTATTGATTGCTCTTTGCGTTTTCTCTTTTATAAAAAAAATAAACTTTTAATTATTTATTTTCCTCTATCAATCTGCATACTTGCTGTCTGTGAAACTGCTGTTCTTTATTTTCTGAGCATCAATTACTTAGGTCAATCTGTTTTTTTAACTTAGCTTATACTCCATAATATTGTCCAGTACCCTTTATTCTCTCAACGTCTTCGAATCGGGTAGTCTGGTTCAAACACTTGGGTCGATGCTCCACAAGAGGACACGTGCTCGCATAGCGTGCATGGGGTTTGAATACACCTTTCGTGAAAACTGGTTGGAATCTGGTCACCCGTCATCTTAAAAACTCTGCAAACAAGTCTGGTCATACTCTATAATGATGTTAAGGAGATTTTCATATCAAGAGTTTCTGCAGGTTTACAGTCTTCACAATAGCACATTGTGGTGGAGTAAATTTGCCTATCCCTATTTCTATACTTAGTTGTTATATAAATTGTTAAATTGTCAAAGTTACCCGACCTTGGTCACTCCTTATGATGGTATTTTTTGTAAGTGTCAAAGTTGGAAGTAAACAACCCAGTTAGAGAATAGTCTAGAAATTGCTGATGCAATCCAAACCAGTTCCAATTGGGTGAGTAGTATTTTCTGACTATCAGTCACACTTGTTCATAGCAAATTTATCCATTGGGGATGGACCGAAAGTTTCTTTGTTGAAGAAGTACTCCAAACTAATCAATTTAACAATTTAAATAACAATTTAATTTTAAAATAGGACAGGCAAATTTACTTGCCCAAGTGATTTGCTCACTTCAACTCAAAAGTGCATTCACAACAAAACCACATTCACGAATGGGTCTATAAACAAATTAACTCACTTGACAATAACACTTGGGGGGAAAACACTACAAAGAAAGTCAAGTCAAAAGGTACTGTATACTTATCTGTTTTATTACATGTACTTGATATTTACACAATGAGTTAAAGAAAGTCAAGTCAAAAGGTACCGTATACTTATCTGTTTTATTACATGAACTTGGTATTTACACAATGAGTTAAAGAAACCGTCACAACTAGCATTGTTTACTCATTCACACACTGCTCTGATTCAGTGCAGCCTGCAGACATTTTGCTTGAATAAATAGTAAACAATAAAACTCTTGCTCTGCTCTAAACTGATATCAACGGCAATCCATTTATAAAATTGATTTGTGATAGAAATCACTCAAACATATACTGACACAGCGAAGCATGACAGATATAGACAAAACAGTTAAAGAAAAGAGAGAGAGAGAAACAGCAAATACAAATAAAACGAGGCACGAGGACGGGTAAAGTAAGGAATGAGGTGAAGTAAACAAAGACAATGAAGACAGCTGATAAAGAGGGCAATTGTACAGATAGTTAACAATGAGACAACAATTATTAAATTTAACAAAAAACAAATAATTTAATTAAAAAATATGAATTACAAATACGTTAGTTCATTGTTGTTAAGCAAAATCACTACAAGGAAACAAAACTAACGAGAAAAATTAATATCGTTATGTCTCTTCTTGCAAAAAACAAGATCCACATCAAATAATTCAGGTCCCAGGGAGAACCACACCATTTTGTAAAGAAGAAAAATACATTATCATACAATCACACTTTCCAGCTGTAGCACTAGTAAAGCAATGCATTAAAGAGAATCAAATATATATCAGTAGATTAACATGTGTAAAACACAGTATAGTTGTTTTTTCAGCATGTTAGTCAATTCTGATGTGCTGTATATCTGAAAATCTGATTTTCCACCTTGAACTATCAATGGTGAATTGTATTTATTCAAATATACACTTTAAGATATGTATAGCACTGTGTAACCCTAACATAAAAAATGGAAACCTAAAAGCTTTATGACAAGTTTTGGCTCTTTTAGTGTCCCGGTATACTTCACTAAACATTACAGAAAACAACAAAAACTGACAGCCTTTTGTTTTCCCCATTACAAGTTTCTAACAGGATAACAAATGTTTTACTTTCACTGGAGCAAATGTGTGCGTGGCGATATTCTGTCCTCATAAAAATAGGACAGACTACAAAAATAGATGACCTCAGTTTTGATATATTTTTGTGTATCTTCAACTTACATCTAATTATTTAAATGAGTGGTACTACCGTAAAGTTTCATTTAATTATTTAAATAAGTGGTACTACCGTAAAGTTTCATTTAATTATTTAAATGAGTGGTACATAAAGTTTCATCTAATTCTTAATATTCAGTGTGCATATATTTACATGACCAGTTAAAACAGAAAAACTAGAATCATTCTTAGAAAAGTGAGGGACTGTCTTATGTAACTGGGTGCTTGCTCAATGCCAAGACTCATTCCTCAGTCCTAACCTGGAGACTTAACTGCTGCCAAAATTACCTTTAAAAATCACTACAAACAATATCTCACTGCTTGAAGTATAAAATCACTGCCAAAAATACTTCACTACTTAAAGTATAAAATCACAATCAGCAGATGCTACATATTAATCTGAACACAACCTTAATTCTAATGAGGATCTTTTCACAATCTTTACATTCAACAAAGCAGGATATAGAATCCAACCAGTCACAAGGGACTAACACATCATTAATAAACAATACAAACAAAATGTCTTGCTAAAAGCCAAGAATAATGACACAAATTAAAGTATGATATGTTATCAACAACTATCATAAATGTAAATAAAACACTTTCCCTAAGTTAATTTTGTGAACTCACAACATCAATATTTCAAAATACATAAATGTAGGCCTATATTTTTTTTCTTAAAAAATTACATTTGTAACTTTGAAGAAAAATTGATATGTGTAGAAAACACTGGACAATTTGCTTTCAGGCAACTATGGTATCTCAGTAACTGGAATAAAAAAATACACATTTCATAAATACACTAAAAAAAAAACTATTGATAAAGAGCAAAATAGATTTAGATAGTTTGGATAAAAATACATGCTAGAAGTTAAAAGAAATATGGTGTGAAGGGCCTGTCACTTACAACAAAAAAGTTCTCTTGTATTAAAACAATAAAAAGTGAATACACCATTGCTTTGCTCTAAGGTAAGAGTTTATATATACAAAAAAAATATTTTAAAACAGGAATGGCAGTAAGGGACATCTTGGAAAAACAAATTCACAACCATTAAGGATATTTAATTGGATTAACAAATCCATTGTGATTACAAAATTCCAATGAAACTTCCAAATTCCAAAGTCTGGTAATAACTAAAAGTCTAAATATGATTTTACATGTTCAAAATAATAAATAACATTTTGAGTGAACTGCATAAAATCTCACTTAAAAAATAGAACCGTTTAATTAAATATGACAGCGAGTTAATAGTAACAGTACTTCAATATAGTATTCAGCTAAAGATATATTTTTAAAATCAAATTTGCTAATACTTTCAATCAAAACCACTTGCCAGGTCAATGACAAATTCTAAAAGAGACTGACTTTTACATTTTTTTTTTTAATGGCAGGTGGGACTAAATCTTTCCCGGTCATGTTGAACAAAATTCTAAAACACCTGCCCGGACCAGTGAATTAAAGCTCAAACTAAACAGCACTGCAAATTAATTAGTTTGGAATGTTAATTCAGGATTGGTTTTGAGTACAATTAGAATATTAAATTTAATCACTTCAAATGTGGTCCCAAAGAAGTCCCAAAATATTCAAACATTTGTGTACTAAGAAGTGTAAATGTTCCTACTAAACAACAAAAACATGTCCCTTTTTGATTCCTACTAAACAACAAAAACAAGTCCCTTTTTGATTCAATATAGACCAGGATATTTTAAAAGATCTTTATGAGTGAATATGTACAATGACTTTTAAAACAAATAGGGACAAAATAGGTACATTATGTCAAAATCAATTTTCAAAATGAAATTTGAAAAATATGAAATATGAAAAATAATCAAATAAGTAAATCAGCAAAAAAAGTAATATTTTAACTGTACAAATTTCATGACATTTACATTTATTTACACACACACATCTGTTATCACAATAGTGACAGACATATACTCTCTTTCAACTCCAGTGCAAATTATGTTACTGTTGTGCTTTAAGTTCGAAATGAACATTTTATTATTTGTATTACAGATATATCTCCTGTCAATGATGATTGATATAATTAATTTTAAAGGCAGACTATGATCCGTCACATACAAAATACAAGTAAAATGCGTAGATTTGTTTTCTAGTGCACAGTCCATGCTAATCTAGGATACAACCATCCAGACAAGCAAATGGATATTAAGTGTCCAAAGTATTCAACATCATTATACCTACTTATGAACACACACACGTGCACGCACACACACACACACGCCCACTTGCTCTCTCTAATGGAGTAAATTTTAAGAATTTGTATGTTAAATACATACCATTATATTCTTTTTCTAAATAAAATGCACTGTGATCACTGACATCAGGGACACATAGGAAAAAATAACAGAATCAATAATAATAATAATAGTAATAATAATAATATATAGATTAATTTGAAAAACAACAAAATAAACACAGAAAAATATATTACAGCTGTTACTCTTGCACCACAATCATTGTAGGAATCATACTAAACTGTGAATGTCATGTCACACTTGCTGGGTGTTGCAACTGTACTAGAATAACAGTTCAAAGTAAATCGGAAGACCAATCAGCGTCAGTGGTAGTCAAAGTTCATGTTCAGACCTGACTGAAGTTACAATCCATCTGTCTTGAATTCTGGGAAACTGAAAACTAATGTATGTCCATGAAAACCACACACATGTATGCACACTATCAATCAATGATGGAGGCTTACTGCTTGCAAGCACTTCATTTAACACCTGTACTTTTAAAGCTTGTAACTTATGACACAAAATAATTGTGAAAATAGTTTCCATTATAATAAGAACAACTGCAACTAAAAAAATAAAGTAACATTACAAAAATCATACATAAGAAAATAAAATCCTGTTATTTACAAAAGCATTATGAATATGACCACTTCCCTTCTGTTTTGATTATTATTATTATATCTGATGAAAGGTGATTAAAACGGACTATATACCTACAGGCATACTAAAGATGGCAAAAGTAAATGATTCTGAAATAAAAGCATCACCACATTTTTAAAAAAATGAAATGCTATATGTGATAAAATTATAAAAAAGATATATAAGAGGTCATTTATCTTTAATAAAATTTATTTGAAAAAATTTTAACAGTACTGTCTTGGTCCTCTAAATCTATGCTAAAGAAAACAGAAATCAAATTTATCAATAAATACCATTTCATTACACAACAATCTTCAATCAGTAAACAACAGTTATATTGGTACTTAAATCCCTGATTTTCCTTTCAGTAACATACCAAATGAAGCTTACAGCTTCAACATTGATGCGTGTGGAGAGGTTGACGACATAAGAATATATTTTACAAGTTTAAGTAAACAGGTTCTAAAAAAAGGCAAACACTAATTGCCAATCCACAGATTAACTATGCAAATAAATTTAAGTCTATTAATTGATATATAATTGTATAAACATGTATAATTCATAACATAGCAATTAAAAAAAAAAAACAGCAATCTGATGGTGCTTATCAGAATGAAATTAAAATATTTTGACTTCTTAATAATATTCTGACTACCTATTCAAAAGACAAACCTTATAACTAATGTCAATAAAAATGTAATTCAAAATGCTACCTCAAAATTTATAGCTGGTAAATGTTATGCAGGCGAAGTTTGCAAAAAATAAAAAAAATAAAAAAATCTTACTTCATTACAGATGTATGTATAATAGATAGTTTCTAATCAAAATCATTTTATTCAGATAAAATTCAACAGACTGAAACATACCATTCACTAATTATCTTTTAAAATAACAAATACTAGTGTTCCAGATTAATGCTGGGAGAAAAAATTGTATATGTTTCTAATTTGATCTACATAGCAAAGATTATATGTACCTGAAGGTGATAATTACCTTTGAAATTGAATAATACCATTCCAATCTGTATTTCTAATGTTAATGTTAACCTCACAATATTTATTTACCTCAAAAGTTAATCTTTCTTGTTTATTCACAAGCAAATTTACAAAAATAAAAATAACCTGTGCTGAGCCTTAATGTAAAATGGTTTCTGAAATATAATGATTTGAGCCAAGTAAACATTCTTTATAAGCTATCACATTAATTTCAAATATTAAACTGAAATACAAACATTGATAAATAATATTCTCTGTTGTGATTTGTTAATGATGAGCCAGATTAAAGTGGTGAGAGGAGTTGGGATTCTGAGCTCAGTGGATATAAAATTCAATGGATGCACTCTCTGTGGTAATGTACAATGAAACTTTAAATAATCAGTTGTGACTAAGAAATATTGTGTGTACATTGTGCATGAGTACTTCTGATTATTGCTGCAAAAACTTGTGGTTTGGACCACCATTGACAAAAAAAAAAAAATGTATCTGATAGTGTCTGACTGAATTTGGTCACAGCCTTTTCTAATGTATTAATAATGCAAATTAAAGTTCAGTTCTATGATGTTTTATAATGCAAACTAAGTACTACTATTTCATGTTTTCATAATGCAACCTGAATTTGATATGATAAATGCATTATGGAATATTCGTTTTGTTCCACCAATGTGAGTGGGAATAAATAAATAAGCTGCCTAGAAGTAAAATCATATATGGCAAAAATTGATACATACATAAGTTGTGTACATGTTGTGTACACCACGAACTGTTCTGTACTCATAAGTTATTTATCTTTCTTAAACAATGTTATTATTATTATAATTAAATTTTAAATGGATACAAACACAGAAGAAGAAAAAATTCAGTCATTTTGGTTTTCCTGATTCTACCATTCAATGCTGCCATTAATCTGCTCTGAATCAAGGGTTACCTTAACACACATTTTCCCATATTCTTGAGGAACAGTTCTACCACACTAAAATACAACAGTACAACAGTGCTAAAATCTGTGCCTGTTTACAGTGATTTTTATCATGCAAGTCAGAAAAAAAAACTAAAATTAATAAAAAAAAAAAATAAAAAATGATTCACTCATTTTACAGATCAACATAAAGCAGTAAATAAGTTTACTGTAAAATATTGTTCACCTACCTCAATGAAAGTTATTATGATTAAACAGTTCATGTTTTCAAAAGTAAATTCAAATCAAAAGCATTTTAAAACCAACTGTACAATGTAAAATACTTTAAACTTTACACTGGGCATCATCAAAAAAAAATATCGTATTAAAATTATAATGAAATTCTTTTATGACCATGAAAGTGGTCAATGCCATCAACAATTGGGCTGAGATACATTGTTGTCACGCAGATCTTTTCTCGGCATTTAGTCATCATTGCTTGGTCTCAGCCAATAACAGAACAAAGACCTTTCATAAATAAAACGTCTGAGGCCTATGCTCACTTCTGACAATTAAAAATAATATAGAAAACAGATTAGTCTGTCACACTTGTGGCATGCTGACACTATTGTAGTCACCAGTTTCATCTAAAGTCAATGGTCGGCGACTTCGTGGTTGGTTATAAAATTCTGCATAATCTAACCCATCTTGACTCTTGAGGTTGTTGGACTGAAAAAGGAAAAAAGAGAAACAACTGCATTATGCACAGACAAAATAAATACTAAAAAAAAAAAAGGAAGATTGCATTACATACATACACAATAAAACATTTTTCCAGCATTAGCACAACATTATATTTCTTGCCATTCAATCTGAGTGGACATATTTACACTTCACCTCAATGAAGCATTAAGTTATGGCTGATAAGCATGACAAATGATTTACATAGGTCACAGAAACTGTGATCCATCAGACTAGAGTGGAACTAAGTGCTCAGCGCTGGAGGGTGAACCAAAGGAATGATACACATAGAGTGCCACCTTCACACTTCTAATAGAAAAGTGCCTAAAGAAAGCTCCAAAGCAGACAAAAACAAACAACTAAGAAATAGCAGTAACACCCACTGCCACACAAACAAAGACAACACTACCAACAAGAGAACAATAGAACCAGCAACAGGAACAATCACCATAACATCCACCATCACTAAAGATAATATCTGTACTAATAGGTATTCCAAACATATTTTTCAAAATCATTACTAATACCTTAAATGTATATAGACAGATAGAACTTTTTCTGCTGATTTCAATAATACTAAAATCAAGTTTGTACCTCAATTACAAGCAAAGTTATGAATTTTTCAATATTTAATTTTTCGCAAACTTTTACGCTCAAAAATGAAATTGTGCAAATAGCTCACTTTGAAGGTCCACAAAATGAAGAAATGATGTTCAATATAGTTCAGACTCTCCATATAAGTAGTATCCAACATACAAATATGGCTGAATTTTTTTAAGAGGCTTTACAATGTTATTTTCAAATATATTGTCAGTCAAAATTAGCAATTTATTCATTTTCGGGTTGGAAAAAGCTCTAACGCAGTTAACACAAAATGGATGAAATTGCTATGAACGTTAAAACTGTAATAACTCTGCTTGTAATTGAGCTACAGAGATGCTTTTGGTACTATTGGATTCAGTTTGGAAAGATCTATATTAAGAATGCACCCACTACAGTAAAGAAATCTTCATATTTTGTACACACACTCAGACATTTGCCAATCGTTCATCTAATTTAATGCTTTTTCAGTTCAATGATTCTAGTGCAGTCTAGCATGGTACCACAAGGAATGTTTTTATATGTTGAATGCACACAATTACATGTTTTCCACAACAGCATGTTTCATGTTGTGGTGCTTAACCTAAATAAGCAATTCAATCTGCTGGTAGACCGTTATTCCACAATCTGCCTTCACTGGACACGGACATAATTTCATAGTTGCAGTAAAAGACATCCATTTATTACCTATACATCATCTTTTCTCAGCCAGTCTTTCCATTGTCATGCTTTAAAAAATATTTGTACCTTATAAATCTTTCCCCTATTGAATGGTACAATCTCTTAAGGTGCATACCTAGCTCAAAAAGCATGAAAAATTGAAAAAATTCAATAAAAAAAATTGTTATTGGTCTTTTCTGATAGAAAAATGGCTGAATTTTATGAAACTGCTTTCATTTTTGGACAAATCACAATAGTTTTGAAGATATTTTCAATCAAAGATGGGAGTATACCATAGGAGATGTTTATGGTTGAAAAGTTAACTAAAAATCATTGGTTAATTTCATTTTTTGCACAACATCTAAAAAAACTATTAAAGATATCTGCAAAGAATTTTGAACATAGTTTTAAGGACAACATAACCTGGCTTCTGAACCTCTAACTTTTTTATATATTTGACTATAGTGTAGATTAATAGTAGATATTCCATATATTCCATATCTACTATATGGAATTATAATTAATTACATTTTTTTTAAAAATTATTATTTAAATAAAATATGTGCTCCATCACTATCAGCTGAATGATTGCTACACAATGTGAATAACCAGAAATTACAGTATATTAATTGACTACCAAATATTTTGTCTATATATTTTATGGTTTTCTTACAATCTTGTCAAAAAGAATTAACACGTTTTGGAAAATATGATTATTTACAAAACCTAGTAAATTCATAAGAAAAGTGAGTAGGCCTATATAATTTTGAATCATGAACATTTTTCATCAGTTTCTGAAAGCTTGAATAAAAATTTCCCTCATTTATTTCATACAATTTATGTTGTTGATATTTAGTGGATTTCAGTTAGGTGTGCCACCTTAAGCTTTGGATAAGGAATATAAATTCTAAAGTCATTTTCAGAGTTCACCCACTATCACCACCACCAAAGTTAAATTTTGTACCGCAGGCCTTTAAATGTAATAGAATGTGCATTATCGACTCACTCTTATATTTGTGGAAAAATAAGCTTCCAAAATACAACAAATAAAGATATAACTCACTCGTGTCTATCAGAGTTTTAAAAAAAGAAAAGAAAATCTGGTAAAAATAATAACTAAAATTAAAAAAAAAAAAACATCTAGTGATCTACTCATTGTTTACACTGTGCCCTGCTAAAGCAGTAATGGACGAAAAAAGTGGTCACGTGACCACAAAATAAAAAGAATTAAAAACAAATAACACGCGATCCGAATAAACGAAATACATTATATTGCAAATAAATCTTTCCCTATTGAATGATACAAAACTTAAGCTATGGATAAGGCAGACATAAATTCACAAAGTTATTTTCCGTGTTCACCCTCAACGCCTTAAAAGACGAACGCTACCGTAGGCCTAGGGACACTGAAAATTCTTATTTATCGGTTAATATGGTCCTTTAAACGAAAAAATGTATGCTATAAACTGAAAATAATTGATTTAACTTATCAAATAACGTCCTCAAACAGAGTGATGCACGAGAATGCAAAGTGGAAACTGGTTCAAAGTCGCTGAGTTGATCACTACAGTACTCGATACCGTCCGCCATTGTTGTTTTCGGTCTTCGGTAATTGACCACAGTTCTTTCAACACAATTCAATTCTTGCACAGTATTTTTTAACTCAAACAAACTATACAGACTTAAAGATGAGGGATTTTCCTATTTTTGGGTATCTTTTAAAGCTGCTATGTTATCGGAATCACCATGAATGTAATTTAAGAAAATTTAAGTTTAACCGTATTTCACTTTATTTTGAAATTCCCGCGAATTGTTTAGTATGGAAATGAACCTTGTTCTCTCCCCTACATGAAAACCGTTATTATTTTTAGATTACTGTACCACGAACTTACTGATGGACCGAGAAAGAGTGCATGTGTTAAGCGCTACCGCCGGACAAGTTATGGCGGCTTGGTAAAAAAGTCGTTCGGTTGGCAACTTCTGAATAACTTATTATTACTTTTTCACAATTATTTATTAAAACAAAACACACAGAAAGACAGAACAGAGAACAAACTTTTGTTTCATGTGCTTTTATTTTACAAAGCTTCAATATACAGAGGAAACATGAGTGTTGAAAATGTAGAAAAATTGACAAAACAACATCCCAATCAGCCATTCAGCGATGTTTGGAATACCTAGTACTAATATCACAAACAACAATGGCCAGTACAACAACAATACCTGTGAGGGCTATTTACAACTATCTCCTTAAGAAAAAAAAAGAAGAAGAAGAAAACAGCAAAAAGAAACAGTCCAATGTAACTGTCACAAAGAAAACATCTTTACACTAAAAAGTAGTGAAAGTAAGCAGTTAAACAAAAAAAATAAAAGACTGTCACTAGCTCTTTAGCAACAGTTGTTATGAAATGAAAAAAAAAATGAAACTTTGGCACTTAATGTGAAAAATTCATCAAAAACCTATATTATTCTAACTTTAAATAAGTAATTTTGCAACTGGAAGTATAAAAACTACGTGCATGGAATAAAATCTTAATATAAATTGACCTTTGACCGATACTAGGGAAAATTAGCATACAACAAATGAATGAACTTTTCTCCATATGGTAAATTCCCGATCAAATTTGGAGCAAATGAGGTTTCCTCCATCAAGTAGGTATAATGACCATGGAGATTAGTTATATGAGATACATTGTTGTAAGATGGTGTAATGTTATAATTTGTGAAAAATTCAAGATCATCCATGAATAAGATTTTTATCATGTGATTATGACCATGGAGATTAGTTATATGAATTAATGTTTAATTTTGATGTACAACTGGTTTTTATAGTAAAATGTTTAAGAAAAAATATTTTGTAGATAAGTTTGGACAACATCCACAATTAGATGATTTTTCTATATATACAACATCCACAATTAGATGATTTTTCTATGTTGCCATTTGAAGAGAGCCAGGATGCCAAGATTGATGAGAAAAAATAATCAATAATCAGCCATTTAAAAGGATAATGAAGACGAACCAAAACTTTACAATATTCAAACTTTTCAGTAAAACTTGCACAATACTTACATCACTGATGTGATACATTTTGTCGTTGCTCACCAGATCTGGTTTTGTTGCCTTAGTGTTGATGCTAGCATTGTTGCTAAAAGATTAAATAAAGCATGAAATGAATACCTAGTTAAATAAACTACATGTAACTGAAAGCACAATAGTGAATATAAATACCTTACCTACTAATATCTAGTAAAATAAACAAATACATTTGACAACATTGTGGCTAGAGATAAAACAAAACATATCTACTAATACCTAGTAAAATAAACAAAAATCATTTGAGAGTTTTACTGCAGCAGATAAAATAATAAAAATTATTAATACCTAAGTACATTTAATTAAATACATGTGACATTTCAAATTTTGGCTTACATTTCTGCTCCTCCCAGACTGTGTTATTTAATTTATCATAAAATGAATCACTGCGGCTAAACATACTGTAAAATAAATTAACACAGATTCCCAAAATATATTTAGAAAAGTTTTTAAAATTGATGAAATGTGAACAATTATCAATAATGAACAAAATTATTGAAAAAATCAGATGAAAAGTTTGTACTAACATACCAATGGCACCTACTCAAAAAGGATATCTTAACTGTAAATCTTTTAAAACTATTAATAGAAGATAATTTTGGAACCATTCAAAGGAATAAGCCCACTTCTTCACCACCATAAATATATTTTTTTATCACAATTCTTAGTAAAAACAATTTATATCATATTCAAGGAGATAAGAAACATTTTATAAAAATCATTTTGCTTAGATCTAATCTTACTTTGAACAAATAAAATATTACTTCTTACATATGAAAAATTCTCAGGAAATGAGAATAAATGTTTAATAAAAGCATTCGTAATGAAGGGGCTAAATGCAAGTAAACATTGAACACTGACAACTTTACCTGTGTTCAAAGTTGAACACAGTATTTTGCTTGAGAAATACAACACTAAGTTGGCTTTAATAATAACAATGACAATTAAATAATAAATTATTAATAATAATAGCAGTAGTAATTTCATGACAAGACTTATTTATTCAAACTAATATTTTTGGTAGACGTTCTGGTCTTTTGCAAAGTACTATACTATGAACCCTCAGATTTAGAAAGATCAAGAATAACAATGATAAATGTTGAGCAATAAATCTGCATGTTGCAATGATAATTCATTCATCAAACACAAATGAATGAAAATGATATTTTTTCAAAGTATAAATGTGTATAGAATTGTACATATACAGGAATTTAGCAATAATTTTATTGATTTTATACAAGCTGCTGTCATATGCAATTAGCTACTCAGCAACTCAGTTTTCAGCACATACAAACCAAGGTAAACATTACAGTATCCCACATACTGAGCTGAATAAATGCTTGTCAATGTATTTTCTTAAACATTTAAGTGAATCAGAATAATTCCAAGTTTATGTTTTATTTTCATCTGCAGATGTTCTTAACAATGATGGCAACATTTCACTAGTATCAATGTAATATTAGTTGTTTTTTCCAGCTTCAAGACCAATGCTAATTTTCAATTTACTTTACAAAGTTAGCCCCCTAATCTTTGTCTCTTAATAGATTATTTAATAGTAAACTTCCACATTAATTCTAGAGATGTTTAATTTTTAAAGGAAGAAAAAAATATCTTGAAGAATAAAACAGAGTGATAACTTGGCAATGAACATTTGAAGAGATAATGCATAAGTGAAAAATTGCACTAAAACCTAAACCTGAAAAGCTGACCAAAATAAATATGTTAAAATGACCCAGTACATAAAATTCATATTAATATTTTTTTTAAAAATTACATTAACTTAATTTAAGATGCATATGTGCTCATTAACTTAATTTAAGATGCATATGTGCATATTCACTCTCTTGAATGAAGGGAGTTAACCTAGTCTCTGTGCTGCTGTGCTTGCCAGTTTGCAAACTGTAACAGTAATGGTCTTAGAAAGCGAGCGAAAGATTATTGCATCACAAAACTGATTTTAAGCGATTTCAAGTCAAGGGAGGTAACCTGTCTGCATGAATGCATTAATATGCTCACTCACTTCCAAATTAATGCACATCACACATACCCACACTAAAAAAAATAAAATAAATAAATAAATTGTTAAAAGTATCAATAAGTTAATTCAGAACTCTGAATGTCTACATTTGCAATTCTAAAAACCTAAACAAATGGAAATTTGGCAAGCAGGATACTAAGATGCCCTGACATGGAAATGTAATTGATTTTAGTAATGTAAACACTTTTATCATTGGGATATTAAGAGTAGGATTTTATTTTATCATTTTTCTCTCTTTTTTAAAAAAAAAAAAACTGTACACAAAAAATGTGGGTTGCTCACTGTACTACAAAAAATACATTAAAGAATCATCCTTGCTCACATGTAAACAACTATTTCTTTAATCTCTGAAGCCATTTTAGATATTAGTATACATTCCTAAAGATGAAACAATGACATTCTTTTTGAGAGTAAGATGCTTTCTAAATAAGTAGAATCAATAAGGAGCACTATAAATTTTGCATTTTATGTCAGCAAAGTAGTAGGCCATTTTACTACCCAACATGTTACAATCAAGTGAACTGTTATTATTTTCTTCATCAAATTTGATTATTTTAGAAATGTTTCACTTTAAGTGCAGTGTTAAGTGTTGTTTTGTAAGGTTTGTTTTTGCTGCTGTTTTTTATCTGTTTTACTAAAAGTTTTGTTGTAATACTCAATGAATCTTACTGATTTAAAGAAAAAGAAACTGTAATCAAAAACCTGAACTGACATCTTCATCCATCAATCATCTTCAGTAGTTAATCATCTAAAAATCATCCTCTTTTGCAATTACTTAAGTTCACATTATTAACTATAATGCACTTTTTCTACAGGATCAGCAAAAAACTGCCCATTAATAATAAAATGGCACTAGATAATATAATTTTATTATTATTAAAAGCACTTATAATGGTGACCTCTCACAGAAGAAAAGGAATGAGATGTGCCTTCAAAGAAAGTTGACTAATCAAAACAGATATGTCAAAATGACTTCATGTTTCCATTTTTTTAAAATAAGAAAGAAATATAGAAGAATAAAAATATTACAAAGAAAAGATACTTACTTAAAAGGTTTTTCTGGTGGTTCTGAAACAGAAAAAATAATGAAGATTTGAACATTTTCTTACATTTATATTAACCAAAAGAGATTTTCTTCAAGGGAAGATATAGAACCAGAATATATATTAATAGAACCAGAAAAATAAACAAAGACCACAATAGACAAATAGTGTATAGACAATGCATTACATGTGCACTCAATGTGACAGACCAAATCCACTTAAAACTAAAAAACATAAGGATGATTTAAATGTACCATACCTCATGACGGATTCTGTTTAGTCTAACAAACAAGAATGTTCACTACAACTCTATATGGGCAGCAGTCATATTATTTTTAAGTGAGTCCAAGACTTCTGCTTCTGAGATTAAATTACAAAAAAATTCAACTTTCAAAATAAGTGTCAAGTATCAGAATCCTCCACAATCTCTCTCTCTCTCTCTCTCTCTCTCTCTCTCTCTCTCTCCAATAAAATGTATTCAACTTACTGCACTTTGCACACTTATCTCTCTCTCTCTCCAATAAAATGTATTCAACTTACTGCACTTTGCACACTTATCTCTCTCTCTCACCAATAAAATGTAGTCAACTTACTGCACTTTGCACACTTATCTCTCTCTCTCTCTCCAATAAAATGTAGTCAACTTACTGCACTTTGCACACTTATCTCTCTCTCTCACCAATAAAATGTAGTCAACTTACTGCACTTTGCACACTTATCTCTCTCTCTCTCCAATAAAATGTAGTCAACTTACTGCACTTTGCACACTTATCTCTCTCTCTCTCCAATAAAATGTAGTCAACTTACTGCACTTTGCACACTTATCTCTCTCTCTCACCAATAAAATGTAGTCAACTTACTGCACTTTGCACACTTATAAGTACAGAGCACATAATTAATTACTCGTACAAAGGAGAGATGTTCATTCATCACCTTATTTAACGGAGGTTCTACCTCTCTTCCTCTATATAACCCAACTAACTGAGACTTTCTAGTTCTATCTCAAATGATTTGTGGCACTGTAAAACCAGTAACTATTAAAAAGGGGGTGATTCATCACTAAATAAAACATTATTTTAAAAAATTTTAAACTAAAAAGAAAGTATATTCACATGATGACTCTCAAGACTTACAAAACAAGGAAACTACAAAAACAATTGGTAGTGCATTACAAAGGGCTCAAGCAGCACACAATTGGAAGTCAACAGGATCATAAGTACAGGTAACAAACTTGGGGTATTAAGGACTCTCAAAATTAAGTAAGCCAGTTATTTATTAGTTTTTGGTTAAGAAATCCTACAATTATCAAGAAAATTATAAAGGAAACATTTTTGTTTCATAAAATAAGATTTCCTAAAATCAATTAATAAGTAATTATGAAATCTAGATAAGAATTCACAATGAAGAAATGGTTATTCTAAGTATTTTAGTAAGATTTCATAACCGAAGAAAAACATGTTAAGTTCTCAGGTTAAGAATTCTTTAACACAAGGTAAGTTAGTCTTGCAATATTTTAAAATTTGAAAGAAAAACATAATTATCAGTTTTAGATACTTTCAAAATCAGGGAAATCAAATGATTAACACAGAAACTATTTTACAAAAGGATTAATAGAAATGATTCAGAAACATCTTTGGATAAGATTAAGAAAAATATAACATAATTTACTAAGAGTATATTAAGAGAGAGAGAGAGAGAAGAGAGAGAGAGAGAGACATAACAAAATGTAATTTCTAATAATGTCAGACTAAGAATAAGATCATTTATACCATATGAACATGTGAAAATATTTTGGTAAATCTTTCCAACCTTTAGCAACAATTTCTCCATCGTATTTTACTTGTTCTAAATGTTGGATCACAGTTGCCTTTTCCAGATAGCATTAGTACTATGATTGAAATTTTAGGAAAGTTCCCTATTATTTTACTGAGAGATGCAAATAATGAATGGCTATACTCAGGTAACTGAGTTGCAGTTTAGATGTATATTTGTGACTGTCTGTATAAATTTAGTTTTCTGTCTGAATGCTAAATTATTCAATTAATTATGCTCAAGATTGTGTAACACTTATTCTTAGCTGATCTGCTATGCCATTTGTTAGAAACTGTTTGTTAGGAAATAAAGAGGAAATCTAGGATTTGTGAGAAATGTTTCAATGGTTAAAAGTTCAAATCTACATCCAAAGCTGTACACTAGTGGGGGCAAATTGGTACTCTGAATTACTAGTAAAAATTATTTACGGAATCTTTCATGATGCTAACTTTACTGCTATTCAGAATCATGTCATCTAAGTTCTCTGAGAATTGTGTGCATATAAAATATTGTTCTCTGTCTATGGAAATCACTGCTTTGTTGACTGCAACTTCGTTCAAGAAGAAAGTGATTTTACATATTGCTGTGTTATTAGTTACTTTTCATTCCTTAGGCTTTCCATCTGTCTTTCTCTTTTCAGGTTTGATTGAGTGACCTTGGGGCAAGTCATATGTGTATTTTGTCTGTCTGTCATCTGATGTATTATGAGCAATCACATACTTTATGGAATAAAGCTTCAGCATGTGAAAGGGATGACTTAAACAAATTATCGATGTGATGCCACATTTCACCCACCAATACATTACACTAACCTCTGCAAAACATCAGAGTAAAATGACACATACAATATTGCACTGAAAACTGTGTATTGACATAAACTGCATGAAGTTGCTAATATCAGTAAAAGATAATAATTCTGTGTCCAATTAAAATATAAACCTTGTGATCATGAGAAAATTAAAATAGAAACAACAATTCTAGTAACTTAATAGTATCAATTAATAGAAAACTGAATTCTTTTCCTTCTGAGTTAACCATCTGTATTCTTCTGGCAGAATACATGCAACTGGATTAAAAGCAATTCATGTTCATGCTATTAGCAGATTATTTAGATAAAAGGCAACATGTGTTCATGCTGCTAGCAGAAATATTTAGGTAGAAAGCAACATATGTTCATGCTGCTAACAGACTGTTTTGATAGACAGCAAAATATGTTCAATGAGTTAGCAGAATATTTAGATCAGGGGTCTCAAACTCATTTTGCCTGGGGGCCACTGGAAGTAGAATCTGGGTGAAGCTGGCCGCATCATTATTCCCTGCTGCCAGAGACCTGGCAACACTTCCTCTTACACAGCTCAGACACATTTGGCTTCAGGAAGGAAGCCACTGTGACCCTCAGTATGGCTTGAAGATGCTCATCAGTAAGTTTGTCCTTGAATTTTGACTTATTCAAGTTCATGGTGGAGAAGAGCTATTCACAGATAGGTGCTCCCCAAAAGGCACTTGGTCCGCTTGAACATCCTGGAAAGCTCAGGGAAGGGCAATTCTCTCAAAAACTGTCCAAGCTTGTCTGCTTTTCCACTCACCTCCCTGAACTTGGTTTTGAGTTCAGAATTACAATTATGTCAATTAGATCCATTTGAAGCACAGGAGGGACATCTTCCACATTGAAGAAAGGGTCAGCAAATATTTGAAAGATGGTTCTGTGTTTCTTGAAATCTGCAAACCTGTGATCAAATTCTTTCCTGCAACATACTTCTCACCACTGAATGGTGTGCCAGAATCCATGAGTGCCTTACATGCTGGGAAATGGCAGATCCTGAGGTATGGTAGCCCACAGGTGACAAAAACTATAAAACTCCCAGGGTGCATGAGAAAAACGTGCGGGCCGCACTATCACTTAACTTTAATATCAAGTGGGGGCCACAAAATATCGTCTGGCGGGCCGTGAGTTTGAGACCCCTGATTTAGATAGAAAGTTAACACGTGTTCAAGCTGCAAGCAGAATATTTAAATAAAAGGCCAAATCTTTTCATGCTGTAAGCAGAATATTTAGATAGAAAACAAAATAAGTTCATGCTGCAGGCTGAATATTTAAATAGAAATGCAACATGTGTTCATGCTGCTAGCAGAATATTTAGATAGAAATGCAACATGTGTTCATGCTGCTAGCAGAATACTGAGACAGAAAGCAGCATATGTTCATGCTGCTAGCAACATAAATTCCAGAAATAAAAGTGGGTGCTTGTATCAATCAGAAATAATTCTTTAGCAAAACCAATTGTTTGTGTTGACAGATAAATGCAATTAAAAATGGATGATGCTCACTGATGGGGAAGGGGGAAGAGAGGAGAAAAATTCTTTGATTCTGAATCTAAAGAATTTATGATTTTGTAGCTATAAATAACTGGAATAAAGTCAAACAAATGGGAGACAAAACACTATAGTATTTTCATTCAAATCACAAGATTTGAAAACTTACTACTTTTTTCGTGAAAGGCTTTTCATTATTGGAAAGGAATTTTTAGTGAAGAAACAAAATTCAATTTAAAGGGAAGTGTAACCTGATGCAATATATATAATATATATATTTACCAGAAAAAATGATTATTTTTACCAAGGAAAAAATATTTTAAAATAAGCTTTATATATTTATCTCATTACCACCAATATAAAAGTGTGTCACTGCGCGAAAACAAGGCTAAAGTCGCTATAAATAATTTTGTGCTACAGCCATTTGTAGTTGATTACTCCCCTTTAATAGTGTAGGGGACTGTAAAATAAAGAAGGTATAGTGAAAAAACGATCTGACATAATTTTTTTTTTTTTAAAATAAACATAAGATTCTGAATTTTAGTAAATTAGAAAAAAAACAACTTTTGGATTTTTTCCACTTTAGCCTTGTTTTTGCAAATCACAACATTTATTTTCTTTATTAACCTAAATTAGTATCTTAATCTGGATACACTTTTATTTAAAATAGGTATAACATTACAACTTCACAATGTTGAAACCATATTAATAAAATTATGAGCCATCATGAAAAAAAAGCTCTATTTTTCTCAACTAAACATAAAACAGGCTAAGTTATTATGCTGCAAAGATGATATTAAGTAATAAACGAAGTATTTATTTAAATATATAATATTAGACTAACTTAAACATGTGTTTGATTGATGCTCACATCTTATACTACAGACATGGAAAGTGTTCACACTTTATATTACTGGAATGCATCAGATGGTTGTTCACACCTTATATCACTAACATGTATTGAACTTATTAATTCTTTCTTGCTGTTCCAAAGGAGAAATTATTCCTTTAAAGCAAATGTTAAAAGAAATAAGACAAAATGGGTTTCTCACAGCATGGTAAAAGTTGCTTTGAGCACCCTTAAGATATGGCCAAATATTATTCTTGAAAAGATAATTTAAAGAAATAATATGGACTAGACTTAACTCTATATAAGTAAATAGAGCTTAAAAAAAGAAACTGAATGGTGGATCTGTTCATACACATCCTTAATGTGTCTTTAATTTTTAAGTTGTGTTTCTGTGGCCGAGTAAATGTGCCTATCCCTATTTCTAGACTTGATTGTTATATAAATTGTTAAATTGTCAAAGTGACCAAACCTTGAGCAATCGTTTAATGGTATGTTTCTGTAAGAATCAGAGTTGGAGTAAACACTTGAGATAAGAATATACTAGAAATTGCTGAATCAATACAAAATAGCTCCGACTGGATTACTCATTTTTATTATCCAACAGTTAAGATTTACAAGAACGAGACCAGCCAATGGGTTGAGATTAAAAGTTTACATGCTGTAGAGAATTCTAGTCTAATCACTTGAATTTGGGGTGGCAAGAAGTTCGGTCATGAAAGACAGCCATTAACTTGATGGTGAGTTAACTGATTGAGAGAGAATGGTAGAAATAGTTTGTGCATTTTTCTATTGATATGTTATACTCTAGTTTATGTATAGATGCATTATGTGAGTAGACTATTATTTTTACAAATTATGAACTATGATGTTTATATGTAATATGCTAAATACTTGACATTTCTAGTGAACCTGCTCATAAAACTATTATGCTATATTTATTAAGCTGTATGCATGTATCAGACTAATAAACACTGTTGCAGGAAACTGTAAGTTGAAACTTGAATGTAAGAAAGAATGAAGTTAAAAATGAAGTTAGCTTTAAAAAAATAGTAGTGAATCAGTGTTCTATGACATGAGGGAATCATGTGGAATTGACTGTAGTTATGTAAACAATAAACTTGTTGCTTTGTTACAAAAAAGAATGCAAAAGACTACTGAGACATTGCCTAAACCAGGTCATGTACAAATTATTTTCATTTATCTCTAACTCCATTTCTGTTCTCTAATAAGAAGTATCCTGTGATTTGTATTGACACTAAATTGTTGAATTGTTTTAAGATATCAGACTAAATACTAAAATTATTTGAACATGGTTTTGTGGAAATATTGATGTCAAGTAATCTTTTCACTGCATTTGTTATATGTATATTTGATAGTTGATTTAATAAATTTATTGTTAAATGTATTGACCTTCTTACACATGTGATATTGATAACTGTATATTGGGTGGATGGGGGGGCCTTGCTAAATATAGATTAAAGATGGATTTATCTTCTCCTTTAGGGAAATATTGTGTGATGGTAAATGTTTGTCTTTAACGTTGTGCAAGAGAGAAAACGTTTGCAGCATGCAAGCATATCAGCCAAATGAGAGAGATGAGAAGTGTTTTCTGGAGAATTATTAATAACATAAATTAAGATTCTCATCACTTGTAATTAGTTATGGATGATTAATTAATTAGTAATAATCATAATCATTAACTAGGTGGTTTAAGCATCACAATTATTTTTATTAGTGTAATTATATGCATGCGTATGCACTGCAAAAATATATGATTCTATAATTTCATATTTGCTGACATCAGACACAAATTGACAAAATTAAAATTAAAAATATATACTCAATGTACAATCTGACTCTAACAAAAAATATTCCAAAATCATGCATTTTATGGCAATTTTTATCTTCCAAATAACTATTTTAGTGACCTAGCTGTATATATAAGAGCAAATGACACTTTTTGCCTCAACAAAGCATTCATGCTCAAATAAAACTCACTAAACTATTCATCAGTGAACCCTTAGTTACTGGTAGGAGTTCTTGGTTTGATTAAAATCATGAACCTAAATGACAAAATAGCACATTTATATAAGAGATGTTAAAATGTTTCAGCTGCCCAATAAGTCAATAAATGTACTGCCATATATGCTTGCACAACACACAGGAAAATCTAGACAAGATAGGCAACATAATGATGAAATACATTATTTTTAATATGCATTTTACATGGTAAATGAATGTGGTGAGTTAGTTTTTATATGTTGATATATTTTATTTAAGTTTTTTAATATATTTTATATGTTTTGATATGATAGAGTAATTCTGTAATTATCTGGTTAGATGGAAAGCTTGAAACGTAAAATGTGAGCAAGTGCACATAAATTCTGACTCAGTGACTGTCTTTAGTTTGAGAATTTCTACAAAAGCATCAATCACTAGTACCAGCCAATTATCAAATTTGCATTTTAAGAAAATAAAAATAAAACATAAAGAAAATTTCTTCTTCGCAAAATATAACATTATAATAATAATATTCAAAATTATCATTAATTTATTTTTATAAAAGAAGAGATAGATTTCATGACTCTAGATGAATAAGTAAATAAGTTATAATGATTTAATTGTATATATATGTTCCTCATATTAGCATTATAAAATTTCTTGTAAATTTAAAAAAAAAATCTAACAGCAAGGTAAATAATTCCAAAAATTAACTCAGATGGCTAAAGATTAAAATCAGTACGATTTAATACAATGTCTACATCAAAAAATTTAATGATATGACAGACACTACTACAATATGTACAAGTGAGTGGTGAATGTTAAATGGGAGTGCACTTCAGTAATCTCTTACTCTTTCCATGACTCTCTTGAATTTGTTCGTGTGTGGCGTAAGTGGGGTTTTTAACCCATTCTGCGACAACAAAAGAAACATGCAACATTCAGCAAACAGTATCAATTAAGAAATTGATGACAATAATGAAGAGTAAACACAGAAATAACCTGTAGAACCTCGTTCCCTGGGGAACCACAGAAATAACCTGTAGAACCTCGTTCCCTGGGGAACCACAGAGATAACCTGTAGAACCTCGTTCCCTGGGGAACCACAGAGATAACCTGTAGAACCTTGTTCCCTGGGGAACCACATCCAGTACTAAGCATGGAGCAAGCTGAGTTGATTCTTGCAGAAAACTAAGCTTGCATTCCAATATGTTTATTCAATGTTAAAATATAGACACATAAACACTGTCACAAAATTCCAGCTGTGGACTCACCAAAGTTATATATTTTTTAAATTGGCTTTTGTCGCGCATGCTTTTTTTCTGTTTTGTATTGATAGTCCTGCCAAGGGAGGCAACCATGCAATTTACACATTAATGTCATATCAGTCATGGTAGAGCTGAATTCTATCCTAACCGTAGTTAGGAATGGGACAATTAATTAGAAAACCCATGTTTTAGTAGGTACACAGTTTTTCTAGCCAATGGAACAGCATTTTTATTTTAGCCCACTAGTGGGCACTGGAAATTGTAGTAAATATAAACTTATGTTTTTGCCAAGAGAAACAGAAAAAAAGAGAGACAGAAAACAGGAGACATTTGAGATTCATGCACGCTACGTGGGGTGACTTCAACTTGTCGCCAGTTTACTTGATGGTGAGTCTGAATAATCATTCAGCACCATGCAACTTAACCTATGTACAGGAATGTCAGGACCCACCCTAAGGACAGGTGGTCATTTGTACAAGTTAGTTTGGACTACGCAGATCATATTTTGACACCAGAAGTGTGTCAGACAGGGAGAGCCAAAGACGAGCATCCCAGTGAGACAAGAGACAACAGTGACCTGAAAGACTGAGTAAGCTATTTAAAGCAAGTATTTATTTTTGTCTTGACCATTTCTTCCTGTACGAGTAAGCAGCCAGCATTTACAGTATATGCCCTTTGAACGAACTGCAACCATCTTCATTCTTCTACATGGGAAGTCTAGAGCCAACACAACACATATCCAAATGATTATCACACTTTCTGCATGGGAATCTTCTACAATCAGTGCTGACATAACCAGCAAATCTAACTGATCACCATCGTTTTCTGCACAGCTGATTGTGCCAACTTTACTTCGAACATGCCCAACTTGATTTTTGAAGGGTATTAAGAACTCAAGCTATAAGTAACCAAAAAATCAATTCATTATTAGGAACCTCAGTGCACTTAAAATTAATTATAAGTAGGGCTAAGTAAGATTTAGATCTGAACTTTATCTATTTGCTACTGAATTGTGGGGGGAGCAAAACAGCTCCGGGATTCTGTAGTGACATTTTTTAGAAATAACTTCGTACTTTTTTTTACTTGTAGCTGTTTTTATAGCGAAAATGCCAAACAACCAACCATGAAGTATGCATGTCAGGCCTAAAGAAAATGCTTGTAAATGTAACGCTGCACCAAAAATGTGCACGAGTGAAGAAATATGGCATTAAGTGAGACTTTTCTATCACTGACCAACCTGGTGATTTGTGTTTAGAACGAAAGAAAAAGATGGAATAAGAACACGAGTGGCCAAATCATATTTTTTACAAGAAAACATAAGATGCATGGTCATTCTTTTTCAGTTTTAAAATCAGAGCATTGATGCAAATATTCTCATATAATGTGGGCTGAAACGGTTAACCAGAGAATGCAGTCTTAATATTAAAAGCTACAATTAATGAACTGAAGAAATCCAACTTCAGTAGGTGAAGTCAAAATGTGCCCAAGTGAGGGGCAGGGGGGGAGATGGGGTGAAAAATCAAGTATAAATTAACAAATTAACATAAGTGCTTTGCCGAAATAATGTGAACAAGGAATGGACAAGATTTATGTGAAAATAGTGTGCTGAAGGTCATGTCATAGTGACATTTAACAAACTATTTAATAATTAATTTTTTAAAAATAGGAACAAGCAAATTTACTCTACCAAGTACCATAGATGTCAAATAAAAAATTAGTTTCACATATTGGTGTGTACATGTTGCTTTTTTATAAGTGCAAATTCTAGATAATAATAAAAGAAAAAAATATTAATTCAGGCAACAAAACTGGAAAGAAAATGTAAAAAGGTAGATATAAAAATCTGCCTAAGTTTACCAACCTTCGAGTTCTGAGCGTTCCTTCCGTTTGCAGCAGCAATACCAAATCAAAATGACTACTACAATAATTACAACAACTCCAACAACAATTGGTGCCACTATTGCAGCAATATTGGTAGCTAAAATGAGAAACAAAATAAAATCATTGCATCAGTTTAAATTAATACATTAACATTCAATTTATCTTAAAATTTTAGAGAACTTTTACAGTGGTTCAAAAGAGACTGCAACTGAAAGAAATAGCAGAAAGCATCCTAAAATAACAAATGAATTGAATCACAAGACAACCAATTTATTTTAATAAATTTCTTTTATGATGGATGATAATTTTGTCATGGGAAGCTGAATAAGGTTATTTCCATGTGAGGAAGTTAACGTTTTATAACCCATTTTAAATAAAAATGAATTCAGATTAAGTTAATAATTTAGTTAATACACAAAATATATTTGTTGTAATGAGATAATAATACTGTTTATTTTAAAATATTTTTATGGTAAAATATGTCCCAATCTTACTTTCAGAGTTTTTAACAGAAGCATATGCTTTTATCGTATTTCAAACTCCTACAATATCAACATTTTTTATAATTTTTATCTTTTCTTATGTTTTATTTGAACATTAGGTTGTGATACAAACTTTAACGTAAAATAATTAGATTTAATCTACTTTATTTTTGCACTTCATGTCACAAAATGGTACACTTGTCCAGAGAATGAGCAAACATAAGTATAATAGTCTGAAAAGATATATATACAAAAACAAGATATATAATTAATTAGTTCTGTCAAAGATTTAGTTAGATTTATGAAAACAACAAGATTTACAGTTATTTTACAATAATGTTTATGTAGTGATACCCAGTTGTGATAATAAGAAATGGCTTACCACCCTAAATGCCATCATTGCTTAATTCTGCATAAAAGGGTGGTTATCACTTTACTTGCATAGTACTCTGTGCTTATTAACTGGTGAAAGGGAAACAATACCTAAGTGATAGTGAAACTCCAAATTATCTCCCTTTACCAATTTCCAAACATACCATGCTCTACAATGAATTCACATTTATCCACCACACAAGGTGAAGGGGATTGACGTGTGATCAAATATGCATTTAAAGCAAGAGGTGACTGGAACAAAAACCATTCATTCATGTTGTCTAGATGTTCTAACTAAGAATTTCTAAGTTTGTTTATTAATTAACCAAATTTAACAATTAATTTTTCTGGACCTTTATATTACAGTATATACTCAAGTATAAGTCGATCTCGAGTATAAGATGACCCCCCAAATTGAGCCTTAAAAAGTGGAATTTTAATACTGTATTTCTTTGACAATCGCTACGGTAAACTCATGCCCTGTCAGTCTTTTTCTTTTTTGATTTCTCAAATTCCCATGATTTACTTAGCATTGGGCAATTGTTACTAATGAACGTTTCCGGTACCGGTTATAGTAAAATATGGACATTATTACGGTACATTAATTACCGGTAAATTGATAATCCGAAAAAAAATTGTGCTCAAGAGATTTCCGGGAAGATTTTTATGATCCGACAATAATATTGGTGAAAATGCAAAGCGATCGTATGCTTAGCCCAAAATACAGAGGAAATCGCGGACATTTTGAATTCAGAAAAAAAATATTTTATCAAAAGCTGTAAAGTAATGGTAGATATACCGGAAGGTAGTGCAACTTTTATTACGGTAATTATTGTTCAACTATCGATCAGTACTGTAACCGAAAGGTAGGTGTTTGCTTTGAAATGTTCATCCTTACTACGGAAACCTACCGGTATTTTGAGCGAAAATATGACATTTATCGTGTTACTGAAAATTTAAAAATCAGTTATGCGAGTATAAGACGACCCCCTGATTTTGGCCTCGAAATTTAGAAAAAAAATCTCGACTTATACTCGAGTATATGCGGTATATATGGTTAATGAAATAATACTGAACATGAATCAACTAATTCTGATTCATTCTTTCTCTATTATCTCAATAATTTCAATTTTCCGTGCTACAGTTAACATATTTCCTTTTCTTTTCTGTTCAACATGCATTTAAATTGTTAGAGGCCATGTTTTGGCGACTCAAGTGTTGCTGATGGATACAAATGCAAGACAAATATGTCATTGAACAAGCATACAATAATGGCTACTGAATGTATTCTAAATGTGGGTGATGAGTCAGGTAATATGGAAATAGTGCCAGCACATATCAGCCAGCAGCATAAAGTGGCAGTCCAAATAACCTTTAAGAAGTGCCCTAAGATAGCAGTAAATATATGCTATTATAGCCAGAAATTAGTTTAAAATAGGCTCAAAGGAAATGTGTTGCTACAGCAAGAGTGTATTAAATGGAGTGCAGATAAACAAATTTATTGTAGTTTGAGTGATGTTTCTCACAGAAACAAGTGCGGGTACTTAGGAGACAAGTTAGATTACACAAAGTAATCAATGTTAGATTTTGTTTAAAATACTGAATAAGATCTTTTTACAATTAATATACAGTTTCTTTGTTCTTATTAGTTTATTTTGTTAAACAATAAATATCAACCATATTGTGCTTGTGTGTGGGGTGAGGGGTTTGTATGTATAGTGTGACCTTGTACTCTGTTTGGTTATGTAATTTCTATTTTTAATACACTGTATTTTAACAACCAACAAAATTAGTTCAAATTTTTAAAACTGTTGATTTCTATAATATCAAATACAAATTAAACACCAGCAAAACATAATTGGGAACTTACTTATGAAATATACATATTTTATTACGAAAATATATTTTATTGTGAAAAACAAAACATTGAAATTCATACTAATATGAACAACAAGCACTCAATCTATTTCTTCACTGCCAAAATGAAAATGTGTAGCTGATTGCACTGAATGTGCTGCTGAAAAGAAACTAAGTCCTTCAATGTTATAACTAAGTTCAACTTTAGCATTATTATAATGTGCATACTATCATGATGGCTGCCACTCTATAACATAATTTATTAATAATAGATTATGAAGCCTGTTCCATTAGTCCTCTTCTCTAATAAACTGAGAGTGAGAGCACTATGTACTTTATTTTACTTTTGAAAAGTTTTAATTATTTCCCTTTACTCTGTGCTGAATAGTTGATGGTTAGCTGACAATGGAACAGAATCAATCAGAACCAAAAGATGTTGGGCAGATGAAATCTTTTTAATATACCTATAATGTTCTACTATATTTATTAATATAAATAAATAGGTTTAAGTAAATATAATGTGCATGTTTTTTTGTTTTTTTTAAAAAAAGCATTGCTGCAACAAATAAGTAATTTCCTTTATTTTGTCAATATATAAGTTGACAAATGAAAAAAATATCAAAACTGCTTAAAATGATTTCAGCTGGTGAAAATTTACTGCAGGACAGAATGTAAGCTGGGATGTTGCAAGAAATTAATTAAAGGGGTGATAGCAATAACATCATGTAAACTAAGAATGTGTTCTTAAAGAATGCTAGAATAGCTTAACTCCTACATCAGGTTTTCAGAACTTTTCGGGGAGTTTTCCAGGATTTGTATATCAAATTACCACCTTTCATCTGAACGAACAAACACAGAAAAAAAGTGGAGAAAACATTTTCATAAAAAGCTTGAAATATTTCCTATTTAAACGACTGCCATGGACTCTCCAAAACACTAAATTTGATAAACGTGTGATGTTAGTAGGAAGTAAAGAGGTTAGGTCAAATAATTAAAAATTACACAAGGAACGAAATAGCGTTTTGTTTATTCAAAGTTAAACTGGTATAAGTGGGTCCATGCAAGAAACAGGAAATAATTGCATAACCAGACAGCATGAATGCACATCAGGTGATACATTAAAAAAATTTAAATCTAAGAAATATTTTTAACTATCAGTAAAAAGAAGCTGCGAACAAATGAACATGAATATTTATTAAAGGCACAATGCCCTCCAATATAGGTTACCCATTGGAGTATATATTCACATAATACACTTACTAAGTAATTAAAATGTAAATAATGTTTCATCAAACCTGAATCTTAAAACATTCATCAAAACCATGACCGAAAGTTGTATACCCTAATCTGCATTAATCACAATTATGTTCAAGATGGAAAAAGGTGTTACTAAGTCTCAGAGCACTTCACTGGGTAGAACAGTAATGGAGGGCAGACAATTCTGAACTTCTGTCACTAACAGTATGGCATATGAATAATAGAGGAATTCTATAGGTGTACAATTTTGAATTTTCCTATCATTATGGCATATAAATAAAAGCAGTGCAAAATAAATAAACAACAATGATCACAAATATATGTTCTTTCTTAGGAACTGTACATTCACAAGTTTGTGGTGATAGTGTCTTAAGCTATAGCCATCTTCAATGAGGGCAATGGAAATAAACTTTCATAATTTTGTGTAAAACATAATCTACCTTCTTTGCACTCAATTCTATGAAAGGAACACAAACAAAAAATTAGAAAATGGGGTGTATACTCGAATATAAAATGTAAAGTGCATGCTTGAAAACATGTAAGGGAGACATATAGACCACCAGGCACTCATGGTTAGTCATTCACTGATCAGCTGATAAGCACAATAGTTAGCAAATAGTGCAGTAACTTCATTGTTTTGAGAAGCTGTTGTTTGGTGGCAAATGCAATATATTCTAGTTACAGACAGAACAATGAAACCAAAATGGAGAATTTGAGAAGTAGTAATCACACTTACGTTGCCTCATTATTAAAAAAAAAAAATGCTATTATAAATTCTTCAATACAATAGATAACACTCTGCAACATTAGATTGCTCTGTTTGGCAAATTCAAAGTAAAATGAAATATTAATAATTACAATCTCCTTTAACAGGTGCTGTAGAGTCTATGGCTGATACACTCTGTGTTGTTACTTTTGTTGTTGTTGTTGTCCTGGTTGTAGTTGTTGTTGGAGGAGGAGTAGTTGTTGGCACTGCAAAGTATGAAAAAAGTTAATTATTACTAATACTATGAAGTCATTGATACCAAGATTTACAGACCTCAAGGCAATGTGTGCCACTGAAATATCAGGATGTGGGTCATTTTGGGCTTTTGCATTTTCAGACAGTTTAATATATCTAGTTTTAAATCATTCAGTCTTTCAAAAAATGTTGGCTTTATGTAATACAAGTGCTTTTATTTCACTAACCATCATGCTTCAGGAGTATTTTGTTTTAAATACTGGGTGAAATTGCTGACTTACAAGCTCTAGAAACATGCCTTTCTTTGGCACTCACTATGCTTTATATACCAGGAGAAATTCTAATTACCTCACTTGCCAATGCCTGGATTTCTGTTTAAAGAAGAACAAGTCAATAACATCTGATTAGCCTAATTTTAATATCAGGTCACCTCAAACTATGTTTCATATATGGAAAGCCTGACCTTTCAACTCTGAAATAGTGTATCTGATTACACAAAATATGTCAAGTGAGTATAGCTGCTCTGTAATGGGATCTGTTTACATCAGTGGTGCACAAACTTTTTGAGTTGGGGGCCACAATCTGACTTGTCGAAACCATCGGGGGCCACAAAAAAAGTGAAGAACAAAATCGTCCCACACAAGACAGACATCACATCTAAGAACACACAAATAACGATTAAGACTATAAGTACGACAAAGAAGTTGTGATGACACCAACTTGACCTTGGAGGTCATCACAGATATCTGACTTTTAAACCCGTTCTTTAAAATTTTTGTATAGGGGTCTAAATAATCTCTACATACAGATATAACTGAAATGAGGAACATACTTCTACTTCACTTTAACTTACTCTGAAAAAAGCACTTCAATCTTTAACTTCTGTGGTGCTTAAAGTTTGCTTGTGTTTCATATGTGAATTTGCAATGATCATTTTGAAATTAATAGTGAAGACAATTCTAAAGTTAAATAAGATATATAGATCAAGCAATTACTACTAAGGTACTAATATTGGTATATCCCATTAAAAGAAAAGAAGCTAAATTTTAAATAATTTAAAGATCTCTCAATGTTAAATAAAAATTAAGTACAACAGGGAATTTAAAAATTATTTTTAAAAAGGAAAACATTTAAACTGTTTACTTTGTTATATACAATATACTGACAAAACATTCTGACATTTTTCTTTTACTTGGCTACTGTTTATAATACAACAAAAATGTAAAACATGAATGTCACACAGCAAAGTCTAAGCTGAACTTTCATGTACATAATAAACCATACACTATTATTCACAAATTACTAAAAGCATATATTTTGGCAACAAATTTAAACTGTCAAGTCTAGACTGAGATTGCATTTTAAATATTTGTTTTTATTCTTATTTATGATTCAAATTCAAAGTTAACATAACAGTTTTATCATAGACTTTCTTCATTTCAAAGCAGTATACATGATGTCTTCACTATGTTAAGTTAAAAAAGGAAAATAAATCAGATTCATAAGCAAAGCCAGTCATAAATAACAAGAATTACAAATTGTTATCTGTGTAAATGCATGTTTTCTCTAACTTTAATAAGAAAAAAATCAAGATGTACTATTGTTAAATAAATCTAAATTCTGATTAGTCTAAGAATGTGCTATATTTTTATCTCGGAATAAAGTTCAAATCAAACAACTAAACATGTTGAAATAATCGAAACATAAATTATATATTCTAGCTTGTTCCATCGATAGTTGGTAAGAAATAAATATACTAATGTGAAAAAAATAATTAAAAATTATATATAAAATCCAACACACTCACCAACAGTAACACTGACAGTGGCAGATGCATTATAAATCACACCAGAAATGTTGTTGTAGCCAATACAAGTGTAATCTCCAGAGTCAGCTAGAGTAAGTCTGGGAAAAATCAACTGGGAATTGTTTGAAAGAGTTATGTTGGAATCACTTTTGAACCACTCAAGCCTGCAAAATAAACATTATCATATATTTTTTTTAAAATATTCTGCACTAATCTTAAAATCAAGATATGACATATCAATTAACCCTTTTGTTCTCAGATCTATTTTGATTTGTGTAACTTTCTAATGTCTTAAAATATTCTAGTACACACTAACACTACCTTGCATCCCTATAAAGTTTATATTTTCAAAACGATAAATAATGTTGTGTAAGTTAAATGATTTTATTTTCAATTAGACAAAATTAGAACAATATGATTAAATGATAAATTTACAAATGTATGCATTCAAATCCCATTTATTTACATTTCCATGCATTCAAATCAACATTCTAAACTATATTCTTACTATTCCATATGTTACCCATTGTTAAAATAGATGTCAGATACTAAACGAGTATAAATCTTTAAACAATAAATACAGTCAAACCCGGTTATGTCGCTGGCATAGGAGTTTGCCAAAAAGTGTCGAGATAACCGAAAACCAATATGGCGGCAAAACTATTACAGTACTGTAATATGTGCTTGAAATTTCTTTATGTACATAATGTGTGTTAATAAATGAGAATATACATGCATGTGTTTTTGGTGATTTTTTTTACACAACAGTGGTGCTGTGATTTGTTTGATGACACGATCGGCATGCTATAAAAATGTATGTTTGCTAACAACAAAAGGCTTATGTACAAGTGGTTACTATGGTTTCTTTACAAAGTCTAAAATGCTTTGTGATTTTTGCCTTTAACACTCTGAAAAATGTTCATTCCATTTCTCAATTTGTATTGTTTCTTGTTGGTAGCCACATCAATATCCAAATGTATTTTGCCTCAGCTCTACTAGGTAGAACCAGGTGTTTTTTCAAAGTCTTTCGAAATGAATGAAATTTACACCATATAACCTATCCACTACAAAATGCCAGATGATTCAGGCTATTACTCACTGACACATCGCTAGATAAATGAGTTGACTTGCCCTAGCTAGCAATGTTATATCCCCCTTTTATTTATAAATTAAGACTTGTGATCCTTCATTACGTCTCCCCCCCAGCTAGCTAATCCAGTTGTGCTACAAACAATTATGTAACAATGGGTAAGATAACAACAAATTTAATAACAACTCATAATTATAGAAAAATGAACATTAAAGAAATGAGGATTATTCGAGTTAATCTATCCTGTTTAGCCCAAATTCCGAATGGCTAAATATATGCTTTAATACAGTCTGTTCTGTCTATCACTGGGATATGTCCCACTTAACTTAATAGTTCATGAAGTAGTTGAACTGTTGCTGTCGTCTATTTGACCAGTACGGTTCTGACGTCACGCGGCAGTTATCTTCTGCCTGGTCCCTCCAATTCGGGTACGGCACTTGGCATAGTCCTCAAACAGTTGGCCACAGACTCTGAAGATTCCAGGTTCAAGACTCCTAGTTTAACTCTTTACTGGGCGGTGCGCCCATAAAAGCCAATACATCATATCAGGCAAAACGCCCAAATGTGCCCATAGCAACCAGTGCTCTTTCCTTCTCATATCATTCGAGAAATTGTGAGAGTTCCGGTGTCTACAGGAAGTGTGAAATTTGTACAACGATTTCTGCACCATTTTGAAACGTTTTCTCCTTGCTTCATTCATTTTTTCATAAAGTTTTCTTTGTTTTTCGTGTTTGGTGTTTCAAATGGATTTCTTAGAATCGTCGATTGATAATTAATAAGGAGTTTACTGGATTCAATTTATCAGATAATGAGGTAAGAGAAGTTTACTTTGAATCGGACGATAGGATTAGAAGTGACATTAGTGTCAGTAGCATGCACATATAGCATCTTTCAAATTTTGGAGGAGAGTGCATCAGATTCTGAGGATATCGAAGAGGAGTAGGAGGAAGAGGTATCTGGAGATGCACATGGTTGGAATAGAAGTACTTTAGCACTTAATATATTGGAATTTATAACAGAAATGGGGCCGAATGTGACTGTAACTAATGATAGTACTCAGCTGGCTTTCTTCTACCAGTTTTTCAAAGAAGAAACATTTGACAAAATAACGGAATAAATGATCGAGTACACACGTCCGAAAATTGTGAAAAAACAAAATGGAGATCCAGGTTGGAAGGAAACTAATGCCACTGAAATTAAGGCTTATTTTGGACTTATGATTTCGATAGGAATTCACAACCTGCCGAAAAAAGAGATGTATTGATCGTCTGACGACAGATTAGTGTTCCTGGCATCAACAAAGTGTGTGTACATAGTGTTTGTAGCGGACAATAACTGAACAATATTTATTTTGTGTAAATATATATTTTCACGCATGGATTCAAATTTAACAACCGAAAGTAAACTTAAATTAAGGATATTAATAAAGCTGTTTTCATTTCCTTTCATTTTGCATTTTATTTCATTGAAATATATGCACTAATATCTAAGATATGTTTTTACTAACGTAACCCTAAATCTCACTGAAATCCTGAAAATTCTTGCCAGCACTGAGATAAAAGAAAAAGAAAATGCCCACCTGGTAAAGGGTTAACTTCTGGATCCAAGTCTCAACTTCTAGACTCTAAGATTTGAGTCTCATCTCCAAGACTCCCAGACTGGCACTAGGTAAAGTCATGCACTGTCGTCTAATGGACAGAATTTCTCTACCCTTGGACAGGGGCACAGTGGTTGAATAATGAGCATCTAAGGAATTTTGATTCATTCACGCCTATTTATGAATGACTCTAGGTCAGCTGGCGGATTAACGCTACGTCATGATACGGAATGCAAGTGACTAAACATGGGCATCTCGTATCCGGTTAATGGCCTTTCCTTCACCTCTGGAGAGACCTATATACTTTTAACTAAAATGTTATTGCACCATCTGAGAGCAGTTGTCTAGCATAAGTCTCTTCTCATAAATTAAATAGATATGATTAATAAAATGAAAATAATATCTTCATAACTCAACATAATTTGCCTAAGATTTCCTGACAAATATAAACATCTTGATTAATAGATACTTTGTTTATTACTTAATATTATCTTCACATCAAAATAATTTGGCCCATTTTATGTTTAGTTGAGAAAAAGACAGCTTCTTTTATTGTGGTTGATAATTTTGTTAATAAGGTTTCCACATGACAAAATTAGAGTTTTATACCCCATTTAAAATAAGTTTTAAGTTAATAATTTAGGTTAATAAGAAAATATATTTGTTGTAATAACATAATTATATTGCTTACTTTAAAATAATATTTTTCTGGTAAAATACATCTCAACCTTACTAAGTTTTCAACAGTATATGCTTTTCAAGTATTTCAAACTCGTACAACATCATCATTTTTATAATTTTAATATTTTCTTAAGTTTTTGTGTGAGCATTATGCCCTGTTGTAGATTGAACATGTAAAATAATTAAATTTAATCCATTTTATTTTTGCATTTGCAGAGAGAATGTGCCATTTACACAATGTGAAAATATTTGTGAACATGCATGAAAAATGCTCACATGTATATGTTTAACATTTAAATACTGTACCAGGCTTCAGGGTTGGCTTCCGGTTTGCATGTTAGAGTCATCATGTTTCCTTCCACCTCCTGTCGAATTGCACTGTCCACTGTCACATTCACAGGATCTGTAAAAAGAGAAGACAGGAAGTAATTTCTGCTCTTTGTATGATTATTTTAAATAATGTTGTGCATTACAGCATCCAATTTTATAAAAAAATAAATTATAAAATATTTATCCAACATTCTAAAGCTGGTTGTAGAATTATTCAGTTCAAAACTTAAGAATAAGAGAAAGTCACAAACAGAACAAAACAGTATGATCACTTGATGTAAAACATTTAAATAAAATTCAATAAAATGGTTCCTACTACTCATGCAACCATAACAGAAAAAATGGTTCCTACTAAATGCAACCATAACAGAAAAATTTCAAACAGTACTAGATGATAGACTGAATAAATAAATGCCAGATCACCTGAATTTATTTGATGACAAGTGAACAATGTAACATATGGTGATGGTACAAAATTACAGACTACCAAAAGAATGGATAGTTATCATCATCAAATATATAGTTTGTTTTTTTTAAAAAGGAATAGTCTGTGATTCTAGACTGGATATGTGAGACTCTTGGGTGTTTCTGCTGCCTAGGAGTAAGACTTGACTGCAGATATATGAATGAGCCATTGGTACAAATCCATACAATTTCCCTCTCTTTGCTAGTGCAAGGTCTTGGATTATGGAGGATCCTGACTTGATTGGAGTCAGTAAGGTCCTTATAGGGCAGGCCTGTGAAAATTGCAGTCCACTACATCCTTTCATGCAGCCTGCAAACTTCTGATAATAAATTAACAAATATTTGATGGAGAAAAGACACCCACACACATATATATTCCATAGTTATGATGCACCAACTTTCATCAGCATATTTTCTCTTAGTAAAATGCTGTTAACAATCATTACAGTCTGTCATTGTCAACGCTACTGCTATCTTTTCTCTTAGTAAAATGCTGTTAACAATCTTTACAGTCTGCCATTGTCAACGCTACTGCTATCTTTTCTCTTAGTAAAATGCTGTTAACAATCATTACAGTCTGTCATTGTCAACGCTACTGCTATCTTTTCTCTTAGTAAAATGCTGTTAACAATCTTTACAGTCTGCCATTGTCAACGCTACTGCTATCTTTTCTCTTTGTAAAATGCTGTTAACAATCATTATAATCTGTCAAGGCTACTGCTATCCGACCTAAGTATCAAGTTACATAATCCTTAGCATAAACAATGCTGACTTGTTTCCTCCAGACTGTGGCCTACAAGAGTTATAAATCACCAGACTTGTAGCATCCAGATAAGAAGAAAAAGTGTCAGCGAGTGAATGTCCATTTCGACAGTCAGTTCACATCCCTCAGATATACTGGGACACCAAAATTCCTCCTTTATATACCACTTTGATCCCTTCCATGGTACTACAGTTCCTGAGCTTGTGATTGCCTAAAAGCTACATTTGAGTTTTAAGATAAAAGCTAATGAAAAAGAATAGAAAAAATTAACCCGGAGTGACATGCTTTCAATGAAAAATTGAGAACCAAATACACTTTTAGTGAAGTAAAAAAACAAAGCCATCTGCTTAATTTTTCAGGACAGTTTGTGAGTGTTAAAAGAATATAATATTATCATATGCTTCTGATTTTAACTCCAGATGCCAGAAAGAAAGCATCAAATAAATTAATTATTTAATTTACTTTAATTTACCTTTCGAAAACAGATCTTGAGGTGTGTAATATATTTTACTAAATTTATGTAGGCTAATAACAACACATGAATAATTAAAACTAATCGAATGATAGTGCTGGCTGATCAGGCAATGTCACAGTCAAATGTGTTGACATGTGCAGGTCTACCGAATGACAAGAGATAAAACTGCAAAAAATCTGTTGCTTCATCCGTTGCTTGAATATTTTCATAATCATCATTTGTCAATGCTGCTACATCATAAATGTCAATATTATTGTCTAAAACACTTTTGTTCAGCAGCCTAGCTAATGCAGCAAACAACACACAATTGTTGCACACCAATGAAGCTTTACTTTCAGTTACTTAGTTTCTAAATCAAATTAATTTACACCCCAGATAGCACAATTTTGCAGTTAATAACATTATTTTGTAGACAGATTCTGCACTACCATAAATAAATGAAAACTGAAAACTAAAAAGTAAAGTTTCAATCCTAAATTTAATTTAATAAAACACACTCGTCCAAAGTTGGAAGGAAGACAGCGAAGCACCATAAAATAAATTTCAGGTGACTTTGTGTCCGATTCATGCACAGCCAAATGTCCCATGTATTATAAATAGAAACAAAGAGCCTTCTCACTCAAGGTGATGCATGTGTGCATCTCAGATCACTAAAAATACAATGCAAACAGTCATGTGTTAATAGGGACGAAGTAGTCCCATGCTGGATCAAAGAGTTTTCACACACACCTCAAGAAGTCACTCATTTTACTCTTTAATTTTAAAATGCAATAATATTTCATTTCAACTGCAGAATACTCTTAGATTATTGAAAAATAATGATCAGTAAAGTGACGATTACCAAATGGCTGTAGTGCATAATCAATTATAATGACTTTAGCTGGTTTTTTGCAGACAATGACACATATACTACTGTTTTCCAAATTTATTCATTGTGCTAATAAATATGCAACTTAAGTAATTTGCTTTTGTTTCCATTTTAGTGCATGACAAAGAAGTTAATAAATTCGTAAAAATAAAAATTGACAATAATATCACAAACTACTTCTTACATTTTTCAAAGGCACCATATTCCAGAAAGATATTTCTCATGTAATTTTGACTTGGTGTGATGAGTGTAAGTACCAAATAAGAAAAATAACTTTCGTTTCCATTAAGATCACATTGTTACAACAGCCAATGGCGGGAAAGTTTTAGGAACCATCGATATTTCAAAGAGCTAAGATTTCTGATAATCACGATGTATTTTGATTAAACTGATTAAATCTAAAAATAGCTTACATATTTATGTACATATCCATGTGGTTTCTTTTGCATTTAAAGTTTCACATAGCTGCATATATATGTTTTAAACCTGAGCTAGTATTAGTAAGGTTAGAAAAAAAACTGAGTTACATTCAAGAATATAAATATTGCAATTAGGCATATTGCGTATTGTAAAACATTATATTTAGATAAATACTTTGTTTATTATTTAATATTATCTTCTCAGCTTAATAATATAGGCTGTTATATGTTTAGTTGAGAAAAACTATGCTACTTTTATAATGATTAATAATTTTGTTAATAAGGTTCCCATGTGACAAAGGTTAGAGGTGTCTACCCCATTTAAAATAAATATGAAATTTGTATCCAGATTAAATTAATAATTCAGGTTAATAAAGAAAATATATTCATTGTAATGAGATAATTATACTGCTTATTTGAAAATATTTTTTTCTGGTAAAATACATCTCAACTTTGCTTTCTAAGTTTTCAAGAGAAATATGCTTTTATGTATTTCAAACTCCTATAACATCAATATTTTAATAGTTGCTATCTTTTCTTATGTTATTATGTGAGCATAATAGATCCTATTATAAACTTTAACATGTAAAGGAATTAACCCACTTTATTTTGTTCACTTCGTATCACAAAATGGTACACTTGCCTAGAGAATGAGCCATATGTATAATCATAGTCAGAAACTGGCGATCTGAATTAATTTACTTACAATGTCAAGCATCATCTGGTCATTAGTGTCTTGACCATCACAAGTTCCACAGTTAGTTTAGTTTTAGTTCCGTTGAAAGAACAAGCCATTCACATTTCAACATGATCAAATTATGTTCATGTAATAACAAGAAAATTACAGGATTCAACAATACTTATTGCCAATCTGACCTCAATCTTCATTAGTACGTTACACTATAGTGTGGCAATGTATCTTTAGCATTCTTTTCTCATATCCCATATTTGTTGTATTGTTCATTTTGCAACCATAATTTTTTAACCCATATTTTGTGTACACAAACTGCAGCAAGCACCCCTCCCTCCCAATGATACAAAAAGAATATTTTGTATGATTGTACCATCCTTATTAATCTATAAGTATAACACTAGGAATGCAATGTACTAAATTGTGATCAGATTATAACCCCAAAGCAAGCAAGATGTTGATGGTATGATCAGCAAGCAAAAAATTATAAAGGTTTTGTGGAGGGCAGAAAGACTTTGCCAAGAATTTAAACTCATCCCTATGTAGAGAAGGGGTTGTGTTTACAAAATCAATTTACGGTGGGCAGTGATTGTGAAGAAACAATAGCAACTGATGATGCTGATTATGAAGGTTACACAATTATAATTATCCCTGATCTTTATGTATCTTTGAAGATTCATATGAAACTGATAATATTTCTTCATTAAAGATTGATTAGTGAACAGTGCTGCTGGCTGGAACAGTGAGTTTTTCTCTACAATTAGGTAGTCCCACGAACACCGCTTTACAGGCAAAAACTCGCAAACGCACACAAATTTGCTAAACTTTACTCAAGAGCGGTTTTCTTCACATTAAACCTCAACTAACCATTTTTATATGAAAATAAAGATCGATGTTTTGTCTTTCGAACTGTTTTGTTGTTTTTTTTCTGAATTTTATTATAGTATCCATAAACTTTGACGAAAGTACCTTAGGGTTGCAACAAAAATGGGTCAAAAGTCGCCTCACGGCTGAAAAAGTAAAATTCACGTTTTCGGGTACCAATTTTTAAGAAGAAAACGGATCATAAAAGCGTTTTGTTACCCTAAAACTGATTGGTCCTTTAAATAGAGGACATATAACTCTTTACACTCATATAATTTTCATTTTTGTTTGATGCGAATAACCAAATAAATTTTCAAACTAAAATTTTCACGATAAAATTTTCGGAAGAAATATTTATCACAAAATAATGAAAAATATATCATTTTCTGCGGAATTTCAATATCTCTCTAATGATATGCTGTTGCCCCTGATTAGTGACCCCTTTGTAGATCCGGTGAATTGAAAACCCATAGTACGCATCCTGTTTCACGTACAATTCTTGAATTTCCATTCCATTCACATCATCTTAATTAATATATCAAAAGATGCTGTACTAAAATATAAAAAGCCAAATAATCTCAGCATTTTTGTATTAACTGATTCCACAAATATAAAAAGGATTGAGAAAAAAACATTAAAAAATATTACTAAATGATGATGTAATATTTCAAATAATCATTTTTCAGTCAGGGTCTCTGACAGTACTTACAAGTCACGCGGATTGTCTGGCTAGTCTGGCAGAACTGTGCAGATGAGTCTGCGCAATCCGTTGGGTTTACATTGTTCACTTGTGTTGGATGATAAACACGACACCTCACAACAAGATCCATGTGCTTCCTGAGCAAGCGGATGGTCAGTGAACTTCTTCTTGTGAATGTACAGTCACCAGTAGCATTCACTGGTGATTCTGTTGATGCCTAATTAAAAGAGAAACAGATACAGATGTGGGTGTCATTCAGATCTTGTAGTCACTAAGCATTCCTTCCATCTGTGAAAGTTGTTTTTTTTTTTTAAAGTCAGTTTCCATTGTACATGATTCACGCAACAGTCTGGGAGGGGGTAATGCACAATTGTATATTTGTCAAAGGGAATGCTCACTCAAAACTGTGCTTCTTTTGAGAGAGAGCATGCAAGTAAAGGCAGATCCACTTTTTTTAAAGTCTCTATACACTTCTGATAGGTATTCCAAACATATTTTTCAAAATCATTACTAATACTTTAAATGTATATAGACAGATAGAACTTTTTCTGCTGATTTCAATAATACTAAAATCAAGTTTGTACCTCAATTACAAGCAAAGTTACGAATTTTTCAATATTTAATTTTTCGCAAACTTTTACGCTCAAAAATGAAATTGTACAAATAGCTCACTTTGAAGGTCCACAAAATGAAGAAATGATGTTCAATATAGTTCAGACTCTCCATATAAGTAGTATCCAACATACAAATATGGCTGAATTTTTTTAAGAGGCTTTACAATGTTATTTTCAAATATATTGTCAGTCAAAATTAACAATTTATTCATTTTCGGGTTGGAAAAAGCTTTAATGCAGTTAACACAAAATGGACGAAATTGCTATGAACATTAAAACTGTAATAACTCTGCTTGTAATTGAGCTACAGAGATGCTTTTGGTACCATTGGATTCAGTTTGGAAAGATCTATATTAAGAATGCACTCACTACAGTAAAGAAATCTTCATATTTTGTACACACACTCAGACATTTGCCAATCGTTCATCTAATTTAATGCTTTTTCAAGTTCAATGATTCTAGTGCAGTCTAGCATGGTACCACAAGGAATGTTCTTAAATGTTGAATGCACACAATTACATGTACATGTTTTCCACAACAGCATGTTTCATGTTATGGTGCTTAACCTAAATAAGCAATTCAATCTGCTGGTAGACTGTTATTCCACAATCTGCCTTCACTGGACACAGACATAATTTCATTGTTGCAGTAAAAGACATCCATTTATTACCTATATACATCATCTTTTCTCAGCCAGTCTTTCCACTGACATGCTTTAAAAAATATTTGTACCTTATAAATCTTTCCCCTATTGAATGATACAATCTCTTAAGGTGCATACCTAGTTCAAAAAGCATGGAAAATTGAAAAAATTCAATAAAAAAAGATTGTTATTGGTCTTTTCTGATAGAAAAATGGCTGAATTTTATGAAACTGCTTTTATTTTTGGACAAATCACAATAGTTTTGAAGATATTTTCAATCAAAGATGGGAGTATACCATAGGAGATGTTTATGGTTGAAAAGTTATTTAAAAGTTGAAAATCAGTCATTAATTTCATTTTTTTGCACCACATCTAAAAAAAAAACTATTAAAGATATCTGCAAAGAATTTTGAACATAGTTTTAAGGACAACATTATCTGGCTTCTGAACCTCTAACTTTTTTATATATTTGACTATAGTGTAGATATGGAATTATAAATTAATTTAATTTTAAAAAAAATATATTATTTAAATAAAATATGTGCTCCATCAGCTGAATGATTGCTACACAATGTGAATAACCAGAAATGACAGTACATGTATATTAATTGACTACCAAATATTTTGTCTATATATTTTAAGGTTTTCTTACAATCTTGTCAAAAAGAATTAACAAGTTTTGGAAAATATGATTATTTACAAAACCTAGTAAATTCATAAGAAAATTGAGTAGGCCTTGTAAATGTAATAGAATGTGCATTATCGGACTCACTCTTACATTTGTGGAAAAATAAGCTTGCAAAATACAACAAATAAAGATATAACTCACTCGTGTCTATCAGAATTTTTAAAAAAGAAAAGAAAATCTGGTAAAAATAATAACTAAAATTTAAAAAAAACCATCTAGTGATCTACTCGTTGTTTACACTGTGCCCTGCTACAGCAGTAATGAACGGAAAAAAAGTGGTCACGTGACCACAAAATAACAAGAATTAAAAACAAATAACACGCGATCCGAATAAACGAAATACATTATATTGCAAATAAATCTTTCCCCTATTGAATGATACAAAACTTAAGCTATGGATAAGGCAGACATAAATTCACAAAGTTATTTTCCGTGTTCACCCTCAACGCCTTAAAAGACGAACGCTACCGTAGGCCTATAGACACTGAAAATTCTTATTTATCGGTTAATATAGTCCTTTAAACGAAAAAATGTATGCTATAAACTGAAAATAATTGATTTAACTTATCAAATAACGTCCTCAAACAGAGTGATGCACGAGAATGCAAAGTGGAAACTGGTTCAAAGTCGCTGAGTTGATCGCTACGGTACTCGATACCGTCCGCCATTGTTGTTTTCGGTCTTCGGTGATTTCGGTAATTGACCACCGTTCGTTCAACGCAATTCAGTTCGTGCACAGTATTTTTTAACTCAAACAAACTATACAGACTTATAGATGAGGGATTTTCCTATTTTTTGGTATCTTTTAAAGCTGCTACGTTATCGGAATCACCATGAACGTAATTTAAGAAAATTTTAGTTTAACCGTATTTCACTTTATTTTGAAATTCCCGCGAATTGTTTAGTATGGAAATGAACCTTGTTCTCTCCCCTACATGAAAACCGTTATTATTTTTAGATTACTCTACCACGAACATACTGATGGACCGAGAAAGAGTGCATGTGTTAAGCGCTACCGCCGGACAAGTTATGGCGGCTTGGTAAAAAAGTCGTTCGGTTGGCAACTTCTGAATAACTTCTTATTACTTTTTCACAATTATTTATTAAAACAAAAAACACAGAAAGACAGAACAGAGAACAAACTTTTGTTTCATGTGCTTTTATTTTACAAAGCTTCAATATACAGAGGAAACATGAGTGTTGAAAATGTAGAAAAATTGACAAAACAACGTCCCAATCAGCCATTCAGCGATGTTTGGAATACCTACTTCTGAGCAATTAGAAATCAGGTCGAATAATTTGGGATAAGCAAAATTAAATTCCAGACATTTATACAAGTCCTATTGGAACAAAGAAGATAGCAAGCGAAATCCAAGTTTCAAAACTGGCTTCTTGTAAAGTTGTAGCAACAAAATACATTGTACAATGAACATAGTTTATATTGTTTATAATTTTCTCGAATGACTATCCATGAATTCTAGTTTAAAGATAAATTATGTTTCTGAGGCAATTATACACCAGTGGCAGTGTAAGACTAAACATTTACAAGGACTGTATGAAATACTGCAGAAAATTACCACATCAAATAATATTTTCCTGAAATATGACCATATAAATGCAATATATCAATTATCAGACAATTCCAACATAACTGACATGGCATTCAGATGCAAAAAGCAGACTCATAAAGAGTCATTCATGTTATCATGAGTAATAATATATTTATTGCTCAAAACTGTAAAAGTGTAATCCAATAATCAAACCACTAAAAAAATAAATAACAAAATAATTATCAAAGAAGAGGTAAGTATTTCTTTTAAATGTAACTGACATGACAAAAATGCTCACAAGTTTTAGTCATGAGGAATGTTGTCAATTTTCTGTGAATTTTGAAGTGTGTTTTCTACAACCATGTTAGCAGATGATGATGACAGGGTGCACTTTTAAGAAAAGAAATAAAATCTTAAATCATTTATTAAGTTTTCTTAGAAAATAATTAAAAGTAATGTAACTGACATGGCACTTTATATTATGACGATTTTTTTTCCCCCTGTAGTGCAAGATTCAAACATTTGTTGAATTTCCTTGATGGCTGGAATGGTGAAATCTCCACAGCCCTGAAGTCGGACAAGCCCAAAAAAGATGTTCTGATGGTATACCTCACCCAAACCATCTTTCCCTGGCCATGAAAAATGCATTTCTCCATCCAATGAAACTTGGTGCAAAAATTTCATTGAAAAAATTAATAATAGTACTAGGTAGTCCCACTCATTTTTTTCTACTTGATATTGTACAAATGTTTTATGCTCAAAATGTGTGTCTGTATAACCTTATTTCATCAGAACACACATTTTGAGCATAAAAGTTAAAACATTTGTACAATATCAAGTAGAAAAAAATGAGTAGGACTACCTACAACTATATATTCAGGAAGAAAGGGCTGTAATAGAGGCTGCTCTAAAATAGTGGAAGGAAAGAGTACCTGGAATTGTTTGGGGTACAACAATCCAAAATGATGACAATTCCTGCCTGACAGTGACACCATCCACTAATTTTTGAATCAATACTTGGACATACTACTTTAGCAACTGACAAAATCTATAGATTTAGAAGAATTGACCAACACTTTTCCTTGAAGAATCTGCCTCCAAACAGCTCTTTTAACAGTACCTCTAATTTCATCTACTGATCCCATACCATGAATTGTGGCAAAGAAGTCCCGGACAATAGTCTGCACATCTTTTTGTAATAACATGGGATGAGCAAGAGTGAACAAATTCTTGAACTGTCCACCAGCACCATTAGAAAATAAATGAATATTCTGAATGCTAATCCATGAGCATGCAGCGTGATTGAGGATGGATCTATTAAAAGCTGTGGCAGTAAACTTAATGTGTCGAAACTCATCACTGATCATATCATAAGACTTGCATCCTGATTTAGAAAATAATCACTGTAGTGAAAATAGTTGTTCCTTCTTGAATCCAATGAGCTGACATGATCTCACTCTGCTGTTTCAGTGCAGTTTTCTGATAAGTCTTTTCGCAGGATTACTTCATCATCTTAAAGAATTTGCAGTGTCTTTTTTGGTCAAGCTATTTTTTTGCATGAAGATGTGATTTTAAGAATGTACAACTGCTAGAAAAGTCAGTTTTAGCAACTGCTTATGACATTTCATCTACATTATGGTTTTTTTTTCACATCTCTCACATCAATTCTGAATACACAGAATATAAACACATGATATTTAAATGATTTAATTTTAAGAAAACACATTTCATATGGACCCACCCTTTGTGGCAACATTTGCCCAGAGAATGAGCCATAATGATATATATATATGAAGTTCTCACCTGCAAGGTTACATTATCAGGATTAGAACCATTAGCTGCAGTAAACATGTACCAATGAAATGTTCCAGCTGGTTTTCCGACATTGCCAGAACATGTGAAAGTCACATTAGTAAATTCTTGAATACTTTGAAAACTGGAATTTACTATCATCTGTACTGGAGTTTGTGGTGGTGCTGAAATAAAATAATTACAAGTAAAATTAATTCTGTTTTGATATGGTTTAGAAAGAACCATTACATGAACATAATCCATTGAAAACAACCTGAAGGCCAGGGCATGACCTTATTCATATTGATTAGTACTATTTTCATACTGAACTTTAATTTTAAATTTAAACTTTCTTTTTTTCTCCAGTGTTTCAAATTCATACAAAATCAATATTTTTATCTTTTCTTATCTTTATGTGAGCATTAGGCCCTGTTGTAGACTTTAACATGTAAAATAATTAGATTTAATCCATTTTATTTTTTGCCACTTCTTGTCACAAGATGGTACACGAGTACAATGATACAGAGAATGGCCATACACATTGATGGTATAGATAGATAGATAGATAGATAAACAGACAGACAGATAGATAGATAGATAGATAGAGACAGATACTTCATGAATTATATTTTTTGCCATAATTATGATAATATGGGCAGTGTTTACTGCTTAAAATCTGAACAAAACTTTGATGCAAGAGATACTAATCTTTAAATCCAAAGAACTCTAAATGAAGATCATTATTTAAATTGAGGTTTATCGTGTTTCAACTTGCAATGTTCCAAAGAACTCTAAATCAAGATCATAATTTAAATTGAGGTTTACTGTTTCAACTTGCAATGTTCCAAAGAACTCTCTATCAAGATAATTTAAACTGAGATTTATTGTGTTTCACCTTGCACTGTACAAACAATTGAAAATGAATATATTTACCTTCAATAGAAACAGTGGTAGTCTTACTGACAGGAGAGAGTAAATTTTCTCCAAAAGAGGCAGTAATCTCACACTTGTACGACAATTCATCACTGCACAGAGTGTTGGAATAAGTGACACCTATAACATTTGTTGAAAGAGATCCAAACTTGGTTGCCCTTTGTTTAAAGGCAACAGTAACACTGGGTGACCAATAAGTAATATTTGTAGGGTCAAGGGTGATAATTAAGTCTGTTCCTCGGGTAAGAGTCACAAGTGAAACCGTTTCACCACTGCCAGTTATGTAAGAGCACATCACTGAATGAATGTTATTCCCCTTTACTGGCACTGGAGGTGTGAAGGATGCATTTATTGTAGGCACTCCACAGGTAATATGCAAACCTGATGAATACATGAAATAAAATATGACTTGCTTCTGTGTACATATATATTTTTTTTATAAACTTATATATGAAGTGGAAATGGATTATGGACTCTGTGGTAGTACTAGTAGGCCTGTTTAAAAAAATTACCCTAAAAAAAAAAAAGGAAAAGTGAAACTTTACAAAAAGAAAAGTGGACACTGATACAGAAATCTGTAGCAATAGAACAACTGTTAACATATTCAATAATAACATGGAATAAATGTCACAGTCTGATAAAAATGTCACGACTTGCTGACCCACTTGTTGTTTACTTCAAATATTGAGATTTGAAAACCCTTTGTTCAAGCTCTCTCCTATCGAGACGCTTCCAGAACAGGTCAAGATGTTATGTAACTTTAGGCCCATTGTCTAGGTTCTAGAACTAACTACATGCCACGCGATCCGTCACGTGATATGCTTTATGCTTTCCTATAAATATTGGTAACGCACCCGGCTCTTCACTGCGAGATAACAATTAGCTACACGTCACCACGTTAAGCTACTCGAGTCATACGGCAGGCCGACGAGTATATGAGATAGACACTTCGACTTCTCATTAAGGTACCATTTTTATTTGATTGTATTCTGTATATTTTAACTATGTATGTATTTGTGCTATGTATTATATTATTCACTATATATTTGAGCACGGTTCGTGGAAATGACTGAAAACCTATAAGTTATGGAATATAAATTTATTGTAACTCTTTCCCATTGTAACTTTAATTTATATTGCTTTTAAATTCACTAGAGCCAGAATGCCTGCGCTCGACATGAATTTCTCATGTAATTCAATTATTGCATGTAATTTTAATTGTAAATTGTGAAGCGCTTTGCTGTTTGAATTACCCCTTTGTATGAACATTAATTTAACGTTGTAACTATTTTTATGATTCATACGTCATGCTGTTAAATGAAACATGCGTGAGAAGATTACATTTTTCTAAATCTAAATTGTAAACGACGCGAGGTCGAATTTCTAATTCAGAGCATTTAAACTGGAACGTGCTTAAATAGGAATATGTTAGCAGAGGCTATATCGGGACATTTGCTTTCCCCAGGTTGGCCTTGGCTGTGGTTTTGCTTGGCTTGGCTTTGGTTTTGCTTTGCCTTGCCTTTGTCTTTGTCTTCGTCCGAAGACCTGTACACGCTCGATTATTCCGAGAGTCCACACCATTGTAGACAGCGTCAAGAGTAGACGTATGTTGGTCTAAACTCAAGTTCACTAGCGTAATAAAAGGACAATCCTACCTGTATGCCACGTGCATCTCCGCTAGAGTGACTACTGTGAGAACAGACCGGAACGGACTGGAATAAAGAGACCAGGCGAATACAGATTTTACAGCTGAGTATTCCTCAGTTGAATTCAATTATCACAAGGAAACATTGGCTACCTTTTCTCTTGAGAACATTAAGCACATACGTGCATGAATTAAGAAATAGACTATTCGCGCTCGTATTTGATTATTGTTAAATTGTTAAACTTTATTAAATCTTATTTTTTAATTGTTAAACCTCTTCGTAGTTAATTTTTATGCATAATAGACCTATAGATCTCTTAAGATTGGATGGGGGCGAATGAGCTGAATGACATAACGAATGCATATTAATTTAGAGGAATTTAACGACTCCAATCTAGCTAACGTACGCAATTTATCAGTTTGTAAATTTGTCGTCTGCACTACAAGACACACTTTTAAATTAGTCAAATGATAAGTTGAGCAACCAGTCTGCATAGGATATGAGAGAAGGAATTAATTTATCTTTAAGGTCCTTAATTATCCTAGACAGGGTCTATAAATAAATACTGGAAACGTAACAATAAATTTCACATATGTGAAAATGAGAGGGATAGCAGACAATAATACAACTTTAGAGCAAAGAAACTATGTAAGACATGATGAACATAAGAATTCTCATTTGTTAGTGTTCACTTAACAAGGATATGATCATTTTAAAAAAATAGAGATAATCATGCTTCAAAATGCACCAGTGAACTGAAAATGAAATAGCTTACTGTTAGCTGCTGAGAAAAGTGCAAAAGATTGAAATCAAGGTGTGTGTGTGTGTGTATGTGAGTGAGAGAGAACTGGAAATTAAAATAGTCTGAACATTAATGAACTTATCAAGTAAATATTTTGTTGTAAGTTGATTCTTGTGAGTTCCATTCGAGAATCAATAAGGTGAATATTGAAGGTTTAGTTTGGTCTTGAGAATTCACAAAGATTATTTTGAAAATTCCTCATGGTGTGCTGAGTAGTGCACACAAAAATTCTAGAAGTAAAATATTCCGCATTAGGTGCTTTGTTAGCGCCTGTGAAATTCTGGACAATTCTCCATGGTGTGCTTTGTGAAAGCATCAAAGATTCTGGCATAGCTGTGTAATGTGCCTAGATGGGTGCATGATTGTGAACATGTGCCAGTAACAGTGGCCATCATTGAAAAGATTATGTATATAGATTTTAATTATTTCTCTAAAACTCTACTCTCATTTCTGTGATGAATGATATCCATGAAATTGATTTTATATATATTTTAATTTGACTGCTGATGCCTATGCTAAGATAAACTGAATGATTGTCTAGCATTAGTCAAACATTGTTGAGAAGTGATGTAAATCTCATTCTCAATGCTCTTTTGATTCTATTCAAATTTTGAATATTTGATATTGATTTAATAAATTTATTGTTAAATTTATTGACTTTCTTACAAATACTGAAAACCATATGTTGGAGAGAGTGTGGGTGAATACAGAATAGGGGCTCAATAAATCAATAAATCAGTAAATGTAGATTAAAAGTTATCTTCTCCTTTGGTAAGAGGTTTTCCACCTATGGAAGTAATCAAGTATTGTGTGATGGTAAATATCTGTCTTTAAATTTAATGTTGTGGAAGAGAGTAAATGTTTACAGTGCCACATATCTGCCAAGTGAGAGAAACAAGTGACATCTTCTGTTCTAGGGAATTATTAATAGCATAAATTAAGATGCTAATCACTTTACTCAAGTTACTATCTATAATTAAGTTCACATTATTGCATTAGAGATTAATATGCAAACAAATTGCATGTCTTCATAAAACATGTTTAAAGAAACTGTAGTAACGTCTAAATGCCCTCAAACATATTTAACAAATATGAATAACTTTACACATTATATTTTTAGTTAAACTGCAAAAGTAGGCTATAGGCTTATATACTAATTTAGTATAAGTATATTAATATTATAGTTCTGCAACTTCTGGTAAATTTCATGATAATGTGATTTTTTTTTAATTGTTTACTATATTTATAGTTAAGAAAAATAATCTACATTTAATTCATGTAATATATTTAAGTAAAATTCAAAGCTAACACAAATAAATGTATAGGACTAAATTTATAATAATTAATATAATGAAAACTATGTGTTCAAACAATACCTAACTCTGCTAGTGCTACTGTAATTCAAATGATTTATTTTGACTGGCCTACTACAAACGCATTTTAATTTCGCATTCACTGTACTAAATATTACATTATACATACAAAAGGATTTATGCAGAAATACATTTCAAATAATGGCAATATGTCATTGTAAATAGGCTTGCTGAAGTTTGTGATCTTGCCACTACGAATACGAGTTCTTCTTTCTGATATATAGTGTACAAAAACTCCATAAGTGAATACCGTGAATAGAAGGAATACGAATGAACATTCTGTTGTACATGTTACTTGTTATGTTAGCATTTCCGTAAAGGGGATGGGTCAGAGCGAGTGTGCTCCAAACGAGGACAGAACTTCAGAAGAAAACATTTCAAATCCTTCGAAAATAAATGCTTGTACTTACCAACGCCAAATATCAAAACAATTTGCAATCCTAATACATGCAAGCCCATTTTTTTTTTCTTTTACAGTAAGTGAAAATTACAAGCGTAACGACGTGAATATTTCACACTTGATGACGAAATGACAAACGTATGAAACAGATGATTAGCACACAACGTCCGCCATCATGACTCATTGCGATCTGTACCCATCATGCTCTCCGTGTGCGTGTCCCACTTTCCATGGCTGGTGTTGTGGACGGCAAGTTTGTACGGCGGGGACTCGGTCACTAGACGTTTACCTGATTAATTGGCTTTACAAACAAGTGTTCGCCGTCAGAGCAGCACAACAAAGAGTTCTGTTAAATTGTCTTGCGAGGACTGATATTTAAGGAAATGATTAGCGTCTGAATCGCTAGATAATTGTACATGTATTAAGTAACAAACTTCTTTTTATTGTCTCAGCAAGTCTCGAAATGACAGCGGTCGTTTTACTTTTTATTAACGATTTTGTATCACAATTTCAGTAATTCAAGCTATACAAACTGGGTGCATATCACAAATTTATTTTAATATATATTTACATATTCTCAGACTGCAAATTCATATCCTTGTCGAACCCTTTTACATTTTATTCACGATTTTGAAACAGGGAGAATTCGAGTTTACTTATAATATAAAATTCATCTTTTATTACTAATTCGAATTTGCGATATCAGAAAATGAAACCATTAAAGTAATTTGAATTTTTAAAACCATTTTTAAAAAAAGTTGTAATAAATGTTAGATACCATGAAATGAATTTGTGATATCATTAAATCATGACAAGAAAAAAGTAAAAACGGTCACTTATTTTTAGCAAACAGATAAAAATATGCTGAAGTGATAGGCCTAAGCGATTATCATGATTGTTTTGTGCATTCTTCATAAAATTAGAAATATATATTGCTCATTTGGCATAAAATGTATTAAGTTTCTTCTGTATACATTTAATTTGGGATAACAAACGTTTTTTCTTTCTTAATTTGAATGTTAAGACTTCTCGTTTCAAGTCTCGGTCAGTATTGGCATTTACATGCATATGCTACCGGTTGTTTATTATTAATTATACATGTACTGTGCGCTGAATGTATTAATATTCAGACTAATTACAGCTAACTCGATCCTTTGATTTCATGTCAAATAGCTGAATAAGCCTACTGTTGTTCACTATGTGAACGCCTGTCTGTTTCATTGACTTATAGTCTGATGGTGTTTTTAATTGTGCGGTGGTTTCAGCATTAAAGTCAACTTAACCAAATTTCACAATTTCTATTCATTAATTCTGAGACAGGGTCAATAAAGTAACCCTACATGTGACAGGTAAACAGAGATATGAGATCTCATCTCGTACTTGACAGACGTCGACAAGAATCTTTCATAGTCCCATTTGTGACACTTGTAGTCAAGGATATGAGATAACCCCATACCTGACATATTAATAACAATACGAGATTGTCCTATACGTGACCGTGAGAATGGGCAGTAAGAAAATCGTAAGCAAAAAGATTGAATTGCCGGCAGAAAAGTCAGAAAACAGACAGATGCGAAATGGAGTTGGTGTTGGTGTTTTGACATTTAAATCAAAATACATACCATTGCAACACTAAAAATCATTTACCTGATTAATATGCTAAAGACTGTGAACGGAGGCCAACCATGATCTGTGATGTAATATAATTACAAACGCTTACAGAAAATTAATAATAAAATAATGAAACAGGCTTATCGACTTTCGATTACATTTACCCAATTGAAATTGGTTGCGGTGGTAAAGAGGTAAAAGTGGAGTAATTCCTGTTTTGTACAAATATATATGTCCTCGATCGTTTAGAATTAGATCCTTCAGCGTGAAGTTATTTTATCTCTATTGAATAAAAAAAAGACAATGATGAAGAGATGAAGGATTGTGAGGTGTGTTTGAGGTCTACTAACCAGTAATCAGGCATATGCAAAGGGATACAATGGAATTTAAAAAATATTAAAAGAAACAGACCACAGTCAATACATGTCAACTAATTACAATATTACAAGATAATTTAATTAACAGTTGTTGCATTAAAATGTAGCCTTAAATGTGTATATGCTTAAACCAGTTCGAGAAAAATGAAAACCTTGCAAATCAGGATTAACAAAGTGATTCTACATTGACGCTCCACTTCAAGGAGCAAATACTGAGTCATTCGTAATTACGCTATGAAACAGGGTCTAAGTAAAGTTCATTTTTGCAGCATAATATTTCCTAAAAGCCATTCGTCCATAACAATATCGCCTTTTCCCTATTTTCTGTTAACAATAATGCTTATTAACCTTATCGGACACAGACGTCTTCCTAGCAGTTATGCTATCTAACCTGCTGACTGCCTCAAAGACTGTTACATAACAATTCACATATAGATTGGCATTAACTGTCTTTCGTTGCACAATGTGCGATTGTTATATACACAAACTAAGGAATAGAACAAAATACACATGAGGTTAATTTTTAAAACTTAGACAAATTAAGAACTTTTTGTAATGCAACTATTTAAAATTATGGCTTGTGTTTTGATACTTTAACCCGTTCAGTGTCCACACTGATCTGCCGCTATGCAATAATTGAAAGGCTCAGTGTGCTAAAAAATTAAAACCGACTGTAATTATCAATGGATTTTAAAAATGTAAATTACTCATTATTACAGACATATTGATTAATTTTAAAAGTTGAGGCAGTATACATGTTTACTTCAGACTGATTTGTTAAAATTAGAATGGAAAGCATGCCAATTCTAAGTCTGCATGCGTGCGTGACCCATTTCATCCCAAGGACGCTGATAATATAATATTAGTGTTTGATTATCTATAACTAAACGCAAAACAAGTCATAGTTATTTCTGAGGCAGATTTTCTTTGTTAAGACTTTTAAAGACTTTCTCCTTCTGAGATTTCGAAGCAACATTCAAAGTTTGGTCCCCGCACCTATCCTATCTTTACCCGGACCAGGTTTTGAGTGTTGGAGAGGAGTTAGCTGGAGTTGCTTGATTTGCATTTCATGTGTCTATAGTTAGCTCAGATAGTAGTAATTTTCAGAAAGATTCCGCTGTTTGCTTCATCCCCCTGACAACTGTATGGTACTGCTAGAAACTAGACGGGTTAATCTCTGCATAAACTTTGCAGCATCAGACTTCCAAAAGTGCGCTTCTGAAACCAAGAGTCAGTTTGTACAGATGCGAACACGTGTCAGTAAAGACGATTTGCTGCTGTAGTGACCGACGCCAACAAAGGACAGGCAGCCTCTATAGTAGTCTAAAGGCATGTTCAGTGCGTTGCCTGGTTACCATCTTCAGTGTCGTCCTGGTCCTCGCGCTTTTCTCGCGCTGCCAGGTGTTTCGCTGTTGGCCGTGTGCAGCTACTGGCTCCAAACCGACAACGCAGAGTCGAGCAAACAGGTAGTTACCGGCTTGTTCGATCCTCGCCTTCGCATTAGTTACAACTAATAGATCTTTCTTTTTGAAGTTTTGTGAGTGAATGCGTGTGTGTGTGCGCGCACGCGCTGGGGGCGGGGAATGATGGTGTGCCTCTTCACTAAGGTGATATGGGAATGCCTACAGACCTACACTCAGTATATGCCTTTAGTAACGCAGGTGACTATAGTGACTATACTCAGTATAGAAGTAAATAAAGAGGATGTGGCTACGAAGCGTAGTCCAAAGATTGTGGTGGTGGTTGTGAATGTGAAGGTGTTAATTAAGCAAACGTCATTTGTCTAACTTTGATGAGACTACGGATGACGCATAACTCGGATGATGACAACATCCGGTGATCGATTATAATTCTCAGTATTTCTACACAAAAGTGCGCGTCCCTCCGCATCCTATGATGAGAGATAGATAGTATTAAGCACTTGCTTGTTGTTGATAAAATAAACGTTAAAGCGAGATTTGATTTCTAGGTGAAACATCTGCTTAGGTGTGTGTGTATGCATGCGAGCGTTGTGTGCGTGCGTCCGTGTTTGCGTGCATGGTTGTGGATATTGTTATAATGTGTAAGAGTATTTGTGGTTGTGGGTGTTTATATGTAGGCCTAATGTAGTTTTGTGTGTTTGTAGTTTTAGAAACAGATTAAGTGAGAAAGAGGAAATAGAAATAAACAGGCAAAATTTATTGCATATTCTTCTTGTACTAGAATACCCTTGCAAGTTGGAGGAAATTTGTTTCTGAGCAGACATTAAGTTTGTACTCATCTCATCAACTTTTAACGCACGATAATTTATTGTACTAAAATGCGATCAGATATCACGAAGATAGATTAATACTCCGGCAGGACAATAAAAGTGATGATTAAACTGCATTTAGAACCAGCAAACTTTATTCAAATTAGGTTGTCTAGCCAAACGGCTAAAATGTTGTAAGTACAGAAATGTTGACTGATTAGTAGGGCCTACACCCACTCCCACCTCACCCAGTCACCCACCCACACCCACATCCACGTGCAAACACAAACATTTTAATCACGTCCTAGTAGAACATGTTTTGTGTAAATTTAAAAAATAATAAATGCATTAAATATCAACATGCTTGTATGTCACAATTTCTAGTGTGAAGCCATCTTAAGTCTACGAAAACGCGGTCGAAATAAACTCACTATTACGCACGCAGGCCTTTTACTTGATATAAAGCAGTGCGTAGTGTAACGCACTTTTATTGCCAAACAGATTGCGTTCATCTATGATTAAGGTGTGCGAGCTGAAGACAGTCAATGCGTCAGTCAGAAATCAGTGGGTCCGGGTTACGTGTTCGTGCGCATGGATCATCTGAATTTTGTGTACAGTAATATTTAGCTATTTTACCATTGGTCAGTAGGACTGCTTGATTAGTTGAATGATTAATCTTTGTTGTTGTTGTTACTGCTGTTATTTTAAGCTGTGTGTTCGTGAGAGAACGTATGTGTGTAGTGTGTCTAGGTGTCTGATTATAATTTATATATGTGTATGTGTACTAGCATTTTCAGAATTTAATTGGCGTCGAGCAGTAAACTTATATTTCATGGAGTAATGTCATTTGCGCAGTAGAAAAAAATATATCAACATGATTCCGTATCGATTTGTGTGTCTCTCTGTCTGTTTTGTGTCACTCTTTTTCAGGTCAATTCACCATTTGTACCGCTGGCATCAAAGAATGCAAACGTGTACATGAAACTTGACCTTAGGGACAAAGTACATGTACAAGAGACACTATATCAAACCAGACTGCTTATTAAAAGGCATCAGTTGATAGAAAGCACCCGTTAATCATAATCCTTACATTGAACCTTGGCGCCGTCAAAGGAGCATTCAGCATTAACGTCAAACATTAATGGCACAAATGTAATAAATCAGGAAAAACTGACAGTTCTTACTACTGAAAGACAGAAATGTGTGAAAATTGGTTTAATCTGCTACAGTTGACATGTAACTGCTCTGTCAAGCAAGTGACATAAACATGTCAGTGTAAAATGCCAGGAAGCTCAGACGTATATGTCAAGGACGATCTCATGGTATTTACAAATTTTAGATTTATGGGTTTTTTAAAGTCATAAATATGCAACTACCACTGACATACCATGCAGAAGTAAAGACAAAACGATTGACAAGAACTGCTTGAAGAAAAGAACATAATGAACTTAAGTGACGTCATGAAGCACACAGTGTAGTTCTGTTCATTCCATTAAGTACTTGATACACTGTTTCCCCGTTTGCGGCATGCTCTGTGATAACCAAGACCATTGTTAGACAAATGCAGATTTGTAGCTAGGAAGTTAGAACACACGATTATATGATATATTGTATGTGAGAAGAAGCAGTGAGCTATTGAATGCAGTTATGGTGATATTGTTAATTGCATATATTTATAAAATTAAACAGAGAATTTATAAGCATTTTATTTCAGTAGATCTTTGATTATTTGAATTTTAGTTGAATCTTTCCAACATCAAACCAATGCTGGCGTCCTCTTAGATGGGTACGTTTTATTTTAATCTGTTTTTATCGGTATCTTTTGACCGGGGGGTGTTCATGGGTGATGTGAACATGCGTCAGCGTATCTCGGACGCATAATCTATGCATGAGTAAAGAATCACATAAGTAACATTTTAAAAATAACGTCATTACTGTAAAGAGTTTGATCGAGATCGGCACTACTTCATGTTACGGTAGGCAATATACTTTGATTCATTATTAGCCCATATAATCCAGGGACAATCTTTGGCAACTTGTTATACAGGGTTGCGTATTGTGTATTTAAAACTAACAGGAAACAGAGCCAAGTTCTAGATAAGATTAATACATATTAAGTTTCGCACAGGATAATAAGGCATTGTGCACACCTTGAGAAACGTTTTGATTGTAATTTGGAATTAATCTTATACTTTTCAGAATACGTGACATGATTTCTCTTTCTTGGTTAGACGTCAAAGTCGATCTTTGACTGAAAATAAACTTATAGAGTTGTGCTGGTTAGTAAGAAATTACGCAATTACACACTTTTGTATAAATATAAAGATACAGAGACAGAGATAGATAGACAGATAGACAGATAGATAGATAGATAGATAGATAGATAGATAGATAGATAGATAGATAGATAGATAGATAGATAGATAGATAGATAGATAGATAGATAGATAGATAGATAGATAGATAGATAGATAGATAGATAGATACAAACATACACATACATACATACAGAGAGACAAATTCACACATAACAGGAAAATAATTTTGCATTTTATTTCTCTGAATGCACAAGTCGAAATATCTCTCACACTGTGGGGTTTAATGGGATATTTTACTTAAAATTATAGTATCAACATACTTTGCCAGTTTGGTGATGTTATCAGCAAAATATTTAATATTATGGATTGACTTTCTTTTATTTACCTGTGTGTGTATGTACTTTCGTACATTTGATTTACATTGAGTTTTTCAGTATTAAGTATTAAATCATATCAAAATTAAAATAAATATGTTTGGTTAAGGTTGTTTTCAAATTGTTTTCAAATTGACCAACATTTTTCAAAATTTCGGTAAGGACTTACATTTAAACAAATTTAAATTTATGCGATTGAAACTGAAACTCAATGACCGTCTGATTGTTCCGACCAGGACACGTTTGTTACTCGCATTGTGAGAACAGGGTTTTTAATGCGGAAGTCTGTACAGAAAGCCTGAGGGGTAAAAAAAAAATATAATGCAATGGAAACAGTATAGATGTCAGTTTCACAGAGCCAAACTTTTTCACTACCCAAATTATACTTGTTAATCGGGACACTTAGACGATAGGGTTTATTTAGGTCCAACCTAATTATAGTGTGATACAGCGTCCTGCATTTTTTTTTTTTACTCTGCGAATAACTCTTCACTTCTAGTAAAGGGCTTGCCTACCTCGTCTTTATCGTTTGTTGTATCTACAAGTACTATCTACCGGTGAACACTACTAACCACCCCCACTCCCCGGGGCCACTAGAGGTGTTAAGGAATAATATTTATGTCGACGTTATAGCTACATCAGTAGATTTGATCTTCTGGTCATAAAACCCGTTTCCTCAGCTTTGTGATTCGAGTGATTTAACAAGGCTATGATGGGATACACAATAAATCAAGAAAATTAGTCTCATTTAAACAACTAAACTGTATCCTGCAATGAAACAAGGCTATGATGAGATATGCAATAAATCAAGAAAATTAGTCTCATTTAAACAACTAAACTGTATCCTGCAATGAAACAAGGCTATGATGAGATATGCAATAAATCAAGAAAATTAGTCTCATTTAGACAACTCAACTGTAACCTGCAATGAAACTTAGCAGCAAGTTTATCAGATGGACAGTCACCAAATCAACAATCAAACGCTTGTCCAGGCACTTCATTCTGTAACCGTGATTCACTTAGTCTGTAAATGTTACTCACTTCATTGTGTAAACGTCACTCACTTCATTCTGTATATGTTAATCATTTCATTATGTTGCCGCTATTCAGTTTATTTTGTTATGTTACTCTGTTCATTCTGTAAATGTTATTCAGACAGTCTATTGTGTAACTGATGCTCAGACAGTTAATTCTGCAGCTATTATTTAAACAATCTATTCTGTAACTGTTGCTCAGATATTTAAATCTGTAAATCTTACTCAGTCTACTTTGTAATTGTTGTTGAGATAGTTAACTCTGTAACTGTTACTCCAACAGTCTGTTCTGTAACTGTAGCCTATTCTGTTACTCTCATTAATTTCATTCTGTAACTATTACTCAGATAGTCTTTCCTGCAAAAGTTTACTGCAGACATCTCATTCTCTAACAGTTAAAGAAAACATATATAAATATGTCTGCGATATTTTATGTTTTAACTTGGCTGACCCCAAATGAGAAGAAGGAAATTATTCATAACAAACACCTGATCAGCGATATGAAATAGAAATGTACGTAACCCTTTGGTCGTTAAATAAAAATCACAGCAAAAGAGATTGTTCACTTTATAGCGTTATAAATAAATTTATAGAATAGGACTTAAATCTGTATCTGTTTACGTGCTTATGATTGCAGTGCAGAATGCACAGAAATTTGACACATCAAATCAAAATGACACAGGCTGTGTTCAACAGTTGACCGCTCTTTTTCAGTTTTACCACTTCACACCGCAACGCACGCACGTATCGACTCGATCAGTCTTCGGTAGGTGCAATTGGCACGCGTGCAGAATAAACGTGACAAATCACTGTTGTGGTTCAAGTAGATCTCATTCACTATATTAATATAAAAAGCAGATCAGCACCCTAAAATGCAAACGAATATTTGCAATAGGCCGAACAGTATTCCTAATATAGTAAGCCTGTCCTAACATAACATTTATACATGAGTGAAGAATTGTCAATTGACAATTCAAATTATGATGTTATGCATCAAGAGATAATTGACCTTTTACGATATTTCTCTTTTCTCTCATTTAATGGACTTGAGATAAGAGATACTTCCTCCCCTCTGTTGACTTCTTTACTCGCAGGAGACTCTGTAGACTTTTTTTTTAGATAGATAGACAGACAGACAGACAGATAGATAGATAGATGGATGGATGGATGGATAGACAGACAGATAGATAGATAGATAGATAGATAGATAGATAGATAGATAGATAGATAGATAGATAGATAGATAGATAGATAGATAGATAGACAGACACACAGATAGATAGATAGATGGATGGATGGATAGACAGATAGATAGATAGATAGATAGATAGATAGATAGATAGATAGATAGATAGAGAGATAGATAGATAGACATGCTTTAGGGTTTTATAAATGTCTTAGCAGAATAGAGGAAAAACACCGAAGTTGATTTAAATTTGTAGACAAGCATTTTGTTTTGTGTTCTAAACAGATGCGGAATTAGTACGACCGCACCTACACTCCGAACTCCATTTAGTGAACAAAGGTTTCAATTGGATTAGATTTTGCTGTTGATTATCATTTTTTTGCTTTAAAATATAGTGATATGAAAAGATGTATCTGTTTTCTCTGTACTGTAAAGTGTATGTGCTATCTTTATAGTGCATAAATATTCGGTGAAGTGCATGTATTGTCTGTAAATTATGACTATTGTTTGCAATGCCAAAATAAACACAAACAAGTGCCGTCACCAACTGTTAATATTCTCAGGTTGTCTTAAATTAGAAACACTAATTAGAAATTATAATGACCGTACGTTAAAAACATTGTGGGGTTTTTTACACTTTCGAAAAAAGCGAATATTTTTCCCTGTAAACTACCTGATTCAAAGGAAATCCGTAAAGAGCAGGTAATTTCCCAGCATTAGGGAAATTTCAGCTCTGGTTAAATTAACAGGTTTGCTGTAATGTGCAGACTAACCAATCATCTTTCATTTGACAAACCAGAGATTAGTGTTTGTACAAATCGTTTATTCTGGATATAAGACAGACATTTGTTACATATTAGGTAGAGTAGCCAACAAGGTTATGATTCAGGAAGGTGTCAGATGACTCCGGGCTACAAACAAAATGGATGAAATAGGAAGGACAGCTTTGCATGGAAACCCTAGCTCGCATGATCAATCATGCCGCAACGAGACTCGCATTTATGCGGCAACACCAAAAGAACATAAAGCCAAGTATATGTACATAAACTCTGGTGAAAGCCTATACGTGTGACAGTAGGCCCCTATATACGTGTGACAGCCTATACGTGTGGCAGCCTATACGTTTGGCAGTATTTACGTTTTATGCGATGTCACGCTCCAGTACTTTCAATGGTTGTTATAGTTTGAAAGGGGATGCTTGAAAGATATACTACGATCTGTGGGCGGTATGCTATCAGCGACATGTGTTTGTTGTGCCTCTCTCTCTCTCTCTCTCTCTCTCTCTCTCTCTCTCTCTCTCTCTCTCTCTCTCTCTCTCTCTCTCTCTCTCTCTCTCTCTCTCTCTCTCTCCAGTTAGATATATTTAATGATTTTAAATCTTCGTACTACAGTATCACTAAAACAGAAGTATATTAATATATTAATCAATGAGCAACAATCAATGTCTACAATTTAGAAAGGGGAAAGCGGTCATATGTGGGGTACAAGCCAATTGTTCACCTGCTTGTAATTACATTTAATGCAGTAAGTATTGCTAAGTACTCGACGCTTGAAAATAAAATGTCTTCAAATGAAGACCTGGTCATCCTGATTTAATCTTCAAAATTTCGGCATCGCTTGTTTGAAGTCTGTTCGCCTTGATGATAAAATGTTGGGTTTCGGAAAATTAATCTATCAGTTGAATGAATATCTTTTTATAGCATACTACTTGAAAGAAGTGAGCAAATGCAATCTTACTTTGATTTGTGACATCATAGAAATTTGATTTTCAACACCACATAGATAGATAATGAGACAAGTGTTTCCACCTCTTCCTTTATTTGTCACTTGCTCTTTTATATCTACTATCTATATCTGTATTTTTCTTTATGAAATACATTTTTTTTGGTAATAATTGTGGAGCACTTCCTCATATTGCCGACATTCGTATGTTATATTTTAAGTAGACGTCACACACTGCATGTGGAGTAAATAAGCATTGTGAAAAATAACATAACCTTATAAAACAGATTATTAGACATTGCCTGGTGAACCATCATTATTGAATGACACTGGTCATTACTCCTAGTGGAATTCAATAGCGTAAATTCCTGTGAATGTAGGAACTGCCATAAATTTTGTTGTGTACAAAAATATGCAAACATCTCCTAAGACGTTAGCCAGTTAGGGTCAGCCAATGGTTGTACACTGGCCAAATATAGTTAGCCAATGGACATCTACTGGCCAGCTGGAGCTGACCAAAGGGTGCTAAAAGAATAGAGTGAGGAAATTATCTTTTTCACAATCGCTTGTCAAGAAACTCCATGTGCAATAATGATGTGTTCTCTCATTCGGACCTCTGTTAGGGCATTACATGACAAGGCCACACTGTGAGTAAAAGAATCCACAGAGTTATAAGTCTAAAACTGTAATTTTCATGTTTCTCTGCAGCAGAGCAACATTGTATTTCAATTTTCATGTGCACATTAAATACATTGTATTTAATAAATTTGCAGTAAAATTTATTTAGATCGGAAAATTTTCTTTCTTAATTTTATCAATATTTTAGAAATGATACAAAACATCATTGACAAAAATTGTAAAATAAAAGTTTCTTTTAAATTATATAATAGATAGTTTGAGAAAAAATGAATTCAAGAACTGAGTAATACATGGCTTTTAAAATTCTTATGCGATCACTTAATAATCATTTCCCTTGGTGGTTGCTTACTAGAGAGGCAATATTTGTAATAATTAACCAAGAAGCCTGTTTAATTTGGAGCATTAAAGTTGCTTAACTGTGTGTGGTCAAATGAAATATGCGAAAATCCTATTTAGCTCGAGTATAACTAAAGTGCTTTTTACTCGTGTGATGTAGTATCAAGGATTCCATTCACTCAAAAAAAAAACAAAAACAAAAAACACAACACCCACAGGCCACAGGTCACGGGTCACTTCTTATTGTAATCGCACGAGTAAGTAAGTCACTGTGCCATTGTGAACGTAAATATGTTAATATTTACAAACATTATAAACATTGTATACATTCGCGCACTTTTCCAGCTGAACATATAATCGATCCTTCAGTAACAATGCGTGACACCAACACCACATGGTTAATGGATATTATTATTATTAATTAATTAATCATTCATAACTAATTACAAGTGAAGAGAGTCTTAATTATGTTATTAATAATTCTCCAGCAAACACGTCTCTCTCACTTGGGTGATATGCGGGCACTATAAATGCTTTATCTCTTCCACAACATTAAGACAACATTCACTGTCACACAATGTTTCCATGGGTGGAAAACTTCATACTACAGGAGAAGACAAATCTTTAATCTATATTTAGCGAGCCCCCATACACCCACTTTCTTCTCCAACATAAGGTTATCAATATGCATGAAAGTTCAATAAATTTAATAATAAATTTATTAAATCAACTATTAAATATTATACATATTACAAATACAATGGAAAAGATTACTTGACAACAAAACCATGTTCAAATAATTTCTATATTACACAATCCTTTAACCAAAAAATATTACAATTCAACAAAATTCACATGATAGTTCTTATCAGAGAACAAACTGGAATTATTAGAGATAAGCGATAATAGTTTTCACATAACCTGACTTAGGCGTGGTCTCAATCACACACAGGGAAAAAAGGCTGCTTGCACATCAAACTAAAAGCTGTCTTTCAAGACCAGACTTCTTTGCCACTTCAAAATTCAAGTAATCAGACAATAGATTTCTCTACAGCATGTAAACTGTAAGCATGTAAGACCAGCCCATTGGCTGGTCTTATTCTCATAGATCATAACCATTTGATAATAAAAACTACAAACCTAGTTGAACTAGTTTGCATTACATCAGCAATTTCTAGCACATTCTCCACTCTGGTTGTTTACTTCCATCTCTGACACTTTCAAAAGTACCATCACAAGGAGTGCCAAGTTTGGGTTACTCTGACAATTTAACAATTTATATAACAATTAAATGTTAAAATAGGGACAGGCAAATTTTATCCACATCACAAAGAAATAATAATAAATAACAAGGTAGTATAAAGGTCAAGATAACCTAGAGGAATATAAAAGTAACATTGAATTAACTTGACTTATTTCATTGGATTCCTTGTGGAACAAACGGCCTTGACAACTGGACTCTGAAAATATATTGTCGCAAGTAATTGTCAAAAGGCTAGCGTTGTTTCAGAGTGGGAACTTATCCTACTTCAAAGGAGACATCTGTGTCCCCTTCTCTTCCCAGCTACTGCTTAGCAATCACTATGCTTGATTGCACTTTAACAGTCTGTTTGGAAATCCTCCCCCTGTCCACTGTCAGTCATTTGTAAAGTCAGCCACGCTCGGTGACTGCACATTCTATCTTTAAAATACTTAGAAATCGGAAATCACCCCTTTTCGTTGGCTTTAGTTCGTAAAGAGAGTGAAAAAATTAAATGACCAATTAACACTTTGGTCTTAATTCAGCAAGGATGATTTGTGGGTGCCATACTCTCCCTAAATTAAAAAAAAACTCACAAAAATGCACACATAGAAACAACATATATCCATATGCACTTTCAACGCCTGCACTCACAAATTCTATGAACACACACACATTCGCACATACACACCTGATTTTCTGAGAAATCAAATCATTTTTTAAATTTTTCTTTTAGTGGAAATTCCATTCAAGCCAAATTTATCAGTGAAGAGAACCATCCTCTAGACCAGCAAAGTTCAAACTGATTAAACACTTGTGTCGTAATCTAGTTTAAAGGGCAGCCAACAAAAAAGATTATCGTAGTGTCGGTCGTATACTCTGTAGGAGGCATAAAGACAATTTATCTTAAAAAGTAAATAAAAAGCATCTCCTGTTTCTTGCAATTGCAATACTAATGCTCATCTCAGGCAGATAATGTCACAATAAGCAGACTCTCGTCTCGAGATGTTTCCTCTTAAACACACCTTTGAGGTGCGCAAAATGTCCCCTAAAGTTGTGTATGAGTAACATGAGTTCTAAAACTAATTTCTGGTTCTAAATTGGAACGGAAAATTGACATCCTTAAACACGCTGAATTTATTTTATTTCTTTCCTTCCATTTGAATTAGGAAGAGTTTACTGTATTTACTTGGACGTGGTCCTTGTCGCGCCAGCTACTTTCTGAACTACTTGTAACATCTGACTGTTTCGTCTTGGAGATCAATGATATTGTGGGGAGAAAGAAAAATATTTCTTGTGCACTAAAATTTGCAATTTGTTAATAGAACTCACAACCTCTGATGAAAGAAAATATATACTGAACTCATGGGACTGACCAGCAAGTAACAAACACTACTGAAACTTAAATACTAATTATTCAGCCATGCAACACACGCGCGCACGCACGCACGCAAGCACGCACGCACACACACACACACACACACACACACACACACACACACACACTCCCCCCAACTCACATACACATAAACCATTAATTGACACTGTAGATCCAGTTTTGGAACGGAAAGGTTTCCGGCAGACAAAGTTTACCTGACCGTCTCATCCTTAAAGGGCTTGTTTAAAGCAACCACTTCAAACGTTGAGAGTTTGCTAGATAAGACTAGCGTATTCCTGCTTGTGCAGTGTGCATGCGTGTGTGTGAGTGCTTAGGACCGTGTGCGTGTGAAGTGGCTACATGGGTGCGTAGGCTTCACTTTAAAATGTCAGTTTTTATCTGCACAGATGTAGAACTCTTCTTCCTTAGAGAGAGAGAGAGAGAGAGAGAGAGAGAGAGAGAGAGAGAGAGAGAGAGAGAGAGAGAGAGAGAGAGAGAGAGAGAGACTTTCCTAAAGTTTGAGCAATAATTATAGTTGATTGTGCTATTTTTAACAAAGAGTCGTTTTACTGTGTTTGCTGGCAGAAATTATTGAATATATAATTAATTATAATTAATTTAGTCATGATTTATTCAAATATGCTGGTTAGCACTTTTGCTCTTCTCTCATTTGAAAACTATACATGAGTTTATAAGAGAACACTGAATGTTTCTGAGTGAACTCTTAAAGTACTTTGAATAAAGTTCAAATGAATTCGATTGCATCATGACTGTGTGGATGTTGACTTTATAATGATGTAACTTTAGGATCTCCTAGAATGTTGTTAGCATATATGCACATGGTCTGTGGAATCAGTCCTTGATATGTGGGTCGTTCTGCACTTGTGTTGCATCATGGTGCAATAGTCATCAAAGTCAACAACCGGGATAAAGTGGTTCTTTTCTGGCATTGTTTTGTGCTTCAATGCTCATCAGTCAATGTCTAGGATAAGGTCTCAGATAAAGTGCCGATCTGCCAGTAAAATAAACATGGGCTAAGAAATCACCCTCATGTGTTGTCTGACAGAACACTTTTACTTATATGGACATCTTACATTTAAATAACATAAGCAAAATTTAAACAATATAAAACATAGTTAAAGACAAGCAATAAGCATGAATATAATATTAGTTAAGCAAGCAAAATCACGTATCTTCAGCAGTAAAAGGATGGTTTCCTTCTGTGTTGTTAACCAGCAATAAGGTTAGTAGTATGGTTATACTTTGTTAATACTGGTCACTATTCTTTGTTAACACTGGGAGCCAAAATACGTGTGGCCTCAGTGGTCAGTTGCATTCAACTAATGCTTTATAGGTGAGTTTCTGGAAAATTAGTTCGCGCAAACTGAATTACATTTTGATTGATTAGTTTAGGGATTTGGGGGGAACATTCATGTATGTTTCCAGCCCTAGGTAAGCCTTTCTAGAAGGTAGGTGGTTTGCATATAGTCAATTTTCAGAGGAGGCGTGAGTGTGGGTTACATAAGCCATTATGTGACAACGTCAACGCCCTGATGTGCAAAGTGACCATTGTTGTCTGCTCTGCATAGCTACCGATGGTCGTCTCAGACAGCCACGAAGAAACTGATAATTTGTCTCCACCACAAGTCTAAATGGAAACACCAACATGCTTATAATGGTTGAACTTTCATAAAATAAATGTTTATGTGTTAAAAGTATTTCTAAAGTAGTATTTAGGGGAAGAAGGGAATGCAACATGAATCTTCAAAACAGGCAATAGCGTACACAAATGATCTTTTTATGCACGAAAAGAAAAACAATAGGACAGCAAGATGCTTTAATTAAAGTTTAGTCGGAGAGTCTCCATCGATCAAATTTACTATTGCATGTGGTTTAAAAGATAATTATCACATGATACCACTCTGACTATTGTGTGCCTGTAATAAAGCTCAGAACATCTCCATGGTGATGTACCTTACGTCAGGATGATTATATTATATGTGTGTTTGATACTGAGTTCGTCATCATGTGTTATTGATGCAGCGTTATGATAATGGTGTAGTCATAATGTGTAGCTTTTATTGGAATGCACAATGTTACTTCTTTCTTTCTTTCTTTCTTTCTTTCTTTCTTTCTTTCTTTCTTTCCTTTTCTTTCTTTCTTTCTTTCTTTCTTTCTTTCTTTCTTTCTTTTTTTTCTTTTCTTTCTTTCTTCGAACCTTTCTTTCAACCTTTCTTTTTTCTTTCTCTATACATTTCTTTCTTGCTATAATTTGTATTTTATGTATGTAGTGTTCCATATTGCTGTTGTTCATAGTTATCACAGTGATGTACGTACATTTCAGGAAGTGTATTACTGCAAGTGATATTCATGTACTCTTATCAGCTAGTTGCAGCTTAACTTCTAGATTATCTCATATCTATCTTTTAAAGTCAGTATGTTAGAAGACCATATTATATTTCAGAATTATAATGTGATGAGAAAAACACAAATAAGTTACGTTTTGTGTTTACTTTCTGATTTGTGAGCATTTATTCTTTTAAAAAGACAATTTGAACAATATTATTAGTTTCAAAATATTGTATTTTAATAGTGCTGTTATCGCCAGGAGAATGCATTTCTATTTGCATTGCATATTGCTATTATTATATAATTACACTGTATAAATGAAACAAACGAAAGGTACAGTGGTTAGCTGAAGCCAGTGCCTGCTTTCATTTTTGCATGCTTGCACACTCACATTCAAACAACAACATACACAAAATAACTATGCTAATTTTCTTTCCTCACCTAATCATATCATGCTACTAATTTTTTCTAATATATAATAACAATTCTTTCCAAATGGTGTCATTTCATTATTAAATATTTAAAAATAAAAAAGAATTAGTCTAATGGCAGTGTTTTGTTTATAAGGCACTCATACATGCCACATAAATAATATAAATCAAAAATATTTAATCACACGTGATAAAAATAAGAAAAAGCACTTTTAATCCTCAAAAGTCTTAAAGCCTTGCGTCACATTATAAACATTGATTTACAGTACATGTATATTGTACAGGACTATCAAAAATCGAGGTCTAATAGCATATATGTATATTTATATGTATATATAAAAAATTGAAGCCTGATAGCCTGCCCTACATCATGTATATTATCATAAATCGATACCTGGAAAGGCCTACATGTATATTTTACAGGACTATCAAAAATCGAGATCTAGTAGGTCTACATTGTATATTCTACAGCACTATCAGAAATCGATGCTTAGTACAGTAGGCCTATGTGTATATTCTACAGCACTATCAGAAATCGATGCTTAGTACAGTAGGCCTATGTGTATATTCTACAGCACTATCAGAAATCGATGCTTAGTAGGCCTACATGTATATTCTACTTTTCTACAGGACTATCAAAAAACGAAGCCTAGTAGGCCTACAACCACTAGGGGAGGTTTACAAGAACGCACGCATAATCGCACGACAATGAGACTTTCGAACAAAGGTGGCCTGTTATCAGAGACAGTACTCCTCTCTGTGTTGTAATGAATACAATAGAGCCAAGCTACTCCCCCCCCCCCCTCACACCACACAGGTGACACAATTTGTAATGGGCCCTATGTATTGGTGATATACGTGTTACGAGGGAAAACAACCATAGCGGAATCGAAATATGGCTGTTTTAATTTGTGAAAATATTACAAATAAATACTGTATCGAAATTTATTCTAAATATAATAGAATACCCATATAATATCTTTAGGGTGCTACCTGTCCATTAAGGGTAACTTTTTGTATATTTTTTACTTTAGGCGGATTTGACTGAGATACGAACCCGAGCAACTGGAGCAAAAGGCAGATGGTGTGTTCGGACTTTCTGCACTACCTGTGTGCCATTGTGTCGAGTCTTCTTCGCAGCTTGGGACTCTCGAACGGTCGGGAGGGGGTTTAGAAGCTTTTTCAACAAGTAGCCCTCGACCAAGTCTTCACTCAGGAGAGGCGTGTGTATGTGTGTGTGTGGGGGTGGGTGGGGGTGGGGAGGGGTCTCTACACTTGAGCGACTGACCTGACAGATGTCCCGTTTATAAGGGTGTTTGCGAAGAAGCATTCATCATGATAAATATACATTCTAATCTCGAAAAACATTAAGAACAATTCTCAAATGAGAGTAAAGACAAATATCGTAGGGGCCTAGTGGAAGAACGAAAGTAATAAGAACTAGAGCAATACAATACAGAACGAAAATAGACGTACTACATGACAACTCCTTCTGTCCACAATTCGGTGCATTACACTTACATAAAAAAGATTTATGCAAACAAAACTCTAATAAAGCGTGTTTTATTCATTCTTAAATGCGCTTTAAATTAAAAAAAAAATGCTACTCGCCAAAAGAAAAACCTTGCAAATGCCAATATTGTTCAAGCATATATTTAAATATTTAAAACGACTGAACACGATTTTTAAGGAGAGAGTGTACGTCAGTTGTTTACGTTATATATACATTTTATTGAAGTACACTAAAGTCTACACTGCTCTACATTTTATAGCTCTCTAAAGCCTGCTGTCAAGCGGAGTCACCCACTATCGGTTACTTCCCTGTATATCAGTGTGACGTGCTATCACTTGTCGCCAACTGCGCTTGCTATACCGGAAATGAGCGAGATAGACAAGACTTTGATGTTCACGAGGTTTTCCCCATGATAGGCGGGTCTGTAAAAATGCTGGCTGCTGAATACTGCCAAGTCAAATACCCGGATTTGAGTGATGAACAGAGTTGGATTTACGGCAGCAGCCATATTTAACTTAAAGGTTTAGCGGTAATTAAAGCTTTAAGGAAGAACCTGTAGCTGAGATGGTTAATTGAGTTGAAAAAGTTCAAACAGTAGAAAGAGAAATAGAAGAGGAGAGAGAAGTGGAGAGAGTGGGAGAGTGATGGGGGGTGGGAGGGGAGATTTATACTTTTCATACGGATTGGTTGTTTGCTTTTAATACATCTTGCGCTCTGATAATAAGAAACAGAAGCAAGTTGTATCTTTTTGTTTTGTTCTTTTGTGTGTGTGTATGTGTGTGTGTGTGTTTGTGTGTTTGTGTGTGTGTTTGTATGTGTGTGTGTTTATGTTTGTATGTGTGTGTATGTGTTTGTGTGTGTGTGTGTGTTTGTGTGTGTGTTTATGTTTGTGTTTGTATGTGTGTGTGTTTGTATGTGTGTGTTTGTGTGTGTGTTTGTATGTGTATGTGTGTGTGTGTATGTGTGTGTGTGTGTGTGTGTGTGTGTGTGTGTGTGTGTGTGTGTGATGCATTCAAACCTAGAGACATCTGATTGACGGTTAGAATGATTTACTTTTCTCGTTCTCTATTTAGTAGCATAATACTCAAATACAAATTACCTAGTGAAACTAGCAATCATAATGCCAGTAACAAAATGAATTAAATTAAAAAATAATTCTATAGTGTAAAATGCAGGTTCCAAAAGTTATTTTGTTGTTGTTGTGAATTGTGAAATGCAGGTTCCAAAAGTTTATTTTTGTTGTGAATTGTGAAATGCAGGTTCCAAAAGTTATTTTTGTTGTTGTGAATTGTGAAATGCAGGTTCCAAAAGTTATTTTGTTGTTGTGAATTGTGAAATGCAGGTTCCAAAAGTTATTTTTGTTGTTGTGGATTGAATACGGTCACGGTCAAAGGGTAACGAAATTCTTGACGCCCAGGTTTGATTCATTCGACACCTTTGGTTAACATCCATTTCAAACACTAGTAATTTGATTTCGCGGATGGGCGTATCTATCTCATTTGTTTTCTATATCGATCTTGTGCCTATGATCATCGAGAGTTACGAAAACGGGGGGGGGGGGGGGGAGGGGGGAGTATGAAAAATGTCCTATTGCCTGTTCCTTTTCTTTCTCCACGCGTCAACCAGCATTTATGAGATTTGACACGCATGTTGTTATAAATGTAAGGATTACTAAGTGGTTTGTAGTCGGATCAATTCGCCTCCGAACAGAAAATCTTGTGCTAGCTGTTCAATCGAACTTACAAAACAACACTGTCCACTAAAGATTAAACAAAACAAGCATTTAGCTAGCCTAAACTTAAACTGAAAGACATACTTGTGATACTTAAGTATGTACACTTGTGATAACTGTGCACACCTATCCATACTTGTGATAGTTAAGTATGTATACCTGTGAAACTGTGTACACCAGAAAAATACTTGTAATACTTAATTATGTGTACTTGTGATAACTGTGTACTCGCATACTTGAGATACTTAAGTGTATTTGTGATAGCTGTGTACACCATGCATACTTGTAATATTTTAAGTATGTATAATTGTGATAATTGTGTATACCTAAGCATACTTTTAATATTTTAAGTATGTATAATTATAATTGAGTTTTCTTTGTATCTTTAACTTCGGCTGACAGTGTGGACAGTACTCTCAATGACTTTAGTCTCTAGCTGAGTTTTCAATGCATACTTACAGTTACTCATGTGAATTAATGCTCTTTTGTGCGTGTTTTTCAAGGTAACAATGAGTATACATTTTAGTTTCTCATCTAATAAAGTGACATTTATTTTCTGGACAAAAGTTATTTACTTATCAAGGTTTTGTATAGTGTTGCCAAACTATCAATGTAGTCTATTTATAGCGTAATATAAACAAATGAGAAAATCATTGTGTCATTTTGCAAATATGCTACTTTATACTAATAGAGACTACAAATCCATTATGTGATCCTGTCAAATTAAATAAAACACTAGAAGTTCAATCAACAAATTTAGGTTTATTGATAATATATATACAAATTCTTAGTTCAGTGGATATTGCCATATAAGAGATAAGAAAACGTGTTTCTGCGAGATTTTTTAATATCTTGTACTCAAACGAGTATGAACTTGATGACGACATACAAGGAAATAAAAAACAATACCCCCCCCCCACCTACACACACACACGCAATATCCCCTCAACCCCCGAGTCTTTTATATTGAAGGAATGACACTTGGCAAACGTTAACGAGCTGTTTAAGTGTACAAGGAACAAAGAAACAACTTGATTAGATCATAGCCCGGAACATTTTAGCCTTTAGTGTAGTCATGTGACAAGTTTCGTCCATAAAGGAAAGCTTTGATTTCTATTACATATTTAACACTAAATTAACAACATTTATATAAATATAAATATTGCTACTGAATCTTAGCCACGACATTTAGAAATGTTGAATTTACTAAAATAGCTGATTTTCATAATTTATGGATTTTTAAAAACTCGAGTCCTGTTCACTTAGTTTTTACATAACATTATTCATGCATGGATTCAAATTTATATGTATTGCAAGAATAAAGAATACATAGAAACAAACATTTTTAATGACAACCATACAATACAACCCAACAACAAAAAATTGCGAGTCCTTCACCTATTATAATTATAAATAATTTATTTTCTTCGAGATGGTCTAAAACTACAGCGTGTTGTGGGGGCGAGGGGAGAGAACCAGAACAATACCACCGAAAACAATCGGAAGGAAAGACGATTTCCCAAGAAAACTTTTCAGAGGAAAAAGAAAACAGAGCAAATCGGTTACGATAGATTAAAATAAACTTTGTAGTTGGAAAAACCGTTCCAAGTGACAAATTTAAAGCCTAATAAATCGCGATTTATAAATAGATTTGTTTTTGTTTAGTTGAAGCGGCAAGAAGAATGAGTTCTGCTTCAAGCGGTCGTGAACAGAGTGAAATTCTATTCTGTCTTCAGGACCTTTAGACACCTCGATGGGAGGGCCACATCCAGACATCTGATCTTTTGTTTCGTGAGGCATCCTAGCCTGGTCACGACCCGTGTATTCACACACGGTCTAATCTTAAGTGACGAAAGGTCACAGCCGCTTGAAGAAAGGGAAAAGGGGAAATCACTGGCCGGGATTTTGTTTACTGACGATGCACGTGTTAGTTGCACTTTATGCAGCACGTCCTGTGGTAGACTTGAATCGTAAATCAAAGACTTCACCGCTGTGATAGAACAGAGTTCTCTGCCCCTTTCTGATACAGCATCCAACGCGAGGTCGTCAGGTGTTCTTGGCGAAAAGTAACAATTCACAGTAACGGCACGGTCCGCATTACCGTCCTACACTTTTAATTTTATTTTTCCATGTATTGATTGAAGCGCCTGAAAGGATCCTTGTAACCAGTTTGATATATAAAAGAAAATAGCAAAATAATTTTCACACATTCAGTTGTAGCATGGACCTCATGGAAAACTTGAGGTGAAAGGATGAGGGAGAAAAATGGTGAGGAGAAATCCGATTTCCTGACTCGGTAAATCGTTATTCCTCACCCCCGCCCATGAGATAATAAGAATTCAGATTAAAGCAGATTTTGTAAAGAACAAATATATTTATATCACTCGTGGAACAAATGATGACTCGCAAGAACAGTTTAAATCTCCAATAGTCAGGGTGAAAAGTTATAGATCTGTTAGGTCTACACAACCATATACACACGCGCACGCGCAAGAAGGAAAAAAAGACGTGCGCAAAAGTACTTGTTAAATACTAATTTCTTTATTTGTTTCAATGTCTATACTAGTTACTGATCTTGAGAATTTATACATCTTCTCTTTTGTTTATATTTTGTTTGTTTGTTAACTTGTATCTAACATCTAGGTACCTTGAGTAGGGAGCACTTTAGCCTACAAGACAAAAATGCAACTCTTGTGGCACCTCGTCTTGATTCCTAATATCGAAAATTGCGAGAGAATTTTCCGTTCACTCACATGACTAATTTAATCTCCCAGGCTCAAATTTTACTTATAACGAAAACAACACAACTTATTTCGAAAATTTGTTGTTCAAATTACACACTTTAGAATTAGATTTATCTAATATATTTGTTAGCAATCAGTTTAGATTGCTTGATCTGAATAAATGTGGCGTGACTAGTGGGATATCAAGGCACAGAAAGCGATTATTGACAATCATTATGTCTGAATTGTGACCAATTTGGTCAAAAATAACAAGGACAAGATTACATTGGACATTCTTAATGACACAGTATAAGCAATTGGAAACTAATACTAACTGCACCGAACACAAATCCACATTACACGTACATGTCCCATTAGAGCTAAAGTTACGTCCTTACAAATGTAATGGGCTGGAAGACAATGGGACCAATGCGTCAGTGACTGCCATCTGAGATTCACTTTCTGACGCCAACACTGATGACTTCCATTGCTTTATTGGATACTAATTTACTTTTTCCATTGTTGCTTTCTAAGGTGACATCGAGAATGGGATTGCTTGAAAGAGATACGTTTTCCATTTAATTATTTGTTTCCTGCTTTTGTGTCTTCACATAGTCACTATAGTGTGAACAGGTAGCGTATTCAGAAACAATTCTTTTTTTAATGTCTTTGCATTTACAGAATGAAAATGCAAAATGAAATGCGGAACCTTTACCTTGGAATATCTGTGGCTTATTACCTTTTTAATTTTCAACATAAGTCGATCATTTTCCTTTCACTCTATCTGGACAATCTTGCAAGACTTCGCATGATTGTGGACAGCGACTTGTCGATTTCTTTCTTCCTTGCTAATGTTATACTCTCGACCGCGATATATCTAAACTATGAAACAGGCTATATCTCTTCTCGCTAATGTTATACTCTCGACCGCGATATATGTAAAGTTCCAAACTATGAAACAAGCTATATCTCTTCTCGCTAATGTTATACTCACGACCGCGATATATCTAAACTATGAAACAAGCTATATCTCTTCTCGCTGTGTTAAGTAATTTAGTTTGCAAATCAAGTTCTTTGCTTGTGATTGTTGTCTTGGTGCATGCATTCAAGGAACAACAAAGCTAAATACATGCTTGTCAATCAATATTTATTCTGCGCCATTGTAAACAAATGTATTTACTTAAATATTTAAAGTATGCATGTACTTGTGTACCTATTTTTAATTCTGTCGTCCAGTACATGTATACTAAATATTTGCACGTTTTATTGCTATGGTTTATGTGTGTGTATCGTACTTTATCCGTTGTAAACAATAAGAAAAGAAATAGGAAATATTTTGAAACAGTTCAGGTTTCAGATCAGTGTTGTGTACCGTCTGCTATATATTATAAAATTTTACTTTTTGTATTTGTACAACGTACACTGTTGTATTCTGCGACTTTGGACAACATTGTATTATTCCCTCCCTTGAAGAAATCCATGGTTTCAATTGGTCAATATTTTGATAATTCGTCCTTTAGTTCGTTCTTTCTCTTTGTTTCATCTTCTCAAGCTCTTCTTCTAATTAATATTAATTTCCGATTCTTAAAACACTTTTCTCTTTATAATTACTTCAATTATTCAATCAGTCAGTGAGACAAGTATGTCATGAGTTACAATTATTCAATCAGTCAGTGAGACAAGTTATGTTGTGAGTTACAATTCTACCATACCTACACTAATTTCGACAAAGCAACTAATCAAACAATAAATCAACACACACAACAATATAAAAGCAAACATAATACAATAAAACTCTCCCACCCTTTCAAAAAAATAAAAACTATAACCGGAGATGAAACCAAATTAGAGAATTGTACACAGATCGTTATCTCTTACTCAGCTAGTGATGAAATCAGTCACTTCTTTATTCATTTATTGGACATTTAAGACATTTTAAAAATAGCTCTGAGATTGAAATTAATATTTATTTCAGCATCTTCCGAAACTTATCAATCGGTTTCCTAGCGTCTGTTTCCTCCGCCTCTTTTAAATGTCTAGGGTTCCTTTTATATTTCTAGAGTTCCTTTTTTATCTCTAGGTTCCACTGGTGACCACATCCCACTGTCATTGGGGCAACTGTGAGTGGTACACGACGGATTTGTTAAGACCCATCTTGCACTTGCACAATGCATTGGTCATAAGTACTGACGCCATTTGCAGGGTTTAAAGATGGCATCTAAATCGTAATGTGCACAGATCGTTGCATCATTTGCACGCATCGTGTAACTTGATCTGAAGCGTGTTGGCGGTTGGCACAGAACTTATTGGGGTTGTGTGTGTGTGTGTTTTGGGAGCGGTGAAATTTTGTGTGTGTGTTGAAATCGATTGATTGTGACCAGATGCCGAATGTAAAAATGATTTAGCTTGCTAACTGAGCACACCATTTTCTCTGATTAATAATGGTTCTACAAACCTGCTACAGGACTGCATCAATGAACAAGTTTCTTTGCTAAATCATGAGGGGAAGAAAACGACTGAACTCTCGTTTGTACTCATAATTTGTCGGGTGGACTGTTAATGCATGAGTCGCTAGCTCAGTGATCATGCTTGCAGCAGACAAGGCGATTAGACACACATATATCAAGACTGTACGAAATGTTTAACAAAGGTTACACACTCGCTATTCAGGATTTTAACGTGGAAAGTAAATCTGTACACCTGTATAAGAAAGCACGCCCGCAGCGTTATGGGTGTCAGTGTGACCTACCGCGCGCAAGTACACCGGCACTTAATGCTCCGATCGACGCCAGCTTGTCCGATAACTTTAATAGTGTCAACAATCTCGTGCGCTCAACCGGGGCTGGTGTAGCCACTAGCCGAACTAGGAACCCGCCTATATTTGGAAAGCACAACAAACAGCGGGGTGTCCGCATGTAAAAATTAAAAATACTGTATTTTTTTAAAATGAAAGGAACGTGTATTATCAAACCGAACGTGAATCCATTAACATTAATAACAATGCCATTTTATTCAGTTGTCATATAACAAGCTATGCCAAGAAGCGGGGCCGGGTTATTGATGGGATGAGGTGGAGCGCAAAGCATATCGCCTACACCCATCCAACTTTCACAAATTCACCCACTCAGACGTCCGACCAATACCTGTAGTGTCGATTTCACTTCTCTAAAGCTTTCCTTCTTTCACTATCAGTTATTTTTAAGCTCTCGCATTACTACAAATCTATGCCTGCATGTTGTCCATTGAATCGCAGTGAAAGCCCAGGTGTGGCTTGCAGTAATAAATAGGACAGAGCAGACAACGATACTGTAAACATCAGTAGTAGATTTAGCTAGGATTTCTATATTGGGGTCCATGGCTTTATGTCGAGCGTTGTGCGGCTTTATTTAATAATTTAAATTTACTTCTAATTCTGAATATTCATTCACGGCTCAGTTAATAGTTTATTGCTTTTCCTGTTAGTTATTTCAGACTATTGTTATAATTAGACGGTTAAATAGCTCCTAACCAAGCTGCTGTTTTGTTCTGCTCGTTTCAATATAACTGATGTGTAATTATTAAAATAAAAGTCTAGCAACGAACTGACAGGAAGTTATTACGATTATAATATACTACAAAAGACCTTGATCGCAAGCAGTTACCTAAAGCCCTTTGTTACAACAGAGGAAAGTTAAAAACACGCGTGGCTGTCATTACAGGGGAAACAATTCCTACATTATCATAACTAGCGATGACTGAAAGTCCTTGGTGATCGGATAGAATGCATCTAAATCTAATTCTTCCGACCTTTTCTTGAATTTATAAGTGCCCACTTAATCTACTGACGCCTAGTTTTATTTACGATAGACGAAGATCTGTGCTGCACACGACTTGCATTTGAATAAATGCAAATTACGTGTCATCAATCTCTGCTGGTCAGAACACGGCACACGTCAACCATTCAGGGCCGGTGCTATTCACATGCCAGCGGTACGCTCGCTATACTCTATACAACAAATAAAACTAGGACGGGCTTGCAAAACCCGCTGGGTGTCGGATATTATCTATTCGAGCCATCATGTAGGGCTGAAGTGTGCTATGCTGGCCCTGCAAGCATTACTTATTGTCCTACCTACAATAATACTGGGTGAGAACTGTGCACTGCACCTGAACGGTTTCGACACGGTTGATTTTTTGTTAACAGGATTCATGGAAGGCAATAGGTGTTTGAGGCTGAATGAAAGAGATTTGTAGAAGACACTGGTTAACTCAGGTTAGCCTTGCTCCGTAAATTAGTTTAACAGATAACCAAGAAGTAACTGAAGTAGATATCTTGATAAATGTTTCCTGAATGTATGTCGTGTATGTGTAGTGTTCATGTGCAAGATATATATATATATATATTTTTAATGGTACTGTTTAGTGAATGGATTGAGCGAGTCTCCTTTCTTGAAATTCGTCATGAAAATTGTCAGAACAATTCCTAAGTATCATAATAATTCTTAAATAGCATACAGTTGTATGTTTGAGTGTAGGTGTAATGCGTGTGCATGCACGGACGGCAGTAATTGTAAATGTGTGGCAGAAAGTCCCAATGTTATTTGTCGACTCTATGCCAATTTCATTTGTGCGCGCGAGTCAAGGCGTTTCTGTTTGTGTGAGCAAAAAGCGTGTGTCAGTTCGACGGGACGCTACGCGCAATCAAATGGTCAGTGTGGACTGTGTGTGTGCTAGCCGCGCGCGCGTGTAGCGAGAGTCCACTCACGGGTCACGGCAAGTTTGCCGGACAAATACTTTTCATCCCGTCAACACAACTAATTGCCCAGGCAAATTTGCTCAGTGTGCCCTTGACCCGACTGCTCAAGCGCACTCTCCTGCTCCTAGAGATGCAAAGCGGCTGTTTTCGCGATGTAAACTTCCGCGACCCAGAGACCCTGCAGCAGTGAGAGAACACATTTTTCTTGCGACGGTTTTGAAAACTAATAACTGAAAATCAATTCCCCATACATAAAAAAAAAATCATAAGTAGCGAATAAACAAATGAGCGACAAGCAGAAAAGTACCAACTGAAACTGACACTTGTACTGACTGAGATGATGTGTTTGTTATAAATTTAGCCTACAGAAACATGTAGCTTTTGTCCTTTTGCTCTTGCACCTGAACTTGCGCATTCAAATTTTCTTTTTACATTCTAAGAATTCGAGAATTTGGCTTTTTTTTTTTTTACTGTCCCAAGATCTGAACTCGTATTACCACTGTCCTACCACTAGATATGTGCAGCAACTTTAGAATTTAAATGATAGGCCTACTAGTGATACAAGTCTTTGTCACCATAGTAATATATGTAGTATACGTCTGTTCCCATAGTAATAGTGTAGAAGCTTGTGTTCCTTTGGTAACAGTGTAAAAGCTTATGTTTCTATGGTAACAGTGTAAAAAACGTTTGTTCCCATGGTAACAGTGAACAAGCTTTCATGGTAACTGTATATATGCTTTTGTTCGCATGGTAACAGCCACTGTACAAGCTTTTGCTCCCACGGTAACAGCTACTGTACAAGCTTTTGTTCCCATGGTAACACAGTACAAGCTTTTGTTCCTATGTGAATGCCTTTAATATATGCATGCTTACATTGATATTCAGAAGTTCCGGACTGATACCAGAGAGAGAGAGAGAGAGAGAGAGAGAGAGAGAGAGAGAGAGAGAGAGAGAGAGAGAGAGAGAGAGAGAGAGAGAGAGAGAGAGAGCCTTTAAGTTTATAACATTATTGACTGACGACATTAATTAAGTCAGTGATATTCGATCACATATTAAGACCAATTGATCAACCGTTACCAAGTAGGACGTTTACGAATTTTACGAGATCAAAGGAAAAAAATCTTTCGTAGGATTTTGTTAATCACGTTAAATTATCTAAATTGCTGGTTAAAGTATTTTGAAGGCAGATATTTTAGTAATAAACAAGTTACAGGATGTCGGAGTTGTCATTGGGATGAGATTAGTGAGACAGTGCTGAGCTCTTATGGCACTTGTTTGCTGTACCTTTTCAATGATTTAGTTTCATTGTGGAATTTGTTTATTACCATAACGTGTCGTAAACAATTTACCACATTTTTCAGGGGATCGATTACATTTTATTACTGAGGTTATATTTGCTGTAAAATTAATTTTAACAGAACACTGATATATTATTTTTTTGTAAGTAGTAATTTTACTCATTTCATTTAATAATAATAATAAAGCGAGGCTTTAATCACAATTCTGAATCCTTCAAGCTGAATAGTCGAATTATATATTTTAAGGGGAATAATTGTGCAGCACTATCGGCTGAAAGTATCATATGTCTGAAGGGGTAACTTCCCTTGAAATAGTAGCAGTTAATCCAAGCACGTGTTGAGGAATTGACATAAAAACAATACGTTTACTAAAGGACATTTCAAAAGCAACATTTAAAGACCAATACACTCTTTATTTAAAAGGAGCGGTCTATAAATAATATCACTTGCTGAGAAATAAAAAGGCTGCTCTCTGCGCTGGCTGAAATATTTCAATTGCCTTATACATACATGTAGTTTCTTTGACAAATTATAAATATATTTTAATTCATCCACAATAATAGATGTGCATGATTAGTGTTTTAATATAATCCCATTATATTTCATAATCTACGAAAGACTTAAACATGAAGGGTAATAATTGTACAAAGACGAAATTTGCACAGACACAAAGTAGTCGACATGATGGTCAACAGGTGCTGTCATCAGTTTTGTATACGCAAAGTTTATTGCCAGTTGTGCTAGGGTTGGCCTGAAACAATAAGCTTTAGTCTCCTAATCCTTTCTAACCATGATGTACTAGATTATGCCAGTTGATATGTATGTCAGTTAGCGACGTTGTGTTTCTGAGGAATGTATAAATGTATAGATATTCGCATGATGTCGAATTAATACAGATAGATACAATCATTAGGCGTACTCGCTGAAATAATTCACATTAATGTGAGATGAGCCACACAGAAATACGGATTGAGTCACTGAACTGTTTGTCCATAGAAATACGGGTTGAGTCATAGAATTGTTGGCTCATTGAAATACGGATTGAGTCACTGAAGTGTCGGGTCAGAGAAATATGGGTTGAGTCACTGAAGTGTTGGCTCACAGAAATATGGGTTGAGTCACTGAAGTGTTGGCTCACAGAAATATGGGTTGAGTCACTGAAGTGTTGGCTCACAGAAATATGGGTTGAGTCACTGAAGTGTTGGCTCACAGAAATGTACACGAGCCACCCTAACTACTAGCTCGCAGAGTTCACAGAGGAGTAACTGAACTGCAGGCCCACAAAGTCCCAGTAGAAACGATGAACAGCTTGTCCACATAGAATAGATGACAGTTGAGTCATTGAATTATTCTTCCACAGATACACGAGTTGTCAATGAGCACGTTTGAAAAAAAAATTGTCCTTAAAAAGCATCATCAGAAATGTATGCAAATAAACGACCTATGCATTTATGGTACTAACACGTAGAGCAGACACAATCATAAGTTTATGTTTAGTCCAGATTCAGAGAGAAATGCACAAACTGAAATAAATATTTATTTATTTAATTATCCAGACAAACTATTACATATGACATAAATATTTCATTTTATATAGAACATACAATTATAAAAGTAATTAAAGAATCTATCAATAAAATTTTAATTATTTGGCCAAATAGTTCCCACTCACTCTCATACACACTTTTGTCTAAATTCCACGATCACAGTTTTATGACCAGATCTCTGCAATGATCATTTGGTCCATGGCTCAGTCATTTACTTTCTACATTTTACTTTTTAAAAAAAATGATTCCATTAATGTTACCACCTTATTAGCAAAATCCAACATACACCTCCAAGAGACGAAGTTCCAGAAACGTCATTAGGCATCACATAAAATCAGTAACACTATTTTGTTGTGATAAAGTTTATTCACGCGGCTCGGAAACAAATATCGGTGCGAACAGCTACTATGAATTTCGTACTCAGTTCACGAAAGCTTATTAATTGTATAGTTATCACGAGAAGCAAGAGTGTTTTCTTGAAACTCTGAAATGAACTAAAAATGATATTTCATTTCTTTGCAATACTTATTATCAATGCTAACATTATTTTTCCTTTTGTTCTCTTTAACGTTTAGTTAAGCTTCTTGAAGTGAGCGTAATTTGACTTGTATTTTTTTTTATATGTGTGAATTAAAAAAAATATCAAACTAATAATGAAAATTAGTACAATGTTAACTTTTAAAAATGTTATAGAAATTCAGTGTAGAATAATTGTCATTTTGTAGAAATGCAACATGAAGTTCTAAAGTTCAAGGGTTCAGTTTTGCTTTAAATTTGTATTTCTTATAAAATGTTTATAAGCTTAACAAGGGTAGCTTTCCTAGTTTTAATTAGCTGGAATTGAAAGATAGCCTTGGAGCAACAGTTTGAATAGAGATAATTAGTGAAAAGTAAGACTAGAATATAAATAGAGAACCATGTATTCAAACTGAATTCAGTTAATCGTAAATGTGTGACTAGATCAAAATGAAATATTGTGTGATTAATGCAGTTTGTGTTCTAAATAAAGGATATTCTTGCTCTTATAAGTGCCAGAGAAGAAAAACAGAATTTACATTTTAATTACTTTAAAATCCTAAATTCAGACTCAAAATTCTGGGGGGATTTAAAAGAAAGTATCATTAGCATGATTTAGGAGAAATTTATTAAAACGAAAATGGCTAAGCACAAGGGAGCTAACTCAATTCTGACCACCCCTAAGCAGAAATCGGGTCCTGTTCAAATACATTTATCATCATATATATATATACTTATTTTGTTGTGTAATAAGTTGTGTAAACTCGTGTTAATAACTGATATATTAACCAGGTGAAGAGTTTTGGAACGGTCGTTGCGAGTTTGCGTGCGATGGGAAAACTACTTTGGATTTCTAGCAGTATAATGGCAATGACTTAGACACACTTAATTAATGACATTTCACCCTGATTTTGGTTGTTGTAGGAACACTTCATTTTCTTGTTTAATTAATTTATTAATAAGATTTACGAAAATGTATATACTTCTCACTATTGCAGAGTATGCTTGTAAACAGTCATTTGTGATTGTTTAATAATTTTTTTTTATTGTTTTGCTCTTTATAAGATTGAGATTTATTGAATGATTGTCATAGCGCCTCGGTCTGAGGACTTTATAAATTATAACTATGCATTTTTCTGACATTAAAAGAAAGGTTCGCAGAATGCGGGCATATTTATCTTTATTTAAAATTAAAAACTGTAAAAGGTCTTTTACATGGAAACACCTCTAGGCAAAAGGTTGCTAGGAAACTGGTTGACTTTTGTATTCTATTTCTAACCATGTTGATACCCGTATAAGAGTTATGGTCATGCATTATAACCCCACCTACTATACACACATAAAAATAGAAAGTACAAACACAAACTCACACTTTATACTTTTATAATGAGTGCAAACACTGAATGTGATGTACACTTTGTTTCGTGCGTTTGCATCACATCACTTCATTTTCCTTTCCAGATTGTTAAGCACTCTCACAAGTACTTTAGTTTTTATACCATATAAACTAAATATTCTCACACGGCTTTTCGTTTCTGTACCATGTATATTAAGCATTCTCACACGCTTTTCGTTTCTGTACCATGTATATTAAGCATTCGCATTTAGCTTTTCGTTTCTATGCCAGTTATAATGTAATGTCAATGGACTGAAAAATAAAGCTAGAAACAAAATTTCCTTTCTAGTTGTTATAAATAATGACGATAAAATAACAGACTTTTAAACTAAATTATATTTCTTCCCAAATCTTGAGAATTTCCTTGTGCAGAAAGCCTTTCCAGTTTGTTCAGTGTTCTGCTGTTTCTGTCGTTATTGGTAGCATTAAGAACTGAGTAGTATGAAGACAAGTTCATTTCCTGAATGCGTAAACTGTCATAGGAGTCTGTATGATGAGAACAATAACACGATATGTTTACTCAGTCAATAGAATATTAAAGGAAATTTATACTGGTTGCAAGAAATAAACAATACTGATTAAAAATAATTGTTCCTTTCATTTTATAAATATTCTGGATGAAATATTTTGTCAAGACCATGTTTTTCAACACCAAATTAAGTTTGAATTTGTAACTACTATAACTATTTCTAACAACCAAAAACAACAACGAAAACAACAACAACAATAATAATAAAAATAAAGTAATAATAATAATAATAATAATAATAATAATAATAATAATAATAATAATAATAATAATTAATAAACTTCCAGAAAACCACAGATTCGCCCCACTACTAAAAGCAGCGCTCCTAGAAGTGCCCAAATCATCCGTGAAACCTTGGATCTCCCAGAATCTTGGCAAGATTCCGAGACCTTGGTTCATAACCGACAGTCAAAACAAGTCGTGGAAAAAGGCATACTACTACTACTACTACTACTACTACTACTACTACTACTACTACTACTACTACTATTAAAAAAATAATAATCATATAGGTGTCGCGATAGTCCAGTGGTTAGAGAACAACCTCACCCAGAAAGGTAAGCTACTTGCGCTATGTCAAGAAACATGGATGGGTGACAGCTTCAAATTTCATCTCTGGACTATTAAGGGAGTCTCTCTCCAAACTATACCCACACCCATCCCATTCATGATGGAGAAAACAAAAGTGTCGACCGGGATAACGGGTTTGCGTTAGTCACTGATGTTTCGGGTTGTTGTAGACAAAAGATATCTACTGAAACGCTAGCGGAAACTCAAAGTAGATGGACCAGAGAGGAAAATATACAAACAATGGTCTCTTTCTATCAAAGCCAACTCACTACAAGAGGATATAGAAAAAGGAAGCATGAACTCTGGCTCCATTCAGATGATATTATCAGTGAACAGCGGCTCCTGGACTAGAAGAGAGCGATCATACAAAATAGGCTTCTTACAGCACTAGAATTATAAAAGATAGAACAGCAGCAAACGAATACCACAACCCGATGCACTGAAATAGAAGACAATTTAGCAACAGTTAAATCCAGTTGACAACCACGCTGGAGAAATTCCAAGAGACTTCAATGAAGAACAACAATGCTTGTTAGAAGACATACAAGGTTTCTTGGACAAACATAAGTCACATGAAAGCAGAATCCAACAAGAAGGCTGCAAAACAACAACGCTCTATCAAGTTACTATCAGGAATTATATCTGACAAAAATCATGACTCACCTTGAAATAAACAAACTAAAATCAATGAATAAAAGGGTGCTAGACCAGGTAGCAGAGGAACAAAGGACCAATTGATAAGGCAATAGTTACTGATAGCAAGAAACGAAGAACAAATCTGGCAATGGCATGGATTGATTGCCAAAATTTCAGTTCCACAATAAAAATGTACAAATAGCGCCAGTACAGAACCTAATTCAGGAATCAATGAAAACCTGGAAAACCACCCTCACCAGCAATAACACAGAAATTCCACAAATAAATTATGGAATCTTTCAAGGTGATTCTCTATCACCATTGCTGTTCAGTCAAATCATCCTGAAAACAGAATTAGGATACAAAACGAAAGCTGGTTATCAGCCATTTACGTTGATGATGTCGAGCTCTACAGTAAAAATGAACGTGACATCACATTGCTGTGAAGACATTAGCAAGAAATTCGGCCCTGAGAACGTGGGAGAATTATCGTCATTAAGAATTATGGGCAAAAATCCCCAGAGGGCCTGCAATTCGACATCGGAAAAGTCAATAATGGAAAAAGCAGCGCTCTTTGAAAGTGTCCACATCCTCAGTAAAATCTCCCAGAACCTTGGTAAGATTCCAAGACAGTCGAACGGAAGTCATGGAAAGAATACTACTACTACTACTACTACTACTAATGATGATGATGATGATAGTAATAATAACAATAACAGCAGCAGCAGCAGCAACAACAACAATAATAATAGCAGCAACAACCTTTATACATAGGCAGAGAAAAAGGCAGCAACAATAGAAATGAACAAGGTATGAATCTAATCACAACACAATTAATATTTGCAGAATGAAAGGCATTAGTGCAATGGATTTACTAATATATATTTTTGAATAAACAGAAATACAGAAGACACCATGTCTTGGGAGGAATGAGAGGCTTTCTGTGTCCTTTCAGGCAGCAAATCTCAGATCACCAGGCAGTGACAAGCAAGGGCTCACTGATTATACAACTTTTACTTTGGATCTTGAAATTTAGCGGTTTTTTTTTTTTTAAAAACGCGAGCTATTAGCTAACAGCGAACACTTAATGAGATCAGACAAGTAATTATTTTGCTCTAGTCAGATAGCGAATATAACAAAGAGATGGAATCTTCTTTCAGATTTTTACTGCTAACAGGAAGCCGCGAATAAATATTTAAATGTTATTTGCTGTCAATCAAGTCAAGTGGTAGAAATGCAATTATTTATGAACCTAAAGTGATGTCAAGAGGAAAAGAATCATAACCTAATGAATATTAATGGTGTTAAGTGGAAACAAAATGTAATAGATCACAAACCTAGAATTTCAAGTAAAAAAATGCAATCATTCATGAGGATGAAATGGTTTGAATGGAAAAAAAGATTTAATAGTTGAACCTCAAGTCGAATTTAATACATACTATTATGAATATCAGGAAAACTGTAGTCTCCATCTCCAACTGAGCGGCTAGTAAAACAGAATGAAAGAGATTATGGTGATTAGATTATGCAAGAGGAATCAGTTTAAAAATAAATCATTATGAACAAATTAATATTTCTACAAAACGGGAACATTTGTATAAAATAAGGATTAGCACCGATAAATAATATCCAAATTTGCCTGGTTCCATACAGAGAACATAGGTGTACTAAAGAATTTGCATACAAAAGTATATAAATATAAAAATACGTGACATATCATACATGCATACGTACACACACAACGCAATTCTTTTTACATCGAATAATATACTAAGAGACGTGCAGATCTGCATGCAAGTTTGTGAGTTAAATTAGTATTTTAAGATGACATGTGTATATTACTTGTCGATAGATGAAAGCGTTGACTTGCTAGACAATATTCTGAACGATTGTTTGTGAACAGGTAAATAGGTTGGAAAGTGTTAAGTGGGGGGAGATTAAGAATGAAGTACGAAAAACATTAAGTTTGAAACACCAGCCGACAGACAGACAGACAAACAGACATGTACTCAAACAGAAGAATAAAATAATGTAGGGGTAAAAGGATAGAAAGAACGCAAGATAATTTTCTGTAAAATGCTTTAAATTATTCAAAATAAATTAAAATTCATACACAGACAACACACACACACACACACACACACACACACACACACACACACACACACACACACACACAGACACACACACTACATACATATACATAAATACACACATATATGTGACAAAATGAAATGAAAACTTAAATTTATGAGGAAGTAAGTATTATACACAACAAATAAACTAACTCATCCAATACTGTAATTACAACATTGCACACAACAAATAAACTAATTCATCCAATACTGCAAGTACAATATATAAGTACTTACCGAATGCTACAGTCTTCATTTATACTGGGGTCATCTGAAAGGGCAAATTTGTTAGTTATAATTTGAATTTACCAGTTCAACTGATTCCATATCAAAAATACAAGAAGCTAATGGAGTAAGTGAATAAATTCTTATTTAGCTGAAGACTGATATATCAGAAGACTGATATAAACTCTAATTTCAACACACAGCAGGCTAGAGATCAAATAAAATAAGACACTTCTAATGAAAGAAAAGCTAAATAGATTTAGAGAGTATGACGTTTTGGTTTCTCTGATAAAGTATCTAGCACAAAAGTGAGAACTACACTATACATATATATGTAGATAACGTAAATCTAAGGAAGACCGAACTGGTACAAATAATAGAACATGCAACGCTGTCAATCTTAAAGTTTGCATAATGTTAATGTTGTACTTAAAGGCGACTTTATAGGCTGTAATAGCTTCATATGGGACTGTTACTACATTATGCCTCGTTTGGATATATAGAATTCTGCAAATATATACCTGTGGCGATACTATACAGGGCCGCCGAATTTTCTTTCATCTTCTAGACTATAGCGGCTAATATCCACGTCAAACTCACGCAAGCAGACCCAACTTTAGATCTCGCGTCTTCACAAACATCTACTGTCCCGCTTGCACGGAGGCTCTGGTGATATTATTCCACTTGGCCAGTCTGGTACGTCAAGTTGTAATAATTCGCCAGATATTTAGCCTGACCGACCAAGTGATTGTCTCTGTTCGCGCCGAGAACAGCACCAAACTTTCAAGGTCCAGACCTCCGCTGACACAGCATCAGTGCCTAGAAACACTCTCCCAGAATGCCACAGGTCAAAGTTCTTTTATGCCGATAAAGGTTAGTTAGGTAGAACTCATATTTTTAAATCATGTAAAAGAAGTAGTGATTGTGATTATGCTGGTATGTATTAAGAATATTTATTTAGATATATATTATTGTTTTAATTTGTTTTTTCCTATTTTCTTCTTTGTTCACTTGTCACCTGTCTTTCACTATTTTTCTTTGTAGGAATGACGTGTGTTTGGTGTTCCAGGCTTCACTTTCATGTTCACCAAAATGCTTAGGAATGTCATTTTATATGTTATAGAGTCAGCACTCTATCCACTTTGCCTACCGCCTCTGCCCTCGACATTCTATTTTATTTATGTTTCTACCCCGTCTTGCGCCTCGCGAGCCCTAAGCAGAGCAGGCCAAGGCAGACTACAGCTCTTCAACGCACACAACTAGACGGAAAAGCTCACAGCCTGTACCATGTGCCTGATTGACCCGGGACGCGAGAATAACCTCACCACCAGTTGTTCATATTCACTACAACAAAATTATTTTAAATGCACAAAGACACAATCACATACACACTCTCTCTCTCTCTCTCTCTCTCTCTCTCTCTCTCTCTCTCTCTCACACACACACACACACACACACACACACACACACACACACACACACACATGTTCTAAGATAAAATTATGCACAATCACTCATACTCTCTCTCTTTCTCTCTCTCCTATAAATTTATTATTATGTACACCAAGGTAGATAACTCAGTCTTACTGCATAGCCTATATTTAATTTATTGCGGTACTTTCGTCACATTTGTGTTCCACATCTTACCTGAATTGGGTTGTTTACATTACTATTGTTAAGTTACAAGCTTATATATATTGATAACTTTTAAAATGTAATATCCTATAAAAGTGTTTGAGTTAAGAAAAACGCTTTCAGAAAGTTTATTTGATATATTTTATGTTTACTTAGGCCAGAGGGTTTCTGCTTATGTCGCCACTTCCAGAATATGAATACCAACGAGTGGACAATGATTGTGAACGCCAACGTCACGCCAACACCGATACCAATGCCTTGTCCCAATAATGAGTCTGGTGTCTAAAGTAATAAATAAAATAAATAAACAAGTGAAAATACAATAAAGTTTGATGTCTAAAGTATTAAATAAATAAATAAATAAACAAGTAAAAAAATACAATAAAGTTTGATGTCTAATGTAATATAGAAAATAAATAAACAAATAATAAATACAATAAAGTCTGGTATCTAAAAGTGTTGAAGAATAGCTTGAAGGAATGTATTTAAAAGACTCTAATTTAAAATTATGTGGTGTGTCAGTTGTCCACCAATATTTCTGTATATAATCATTTAATTTTGTATTTTATTTTTTCGAAATCTAGTGGTTAGTTGGTATGCATTTTGCAACAGGAAAAAAAAGATTTTCACCTTCATTAATTATGTATGAAGCATCTCACCACGGCTATTTGACTTTGCACTTTAGTTTCATACAGACAATATATAGGCAGATGTCAATACTGACTTTTAAAACATGATTTGATTTTTTTGTACGCTTCCCTTGAACTAGTGGACCAGTATAATGTGATCCCAGAGGAGATATTTATATTAATCCTGACCAATTTCTAAGCAATTAACATCTATCTCTCCCATCCCGAAGTATGTACAATAGCTCTTAATTCGCGATTTAACAGTATACGCTAATAATAATTATCACGGGGTTTAATTATTTCCAGGAAGAGTTAAAAATGTGACATAAGAATTTTTTTTTTTAACACAGGCATGCTTAATAATTATTTGCTAATTTTGTTCTAATAACTGATACATTAATCATTAATTTAATTAATAATATATTTACTGCATCTCTGATTTAGAGTACTGCGTAATAAGACTGTCTGATTGGACAGCAGATATCATGTGACGTTTTGCACAAAGATAACACATGCCTAGTCCTAGTATACTGATGCAGCCATACTTTCTTTGAAACATTCAAACACCCCCAAGTAAACTTAGTGAGGTTGACAAACAAAAAAGACACAAGTATAAGTAAAGCATTTAGTCAGGGATCTCAGCATTTGAAAAAAAAGTGTTAATTATGCTGAATATCATGTGTCCATTATTAGTGAACTTTTGGATTATTTTTTGTTACATTGAGTTATTTCCCTTTGTTCTTCCTTCAACGGCTCCCTTTTGGGTCAATGAAATCCTTTGTTATCGACTTTACAAATGCTATCCTCTTGCAGCAATTTGTGGTCTACCCGGAGATAAATTTGGCAGCAGTGAATTTAAACTCACAAATTAATGAATAATTTACAAGGCGAATTAGGAAACAATTCTTGTATGAATTTTTAGTGATGACAGATTAGGATACTGATGAGACATAATTACTTGTAAGGAAATCAATGGCTAGGGACTGCTGAAGATAAGGGATATTTGTCTTATCAGACAATGTTGGTTTGTTTATCTATGAAAAAGTAACAGTCATCAAATATTAGCGAGAAAATAAAGTGTACTGAACGAGTAATAAATATATTATTTTCTTTAATAAGATATAAATTTCATTGTCCTTTAGTTATAAATCTTACGTAATTTAAGTATGACACTGTCATGTTCTCTGGAAAATGTATTTAAGTACTGTTAAGACGTATACAGTTAACACATTTGAATCGAATTTCATGCCTCGAGTCAGTAAATGCTTCAACGACAGTTTGGAACAAGAATTTAAAGGCTAGAAAACTAGAAATGTGTTTAATGTAACTATCAGTAGCAATAGATTCTAAGAATACAATTGCTCTTGTTAAAAGTAGAATCCTTACAAGTATACGATCACTTATTAACAAGTATGTGAGCTCTCTATTACATTAGCATACATTATATAGTGACCTTAATGTTTGAGTGTTGTGCACATTTATTTAATTTGATGTCAGGAATTAAAGGAAACTGTAAAATGAACCTAAGTTTATTGCAGAATATTATTTAATTATTAAGGTACTTTTGAATGCGGAAAATCAAATTTAATACCTAAGATTTACAGTAATTGCTTTATTGAAGCAGTTTAGTAATAATAAAGTTACAAAATTCATGGTCTGTTGCAAAACTCAGATTTAAAGTATATTAGTTTCGTTCCCATTACAGCTGTTTTTTTTCTAGAAACTGTGAAAAAATCCTGAAATGTTCCTCTGAAGATTTATAAACACCGTCGGAATACGTAGTACTGTGTTCTTAATAAATGCACATTACCATTTGAATAATCTTTACATGGAATGTCATTTGATATCTATATAAATATTGTGTTCTCTTAATAAATGGACTTTACCATTTGAATAATCTTTACATGGAATGTCATTTGATATCTATATAAATATTGAAATATTGTGTTCTCTTAATAAATGGACTTTACCATTTGAGTAATCTTTACATGGAACGTCATTTGATATCAATATAAATACAGTTTGCTAATTATTTTTCTGGTGTTTAGTAGATAGTGAATAATTTGTAAAGCAATGTTATACCAGTTTAAGAAAGTGACTTATGTGCGAAAAAATGCAAATAGTATTTTCTAATTTAATATTGAAATGTCTGAATAAAATATACAGCAATAAATATGTTTAAGTCCATAAACTTTCTATACAGAAACAAATTTAAATGAATTTAAATCTGTATACATACTATGCATTGATCCGAAGCTGTTTCCTTATTCGTAGTTTGTTTTCCAGTCACCACTTTTGAGGAATGGCGCGAGAAAATATCATAAATTATTCATTACAATTAAAAACTCACTTATGAAATATTAAAAAAATTATTGACATACCAAGTATGTTTTATGCTAGTGCCATAAGATGTGATTGTAAATATAATATTGATTTAAGAAAAACATAATTAATTAAAATATTTCTTTTTGACGATGACCATTTGCTTAATTACAGCAGAATCACGTCCAGCAGATAATGCAAAATTATTCATTTTCGACAAATGCAGACAAACGAATTAAACATGGCATCATCTTTTTTTCATATCAGTGAAGTATAGAATAATAAGTAATATAAGTAAAATCAATAACAATTCAATCAAATGAATGAATGAATCAATCAATCAATTAATCAATTAATGAATGAATGAATGAATCAATGAAGGAATCAATCAATCAATTCAGTCAACCAACAGTTCGATTGATCATTCAGATTATTCAGTTAACGTAACGATCGATTTATCAACTATGCATTTGTTCAACTAATCAACTTAATCAATCAACCAATTAATGAAATATGTATTCATTTATTAAAGCAATGAAATGCTACATAGACAATAAATTATAGAGCTATGCAATAATTTGACTACTAACAAAGAACATAGGAAAACTGCTTTATGCTCACTAATAAAAATCTGTCATATATATATTTATATAAAGCGCTTGCTAAAGAATTCAAATTCAAATTGAAATAAAATTATCGTCAGCCTGAACATTAAAACAGCATTGAAAATCTGATTGAAAGCTACTTACCATAATCTGCATTAACCATAATTGTAGTTTTAGCGTGCAAGATGGAAAACCTTCAACTATATTACCAAGCATTTCACACTCACAGGTATATCGTCGAGCAGTCAAACACTTTTGAAACTGTCTACATGATCGTATAGCATATAAACAACACAAAATAAATATACAATAATTATATCAAAATTGTACGCTTTTATTTTATAACAATATATTTACAAGTCACTTTCGTGGCGACAGCACCTTTAACTATAACCATCTTTTATTGAAAATTAATTAAGCAAACACTGATTATTTTGTGCAGACATGACGTACCCTCTTAGTGCTCAAATTCTGAAAGGAACCCAGCTGAAAGTATAAAAGCAGAATGCACACTTGAAAACATGTAAAGGAGATGATATGTAAAATTGGGAACTCATGGTTAGTCATTTTTTATCCAGCGGATAAGCACAGTATTTAGTAAGCGCATGGAAGTAGGCACGCTGTTTTGTGCAGTTGTCGCATTATTTGTAAGCGCACGGAAGTAGGCACGCTGTTTTGTGTATTTGTCGCATTAAGACAAGCAAATGATGAAAACACAAACCAGAGAATTTTGTAAACAATAATTGCACTTATGCTGCCTCAGTTTTAAAAAGAAAAGTTATTAATGCATTCTTACATATAATAAATACTACTCATCTTCACTATTTTGAATTCTTGCAAAACTCAACTGAAATGAATTTCTTTCTAAATAGTTTTGCAGCTCTATCTGTGTATGACGCTAAAGTGTCCTTGACTTTCCTACATATTTTCTTTTACATGGTAAACGAGCACATGGGAGATGTTTGGAGCGACGTTAAAGAGTCCTTGACCTTCGAGCACGTGGGAGTTTCTTCACATGGCCAGTGCTATGTTGCGCTGTCACATTCAAAGTACTCATCTCCCCCCCCCCCCGAGTGGGAGTTCTTTTGAGCCATATGACCAGCTTAATGTCGCATTGTCACGTTCATGGGAATGGGAAATGAGGGAGAGAGTGGGGAGGGATGGGAGGAAGGAAGGGAGGGAGTGAAGGAAGTTTTCACATGGCCAGGAAGGAAGGAAGGAAGGGAGTGATGGACAGAGAAGGAAAGGAGGGAGGGAGGGAAGGAAAGAAGGAAGGAAGTTTTCACATGTCCAGCGTTAAGTTGCATTGTCGCCTACTTGAAACAGAGACAACATCAAAGTAATCATAAAGAATACGAAGGTCAAGGTAATTTACTAAACGATGCTCGAATTTTCACTGGCAGTGAGACTTATAATCAAACCTTCCAATAAACAAATTCATTTATGTTCCTGGCAATTCATTCAATTTACTCTTACACCCATCATATTACCGGTGGCAAATACTCTAGTTGTTCATAATCACCATCTACAGTACCTGAGTCTGGGTTGCTATGTGTTGTTGCTCTCATTGTTGTTCTTATAGTTGTTGTTGTTGGAGGTGGAATTGTTGGCACTGTAATTGTAACCGATAAATAAGAAATTTAGGTATTTTTCACATTAGTATACCTTAGAGACAATTATCTATTTGCTTATCTTGAGAGTGGGAAATATATAGGCCTACAGTTTAAATACTTTATGCACAAATATAATGTGCTATATATTGTTTATTAACTCTTTACGGAACTTCCCTGGCCTTACCTTTCATTAAATCATTTACCTCTTTAAGATTTACTGTCAACATCATATAACGTTTTAGGTTTTCATGTAAATTCACTTAACTCTTTAGGTCTTCATTTAAGATTTTATTTCGAGAGGCAACCACATTCCCATTTTAAAAAGGTTTCCTGCATTCATGTATTTCTGTGTGTGTGTGTGCGTGCGTGTGTGTGTGTGTGTGTGTGTGTGTGTGTGTGTGTGTGTGTGTGTGTGTGTGTGTGTGTGTGTGTGTGTGTGACTTAAATTTTAAGAGACTATACGCTTCAGGGTGTGAAAAATGAAAATTTCCAGCTGTCCGATGGAATGCATGCATATTCTGTATCCTTGTCAGTTGCATTTTACCACAGTATAAATTTAGAGAATCAGTCAAGGCCGCACTACCCTACACAACGGATAGAGTCCGTCACTGTCTCCTCACGCATCTTCAGTCCATCAATCAACATATCGGCGTGGATCGTGAGAGAGAAAGGCAGAAAACCCTACGGCTGATTCATTGCTGTGTATAGAACTGAGTGGGTTCAAGTTCTGATTCCGTATGCTTGAAGGTTGTTCCAAACTGTTTGGGCGACTGGCATAATCCGAACTAATGATACGTTGTTTATCAAGTTAGCTGTGAGTCCAGGACCAACTGAATAGTGTGGACCACGGCTGCATAATGATGCTGAGAGCTGAGAGATAAGTCTAAGGTTCTTGGACTAAATAATCATATCAGAATCTGTGAAGAATCCAATTGACTTTTAAACGCACTAAATAGCATAGATTAGGAGACTTGATGTTGTCTGAATTTTAAATATCTTTTGTTATTTGTTTAAATCTTATTAAATTTCTTTTTACTTTTGTTAACAATTATTGTAGTTGGTTCTTTATGCAAATAGACCTATAAGATTGCGTGGGGGTGAATGAGACAAGAAAAAGGAGATTGAATGCATAATTAACTATAATTGTTAACGTTTCCCAATCCGTGCTTTGTACACAAGTTTACCTGTCTATAAACTTGTTGGCTTTAACTACAAGCATTAAATTTGATCAGACTGAAAGGTGAGTTTGAGCAGCCAGTCTGTTTCAGAATAAGTAAGGAGATTTAATTAAATCTAAATCCTGGAATTTAATTAATCTAAGTCTTAATTCTGGAGCAGGGTCTTTAAATAAAAACTGGACACATAACATGTACAATTACAGGAACACAGGAACTTTATAACATGGAAATTCTTTTGAGTTTATTTATAGGAAATCCAACATGGTACCAAGTATCCATAGTATTGGTTCTAATACAAAAATGATGGTGATTTTTCATTCATAGTACCAAGAGTGACAAATTGGTATAATAGAAACTTTAAAAAGTCATACAGGATAAAAATAAAAGATTCTACTTCCAAACATTGCCTTAAGTTCCCTGTGTGACCAGCCTTTGTAATGGTAGTATTTGATCTGAATTATTTTGTAGAATTCATTACTGTGAAACAAAGACATAAAGATTGTTTCGTTTGAAAAAGAACAATAATATTAAATTAGGAAAAATAATGAATATCTGCAATTAAAAATAGCTATAGTGCATAATAAATTTTAATTGTGACAAACAAATGCTACTGCTATAATTTTAGTTTAACTGGAAATTATATTTCCAGTATGTCAGGGTACGTCTTCTTACTAATGCGTCATATAGTGAAGCAAACAATAAAGACTATAAAAAAGTATATCTTTTGTAAAAACGGTATCCAATTTCATTTTTAGAACGTGTTTCACTATCACTTATTTCCTGGTTTAACATGTCAATTGAAAATCTCACTTTAGTGTCAATGGGGTTTAATAACACTAACCTGACCTTGGAGGTCATCACAGATATCTGACTTTTAAACCCATTCTTTAAAATTTTGTTTTGGGTCTAAAAATCTCTACATACAGATATAACTAAAATGAGGAACATACTTCATACTTCACTTTAACTTATGTTAGTGTGAGGAAAGCACTTCATAATCTGTAACCTCTGTGGTGCTTAAAGTTTGCATGTGACTGATAAGTGAATTTGCAATGATCATTTTGAAATAAATAATAAAGAAAATTCTAAAGTTAAATAAGATTTATAGATCAAGCAACTACTAATTGATACTGGTATATTCTATTAAAAGAAAACAAGGTAGATTTTAAATAATATAAAGTTCACACAATACTTAATAAAAATTAAGTACAATAAGCAATTAAAATGCTTCATAACCCCACTCCCATTTAAACTATTTTCTTTTGTCTTATACAATATATTAACAAATCATTCTGACATTTTCCCTGAACTTGGCTGCTGGTTATAATACAACAAAAAGTAAAACATCAATGTCACACAACAAAGTCTAAGCTGAACATTCATGTACATAATAAATCATACACTATTATTTACAAATTAATAAAAGCATATATCTGGGCAACAGACTTAAACTGTCAAGTCTAGAATGAAATTGGATTTTAAATATTTGTTTTTATTCTTATTTCTGATTCAAATTCAAAATTAACATAAAAGTTTTATCATAGACTTTCTCCATTTCAAAGCAGTATACATGATGTCTTCACTATGGAAATGTAAAAAATGAAATGAATCTGATTCAGTAAAAGCAATGCCAGTCATAAATAACAAGAATCAAAAATTTCTGTCATTGTAAGTGCATGTTATCTCAAACCTTTCTTTAATAAGAAAAAAAACCAAGATGTACTATTGTAAAATAAATATAAATTCTGATTAGTCTAAGAATGTGCAATATTTTTTATCTCTATGCAGTGAAACTAAAGTTCAAAGCAGACAACCAAACAGGTTTAAATAACCGAAACATAAATTATATATTCTAACTTGTTCCATCGTTAGTTGGTAAGAAATAAATATCCTAATGTGAAAAAAATAATTAAAAATTATATATAGAAGCCAACACACTCACCAACAGTAACACTGACAGTGGCAGATGCATTATAAATCACACCAGAAATGTTGTTGTAGCCCATACAAGTGTAATCTCCAGAGTCAGCCAGAGTAAGTCTGTTAAAAGTCAACTGGGGACTGTTTGAAAGAGGTACGTTGGAATCACTTTTGAACCACTCAAGCCTGCAAAATAAACACTATCATATATATTTTTAATATTTTGCACTAACCTCAAAAAACAAGATACAAAATCACTTTACATATCATTTAACCTTTTTTTCCTCAGATCTATTTTGTTATGTATAACTTCTAATGTCTTATAATATTCCAGTACGCTAACACTACTTCTGCACCTATAAAGTTTATATTTTCAGAATGATAAATATTGTTGTGTATTCTAAAAGTTCCAGTAAATAATTTTTTCAATTAAACAAAATTAGAACAATATGTTAAAATGATAAATTTATACATGTATGCATTCAAATCCCTTTATTTACATTTCCATGCATTCAAATCAGCATTCTAAACCATATCTTTACTATTCCATATGCTACCCTTTGTTGAAAAGGATTTAAGATACTAAATGATTATAAATCTTTAAACAATATATATAAACAACTAAACTTAATAATACTTACATCTACCTTAATGTGTCTGTGGCCGAAATTAGTGTAGTATATTACAAAGTCATAAAGGAAAGTGAAATATATTAAAAATTCTACAGAATAAATATTTCATAAAAGCATACTCTTCAACTACATTCATGTTAACACTGCAATTGCATGGTCTGAAAAATGTTAATTCCATTTCTCACATTTGGGTATTTCTCTTGTTGGTAGCTACATCAATACATGTATCCAAATTTAATTTGTCTCATCTCTATTGAAATTTGAATGTCTTGTGCAAAAGTTATTCTTCTCTAAATCATCAGTAACACTGTATTCTAAATATTTACTTTAAATTCACTTTTATATGTGTCAAAGTATAAACATCTGAGAGCAAAAGGTTAATAAAAATATATTTTTCTCCAAGAGATTTATCAAATTCAATTTATTTGTTTTCCCTTTTCTGAAATTGAAAAGTATTCTCAATTTTTTACTCTATCCAACAACTAAGAAACATAATTTATAATAAATTAACTTACATATATATCCCAGATTATTTTCAAATTTATTCGTCTACTAATTAATATTCACCTTTAAAAAAAACTAATTTGTTTTCGTTTCTGTTTTAGTGCACGACAAAGAAATGAATACATTTGAAATATAAAATAATCACTATTATATTGTGAACTACTTCTTACAATGTTCAAAGGTGCCATATTCTGTAAAGATAACTCTCAATCATTTTGTCTTCGTGTGATGAGTAATAAGTACCAAATAAGAAAAATAACATTCGTTTTCATTAAGATCAAATTGTTAGAAAAGCAGTCGCGGGAACATTTCGGAATCATTGACATTTCAAAACAGATAAAGTTTCTGGTAATCTCGATATATTTTGATTAAATTGATTAACATTATAAATAGCTCACATATTTATGTACATATCAATGTGGTTTCTATTGCATTCAAAGTTTCACACAACTCTTTATGTTATAAACCTGAGCTAGCATGGGTAGAAAAACATGTTAATTATATTCAAGAATATAAACATCTCGATTAAGCTTATTGTATATTTAGAAACATTGCGTTTAAATAGATACTTTGTTTATTACTTAATATTATCTTCGCAGCAAAATAACTTGCCCGTTTTATGTTTAGTTGAGAAAATTAGAGATTCTTTCACGATGGATGATAGTTTTGTTAATAAGGTTTCCACGTGAAAAAATTAGAGTTTTATACCCCATTTTAAATAAACATTATCCAGATTAAGTTACTAATTTAGATTAATAAGAAAATATATTCGTTGAATGAGATAATTAAATAGCTTATTTTAAAGTAATATCTTTCTCGGAAAATACATCTCAACCATACTAAGTTTCAACACATATACCTCTTACGTATTTCAAATTCCTATAATATTAATATTTTTGTAATTTAAAAAAAATTCTTATGTGTTTTTTGAGCATTAGGTCCTGTTGTAGATTTAATAATTAGATTTAATCCATTTTATTGTTTGCACTTCAAGGCACAAAATGGTATATTTGCCGAGAGAATGTACAGTATAAACAATCAACGTCCCCCCCCCCACACATCCTCGGGCCGCGGTAAAATTATCAAACGTTGACCGGTCCGCAGCGAGGAAAAGGTTGGGGACCACTGTTGTACCATATACAAAATGTGAACGTTTGTGATCATGCATGCAAAGTGCTTATGTGTATATGTTTTATATTTGTTTTATATTTTCTAACATGTAAAAACTGTACCAGGCTGCGGGGTTGGCTTCCGGTTTGCAGGTAAGAGTCATAATGTTTCCTTCCGCCTCCTGTCGAATTGTGGTAGGCCTATCCACTGTCGCATTCACAGGATCTGTAAGAAGAGAGGACAAGAGGTAATTTCTGCTTTTTCTATGATAATATTGTTCATTACAACATCCAATTGTATAAAAAGTAAATTATAAAGTATACATCCAACTTTTTAAAGCTGCCTGTAGAATTATTCAGTTAAAAACTTAGGAACAAGAGAAAGTCAAAAACAAAACAAAACAGGATGATCACATGATGTAAAACATTTAAATAAAACCCAAAACAAATTGTTCCTACTCCTCACTGCTATACGCAACCATAAGGGAATATATTTCAAACTGTTCTAGATGATAATATGAATAAATAAACGCCAGATTAACTGAATTTATATGATGATAAGTGAATAATACAAACGGTGATGGTATAAAATTACAGATTACAAAAAGAGTGGATGGTGTGGTGGAGTAAATTTGTCTAGAACTATTTCTAAATTTAATTGCTATATACTTTGTTTAAATCGTCTAAGTGACCTTACCTTGGGCATTCCTTGTGATAGTATTTTTGTAAGTTAAGAGTTGGATTAAACACCCGAGTTGAGAATATGCTAGAAATTGCTGATGTATTGCAAACTAGTTCAACTGGGCGAGTAGATTTTATTATCCAAGGTTATGATTTACGAGAACGAGACCAGCCAAACAGCAGAGATTACCTGTTTTAGAGAAATCTATTGTCTGATCACTTGAATTTGAAGTGGCAAGAAGTCCGGTCATAAAAGGTGGCCATTAGCTTACTGGTGAGTTGGCTGACTGTTTATGCAAGAATACACATGTTTCATGCACTTTTGCTATTGATGTGTTATACTTATGTTTTATGTAGAGATGTATTATGTGAGTATTATTGATACAAATGTTTGAAGTAAAATGCTCATATATAGTTTGCTAAATACTTGACATTATTTTGATATAGTGTTATTATGTTGTGTGCATGTATCAGACTAATAATTACTGTTGCAGGAAATTGTAAATTGAGACTGAAATGTAAGAAAGTGTGAAATTATAAAGCAATAAACTGGAAACTTCGCATTTGTTTTCGTATTATATTTTTACAGCGACAAGTGGCCATTCTACTTTCTTCTTTGTGTTATTTGAATCTCCTGGTTTACTGATTGTAAACTTCACTGACCGACCGTGGTAGATGCAGGGAGCAGTGTGTAAGTGTGGAGAATACGCTACACTCCATCGATATATGGTGGCAAGATATTCTGGCTACATGAACAAATTCTGGTATAAGGAAGATCTAGAATTGCTGTAATTGTTATTCTGCTTGAGGGAGATGGTATGGCAGGAGAAAGTGTCTGGGTTTGCTTTGAGAGGATAACAGCATGACAGTGTTTTCAACGTGTGTGGAGAGAGATGCACGTTTTGATGTGGGCAATAAACTTGTGGCACTGTTGCTAAAGCATGCAAAAGACTTTAGAGACAGCACTTAATTCAGGTTATGTAAAAACTATTATCACTTATCTCTAATAACTCCATTTCTGTTCTCTGATAAGAATTATCCTGTGATTAGTATTGGCACTTTTGTTGAGTTGTATTTTAAGATATAAGACTGTGAATTATAGAAATTATTTGAATGTGGTTTCAAGGAAATACTGATGTAAAGTAATCTATTACATTGTATATTTCATATGTATATTTGATTGTTGATTTAATAAAGTTACTGTTAAATTTATTGACCTTACACATATTGATAAACTTATGTTGGAGAAGAAAGTGGGTAGATGGGGGCTGCTAAATATAGATTAAAGACGGATTTTTCTTCTCCTTTAGTAAGAAGTTTTCCACGTAAGGAATATTGTGTGACGGCAATGTTGTGGGAGAGAGAAAACATTCACAGTGCCTGCATATCCACCAAATGAGTGGGACGAGTGGTGTCTTAAGAAGGATCATTAATAAAATAAATTAAGATTTACATCACTTGTAATTATTTTTGGATAATTAATTAATTAATGATAGTAATATCCATTTATTTAGTGGCGTTGGCGTCACATAAATTGGGTAGGCTCTGTTCGGGGATGAGTTCAAATTTGTACAAAATTGTTATACTAATTGTTATTGTGTTGAAATTAGTAATGTGGAAAACAAAAATTTGTTGAGCTTAGAACTTAATGGGAAATCCTAGACTAAAACAGACCTAGAAAGTGATGCGTTTGACTAGTGGAATAGATATTTAGAAGCAGTCTTATGTCATTCGTTATATTTATAACACTATCTAGAACTGTCTTGCTTTGTCTGTCCATTTTTTACTTTTGAAATGTTTAATTAACCTTTTTCATTTATACTTATTGATTGCATATTGTATGGATACATGGAGATTATATTGTTTACATTGATTATGCATTTTAAGTAACTAGGTTTAAAGTTTACTAGATGCTTGAGTGTGTGTGTTTGAAGATACTTTGTAAAATCAGATAGCTCGCCAGTCAAATCGTCACATGACCATGGTAGAGTTATTTTGCAATTTAAAATGGTAACTATGCTAGATGAAAGAAATAGATGGATACAGGAAAGGAATAGATGCCTGAACCAGAGAACCTTTTTGCTCAGCTCAGTGGAGCAAAATATTTTTCTAAATTAGACTTGACAAACGGTTTTTGTCATATTCCTGTCTGTGACGTGGTGGGTAAGGCCATTTGACACTCTCACAGCAGCAGCCATTTTCACTAAGATGATGAGATTGCTCATCGAACCCATGAAGGAGGAATCTATCTCTGATTTCATGGATGACATTTTGGTGGATACCCAGACTGGAAGAACATATACAAATGTTATAGAAATTACCCCAGCATTATAAGGAATGTAATCTTACTGATCTACCAACCAAATGTTTCTTTGGGCATTTAAAACTTGAATATTTGGGATACACAGTGGGACAAGGTCTCATGTAGCTAGAGGCATCTAAAGTAAGAAAACTTGAAGAGATTGGAGAGACCCATCTCCAAGCCACATGTTAAATCTTTTTTAGGGCATGGTCGGATGCTATAGACAATTTATTCCCAAGTTCAGTGCTATCACCAAAGAACTCACTGATTTGACGAGGAAAGGCAAACCTGAGATAGTGATTTGGAGTGAGGGGTATGATTCCAGCTTTGCTATTTTGAAAGTCTTCCTGTCATGAACTCCTGTTCTCCATTTACCTGATTTCAATGAAGAAGACATACTCAGAACAAATGTAGTAATGCAGGATTAGGTGCTGTACTGATGCAGAAATATGGTGATATTCTGAATTTAGTAGCCTATTCCAGTCATATGTTAAATGTGTTTGAGCAGAATTATTCAACTTCAGAGAAAGAATGTCTCAGAATTGTCTGGGCTGTCCAGAAATTCCAAGCTTACCTCTATGGCAAACATTTTGTCATTCAGACAAATCATCAACCTCTTGCCTAATTAGCTCACTCAACTAATGCAAATGGACATTTGACCAGTGGTCATTACTACAACAACAGTATAGATATACTGTGGAAGTCATCAAAGGCACTGATAATTTTGGGGCCAACTATTTGTCCAGAACAGTATAAATGGAAGTGTAAGGGTCCAGTAAATAAGTCTCTGTAAATGCTGTGCAATTTTTATATATAAATATTTTATATCTTCTCTATTGTACAGAAGAAAGAATAATCTTTTCTGATGACATTGATGGCCTTGCAGGAAATGAGGAGGAACTAGCTCAGTTGGTGGAAAACCTGGAGAGGACAGCTACTACTTTTGGTATGGAAAACAGTGCAAATAATGACCAAATAATGACCAACAACACCAGTGGAATTGGCAATGACATCATGATTGGTGATCAGAAACTGGAAATAATCAATAAATTCAAGTATTTAGGAGCCATCATGATCAAAACAAGAAATATTGTCCAGGACTTCGATGACAATAACAGCACTGGTAAGGTTGAAGACAATTTGGAAAGACAGAAACATCTGTCAGCTCAAAGATTAGACTGATGCGCTCCTTGGTTGTATCTGTGTTTTTATATGCATTGAGTCATGGAAGGAGGATACAAAGTACTGAAATGAGATGCTTTCGAAGGTTGCTTGGCATTTCGTATAGAGATCATGTCACGAATGAGGAAATGGGAAACAGAATTAGGCAACCATTGGGCCCTATGAAGAGCTATTGGCCACTGTGAAAAAACCGCAAAATGAAATGGTATGGGCATGTGAAAACGATCAACAGGGCTTGCCAAGACAGTCATGCAAGGTAATGTGCAAGGAGTGCGAAGGAGAGGAAGACAGAGAAAAAGATGGGAGGATAACATCTCAGAGTGGACATGACTAAAACTGAGCAATACGGTAAGATTAGCTGAGAACAGAATGGAATGGAATAAATTGGTTGTCAGTTCATCATTGGTACCCCAACGGTCGACGAGAGTAAGGGTTAGATAGGTAGATATATAGATAGATATATAGATGGATAGATAGATAAATAGATATATATATATATATGATTAAAACCAACAGGACCCAAACAATCATTTTGTCAAATCAGTCACAATGTCAAACTGTAAACAATTTAATTTATAAAGCTGGAAACTTTGCTACCTTATAAAATGTCAAACAAGTTACAGAAAATGTAAATTAATATATCAAACGATGCCATACTAAAATATCCAAAGGCCAAATAATCTCATCATTTCTGCATTAACTGATTCATCAAATATAAAATGGATTGAGAAAAAACAGTAAACAAATATCCCTAAAAGATAACGAAATATTTCAAACAAATCCAATTTCCAGTCAAGGGTCTCTGACAGTACTTACAAGTCACGCTGATTGTCTGGCTACTTTGACAGAACTGTGCAGATGAGTCTGTGCAATCCGTTGGGTTTGCATTGTTCACTTGTGTTGGGTGATAAACACGACATCTCACAACAAGACCTGTGTGCTTCCTGAGTAAGCGGATGGTCAATGAACTTCTTCTTGTGAATGTACAGTCACCCGCAGACACTGGTGATTCTGTTGATGCCTAATTAGAAGAGAAACAGATGTAGATGTGGGTGTTATTCAGATAATGTAATCACTAAGCTTTCATTCTATCATTGGTAAGGAAACAAGGTACAAGTGAATATGTGTCAATCGGACTTAGTAAGCATTGAATTAGTAGATTTTGTGTCAGCTTTTCAGTATAAAAATCCATGTAAACTATGCATATGTATTCTAAAATGTCTGACTGCGAATAAAACTAGTAATGTTGTAAAAAAATATTAGTTACAAAATTAACATATTGAATAAATATTAACTTCTCACTTGTAATGTTATATTGTCGGGATTATTGCCATTAGCTGCAGTGAACATGTACCAATGAAATGTTCCAGCTGGTTTTCCGACATTGCCGGAACACGTGAAAGTCACAGTAGTAAATTCTTGAATACTAGGAAAATTGGGGTTTACTATCATCTGTACTGGAGTTTGTGGTGGTGCTGAAACAAAATAAATAAATTAAACTTTAGGGAAATTTTGCTTTAAGAAAGAACCATTGCATGAACAATGAACCATGAAATCTATCTATCTATCCCTTAGTCTTGCCGACCGTTGGAGCATCACTGATGACTTGACAATCAGCTTCTTCCATTCCATTCACGGGAATTTTATGTGACTGTAAATGTTGGTTGATGTTATGGAATAAAGAAAATGTTTACCACGCCAAAATATCCGCCAAGTGAGAGACGAGTGGTGTCTGTTGGGGGATCATTAACAAAATAAAATTAATAATCTCATCACTTGAAATTAGTTATTAAAGATTAATTAATAATAATTATCTTCAATTAACTAACTGGCGTGCTTGTGTCACATAAAGGACCATGAAAGACAATTCCAAATCTCGGACAAATTACTGGAGTTTGTAGAGGTACTGAATAAAATAATAGAAATAAATTAAACGATTCATCATGGATAAAATAGTAAAATAAGTTAAACTTCCCCTTCTTTGTGAACCATCACTAGAACCAGTGAATACTACGAATGTTGAGAAAAGACTCCCAAACTCTGGGTCATTGTCTAAATTTATTTTAATATACAGCTAGTTTAGTTTTATTCTTTATTTCATTCTTATGTGCGTTTACTCCGTGGGTGTTATCACTGTCTTTTATAATAATGATTTTTATAATGAAGCCTTGCTTGCGTAAAGGTGTATATATGTACTTCATGCAATAAACTCCAAGAACTATACACCCTGGATTTGCCCCTCCCTTCGCAGCTAGGTTAGCAAGATAAAGACATTCATTATAATAAACAATATGGCTATGGTGACCCGTCAAATGCGCGAACGACAATTGCGTGCCCCGACAAATGCGCGATAGGGTTAGGGTTAGGGTTAGGTTAGGGTTAGGGTTAGGGTTAGGATTAGGGGTTAGGGTTAGAGTTAGGGACAGAACACGTCGTCGCGCTTTTATCCATCGCGTTTTAGTCGGCGCGCATTTGACGGGGCGCGCATTTGTCGGTGAACCATTATAGACATGTTCAGCATTCTTTTAAAACTTAATGATAATGTGAGAAATCAGGATTTTAACATGACAAATGAAATAAGTGGGAGTTAACAATAAAATGCTGTTGGGACAGTAAAGTAACTATCTTTTTAAACCAATTCACTTTTTAAAGCAAGAATTCATTTTGGCATAATCATTTTTGAGACTTTATTTCATTTTGGTTATACACTATTCTGAGTGACTTAACTTTTTTGTATGATTATCTGTGTGGACTACATGAGTGTATTTCGTGCTAATTATATACATTAAACTTTCTCTACACTCGCTAGAGTCAATTATATATAATAAATTTTTTCTACAGTGGCTAGTGTCAATTATATACATTAAACTTTCTCTACACTCGCTAGTGTCAATTATATATAATAAATTTTCTCTACACTCGCTAGTGTCAATTATATATAATAAACTTTGTCTACACTCGCTAGTGTCAATCTAAGCGTCTTCTATTATTAAAGAGAGTGACCAGCTCGACCTTGAGACTCGGAGTGATGAATAAATGTAGTTCACGACTCTAACATTTATAGTCCCATTCATCAATTCATAGAGCACATAATATTTATCTGCACAGAATGCAAATAATGAAATATATATATTCTTTGTAAAACGAAAATTCAGCATATTTTATGGTGAATGATCTATAGAAAGTTACTCAAAAGTATATATATTTACAGCAGTTTTATATTTTTATTAGATGTTTCAAATTTGTATTTGAGTAAGCACTGAAACTCCGGTTGGATATAGAATGGAATCATTTACGTTTAAGATATTATTTCTCAGAATAATGTTAATCTGACAAATTCTCTGAATTTATATAACAAACCAAATGTACCGAGTGTGTTGATAATGCTGCACACAAACAAACCAAATGTACCGAGTGTGTTGATAATGCTGCACACAAACAAACCAATGTACCGAGTGTGTTGATAATGCTATACACAAGCAAATGTAGTTATACTAAGACCTTAGTTTAACAGTCCACTAAAATCTCGTGATTAACAAAAATTAAACAAACGAAGGATGGCATATATAAATCATTAAATATACTTTCAGTATTCATGTCTGTCAAACAATATATTTACCTTCAATGGAAACAGTTGTAGTCCTGCTGACAGGAGAGAGGTAAGTGTCTCCATAAACGACAACAATCTCACACTTGTAAGTCACTTCATCACTACACAGAGTGTTGGAGTAAGTGACCCCTAAAACATTTGTTGAAAGAGACCCAAACTTCGTTGCCCTTTGTTTAAAGGCGTCAGTAACAGTGGATGACCAAAGAGCACTATTAATCAAAGGGTAAAAGGTGACAATTAATTCTGTTCCTCGGGTAAGAGTCACAGATGAAACTGTTTCACCACTGCCAGTTATGTAGGAGCACATCACTGAATGGCTGTTATTTCCCTTGACTGGCACTGGAGGTGTGAAGGATGCATTTAGTGTAGGCACTCCATAGGTAATATGCAAACCTGATGAATAATACGAAATTATTATTTTTACATGTAATAATAAAACAAAATTAGACTTGATTCTGTGTGTATATATATTTTATAAACTTATATATGAAGTAACAATGGACTGTGTCTTTAGCTAGAAAAATTACCTTCAAAAAACAAAAGGGAAAGTGTATCGTTACAAAAGAAAAGTGGATACTGATACAGAAAGAAGTAGCAATAGAATAATTGTTAAAATAATTAACTATCTGATGATAGGATCAATAATAACATTGAATAAATGTCATCACTAACACTATTGATTACGTGCCACTAGGTTTTCGGTCCATTTCAGGATCTTTTCTCGTCTTACTGGCCCGCATTAGTAGTGATAACACTTTGTCATCAAGAGGGTGGTGGCAATGAGTCACTGGTTGTCTGGCTTCTCTTGTTCCATATTGTCTAATTTTATTACTTTGCACCAGAAGAAATACACGTGAACATATTCTTTATTTCTGATAGTTATTTGTTGTGTCTTATGTGCAGAATATTTGTAAACTTAGCCACAGTTTTTGCATTGTTCGTTTATTGTAGAACTATTGACTTGTAATTAGTGGCTATTTGAGTAGTAATATTATTATATTTAATGTATTATGTCTGATTAGTCATTGAATAATGACACTTAAGATTGTTGTGTTACGACACAGTGCTATATTACCTTTCTCAAGTATTACATAGCATATCACATTAAAGTGTTTCATGTAAGATTAATATCTAACCACACTATCTTTCCTTTAATTATCTTAGATCGTGTGAGAAGAAGTTAAATAAACTTTGAGTATGAAATATGTCCTGTCAAATTTAATATCAGTTAAATAAATATATCTAAATCTTAATGGAAACCACCCCAATTGGTGTAATTGTAATTAGAAGTTAAAATGCCTATGTATGTACTCTTAACAATTTTTCAAATTGTCTACAAACAAAAATTAATACAGCAAGAGGAAGATTGTAAATTATAGAATGTTTAAGGGATTTTACGCACTCTGATGAGAGTTTAACAATAATAACCCGCACAAATATTTTATTTGGCATGGTAATGTTATTCTAACATTTTATACATTCATTATTTGTATGTGGATTAGTTTGATTATATTGTTCCGAATATATTCTCTATTCATTTACTGAGATACATTTTTCACTCGTGTAGTTATATCCGAATTTCCTTATTTGATTTAAAATGTAAAACATATTTATTATAAACATATTTATTTGTTGACGGGTTACAGAAGGCCGCATGCAATGGTATGTGTGTAAGCGTCTTGTCAACATTAAGTTTCCAGTATGGTTAACGAATGGACCTTGTGCGCTTGATCACGAAACCATTTTTGGAAATTATTGGACGATCGAGTCTACACGTCGGCTGAAATTAGTGGCATCATTATCCCTTTTTGCACTGCAGAGTCCTGTCGACATTGATCAACAGCACACACAGTAGCCTGTCAAACAAGGATTGACTATTGGCATCCATCATTAGATTCAGCGCTCCCCCTGCTGAGATCTCAAATCGAACGTGATTCAAGCCACTTAGACATCATACGTAGAGTGCAGGACGAATTTCTGTTAGTTATCACAGAAGAGAGAAATCAGCAGAGCGGAATACCGTTTGGCCATTTCACTATCTTCTGTCTGTGAAAACTCTGTCAGTTTTTACTCATTGTTTAAGGAACACTGTGATTTCTGTGGTCAATGAAATGTAAATGCCAGACGTTTCCTCTGGCCGGGGTCTACCCGAATCCATGCGCTACAGAATCAAGATCACTGTTTGACTGCTGAAATGGTCAGTTAGTTTGTCAGTGTGTTTTATAGTTGTACATTCTGTGGTGTGAGAACTGTTATTTGTCTTACTAGAGTAATTTACTATAATATTTGTCTTACTAGAGTAATTTACTATGTGAAATAAAGTTAATTGCTAAGGGTTGTTGTTGATTCAAGTTGCAGGAGTAATGCTGAACGAATAAGGTAATGTTTCGTTACTGTTGTAGCACAAAATATGTTTGCATCTGTAGAGAGTAATATATATGCACCAGTCACCAGAGCGTTAAGTCAGGAGTTCGTGGAGTGCTTGCTATTTATAGTACAAGTACTTGCTAAAGGAAGTAGGATCAAAGTACAAGTAGGTGTAGCATTGAACGTGTACTGTATTGTACGGAAAAGTAGCCAGCAGTTGTGAATCACGATTGTAGCGTGCACTGCTGTCCTTCAGAATCGCCGATAGTGTTGAATGGTGGTGTGTTTGCATGTTTGATTTGGAATCCTTCATGTGTTGTGTATATTATTTATTTTTGTGCATTATAATCAACAGTTGAATCATATGAATTTTATTTACATTAGTTAAATCTAATCATTAATGAAGATGAAACTGAGGTGTAATATACACTTTAAAAACTAACACTCGAATCAAGATATCATTGATTCTCTTCAAACTGTATTTCGTATTAATTAAATTACTGTTGGCTTGTGCGTCATATTTAACAGACTTGATCTAAAATTGCCTACGTTTATTGGTAAAGAAAGTGTCTCTGCATTTTCCTTTTTCGTTCATTGCATAATTCTTTAGCAATTGTCTTCTGTTGAATTAGTCGCTATTTCAACATAAATGCAATCTGAATTACCGGAGACTACAAGTTTATGTTTGTGTATTTATTCATTAAATCCACTCTACTCACTGTTAAATGTGATATTATTATGTAAGAGAACGGCTTATGGAATTATCTTAGTTTGCTGAGACTTTTTTCTGTATTTTTCAGTGTTTCTTGCAATTTGTGTGACGTTAATAAGATATACTTCTTATATCTTAACTTCCTTCACTATCTTCCTACGTTATTGTCTCTGTGTGTGAGACAATGTAGGGAGTGGAGGAGGAGCCCCGGATTTGTTGTGGAAAGTCGTCCTTGCCGGAAGATATTCCACCTCTCCGGGGGTAGGGTGGTGGTGGTGGTGGCGGCGAACGTAAACCGGGGACGTGTACATTGATATTTAATATTTAAATTAAGGGAAGGCTCGTGCGTGACCATCCAGTTAAGAGTTACAGAAGTCTAATTAAGATATGTTATTTATGTTTTGAAAAGACGCAATACGGATATAACTGAATGACGTTTGTGACGAAATTAGTACAGGCACAACAAACTGTAACTTAATTAATGTTCAAAATAAAAAATATAAAATGATAAGATGGGTTGTGAATTGTGATAGTTAATTACTATAGTAATTAAAGTACTAAATATATGTGTTATAACAATAAGTTAAATATTTTAAATAATATTATTTGATCAGAACGATATTTAACATCCTTTAACTGTTAACGCAAAATGATGGGGATTACTTCATCGTTATGTCCACTTCCACCACCATCAAAACCATCACTACCACCACCACTTCCATCTTCATCATCATCTTCGTCATAATATTTATCGTTGTCATCATATCACATCTACCTCTATAATTAATAATTTTAAAATTAACTTTTCTATTAGTTGAAGAAAAGCATATTTCGACCCACTCACTCCGAATGACAGGACGCTGGTTACCTTCGTCCCATTTTTTTTAATCCAGCAGATTTCGACGATTAAAAATTCACAATGGACAAAGAATTACCAGAACTATAGCTCTCGTCACACCTATGTCCTCAGGGCAAGAAAAGCAAAAAGAAAGAGGAAGAAAAATCTGATTGGAGATTGAAGAAGAAGATGAATGTGATGAAAAAGAAGATGACTACATTAGAAAATTTATGTACATACGAATGAAGACGTGTCGAACAGTTTAAAAACACATGTACTCACCTGACGATGCAATAAATTCTGCAAATGAATAACTCAACAAAACCTTTGCAGATCTACCCTCTATACTCTTCAGAAACATGTCAGACGAACATTGATATGCAAAAGAAGATCAAACCATATATTAAGTTTTAAGCCTGGTACTATAAGAACACTTCCCCAAACTCAGTAAATCAAAACAATTCACCTTAGACTCAGACAACACCCACCAGAACCAGAAAACTGGAAACCAATACGAACATCATCTGGCAAATCCCGCCAAAGAAAAACGTAAACTCCACCCAGACCCTTAATCAGGAAAACAAACAGGCCTTCTCGCAGATACCAACAACTGTGACAGAGGAAAAAATACAGACATCAGTTACTGTGACAAAGGATAAAAGAAAACAACCACGACCAAAGAAGAAGACAAGCTGAAGAAAGTACAGAACTTAGTCAATATTCAGACAAGAAAAACCGAGACGAAGGAAAAAATCATACAAACTGAAGAGCATCAAGAAATCAGAAAAAAGGATCGAAATCGATGTCGCTCTGGATGAATAAGCGAGGATGTCCGAGTCTCTTCTCTTTCACCCTTGCCACCAGCAAGAACAACAGCAGCAACAACAAGTGAACAACCACAACAAAAGAAGAAAAGAAGAACTGGGCACCATCTAGTATTTGGCGAGCTGAAGGAAAAAACACCATACGATGCCAGTCGGCGGTGCCAGACGGACACAGAAGAAGGGGACACATACACCACCACCACCACCACCAATAACGACACTACAGAGAACAGCAGTATTCGCAGTGCTGATTTTTAACCACCCGATTGCAGACGTGATTCAACTTCTGCTTGACCACCTATGCTATCCACCAGTACCCATCTACCCGCTCATCCCAACGGACACTGGCGAGAGGAAAAATGGCAACAACAACAATAATAACAATAGTGAGGTGGACAAGGGGTGAACATCCCGGGTGTGTACACACTAGGGACATACTTGGTGTGCTTTTAGCCTGGGCTTTGTAAGATACCACCACCCACCCTCTTTCCCCATCTTCGGTAAAAACTATGGCATCAACAACATCATCCTCTATGGCATTAGCTCATAGACTACCTCCTAATGCATACCTCTACTGGCCAGACAGTAACCACACTACATTCGACACCTTACACCAACGTAATTAGACTTATCCATTAGGTCCCTCCCCTCATCAGCATGAAATTGGCCAAGGTCAGAAACACCCCATCCCGATTGACTAACTGTGTTTACACACACACTCACACACACGCACACACACACACAAACACAAACACACACACACACACACACACATACACACATACACACACTATTAATTTAAGCTTCTAATGAATGAATGGGTCATAAACGATGTTCATAGATCACGACATACAGTGCAAATGTGCGATAAACTATTGAATTGTTGGTTTCCCATAAACTAATTAATAATCTAGGACAACAAAACAATTGGAGGTCAACACTTCCTGGTTGCTTGACCCCCCCCCCCCACAGTGAGATGTCTCATGAAATAAGAATAAAACAGAGACAATACACACATTACAGCTATTGATTATTTCACCCATGAAAGGTTCACTTATGTGTCTTTGACCTTTCTTTCCAGAGCACATTCAGTCAATTTAACCTAATGCTCAATTTAGTAGTACGTAACAAAAGGTGGATTGTAAGTTGTGGTAGTTAATTTCAAAACTAATTAAATTAGAAAATGTTTTGATTAAAATGTATGTCAAATGCTTTTAATAATATTATCTGATTAAAAGGATATCTAGCATTCTTTAACCGACTTGCAAGCGATAAACGGTGGGATTCCATCTCCTTCAACTCTACCTCCATCATTACTAGCACCACCACCATCAGAAGCACCATCACAACCACCCACCACATCATCTCTTTCGTGATAGGAGTGTACGTTGTCATTATATTTTACTTCTACTTCTCTAATTAATAGTACTAACATTAACTTAGGTATTATATGTAAAAAATTACCACGCTCACACACGCACGCACGCACGCACACACACACACACACACACACATATATAAAACAAGAGAAAGCGTGAGTCACAAACGACGTAAATAGATCACAATAATGCTCTGCAAATATGTAGTTCTCGAAGACGAATTCAATAAAGAAGTTTCAGAGCATATCAAGATATTATATTGCGATGTACTTACCAAAGTGAAATAAAAGAAACAGCTGTAATTGAATTTCTTTGAATTCCATTACTAGTATGCCTCTGAGCGGAGATTATACTTGGCGACGAATGTAAACTATATTTAGGCCGAATCAGATATGACGACTTATCTTAAAATAACCGATTTACGCACCCTGCGATTATTGCACCCTTTTCTTTTGGGTGCACTATACAGTGCCCTTGACCCTTCCTTCCAGAGCACATTAAGTTAACTTAAATTTCGCGTCTTGTTGTACGAATCAGCAGTGAAGCTATTTCACGTGGTAGTGGGTATTGCACTTGCTAGTCTTGTTTGACAAGAAAACAACACAGTACCTGGCTACACAAAAGCACTTCCTAGTCTTGTTTGACAAGAAAAGAACACAATACCTGACTACACACCAAAGCATCTCCTACTCTTGTTTGACAGGAAAACAGCACAATACCTGACTATACATCCAAAGCGCTATTGCGAAACGTGTAGAACGTGTGTCTAACAACTGGTCACGGTTCTTGACTGCAAACAGGACATTGTACAATGATCCTTAACTAGCAAACTGTAAATGATAGGGCATTTGTCATGTTGTGTGTTGCCACTATCTAAAGTTTATGACACCGTGAATGAATGCATGATTGCTATTTACGATCGCTTTCCACTACTGCTACTGTTATTGCTACCAAAACTGCCCGTAACACTGCCGTTAGGAATACTTCTATTGCTAGCATAACACTTCTAAATCGATATGGAGTTAAAAAGATAACGATTACAAATATACGATTCAGAAATGAGGACCAGTAAGTGTGAATACAAAACACATTTCAGGCAAACTGCGGCCAGTGCACAAACTAAAACAGTAATCGCCGATATGATTCTTTAAGCATACGGGCGATTACTGAAGGTCATATGCATCTGAAGTGTCATTCGAAAACAACGAAACATTCCACCGAGAAAGAAGCGCTTCTATCCAAGGAAGAAGTAAAATGCCCGACACCACACAAACTATGAACAGAAAACGATTCACGAAGTTTGACTATTTTGTTGACGAAGATGTCACAAATATTGTGTATATCTGGAATAGCGACAATCTATCATAGACCTTATAGAGTGTATACAAAATAGTCATTGTTCTGGAAGCAAACTGTGACGTTTGCTGGGAGATGGACAAGATGTGAATTCTCCACTACCCCGGGCTGCCTTTGAACATAGGCTAATCCCAGAAACACACCTTATGGATGGTCACATGTTTTAGAAAGATGAATGATAGATAATGTAGAACAGAAGAATGATACTTCTAGAAGACAGCTCGAGCCCCCTGATACATACTACCAGGATAGTAAGTAAATCGTAAGCAACCGCAAAGATGGAGGGCCCGACAAAGCCAAGAAATTGTCAATCAAATGATGTTGCAAAAAGCAGCACGAATTTTGCAAATTTGACACAAGACTAAATAGAAACAATCTATGAAAGTATTTATTTCAGAATTGTCTCAATGTTTGGCTGTCTACTCTTTGTCAACATTTTAATCGTGTTCCAGTTAATGAATGGGTTATATTTGAAACTGGAACATACAGTGGCAGATAAAAGAAACAGGAAGATGAATTCAGTTTTCTCTTAGCTTCAACATTTCCCTGTAGACAGAAAAATTAACAAACAAACGTGCAAAAAGAACAATATTAATACTTTCTTAAATAAATTAAAAATTGATATCTGTTTTCACTTACAAAATTAGAATGGGAAACACTATGTGACTATTAAAGTATAAGTGAAACAAAATGTTTAATATCGTAAATAAATCATGATCGTAATCTTTTAAAATCTAAAATACGTTACCATGGCAGTAGCTAAAAGTATTATTATCATGATCATTCTTTACGTATAGTCTGTTAAACGTGGTTAGTAGAAAATACATTTATTTAAATTTGAATAATGGACTTTGCAATGAACTTATTCAATGCCATGAACTTGACTCAGCAACCTATAACTCGCATATTGTTTTACTCCAATGCCAAGCTTTTATCTATTAATTTGTTTTGAATTTTTTATGACCTGATCCATTCACTACCAAGTCATTACTCATCATATTTCGTCCCCGAAACTTTCATTGGTTGACACATTCACGCGTGCATATATGTATACGTTAGTCGTTATAGCTCGTGGTATGCCAAGATTTGCTTCATACAGCAAATTCGTACGTATAAAATTAGCATCAGTGATTACTTATGATTACTTACTGAAACATTTAAAGAATTAATGATACATTAAGATGTGCACCAAAGTTTATGGAACCACCAACGCAAAACTTTACATTAATAAATCAAACGTAGCAAAGAAACAACACAAGATAATGTTAGACCACTAGATACGATTGTCGACATACAAGTACTGAAAGTATGAGAAATCTGGTCCCACACACACGCCCGGTTTTACACACATCCGGTTTTACATACGCCCGGTCTTTATCAGCGTCTTCGCAAGTGGAGTGCTAAACACTTTCCTAACTGTAGTAAATGGTTTACGTCTGTGATATTAATGTACACATTATGACAGTGAGGAGATAAATTATTTATCTGTAGATTTTTTATTTTCTTCGAATACTCAATGTTTAAAACATAGAAAAGACACGCACGCACACACACACACACACACATACACACATATATATATAATACACATACACATGTGCATGCACATATGCATACATATTCATTTACATATTCACCCTAAATATATTACGCATACGTATCAGTATCTAGATTAAAGGAAAAAATCTTTCGTAGGATCTTGTTAAGTTGCTGGTTAAAGTGTTTTGAAGGCAGACATTTTAGTAATAAACAAGTATACACCATGTCGAAGTTGTCATTGGGATGAGATTAGCGAGACAGTGCTGAGCTTTTATGGCACTTGCTTGCTGTACCTTTTCATTCAATGATTTAGTTTCATTTGTGGAATTTGATTATTACGATAACGTGTCAGTAAACAATTTACAAAATTTTTCAGGTGATCGAGTGCATTTTAAAACTGAAGTTGTATATTCTGCAAAATTCATTTTAACAGAACTCTGACACATTATTTTTTTTAAAAGTTGTAATTTTACTAATTTCATTTTAAAAAAAAAAGTAATGCGAGGCTTTAATCAAAATTATGAATCCTGTAAGCTGATAGTCGAATTATATATTTAAGGGGAATAATTGTCAAACACTATGGTTGAATGAATCTTATGTCTTAAGGGGTAACTTCCCTTGAAGTGGAAGCAGTCAATCCACTCAGGTGCTGAGAAATCGACATAACAACAATACGTCTACTAAAGGACGTTTCAAAAGCAACATTTGAAGACAATTGCATTCTTTATTCGAGCAATCTATAAATATCACTTGCAGAGAAACAAAAGGGCTGCTCTCTTCGCTGGCTGAAATATTTCAATTGTCTATTACGTATAATTTGTTTGATATATTTCAATAATAGATCTACATGCTTAGTGTTTTTACTATAATCCCATTATATTTCATAATCTGCAAAAGACTTAAACATAGAGGGTAATGAATGTACAAAGAGGAAATGGCCTGTCGACCCTATAGCATTCAATATGACATTTTCGTCGTTGACGTGTGTGTGGCAATAAAGCACCAATCCACACACACACACAAGCACACACACACACAACACAACACACACACACACACACACACTGCACTCTGTTAATGTATGACAGCAAGGAATGCTTGCTTCATCATAAATTTTCTCTTCTAAGGAAGTTAAAGGAAATTGCTACATTATTGTGCTTGAGGGCACTAATACGGTGAAGAAATGCCCAGAGTAGCTCGAAGGCACAGCGACTGATGGAACATACTACACTGTACTAGAGGAACATGTAAAGAATTGGTAGTTCTATTGTGAACAATAAACTTGTGACATTGTTTCAAAAGTGAAGAAAGATTATTGCTGCATCATCTTGAAAAGGTTATCTACAAACTATTATCACTTATCTCTCTATAAATCCACTTATCTTCTCTGATAAGAATGATCCTGTTATTTATACTGATACTAATCTGCTGAATTCTGTGTTAGGATACAAGACTTTATAAGCATTGAAATTATTCGAACGTGGTTTCATGGAAATATTGATGTCAAATAATCTTTTCTTTGTGTTTGTTTTATGTAAATTTGATTGTTGATTTAATACATTTTTTGTTAAATGTATTGACCTTCTTACACATATTGATAACTTTGTTGTAGAGATAGTGGGTGGGGGCTCACGAAATATAGATTAAATGATGGATTTATCTTCTCCTTTGGTAAGAAGTTTTCCACTTATGGAAATATTGTGTGACGGTAAATGTTTGTCTTTAATGTTGTGGAAGAGAGAAAACGTTTACAGTGCCCGCATATCTGCCAAGTGAGAGAGACGAGTGGTGTCGTTTGGAGAATTATTAACAACAGAAATTAAGATTCTCATCACTTGTAATTAGATGATAATAATTATAATCATAACCAATAACTAGGGTGTCTTTATGTCATGCAATCCATCCACACCTCCTCGAAAAAGTAGAAAAGAAATATATAAATGAATGAAAGCAACACAACATTACAAAAGTAAATAGATAAATAAATAAATAAGGTAACTAAATACAATGGTCCAAAGATACGTGAATCGTAAAAAATCTTTCAAAGAGTGCAATACTTTTCTGCTCTTGAAAGCAATATTTTAGTATTACATAGAACAAATAGATATCTAACACAGAGTTGATAGCAATATTTTATTATTACTTAGAGCACATAGACATCTAACAGTGTTTGTTCTCGTCATCAGCTTATCATGATAGTCAACAAAAATTCAATTATAATATTAGTTGTATAAGTTGTCTTAGTAGTAGTGATGGTAGTGGTTATATAGTGGAAGCTATATATACAAAACTAAAATAAACTTCACTTGATGAAGACGAATTTGTAGCTTTCCCTTCCGGAAATTAAATATATGCTTGTCACGCAGAAGCTGCAGGTAAGCGCTCATTGATAAAGACATAGCAAGGCGTTTTCTAGTGATTATTTTGCACAGTACGTGTTAAAAGCATTACCCACCACCACCATATCTTGATAGTTACGTGTTAAAAGCATTACATTCCACCACCATATCTTGATAGTTACGTGTTAACAGCGAAGTATAGCCCACATGCATTTTATGGCTTTATAACCTTTTACTGTTATGTCATTACTATTAAAGTGAGTATGTATTATTCGTCAGAGCATAAACATAATTTAAATTGAAATACAAAGCAAACTCAATGTGTGAATTTTCTAAAAAAAAATAGCGTTATAAGAAATGTTTGTAAAACCGTTATTATTTATGCTGAATGACTGAAACAGCTGCTTGTTCCATATTTTTTTCTCTTTTAAAGTCCTGATCTAATCCTAAGATTATGCTGTAGAATTATAATGCATAAGTCTTTTTTCAACCGCATCCTCATTATCTCTCTCACCCTTTCATATCTTACCGTTATGTCCGTTTTTTTTCCTCTCTCTCTTTCTTTCTCCACTAGCTCCAAACGAACATGGCTTTACTTACAGTTTGTACACAGGAAGAGATGAGAACGGATCGGATGATACAAGGATTGTAAAAAAATAATGTCAATCATATTTTTATCTATGTTTGGTTAGGAATTCTCTAGGCATGCTTTGTTCTTGCGGTTGTTTTTGTGAACTGGTTGCGGACGTGTTGAATATTATGGTTTACTATCTAGAGACGCCTTTTCCTGTTCTTATCGGCAGCATGTTCGCAAGATAAAATTTGTGACCTTAGAAAACGTACAGCTGTCACTGAACATTTAAAAATTACGCGTGCTTAAGGAGAAGGTCTACTGCATCGGCATTTGAATAATTATACTCCTCACCTATATGCAGTTCAAACAATAAAAGTGTATGCGAGAAGTGCCTATTTTCACACGAGTGAGTGAAAAGAGAGAGAGGAGAAAAAAGTGTGCTACAAGTTACTGAGCATCTGTGTCCCACATGTGCCCTGTAGAAGCCTAAAAGCAGCGTATTGCATGTAAAGTGTAAGCATTTAACGGCAGACTGCATTTGAACGGAAATCTATTAATACCGGATACAACAGTTAAATAAACCTCAACGGCATGACTCATTCCTTCGTTGGCGATTATTGACGCTATCTGTCATCAACAGGTAAGGGGGTCTAGTACACATTTGTTTTTATAGTGTAGAGCTGGCTGTCTACGTTCAATTCCATTCATTGTAAGTTGTACGAAAGACAACGTTCACACTGCAAAACAGTAGGCCTATATTCAGATTGTTGATAACAGTAGTCGCTAAGTAACAGTAGTCGCTAAGTAACAGCAGAAGGATAGTATTTTAATAGTAGTAGAATTTATAGTAGAAGGAGTAGAGGTTTTTAGTAGTAGCAGAAGTAGAAGTAATTCATGTGTTAGTATTTCTAGTTGTAGAAGTGCATGTAATTTTTGTAGCAGTAATACAATTTTAAAAAAATAGAAATAATAGTAATATTCTAGTAGAAGCAGTAGCACTAGTATTACACTACTGGTAGTAAACGATTCTTACAGAATTGTTTATATATGTATTACTAACTTACTAAGAAGAGAAATTAATAGATGGGAAGAGAAGATGTGGCATAGTTCATAGTTGTGTATGTTTTAACATCTGTTAGAGCGTGTTTTAGCGCATAGACGATGAGAAATGTCTAATGAGAAACAGGACCGATATAGATAATAACGTTATACTATTCTCAGCTGAAATAGGAATTATCTATCTATCTATCTATCTATCTATCTATCTATCTATCTATCTATCTATCTATCTATCTATCTATCTATCTATCTATCTATCTATCTATCTATCTATCTATCTATCTATCTATCTATCTTCACACACACACACACGCACACACACATGCACACACACACATACATGCATGTGTGTTTGAGCATATGTATGTACTATCTGTGTTACAATATGCGTGTGTGCATACATACGCACAAATACGTGTGTAATTTATAACCGATATAATTTGTAAGAAAGCATGATATTTTTCTTTTAAATTGTAAGAGTTTAGCTATGCAAAATAAATCGACAATAATACACTATGCAAAATAAACGTACATTATAATATGTACAGGGCTTATAATAAATAAAGCAAACAGTATCAGAGTTATCGCTGTTATTAGTTTTATTACTAATTAACAACTTCAGAGTAAGCAACTATTTAACAACATTTAATACATTGTTCTGAATAAAATTTTAAAAAGATGTTATGAAAAGCAACCAACGAACTTTTCATTTCTAATTGTTAGTTACTATATTTCTACTTTGTTATTCATTCGTTACATCATAATCTTTGGCTTGGCATTGTACGTAAATTTGTCTTTATTTACTAAAGCTCTTGATAGTAACTACGTCATCTCACAACTTATCTCCCTTTATTTATATTTCTGCAGCCAGTGATTCGCACCTGTGGAATTATAGCTAAAGAATGCAACATAATGTCATTGCTGGTGTTACATATAAAGGCCATTGAATTCCTTTCCCGTGACATTTGAATGATTTACATAGCTGGCCATTAGTACAATATAGATTGGTTTATGGTATGTTGTTAGCTGTTGGGGGGCCAATATTTGGTAATAGAGCTCCCTTGTCATTCTAATAATATCCACCCATCACCAACCCTAAATGTTTTCAACAAAGTCTTTGACAGGAGATTCTCTAAAGGCAATTCTTTGACGGGAAATAATCTGACGGTGACTCTCTGAAATAAACACTAGTTGTTTTTTTAAAAAAGATATCATGTATTTGAAGTGTATCTAAATAAAAATCGGCAAATGTTTTGTCATATGGTTTTATAAATAAATAAGCTGATAAAATCGACCCACAGCTCCAGTAATAGCAAACATGCATATTGCATTACTTCCCTCCCCCCCCCCCAGCATAAATCAATACATGTTCCATGTTGCCATGGAGATATACTGGACGCGAATTGACACCTTAATATTGACACAATGCCTCCAAATAATCCGAACTGCCCATTTGGCATAATTAGTGCTATTCGTATGCTAATTGCTAATGGTTAATTAATGTAATGCAATGAATAATGTAGTTTACTCCTGAAATAGGTATATATACTTGTCATTCCAACTACTATGTTTATTGCAGCACGAAATGCCAGAACTAACTTGCTACCAATAGGCAGCACGTCTGTTTCAGTTTACATTCGAAGAGACAACGTACAGTGACAAAGTAAACGTCAAACATGTGTCACCGATAAGACAACAAATATTCCTGCCAAGGTTGGTTGTACTTAAGGCAATGATTGCTTTACACTATGCACAGTTCTGCAACCTATCTTGTTGGAAATCAGACTGAATTATAGTGGGGGTGGGGGACGATAGGAGGCAGAAGATTAAGCTGGTGTCCTTGTGAAATATTTTAACCAAGAACCTGAAAAGTGGATATATATAGCCCCGAGCTCACAAAACCTTCAAAAGTGGACAGATGTAGCAGCTAGCTCACAAAACCATCAAAAGTGGACAGATAGCCTTTCGCTCAAAATGCGTTCTATAGTGAACAGGTATAGCCTTTCGCTCAAAATCGTTCAATAGTGAACAGGTATAGATTCTCGATCATAAAATCCTAAAAGTGGACATGTGTAGGTTCTCACCTACAACGTGAAATGCGCTGCATGATTTTATATTTGTACTGTTGAATCATTCCAAAGTAAAATGTGCTGCATACTTTTCATATTTGTACTGTTGAGTCATGCCAAAGTGAAATGTGCTGCATGATTTGATATTTGTACTGTTGAGTCATGCCAAAGTGAAATGTGCTGCATGATTTGATATTTGTACTTTTGAGTCATTCCAAAGTGAAATGTGCTGCATAATTTGTACTGTTGAGTTATGCCAAATAGAGTTTTTCAAAATATTCAAAGTATCAAAGCCCATAATTATTAAGTATATATATTTTTTTATCTCACTATGATTTCAACTAAACCATTTCTTCACTCACGTATATGTCAAAGGGAATTGTATATGTATCGAACTGTTGGACGCAAGTTAAAATTGTTAAATGTATCGATATTTTCATTTTAAAAATGTTTGTTTGAAGTAAATTAACCATATAACACATCTTTCTCTATACTTTATAGTGAATAATGCAGTTGTATCCCCTTATTGACGACAATCATTAAATTATGTTATGAAGTGCGTAATTGTTTGTTCTTTTAGGGATTATTTCATCACAATATTTGGATAAAATCTTACGATGTATTGTAATCCCTGAGTGACATTGATTTGATCTCATGTGGACAAGTTAAAATCTATAAATTTCCTACTGCAACAGATGCACGTATAGACTACATAATCCAAGCAACATATTTTGAAAATGAAAACCTATCGATTCCTTTCATTTAAAGGGACACTATCTGTTAATGCTCGACCACAAGTAAATAATTCACGACGCATTTTGCTTCTGTGTAATGAGTTCGTATTGATAAGGTAAATTGAAATTTGGTACTTCTTTATTTTAGCCTGAAGATGAAATGCATACATTGGTACCGGCGTGGTGAAATCCACACATTACAAATGAAGTGATGAAATGCTTACTTTGAAACTGGAGTGGTGAAATCCATACATTAATACTGAAAGTGACGTAATGCATACATTGATAGTGAATTGCTGAAATACATACATTGATTCTGAAGTGGTGAAGTGTATACATTAATTTTGAAATCTCACAAAGTTGATATCTGAAGTCAACTAGTCAAATGAAGTCAAGTAGCATACTCCCCACGCTTTCATTGACATATGACGCGAATTCCTGAGTTGTTTCTTCAAGCCAACCTGGCGCTAATGAGGAGAGATGTATTGTTTGTGACTTCATGTGACCTGTATTGAGGTACATAAATAGTAAACCAAGCAACACGGTACGTTGTTTGTATTTAGCTCGATTTATGTCTACGCACTCCATTGAACGATTATATAATCTTATCTTCATCCGTCCTTTTCACAGATTTGTGGAAATGTGTGAGATATTTCGACAGAATAGGAATTGTGAAATGGTAGCGTAAGTCAGGTTTAGTAAAGATTTGCTCTGGGTGCTGCATTTTATCTATTCTTATTTCTTATTTCTGATTTCAGATGTTTGCGGCGTATAAAACATACACGTGAGGTCGAACTAACTATACACTACTGTAAGTATTATAATAATTTGTTAACATTCTCTTTCTTTAATTACTAGTCTGCATGCATATCATTATTTTCCTCTTTCGACTGATAGCTTGCTAAAAATAGAAAGCTTCGATTTCTAAATATGATGATAACTGGTATCATTTAAAACGTGTAAATAAAGACACACAAAAATAAAACACATGAATAAAATTAATGAATTAATTCTTTTAAATAAAATAATAATTAAAAATAAATTTTGAATGAACGAAATAATGGGAAAACGATTGCCGGAGTAAATTAATGAATGAGTGACAGAATAGAATGATTGAGCGAAGTCCTTAAATGAATAATTAAGTTATTGTAACAATTGGTAGCCATTATTTATGACTAATACGTGAAGTGGAACGCAATACAAGTTTTACATATGTAACCGGCTACCTCAAACCAGTGCTTTGTTACAAAGGACACAATGAAACCTTTAATATGATTTTATTTAGGTATTTTATCGTAATACTGAACTAATATATCACTTTTCTGTTACAATATATCTATCTCAGCCGTCCTTTGTTAAAAGTAACATTTTTTTTTAACATTTTCATTTATGTTTCAATGTAAAATGAGCCTACTGTAAAAAGATATTTCTGTAACCGTCCACCTATTGCAAACACCTGTGTTGCAATCAATCAGCTGTCCTTTGTTACCAAAAACTTCTATTATAACTCAGCTTTGTATATTTGATGTTAAGTTCGTTCGTATTTTAATCTGAAATTACCCTTCGTTTTGTGTAATAATATATATGTGCAGTTTTGTAATCTAAATATGTCACTTTGAATGGATATTGTGAAAGCTCTAATATTTGATGTCGAAAACATGCCAGTATTCAAAGGAGACAGAACGAGCATAAAAATACAAGTTATTTAATCTAATAATTTGCACCTCACCATCACCCTCCAATGTATATATAAACACGATAAGAGCTCAATATATGTCCTTCGGTCAAGGAGAAATATCTAGTTTGTAAAGACATATTTACACGATAATAGCTCAATACACGTCCTTCAGTCAAGGAGAGATATATGGTTTGTAAAGGCATATTTACACGATAATAGCTCAATACATGTCCTTCAGTCAAGGATAAATATCTGGTTTGTAAAGGCATATTTACACGATAATAGCTCGACACACGTCCTTCAGTCAAGGAGAAATATCTAGTTAGTAAAGGCATATTTACACGATAATAGCTCAATACATATCCTTCAGTCAAGGACAAATATCTGGTTTGTAAAGGCATAAAGGTTCAAACCAAAGGCTTGATTGCCTGTGAAGCCAAGTTTTGGCACCAGCTTTGCCGGTACCCTTAACTCTGAAATGATCTTGTCAGAGGAGTTACTATATTTAGACCAAGAACAAACAAACTCTGAAAGTTAGACGAAGAAAGATACTCAAAATTCCAGTGAATGTAAATGCACTCTTAGAACAAGGCGGCCTAACTTTTAAAATCGATCTTGTCAATAAATGAAACACACCTGCGCATTTTTGAAAACAGTAAATTGACGCCATGTGTTATAATTTAATTTTAAACAGCGCAAGTGGCAGTTAAGTATTTTTTCCCATAAACTATATACTAAAGCAATGAATCAATACGATATGCCTCTAGCACATTATGCGTGTAAGAACATGGATTAGCACTCTACAAAAAATGAATGTATATGTGTAGGCCATGAATAAACGTTTTTTTTTTAATAGATAACAAAAGTGAAGAGATTTGTTTCATGGCAGAAATTCGTCCGTTAGTTGTTCCCATCTACAACATTATTCGAAAATTTTGTTTAAAGAATTCACTGATAACATTATAAGAAAATTTATAATTCTGCTTTTTCAAAGTACATGATTCATTGTCAACATTTTGAAAACAGTTAACAATTATGCTTATTATTTATAAAATTCATTTAGGAACATTATGAAAAAGCTACAATTATGTTTATTGTTTATAGAATTCACTGGCTAATTTATAAAAAGTTATAATTTGAATTTATTGTTTGAAGAATTCATTTAGACATGACGCCTATTTCAAGACTTTAAAATAAATATTATAATAATTACTGCATCCATGTGTAAAGAAACAAACCCACATAATAGTATTAAAAGAAATTTATTTCAGAAATTGAACCAAATTGCCAATAGTTGAATTGTTTCAAATGTCATGGAATAAAGCATTATAATTTATAATTATTGTGTTGTCATGCTTTATTACAAAAGCATTTATATTTACATTACGTTTGCATTCTTTAAATTTGTGTACACCGATAGTCCAGTACAGACATCTGGTGCCTAAAGTGATTTGCCTTGTACTGTTTTAAATTTACCTGAGCTCAGGTGTAGAAGCATCCCCTGGGTTTGTCGAAAGGCACCTCGATAATACTGGTAACCGATGATTATCTACTCGACTGTGAACAGTGAACAACGCAGACAAAGATTGATTTCCATTTTGACTTATCATGGCCAGAGGTGAGAGACGAGCATTTTGTACAGTTTAATATTTTTATCTTGTATCTTCCCTGAAGTCAAGCATTTTGTATAGTTTAATATTTTTATCTTGAATCTTCCCTGAAGATAAAATGTCTTACTTGTCCTCTCTTATTCATATTACTCATTACATTTTTTATAATGTCTTGTGAACCGACCAGACAGATTATCGTGCAGTCCACAGAATGGAACAAGGTGGATGATAGAATGCGAGATAATTAGTTAGAGCCCAATTATGCATTGGAGTAAATCTCTAGATCGGCATCATAACAATAATTTCGACAATTTGGAAAATGCACCTTGAGCCAACCCAAGATGAGAAATATTGTCCTATGTGTAATTTAAGTCCATGTGTGATACAATACACTGATTAGGATGTATACTCTAATTTACCTCACACACTTTATTTAATAAACACCAGAATGCACGTTTAATTTACTA